>CM042020.1:10091666-10727500 GCA_023525975.1 Smallanthus sonchifolius
TACTAAGATGTCCCTTTAAAGACTAAAGTTAGGTTTAGTGATGGACACTTTAGAATTTTCGTAACCGGGTACGTCAGATAAAAATAATTGGGAGATTCTATTTGGACACGTAATATTTCTATTTGCACACGCCGCAACCCTATACGCCCGCGTATAGGTCAATACGCAACGTATAGGGTTTAGTCTCCTGACATAGAATGCCACGTGTCATTCCCTATCTGGCGGCTGGGAACCATACGTGGGGTATTGCCTTATACGCAGCGTATGGATCACGGGTTATATTTTTGCCTCAAAACTTGGCAGATTTTGGGGTATAAGGAAGCTATACGTGGCGTATTGGGGTATACGCCACGTATAGGAATTTTTTTTAATTTATATTATATTTATCTTTTTAAATTTATATAACTTTGTTAATATAAGTTTGTTATCTTTTTTAATTTATATAATTTTTTTCTTTTTTTTAATTTTTATCTTTTTTTAACATTTATTATGTTTTTACATTTGTAATTTATCGTTACAACCAAACAAACTAAACATTACAAGCAAACAAATAATCAAAACATTACATTACATCAAAAAAATCAAATATATACATCAAAATGTTTTTACATGCATAACAGAAAAAAACAACTAAATACAAATAAAAACAACTAAACCTAACCCGCTCCGCCCTCATCCTGATCGGGGTCGGCCGGATACTGACGTGGCGGTGATAGTGGTGGTGGCTCGATGCCGGCGTCTCGTGACAGATCCACGAGGCGACCAACCACCCACATCATCAGGTCCTCCATCCGGTCGCTGTGACGAGCCTGTCGCCGTGAGTCGGCAACAAGTCCATCAAGCAAGGCCTGGGTGGCCCTGTCCATCCTAACAGGCCGACGTACGTGTCGGGGATGCTGTGGCGGCTGCTCGTGGATGGGCTCGACGTGTGGCGGGTCCCCCATCGCCACACCCTGTAGCGGGTCAGGCATATCAGCTCCGCCTGTCCCGGCATCTGCGGCAACGTATCCGAGACCCAAACCTGGTCCTGGATGGCCCCTATGAACCGAAGGCCGAGCCATGCTGCTCGCTGTGCGACGGTCTAATCGGAAAGGCGGAATGGGCTGAAGCATCTGATGCTTGTGATCATGCCACGGGGCAAGAATACACATCAAATGAGTGATGAAAGCGTCGCCATACAAAAGCCCGCGCTTCTGCCTGTGATAAGTAGACGCAAAGTAAAACGCCAGGCATATGGCTAGGGCGCACCGCCTGTCAGTAAGCAAGCAGAAGAGAAAGAACAAGTCTCTCTCTGTGCACCACTCACAGTTACTCATACGCGGTGCAATCGACGTCGAGATAAGCCGGTGTAAATATCTGTAGATGGAGTCTCTAATCCCCGAGACCCTTCTTTTGGTAGTCAACCATGGGCTATCAGAAATCAGACCCCAAAAAACATGGAGGTCCTCCGTGTCCACCTCCATCACTGCCTCGATGTAAAGTGGCGTGACCGTCTCGGGCTCGAAATACAAGCCTGTCGCGACGGCCCACTGACGGAGGGTCAGATGGTAAACGTGGCCGAAAATCCTGAAGGAGATCTGCAGCGGCTCCTCTGGCTGCTCCTCCCCGACAATAGGCTCCAGCCCCTCCTCTGAGTAGATGAATGTCGAAAGAAACTCGACTACCACGTCTCTGTACGTCTCGCTGAACGCCAGATCAAACAAACGATCCCATGGCGTGTCCTCGCCTATAATGGCCCTGGCCCGCTCCGCCTCTGCGACTTCCTGTAGAAGCTGCCAGTCCATCGTCGTTGCTGGGCCCATAGTCACCTCCCGTAACTTCTGGAACCGACTTAACGCGTCCGAGCCGGGCTCGAAATGTAGAAAAGGGTAGTGAGCGAGATCGTCAAAATCCACCTCAGCCATATGAATATCCTACTCGTGATCCGCCATATCTAGAAAAATCAATGTCGATATATATACACATTTATAAATGAAATAGTAAATGAAAGTTAAATTAAATAATATTAAATTATAATAAATAGCATTTTTATTTTAATTAATATTAAATAATAATAAATTGTTTTTTATTTTAAATAATATTAAATAACAATATATTGTTTTTTTTATTTTAAATAATATTAAATAATAATAAAATGCTTTTTTTATTTTAAATAATATTAAATAATAAACAATTCTTTAAAAAAAAATACCTATACGCCACATATAGCACTATACGTGGCGTATAGGATGTTATCGGGTAAAGGAGACCATACGCACCCTCGTGAGCCATACGCAGCAATGGTTACCGGGTAAAGGACCCTATACGCGGCCAAAGGAGACCATACGCAGAAATCGTTACCGAGAAACAGAGTCGTACGCCACGTATAGCACTATACGTGGCGTATGGTTTCACCGTCTTCCTTAGATGAACTATACGTGGCGTATAGTTCATATGTTTCAGTCAAAGATCTACCTATTCTACCCTATTTTAACGGCTAATAATCAAAATAAACCACATATTATTGTACGGGAGTCTAAAATACGTACCTTTACAAGTAAATGTTGAAGATTTTGGACTCGACAATCTCAATCAACAAGGCTTCGTATGTGTTTGTGTCCAAAATGTATGGGTTGCGTTAGGTTCTTTACGAGGGCCTCCTGTGTATATCAGGTGGCTATACGCATCGTATAGGCCAATACGTAGCGTATAGCCCCTAACCTTTGGTATTCTATACGTCACGTATAGTACAATACATGACATATAGACATTAAATATCTGAAACTTGAAAATTTCAAAATTTTCCTCCATTTTAAAGGCTCATACGCAACGTATTGCACTATACGTGACGTATAGACCATGACCTTTGGTATTCTCCACTTCTATATGCCACGTATTACCTTATACGTGGCGTATAGAAATAATTTAAATTTATTTACTTTATTTTATTAAATGTATTTTTATGAATTTAGTAAAATGTATTTTATTTAATAAAATATGTTAAATAATAATAATGCTTTTTATTCTATAAATTGTATGTTAAATAATAATAATTTTTATTTACTTTATTATAAAAATGTATTTTATTATAAACATGTACTTTATTTTAAAACTGATCAATAAAAAATAAAATTACAAACAAATATCTTTCCAACATTCGTTACGTATTGTGGAACTGTATGTGCATCAGTAGTCATTATCTTCTTAAATCGTTCGATACGATCTTTGTATATATTTTACCATTCTGCTGCAGCATCATTTCAGTGCAAAATCCAAAGAGCATTCGGTATGGGCATCAGAAAATCTCCGTCTAATTTGACGTTGATGAAATGAGCATTGTTGACACGAACGATACGATTTGATGATGTGCGTGAACGTTAGGACCAAACCATAATGGGAAAAAGGTTTGATTACCGACGATCCTTAAAAGTTGAACAATCACGCCAAATCTTTGAGCAATTAGAAGTACTGTGTAGGGCATCGACATCCAATGACTAATGGGTGCGGCTTTCACCTTCTGCCAATCTATCGTGTGACGTAGGTTATCATACTCTTGAAAGACGATTCTGTCGAAAACAGTTCTCCACTATTCTTCGTGACCATCCCTCTCCTGTAGAAGTTGTTATCGAATAAAAAGCCACTTCTTTTCATTAAACCCTAAGCCCACAGCTACCGATCGAAAACCACAGTTACCGTCGGGCATTACATCCTGTATATGTGAAATGTAGCGATGAAACAAAGATGGAATGGAATCCTTAAAACAATTAATAATGTTAACTTCACCATCCCCCATCATCAATGGAAACCCGTTATCATCTTGTGGTTGTTTTCCTTTACCAGTCGTTGAACGACGGTGTTGCATGACAGGTTTATTTGACTTTACGACTAAACTCGTTGGTCGAGAGTCCTGTGACGGGTTATACGAGCTATGTCTCGCAGGGTCACATCTGCTTTGTTGGGATTCTGTGAACGAGCTGTTTCTAGCGACATCTTGTTTCCTTTGTTGTTGCTATTTCAAAGTTGGACGACCACGAGTATCTTCTTGTACCACATGCGCTTTCTTATTAGTTTTGCTTGGAAAGACCACCCCTGCGATTCTCGACAACATACTTTTTTTGACCTGATCGGGTTGTGACATTATTTTGTTTTCTCACAAGACCAAGTACTTTTTTCACGTCTACATTTTCATCCTCAACAAACGACGGTTTTAAATCAAGCTTCCTCAAGAAGACTGTGACATCCATAAATTTTTTTTATTTTTATTTAATTTTCGAGACGAAAATTCTTTCAACTAAGGGATGATGTGACAATCCGGACTTTTCAAATTAACTCCGTTAATTATTTCGTTAAATATCCTATCTCAAACTTAACCCCGTTAACTAAACCTAGTTAAATCTAACCCCAGGGTCTAATTTTGTCATTTCCTGATCTCAAACTACAGGGACTAGTTCTGCCAAGTCCCAAAACTTGAATCGTTGACTCTCAAAGTCAAAATCAATTCAAATGAATCCTATTTGACCTTGCAAAATCAAAATCGTGACTTTTGAACTCAAATTCAATAATCGATCAATACCAGATTTTGTAACGGATCAATCTATATTCATCATTTACAGTCGTAACCGTCGGTATAATCACCATCATTATCGAATTCAAACTCAATTATGGGCATTCAACCCGTAACCGTCGAACTTGTCCCGTATTGTTCACCAAATCGCATCAATCTGACATTGTACACCGGAATTGAACCTCCTCACACACTAAACGAAGCCTTGCGAATCTGTTCCACACATCAATTACATCGAAAATCGAAGCAGTTGTAGCCGGAGTTAGATTCACGAAAGTCGCGGCTCGGTTTAGTCGATCACCATCAATCCGTCAACGTTTCTGGTAATTGTTTGCATCCACACTTTCGTTTTTGTCTATTAAATATAAGCCTTATGTTAATCAGGGCTCATAACATCAAATCGATAGAAACCCAGATTCTAGGGTTCATGCGAAATCCGAATTGGGGCTTTTGATTCTAGACTTTATCATAATTCAATTAATTCACATGGTTAGCTTCGTAATCTATCACTCATCGAAAGCCCTATGTTTATTTTATCAAATAACATCAAATTGATCACAACCCGTAACCTAGGGTTTGTTCTTGATTCGATTTGGGGTTTTTGATCTTAAACCCAACCTCAATGAAAATAAATTATACCAATAGACTCGCAACGCTCTAATTAGTGAAAACCCTATGATTCAAACAACATCTAATATCAGATTTTACCGATTCAATCTTGTGTTCTTGAACTAGGGTTTCGGCCCAAATTCATGTAATCTAATGATCTTAAATTCGTTAGTTTTGCGATTAAACCCACACTCAGACTCACCATGACTCGATCATTGAAACCCCTAATCAATCTTGTTAAATTTCGATCGAATTCGTGGGTTTTGGGCTGGGACCGACCGCGATCGGGTATAGGGAAAAAGCTCTCGGGAGTTTTTGATTAAAACCATTTTGATCTGGTTCATATCGCGATTCCCTCTCGGGCTGAACTGGTTAAACTCTTGTGCTTACAGAGAGGGGACCCGGGTTCGAGTCTCTCAACCTTGTTTTTGGCATTTTTATTATTTTAAACTATTACTTAAATACTTAACCTATTCCTATATTGTTATATTATTATATTAGCGTATTTTGAACCCGTAGACTCGGGTTTGGTTTGTAAACCATAATTATTATTATAAACTCATTTATAAAATAATATTTCTATTATTTTCAACCCGTAACTCCCACTATTAAATAATATATATTTTTATATTATTTCATCACGTCAAATTTCTTTGTGTGACGTTTAAACTAAAAACAATATAACCGTTTATATTATTTACTCACGTTTTCATACTCGACTAAAAATAATATATTTATTATTTTCCACGCAATGATTAATTAGCTAATCCGTCGAACCTAAAAATAATGTATTAAATTATATTATTTTCCTAACTTTTGTAAACGACTCAAACGTACGAATTTATGTAATTGTTTAATTATTATTCATTATTAACATACGACACGTAACACTTCGATCGTAATTTTTGTATTAAAAAACTTTATTCCCGTAGACACGTTCGTCTACTTTTAAATCCTTAGAATGCGTTAAGATGTTCCAACTTTCGTGTCGTCGTCACAAATCTCAACTTGTCCCTAATGTATGTGTTTATAATTTTAGGGCATTCGTAAGTCGCCTGATACTTACACTCGTGGTTCCAACTCATCTCTTGTGTGATATTACCTACGCTGTTCAGGTGAGTTTTCATGGCCCCTTTTTACTGTTTTAACTTGGGGGAGAAACCATGATTTAATTATTTTGAGATTTTGTAATTCATATGTTATCAATGTTAAATCTAAGCGTAACACGCTATCACAGAAAGTCCTCATCTCATATCGAACCGTTAATATGGATCTTAGCGAGGTAATGTTTAGTAGTACTACTGGGTTTGACAAATCACACCCGCGTTAGTCGCGCTAACTCGATTGGGGATCGAACGGGTGAAATGTTAGCCTACTCACATCGCCAGTGTTGATAGACCTGGCAGGAGGCAAATAAACAAACAGTCAGCTTCGGTTGTGAGCGCTTAAGTTAAAAATGAACATAGGTTAGCTACCTATAGATACATATTGAATGATCATAAATCTGGAAAACGCTTATTTATATATTGAAACCTGTGAACTCACCAACCTCGTGTTGACATCTTTTCTTACATGTTTTCTCAGGGCGCTAAGATAAGGCACAGTGCACGTTAGGACATGCATGGGATTCTTCAATTTTGATTCTTCAATTTTGATTCTTGCTTTATTTAATTTGTTTGGACTATTTTGGATTGTGTTTGGTTTGGACACTTGGACTTTTGGGCGCGTGTGTTTTGCGCATTTATTTCTTTACGCTTCAGCATTTAAACTCTGATTATTATGATATCTTCATTTAAGTCACATGTAGAGTCGTTCAATGTAACTAATGTCTGAGATCCTGGTTCGTCACTTCCCAAATGGTAAAACTCTGTTAGTTGAAATTGGGGGTGTGACAGATTGGTAACAGAGCCATTGGTTATAGAGAACTAGGATTGCATACTAGACTATAACCTCACACATTAGTTACATGTCATAAATCTTGGTTTTTTGGCACTTATATGTTACATTACAGGAACATGTAGTCAACTCCACCACCATCACCTAAGGCACTAGGACACGATGCACCTATCTTATCATCCCCGGAGCCCAAAAGGCGCCGGACTAGTTCTAGTGATTATTCGGTTGATCAGGGTTAACCGAGTAGCGCGCAAGCAACGAATCCTGCTCGTAATTGGAATGCATACCCCCAAATGATCCAAAGGTGGATCGAGATGGGAAATATTCCATCACCCTACTTTGGTTCGGCTTCCTCATCATCTACTTTACCTAGCTTGCCCTGCACTATGGAACAAGCTTTTGCAGCTTTTGTATTTTACATGTCTAGGGAGTTGAGCATTGTGAAAGATGCTACTGATGAGATACCCGACATTCTGAAGCGAGAGACTCAAATAGAGGAGAACAAGGTAGAAATTGAGCTTTTGACTGCTGAGCTAGCAGTGACGGATCAGGTCCATAATGTTTTGGTGGATCGGGTGACACATTTGGAGACGAGGGTAGACACCTCGGATTTTGAGGTAGGAGGAATTCTAGAGAGAGTGGCTAATCTGGAAGGCCAGCTGCAAGTAGCAAACCATGCTGCCGAAGGACTTCAAGAAAGAGTGACTCATTTAGAAGCCCAACTGCAAGCAGCCTTATTTCCGTAAGACATTCCACTTTCGGACGGCGAGGAAGAACCTTTCGAGGAGGAACCCTTCGAGGATGAACCCTTGAAGGAGGAGCCACCCGAGGAGGAACCGGTGGAGATCGATGATACTCAATCATACGTTTCTTCCGATGACGAGGATGTTTGATGATCTTCCTATTCTATCTTTCTTTCATTCATGTTTTGCTTATGTTGTTTCTCTTTTCAAACCTAGATGGGTAAGGTTGTTCCCATTCAATAAAAGCATGAGATGTTTAATGTTTGAATTATTTATTTTGTAGCCTTACAATTTATTTAATTTCCAAAATATTAGATGTTGTATTTCCTTACTTGTACATGAATAATGTTTAATATGCGGTATATTTCTCATTGTTTTGTGTTTGTGAATGTGAAGAATCATGTCGGGAAGAGGACATGGAGGTCATGCTGGTGGTTGAGGTACCATCAACATGACAGAATCGGAGCTAGCGGCACTAATAAACGATAGTGTGGCGGAGGCTCTAGCAGCACAGAATGCTGCAGGTCAGCAAAACCAGCAGAATCAGCAACCAGCCTGCACCTTCAAAGCATTTATGGACTGTAAGCCCCACGACTTTAGTGGAGCTGAAGGAGCTGTCTGACTACTTCGTTGGTTCGAAAAAGTAGAATCAGTGATTGCCATGTGCAACTGCCCATTGGCCAATCATGTCAAGTTTGCCGCTGGAACTTTGGAGGGCCCGACTCTCACGTGGTGGAACGCCCAGGTCCAAATGTTGGGTCTGGCCATGGCATATGGATTCCCGTGGGAAGAGTTTAAGTCGATGATGAAGGAGGAGTACTGTCCTCGCGATGAAATTCAGAAGTTAGAGGGAGAGTTCTGGAACCTAAAAATGGAGGGTTCTGAAATTTAACTTTATACCACTCGTTCACATGAACTTGCTACTATGTGCCCACATATGGTAACTCCTGATTACAAGAGGATTGAACTATATATTGGAGGTCTAGTGCCACAAATTAAGAGCATGGTTACTTCATCCAACCCTACTACCATCCAGCAGACGATCAGACTAGCTCATAAGTTAACCGATCAAGCGGTGACATAAGGGACTCTACCTCCGAGAGGTTCGGTCTCTAAATCCACCGATAATCATAAGCGCAAGTTTGATCACCATTCCAACACTCACTCCAACTCTAAAGGACCCTAGCTCAACCAACCCCAGTTTAATCAACCACAGCATCAACAACAGCGTAAGTTTGAGCCTACTAAGAACTTCAACTAGTCGACCTCTTCAGGTCAAAATCAGGGTGGTTATTCGGGAAAATCTCCTAAGTGTAACAAGTGCAACTTCCATCACTTCGGATTCTGCAACCGTTGTCAGCGGTGTGGCAAAATAGGTCATGCTGCCAAAGATTATAGGGGTGAGTTGCAAGCCAAACAACCTTTTCAACAGCCTAGATCTACAAGGGGTTGTTTCGAGTGTGGGAATGAGGGGCATATTCGAAAGAATTGTCCTCAATTGAAGAAAGGGGGTAATGAAAACCACAACTCTAACCAGAATAACAACAATGGTGGCAACAACGGTAATGGTGGAGGAAATGGTGCGAAGGGACGAGCCTTTGTGCTAGGATCTGGAGAAGCTCGTTATGATCATAATGTGGTCACCGATAAGTTTCTCTTAAATAATTACTTTGCTTCTGTCCTTTTTGACACTGGTGCTGATAGAAGTTTTATATCTAAGAAACTTAGTGATATGATAAAAGGAACTCCAACCCTGTTAGAAGATAAGTATATAATAGAGATAGTTGATGGCCAAATAATTGAAGCAACCCACATTCTTAAGGTTTGTAAGCTTGAGCTAGCTAGTCATATACTTGATATCGACCTTATGCCGGTCACGCTTGGTAGTTTTGATGTAATTGTCGGCATGGATTGGTTATCTAAAAACCAAGCTGAAATCATCTGTCGTGAGAAAATTGTTCGCATCCCTCTCCCGAGTGGAGAAACTCTTTCCGTTCAGGGCGAAAAGGTTGGTGTAGTCATAGGCATCATATCCTTTATGAAAGCACAGAAATGCCTTCGCAAAGGACATACTGCTATTTTGGCTCTCGTTGCTGAGCAACTGTCAGAAGAGAAAAAAAATTGATGATGTTTCCATCGTTCGTGAATTTCTGAAAATATTTCCTGAGGATCTGCCTGGTCTGCCACCACACCGTCAAGTTGAGTTTCAAATCGACCTAGCACCCGGAGCGGCACCGATCGCTCGAGCACCTTACAGACTGGCACCCAGTGAACTGCAAGAGCTATCTACTCAGTTACAGGATTTGTTGGATAAAGGTTTCATCCGACCTAGTTCATCACCATGGGGAGCTCCAGTCCTGTTTGTCAAGAAAAAAGACGGGACTTTCCGTATGTGTATCGACTACCGTGAACTGAATAAAGTCACAATCAAGAATCATTACTCTTTGATCAACTCCAAGGATCAAGTTTCTATTCCAAGATAGATCTTAGGTCCGGTTACCATCAATTGAGAGCTCGAGAGGAGGATATCTCAAAGACTGCATTTAGGATAAGGTACGGCCACTATGAATTTATGGTCATGCCTTTCGGATTAACCAACGCACCCGCGGTATTCATGGACCTCATGAACTGTGTGTGTAAGCCATACCTTGATCAATTTGTCATTGTTTTCATCGACAACATTCTTATTTATTCCAAGAACAAGGAAGAACATGAGGAACATCTACGCTTAATTTTGGAATTACTTAAGCAGGAACAACTGTATGCTAAGTTTTCCAAGTGTGAATTCTGGATCTGGGAAGTTCAATTCTTAGGACATGTGGTTAATGAGAAAGGAATACATGTCGACCCATCAAAGATAGAAGCCATCAAGAATTGGGCAGCACCGACGACTCCGACTGAGGTGTGACAATTTCTAAGATTGGCTGGGTATTACCGTCGATTCATCGAGGGATTTTCAAAAATTGCACAACCTCTCACTGTCTTAACTCAAAAGGGTAAAGCCTATAACTGGGGCGATAACCAGGAGTCAGCATTTCAACTCCTTAAGCAGAAACTTTGCAGTGCACCTATTCTAGCTCTTCCGGAGGGAACAGACGATTTTGTGGTGTATTGTGACGCATCTATTCAGGGTCTGGGTTGTGTTCTAATGCAACGAGAAAAAGTGATCGCATACGCTTCACGTCAACTAAAGATTCACGAGAAAAACTACACCACTCATGATCTAGAGTTAGGAGCCGTAGTTTTCGCACTTAAGATGTGGAGACATTACTTGTACGGTACCAAGTGCACTATCTACACCGATCACAAGAGTCTTCAGCACATCTTCGAACAGAAAGAGTTGAACATGCGACAGCGTCGTTGGGTCAAACTCTTGAATGATTATGACTGTGCAATCCGGTATCATCCGGGTAAAGCTAACGTCGTAGCTGATGCCCTAAGTCGAAAGGAAACCAAGCCCAAATGAGTTCAAGCATTACAACTTACTATTCACCCTAGATTACCTGAAAAAATCCGTAATGCTCAATTTGAAGCCCTGAAGGAGGAAAACCTACCGCTGGAATGTACACGCGGTATGGAAGCACAACTCGAGGTCAAATCTGACGGTATTCGCTACTTCGTCGAGCGAATATGGGTTCCAGTATTTGGAAACTTAAGAGAACTAGTCATGGATGAGGCTCATAAATCTCGTTACTCTATTCATCCAGGTTCTGACAAGATGTACCATAACCTAAAGGTGCTGTATTGGTGGCCAAAGATGAAGGCCGATATAGCCACCTATGTGAGCAAGTGCCTGACTTGCGTGAAAGTCAAAGTTGAATATCAAAAGCCTTCCGGTCTTCTCCAACAACCAGATATTCCCATGTGGAAATGGGAACAGATATCCATGAACTTTATCACAAAATTGCCACGAACTCCTACCGGATGTGATACCATTTGGGTAATTGTTGATCGTTTAACAAAGTCCGCTCACTTCTTAGCAATCAAGGAAACTGACAAAATGGATAAGCTTACTCGTACTTACTTGAAAGAAGTAGTCTCTCGGCACGGGGTGCCAATCTCTATCATTTCGGATCGTGATGCACGATTCACCTCTCGTTTCTGGCAGTCGTTACATAAAGCTTTAGGCACGCGTCTAGATATGAGCACAGCATACCATCCTCAAACTGATGGCCAGACAGAACGTACTATTCAAACTCTGGAGGACATGCTACGAGCTTGTGTGATTGATTTCGGTAACACTTGGGAGTCTCGCCTACCATTGGTGGAGTTCTCCTACAACTACAGTTATCACACTAGCATCAAGGCAGCTCCATTTGAAGCACTATATGGACGGAAATGTCGTTCTCCTATTTGTTGGGCCGAGGTTGGGGATAGTCAACTTACAGGTCCTGAACTCGTACTTGAAACTTCTGAGAAAATCGTTCAAATTAGAAACCGTATGACAACAGCTCGTGATCGTCAAAAGAGCTATGCCGATAAGCGTCGTAAACCATTAGAATTTCAAGTAGAGGATATGGTCTTATTAAAAGTTTCACCTAGGAAAGGTGTCATTCGTTTTAGGAAACGAGGCAAACTGAATCCTCGTTATGTTGGACCATTCAAGATAGTGAAGAGAATCGGACCAGTGGCGTATCAACTGGACTTACCTGAAGGACTTAGTGGTGTTTACAACGTCTTTCACATCTCAAACTTGAAGAAATGTCTAGCAGACGAGTCGCTCGCGGTTCCTCTTGAGGAACTACACATTGATGAACAGTTGCGTTTCATCGAAGAACCCATGGAAATTATAGATAGGGAAGTCAAAACGTTAAAGCACAGTAAAATCCCTATTGTCAGAGTTCGTTGGAACTCGAAACGCGGACCGGAATTCACGTGGGAACGCGAGGATCAGATGATGCGTAAATATCTTAATTTGTACAAGCACTCCGCGTTAAATTCTTAAGGTACTATTTAATTTTCGGGACGAAAATTATTTCAACTAGGGGATGATGTGACATCCGGAAAATTTTTTTTATTTTTATTTAATTTTCGAGACGAAAATTCTTTCAACTAGGGGATGATGTGACAATCTGGACTTTTCAAATTAACTCCGTTAATTATTCCGTTAAATATCCTATCTAAAACTTAACCCCGTTAACTAAACCCAGTTAAATCTAACCCCAGGGTCTAATTCTGTCATTTCCTGATCTCAAACTACAGGGACTAGTTCTGCCAAGTCCCAAAACTTGAATCATTGACTCTCAAAGTCAAAATCAATTCAAATGAATCCTATTTGGCCTTGCAAAGTCAAAATCATGACTGTTGAACTCAAATTCAAATTCAATAATCGATCAATACCAGATTTTGTAACGGATCAAGCTATATTCATCATTTACAGTCGTAACCGTCGGTTTAATCACCATCATTATCGAATTCATACTCAATAATGGGCATTCAACCCATAACCGTCGAACTCGTCCCGTATTGTTCACCAAATCGCATCAATCTGACATTGTACACTGGAATTGAACCTCCTCCACACATCAATTACATCGAAAATCGAAGCAGTTGTAGCCGGAGTTCGATTCATGAAAATCGCGGCTCGGTTTAATCGATGACCATCAATCCGTCAATGTTTCTGGTAATTGTTTGCATCCGCACTTTCGTTTTTGTCCATTGAATGAAAGCCCTATGTTAATCAGGGCTCATAACATCAAATCGATCGAAACCCAGATTGTATGGTTCATGCGAAATCCGAATTGGGGCGTTTGATTCAAGACTTTATCATAATTTAATTAATTCACATGGTTAGCTTCGTAATCTATCACTCATCGAAAGCCCTTTGTTTATTTTATCAAATAACATCAAATTGATCACAACCCGTAACCTAGGGTTTGTTCTTGATTCGATTTGGGGTTTTTGATCTTAAACCCAACCTCAATGAAATTAAACTATACCAATAGACTCGCAACGCTCTAATCAGTAAAAACCCTATGATTCAAACAACATCTAATATCAGATTTTACCAATTCAATCTTGTGTTCTTGAACCAGGGTTTCGGCCCAAATTCATGTAATCTAATGATCATAAACTCGTTAGTTTTTTATTAAACCCACACTCAGACTCACCATGACTTGATCATTGAAACCCCTAATCAATCTTGTTAAATTTCGATCAAATTCGTGGGTTTTAGGCTGGGACCGACCGCGATCGGGTATAGGGAAAAAGCTCTCGGGAGTTTTTGATTAAAACCATTTTGATCTGGTTCATATCGCGATTCCCTCTCGGGCTGAACTGGTTAAACTCTTGTGCTTACAGGGAGGGGACCCGGGTTCGAGTCTCCCTCCCTTGTTTTTGGCATTTTTATTATTTTAAACTATTACTTAAATACTTAACCTATTCCTATATTGTTATATTTTTATATTAGCGTACTAGTTTAGATCCCGTGTCTACACACGGGATGAAAAATATCAATATATAAATTTTTTAAATATTTATGTATATATTTTACAACTGTAAAAATATACTACATATACTTAAGATAGAAAACAAATTCAAAATATGTAAAAATTATATATAATTGGGTTTCGAAAATACGTTAACTACTATTTAATATAATTTGACTTTCATTTACTATTTGATTGGAAATAGAAGTTACATAATTAAATTTCAAAGTTTCTTATAATAAGAGATAATTTAAAATAAATGTTTTTTATTAGTATAATTAGTATTTTTTCTTTAAATATATATTATTAGTTAAAGATAGAAATGCATTAAGTAAGAGAGAGAGACGGAAAAAAAATGATGAGGATGAATATGAAGGCGACACGTGGCATGAAGAAACCTTTATTTATTATATAATATAGATATAGATTTTGAACCCGTAAAACACCCGTAGACTCGGGTTTGGTTTGTAAACCTTAATTATTATTATAAACTCATTTACAAAATAATATTTCTATTATTTTCAACCCGTAACTCCTACTATTAAATAATATATATTTTTATATTATTTCATCTCGTCAAATTTCTTTGTTTGACGTTTAAACTAAAAACAATATAACCGTTTATATTATTTACTCACGTTTTCATACTCGACTAAAAATAATATATTTATTATTTTCCACGCAATGATTAATTAACTAATCCGTCGAACCTAAAAATAATGTATTAAATTATATTATTTTCCTAACTTTTGTAAACGACTCAAACGTACGAATTTATGTAATTGTTTAATTATTATTCATTATTAACATACGACACGTAACGCTTCGATCGTAATTTTTGTATTAAAAATCTTTATTCCCGTAGACACGTTCGTCTACTCTTAAATCCTTAGAATGCGTTAAGATGTTCCAACTTCCGTGTCGTCGTCACAAATCTCAACTTGTCCCTAATGTATGTGTTTATAATTTTAGGGCATTCGTAAGTCGCCTGAGACTTACACTCGTGGTTCCAACTCATCTCTTGTGCGATATTACCTACGCTGTTCAGGTGAGTTTTCACTTTACTGTTTTAACTTGGGGGAGAAAACATGATTTAACTATTTTGAGATTTTGTAATTCATATGTTATCAATGTTAAAGCTAAGCGTAACACGCTATCACAGAAAGTCCTCATTTCATATCGGACCGTTAATATGGATCTTAGCGAGGTAATGTTTAGTAGTACTACTGGGTTTGATAAATCCCACCCGCGTTAGTCGCGCTAACTCGATTGGAGATCGAACGGGTGAAATGTTAGCCTACTCACATCGCTAGTATTGATAGACCTGGCAGGAGGCAAATAAAAAAACAGTCAACTTCGGTTGTGAGCGCTTAAGTTAAACATGAACATAGGTTAGCTACCTATAGATACATATTGAATGATCATAAATCTGGTAACACTTATTTATATATTGAAACCTGTGAACTCACCAACCTCGTGTTTACATCTTTTCTTACATGTTTTCTTAGGGTGCTAAGATAAGGCACATGTGCACGTTAGGACATGCTTGGGATTCTTCAATTTTGATTCGTTTCTTTATTTAATTTGTTTGGACTATTTTGGATTGTGTTTGGTTTGGACACTTGGACTTTTGGGCGCGTGTGTGTTGCGCATTTACTTTTCTTTACGCTTCCACATTTAAACTCTGATTATTATGATATCTTCATTTGAGTCCCATGTAGAGTCGTTCAATGTAACTAATGTCTGAGATCCTGGTTCGTCACTTCCCAAATGGTAAAACTCCGTTAATTGAAATTGGAGGTGTGACAAAGACGGCCACCGCATCTAGCGGGATTCTGCCACCTGTATTAAAACGAGATAGTCGGGACAGTTTGGAATTAGAAGAAACAAGATAAATCGTAAAAGGTTGTATTTATGACCTGTAGCTTCGAAATTTGTCAGACGACAAGCACACGGCAACCCACAACTACTGAAAAGCTGGCAACCACACGATGCATTTTGTTTCCGTATAATTGATAACTTATACCACTCGTTTTCTAACAAATCTAGAGCTTTATGTGAATCTTTACCGTGTAGGTTATCAAACAATTCAATAGCTTTGTGGCAGTCCATTTTCCTTATCAGGCTTGTTCCAAACCCATTCTGTAATTGTACATACTGATCTGTTACAATTTCATCAACAAACCTAACAAGTCTATCCAACGAGCTGTTAGCATTTCTAAGATAGCTCTTTAGGAGAGAATACTGGCTCTCGACTTTGTTCGTTGTATGTTGACCAAAATTGAGGTTTCTGTTGGACCAAGCTGATACAAACTTTTCTTTATATGAGTCCAACCAATTTTTGGTCACATAGTCTATAAGTACTGGAAAAATAATTTAAACCCTAAAAAATATTATAAATTAAAAATAATATATATGGATAAAAATAAAAACATACTTCCTCGTCTGGCTGCATACAGTCATTCGTAAAGTCGGTTGAATTTGTACTGGTATACATCTGGCATGGGAGACTCACACAATACCGCCCATGAATATTTGAAATTTGCCAAGTCTTCGCCTGTAAACGATGTCTTGCAATGTTTTGAGATATTCTCGTGGATGTGCCACCTGCATATTTTATCACACATCACACCCGGATCCATACACTTTTGAAACATACCTATAATTTTCAGTAGCACGCATACGAATATTTTCTCCCGTTCTTTGGATATAAATGCATGAGCGACGCAAAACGACTTGTGTGTGGAGGTCACGCCGACGACTTGTGTGTGGAGGTCACACCGACAAATTGGACAAATGGAATGACTTGTGTGTGGAGGTCACATCGACAACTTGGACAAATGTAAGTCTATACATGTTTGTTTTGTACGTCGCGTCGATCATCAACACGTGCCGGAACGCACACCACATCTCGTACGATTTCGGATGAACAAAGAATACCTCCTCCACGACATTTGTGGCGGGATCCCCCCGAGTATAGTAGACGTACTCTTTAGAAGAAAGCAGGTGCACAAGAACCTGCATTGGAGTTTCACCGACTCTCGTTTCATTTTTTATCTTTTGTATCACATTATAAATGTCTTTTTTAATACAACTACTATAAGGGTTTTGTTCCCTTATGGTTACCAGAATGTTACGTGGCAACATGTTTTGCTAATATAGCTTTGCCGCCAAAAGGTGTTCCGACTGAGTTAGTCTCCTGGCGCCTCAAGATGTTGAGTAGGATCGTGGTTATGACTGACATCCATCACCCTTAACTTCCAATCACCGGTATTTTCTTCGTAGTCTCCTTCCAATTTAAAAGGACAACCTATTTTCTTGATATCGACACGTCTAACCGTGGCTGTAGACTTACGTTCGCCGTGACAGCCACACACAAGCCATACCTTGATAAACGGTGCTGACGGGTCGTCGCCTTTTCTCCTCGATCGTCGGATGACAATGACGTAACCTCACGTCCTCTAGGGACAGCCCAATCCACCAACTATTCATGAGAATGAAAATTCTGTAACAACGGTACGGTTAAAGTTAAGAAACAACAAACTATATGTAAGTATATATAAGTAGGAATATTATACCTGGTCAGTTTTATACGACACGGTTAAATTGGTTTGTTCCTCGTCTTCGCACCCGTTAGTCGGTTGTGTCGGGTAAGAGACTTCACCGTATACGAAGTCGTCGGTGTGTTGTGTTGGGTAAGAGACTTCACCGTATACGAAGTCGTCGGTGCGTTGTGTCGGGTAAGAGACTTCATCGTATACTAAGTCGTCCGTGTGTTGTGTCGGGTAAGAGGGTTCACCATATACGAAATCGCTAGTGGGTTGTGTAAGGTAAGAGGGTTCACCGTATACGAACTCGGGATTGCTAAGTGTCTCGTTCAAATCTAGAAGCCTTACCCGATGATTAGAATAAACGTCGGACGAGACCTCCTCCTGGTTCACACCTTGAACGCCGGAACTTAATTGCGGGTTGTTTTCCAGTGACTCGTTAGAATATGCCTGAAAACTGTAATTACCATCCCACCACCAAGACATGGCTATACTTTTTTGAGGAAAATGTTTGAAAAAATTTTGAACGACACATTCAAATGAGAAATTTGCATGGTTAAATACAATTTTTTTGGCATTATATGCATCGTATAGGCCTATACGATGCCGTATAGGATACTAGACACACCGACAACATCGTACAACGTGTAATTCCAACCCCTATACGCATCGTACAAGGTTTGGAATGAACAGGTGTACGGTGTTTTCGGGCTTTGGAAATTGTGAATGCCAATACACTACGTATTCACCTATACGATGCATGCGTATTGACCTATACGATGCGTATAGTGTCCGGTCTTGTTAGTAATTCTCATGTCTTGTTAGTAGTCCTCAAATAATAACATTAAACTGTAGCAAAATTAAATTTTTTTAAGGACTATTAATAAATTTACAGAGGTTTATTAACACATTATTTGAGAATTAAATTTTCTTTTCATATTTAAGGCTTCAAGCTAATTCAAGTGCAAAGTTATAAGAGTTTGTGTTTTCTCAATCTTGTGTTTCAAGTACGGTTTATAAGTCAATAGTTTGGTTGGATTCTCTCAATAGGTTTAATTATATATGTAATATTACAAGTCTAACGTATTATCATTTTGGAATTTGGATAATCTTAATCTCATTATCATGATGTTGTGTTCTTTCACCAAAAAAAAAATTAAATTTTTGTAACATTGAGATAAGAATCATTTGAAATATATATATATATATATATATATATATATATATATATATATATTAAATTCTTTTGAACAACTTAAGATAAGAAACCTTTTATTTATTTAATCATGCAAAAGAGTGATACCAAAACCAGAAATTAGTTAAAAGAAATGATTAGGGTTTTACTAAGTATAATTACTATAGTAATTATGAATGATTAGAATGTAGAAGTTGTAATTAATTACACCTTTTGACTTAGTGGCCTGAGACATATAACATGAAAAAACCCAATCATTATTCTCCTCTCAAATCTTGATTTCTTTTTACAATTTTAATTTCTATATTTTAAATTTTCTATTTTAAAGTTAATTATTTGTTTATGAAGTTAAGTGATCACAATAATTTGATAAGATGAATCCCACTAAACCGAGATGTTTATGGGTCCTCTTGTCACATACCTGTTGAAGCATCATATCACAAACAGCCTATTAAAAATATTTTATATTTTTATGCTTTTTGACATACACACATGCATATATTTTTTTTTTAATTTTAAGAAATCTCTCTAGCATGATTCTTTTGCAGGATTATACATATATCTTAAAGTTAACTATTTTCTTATGCTTTTTAAATAATTTGATAACCATTTTCCACCTCTTGTAACGTTTGTTAATGCATACTAATTTCATGATCACCACTGTATTAACATTGCTATGAAGAAATATATATTGTAATTTTTTGATTGAGAAACAAAGTTTATAATTTTAATTTGATAACCAACCAAAAATTACTCGTGTCAGAAGTAGTCATAAATCGATATTAGAAACACGTATGATGATATTAACTGTCGTATTAAATATGGTTACAATATTTATATTGTCAGGATATAAATATATGTTCATTAATATATCGAAATAGAAACCAACACATGTCTATGATTTATGTGATATATTGAAATTACATGGTTTAATAAATATAGCCAACTAAAAACTAACACATTGACTCGATATTTATGCGATTTAAGTTTTTTAACGAATAAAAATGTGTTACATCATGTATCATAATCGTGTAAAAAAGACGTAATTACATAAAGAAAACAAACAAATGGAACGTGGTTGGCTGGTTAGGCTCTATTACATATAAAATTTTAAATTTAACATAACGTACATAACTATTTAGTAAGATTCCAACTCTTTTACCTTTTAAATTACTTTTGAAATGTAATCTAACTTTGTTTTTTCAATAAACTAGTGGTCTCTATTACATTAATTTTTTTTTTTATAATGGATTCTGGTTTATTACTAAGCAGTAGAAATCCATTACTTAGAAATTTTAATGTAAATAAAACCATGTTTTTTACCAAGTAACCTGGCTGCATTACCCAAAACAGCACCAATAAATTTTTTTTTAACACATATAGTGCCTTCTTTTAATAAGCTGGGTTCTATTACCTCAAAATGCACGCCGTGTAAAAATTTTAAAACTTGTAATCATCATACGTTTTACACACTTTAACTATATATAATGTTTTGATATGGTTTTTTGCATTATTCTGTCCAAGTACTTCTGTATCGAAATTTTGTATTCAAACATTAGTCTGCTATGCTTTCTAATACTTATGTCATCATCCTTTTATTAGTCCACACATGTAACAAGTTTAGTCTCCAACTTGGATGGGGGTTAAATTTTTCTGTTAAGTATGTATGAAATAACAAAAATACCCTTATCACTTCCATTAAATAAACCCTAGTTGAAAACCACTTGAACTACCACCACCTCTCCTACAACCACCACCTGCAACCACCGCCGACAAGCATCGCGTGCAACCACCATGAACGACACCATCTCCTCTCCCTCTTTTTTCTTTATGATCAAAACCCACCACCACCAGCAACACTGTACCACCCAAGACCCGGCCATCTCCGCCATCCTTGAACCAGTCCCCCCTCCAATAGCGACCCCCTCGCCTGAACTAGTTGCCCCTTCCGCCAGCCACCACCTCGCTTGAACTAGTCGTACCCTCCTCCAGCCACCACCTCCATCGTCTCTCTCTCTCTTTCTCGATTTTTTCTACATATCCGAGCAAAGAATACCCCATCTCTCTCCCCCTCTCTTGTTTTTTCGAAAGAGATGAGCAAACTGAGGTGGTGAGGGTTCGCAGGCGGGTGGGTTGGTTGAAGACTTTGAGACAATGGCTGCAGCCAGGAGGTGGTGGTGATGCTTCCATTGGTTTAAGAACTAGGTTTTGTGTGTATATAAATGGCTTTTTTATTATTATTTTTTAATATTGAGGTATTTTGGTCATTTTCAAAATATTTAACAGAATAATTAAGTGTCATCAACTTCAGTTACCAAACATGTTACGTATGTGCAGAAATTTGGACTATCTGTGTACTTTTTCATACTTAGGGACAAAATCCAAAATTTTTTAAAACCACAGGGACCATCCGCGTACTTTATTCTTTGATATACTAAATGTATTATGACCATAGGGTTAGGTTATGTTAAAATGAGTTTTAAAAATAAGAAGGGTAAGAAGAATTCTTGGCTTGACATATGTCCTTTTATTGTTTTTAAAGGGAAGGCATAATGGTCATTGTGTAATATACCAGGTCATTGTGTAATATAAGGTCTGATATTACATAATGACCAGACCTGATATTACACAATGAACTGATATTACACAATGAGCAAATTACACAATGACCTGACATATTTGACCGAATTACATAATAATGAGCAAATTACACAATGAGCTAGAAAATGTAAAACACAATGATTAATACATATAACACAATGATGAAAAATATATCTGACAACATGAGCATATTACACAATGAGTAAATTACACAATGAGCAAATTACACAATGACCAAACCTTACATTACATAATGACCTGACATTAGGGCTGTTCAAAAAGCCCGCGGCTCGTGGCTCGCTCGGAAAAAGCTCGGGTCGGGAAAAGCTCGGTTTTAAACGAGCCGAGCCGAGCTGGCTCGAATTCTAAACTAGCCGAGCTCGAGCTAGGGTTGGCTCGACTCGGGCTCGGCTCGTGGCTCGGCTCGTGGGCTCGGCTCGTGGCTCGGCTCGTCTAAATAACTAATATATATATGTGTGTTATATATGTGTTATATTTGAAATATGATGTTTTGATTTTTTAAGTTAATTTGTTTTCAAGAACTCTGAGTTTTGGACTAAAATTTTACTTTATCTACAATTGTATTTACTCTTTACTTTGTAAGTTTTGGGTTATTTATGTTTTTTTTTTGTATTTTATATATTGTCCCTTCCATCTATTTAGTTTTTTGAAGACAATCAACTTTAAACCGAGAATAAAATATTTTTTTTGTTGTTTATATATATTAATATGTAAAAAAAAAAACGAGCTAGCTCGACGAGCCACGAGCTTTTTACGAGCCGAGCTCGAGCTCAACTTTTCACCTCGGAAAAAAAATCGAGTCGAGCCGAGCTGGCTCGTTTAATTTCGAGCTCGAGCTCGAGCCAAGCCAGGTTCGGCTCGGCTCGTTTACAGCCCTACCTGACATATTTGAGAGAATTACACAATAATGAGCATATTAAACAATGAGCTGAAAAACGTAAAACACAATAATGAATACATATAACACAATGATGAAAAATATTTGACAAAATGATGAATACATATAACACAATGATGAAAAACATTTGACACAATGACCAGACCTGACATTACACAATAACCAGACCTGATATTACACAATGAACTGATATTACACAATGACCTAGCAAATTACACAATGAGCTGGAAAACGTAAAACACAATGATGAATACGTATAACACAATAATGAAAAATATTTAATAAAATGAGCAAATTACACAATGAGTTGGAAAACGTAAAACACAATGATAAATACATATAACACAATGATAAAATATATTTTACAAAATTAGCATATTACACAATGAGCAAATTACACAATAACCAGACCTGACATTACAGAATAACCTTATATATTTGAGCGAATTACACAATAATAAGAAAATTATACAATGAGCTGGAAAACGTAAAACACAATGATTAATACATATAACACAATGATTTAAAATATTTGACAACATGAGCATATTACACAATGAGCAAATTACACAATTACTAAACCTTACATTACACAATGACCTGACATATTTGAGTGAATTACACAATAATGAGCAAATTACATAATGAGCTGGAAAACGTAAAACAAAATGATGAATACATATAACACAATGATGAAACATATTTGACAAAATGATGAATACATATAACACAATGATGAAAAACATTTGACATAATGACCAGACCTGATATTATACAATAACCAGACCTGGTATTATACAATGACCTGATATTACACAATGACCAGACCTAATATTACACAATGACCAGACAAATTACACAATGAGCTGAAAAACGTAATATCTTTTTTCGTTTTTGTATATAACGACACCATACTCGTTTTAAAGATAAAAAAACGCTCGTTTTTATGGTGCAGTTTTAAAAAATATATATAATGTCGTATGTAAAAGTTATGAACGTTTAAAAAATTGTGGGGGGGGACTTGATAAAAAGTCAACAAAAATGATCAGTACTAAAATACTTTTTCAACAACTTTTTCTCCTACAATTTAATCTCAACCATTAAATCTTTTCTATAATTTGATCTAATGGGCCTAAATCCTTCTCATTTTTCTTATTTTAAAAACCCTTCTTATTTGAACCTAACCTTATGACGATAAGTGTTGTTATCTGACATACTTTTAAAAAGAAAATGATTTATATGGAAATTTAGTTATAGTTGAAAGTAGGGGTGTTAATGCCATATTGGTGGGTTTATGGTACGGAGTGACATCCAGGGGCGCAGCTTAGTGTAGGCGGGGGGGGGGGGGGGGGAGGGGGAGGGGGGCTCCTGATTTTTCGCTCCGTAGTGTTAATTTATACGTATTCGGCCGAAAATTTTATAGGTATTAAGTTCCGGCCCCATGATAGGAAAAAAAATTATAGGATTCCGCCTCGGCCTCCCTGGTGTTTTTCTTCAAGATTCGCCACCGGTGACATCAACCTAACATGGACACTCTTAAAATTGTGTTGTGTTAGTGTCTATTAGGAATTGTCGCCCGTGTATTTACGAAGAGTAAGGAGGCTGCAAGAGATATAATGTATAAATTGATCGAGGTTTAAGATATAAATTATACAATGAACTAAATGGATTCGGAACAATATTGTTCTTCCACCCATTTATATGCAAGCAAAAAATTAAACTTTCATTGTTAGTAGCATGTATAATTAAAAGTAATCATCAAAAGTTAAGTTCTTACATTAGATACATATAATAAAACTCATAAGAATTAGCTAATGGTTCAATTGATTTGGCTTATAACATTATACCTGCATCGATCCTCACATATCAAACAATTTATATATTGCCATGTTTACATACGAATATGAGTAATAGCATATGACTTAGCTAGTAACAATTAAACAGCCATTAACTCCAACTCAAATAAACTCATCCACGATAAACTTTTTCATGTAATTAGTGTCATTAGTTGTTATTGTTCCTTATCTCTCGTTTTCGATTAATAAACTTACATTTATATATTTAGCTCGATATTAAAGAACCAAATACAAATGATTGGAGAATGGAGAATTGAGAATGTGTAATCGGGAGTAATGAATAGATCGGTGGAAATAAATAGTAAAAAATGAAGGTCAAGAAGGAAAATTAAAAATCAAAGTATCAAAAGGATGTTAACATTATTACTAATATTATTAGCCGTGAGAAGGAATAGGGTACTTTACCCTATTTTTCATTGACACAAAACTTTGTTTATTTATGAATTTGCCACAAAGTTTCTTCTTGACTAAAAAATTTGTTTTTTAGTAAAGGTTTTTTTTAAATTGTAACAAAAGTTCACTGGGTATTAGTAATAATTTCATTTTTGTGTAATAACTTTCATTTGTTAACTTTTTTTTAAATGGGATGCACGGGTTTGTTTGTTTTTTTTGTCAGCGATCCGAGTTTTTTTTTTGTATCATACGCTATAGCGAGTCTGTGTTAAGACGTAAGTTTTATCCCTGTAAACAAGCCGAACTGATAACTACAAAACTCCTGCCGCGTAGCGCGGGGGAAAAAACTAGTTTGATATGACATGGTGTTTGTTATTTGGTGGTAAATATCATGTATCTTGTATCATCTGAGAACTCTTAAATATTTTGAGAACTCGTTTAAAATAAAGAAGAAAACTCATTTAAATCTAAATAAGAAAATTTCTAAAATTCTTTAAACTTAAATGGTTCGGCTCACAAGTTGTGTCCTGACTAACCCATTTAATAAAAATGTTTTATTAACCAATTCAAAATTTAATGATTTCCATACCGTCTTTCAAGTCGTGTTAAGAATTATGGGTTTTGATTAACAGAACAGAAAAGTCAATATGATGAAAAGCCATTAAGCGAAAAGATGAAAATATAATTACTGTAGAGATGTGCAACTAAATACATACCGTCAAGATACTTTATTTTATGGTTAGCATATAATGATTTATCTTCTGTTGTAATTATTAATTAAAAAAATATTATCCATTCAAAACAAATATGAAATATTCCTTATATTTTTCTACATGATTATAACCTGTTATATACTACAAAATAATAAATTATTAACCAGTTTTCAGTTATTAATTAGATATTCTTCAACTTTCATTTGCTTATTTTATTTATTTTGGATATGGAAAACGATATGACAATATTTGAAAGGCCTGTCTACGACCACTCCAGGCGTTTTGAGACCAAAAATGCTTCAAATCAGCGACAAATCAAATTTGAATGGCGGATCACGACTCTGGCTGTTTTCATACCTTAAATGTTTGAAATTTACGACGAATCGTATGAGATGTCATATTGGGAGGTCTACTCTACGTCCGGCGGATATTCTTGTGTTTGGTTGGGCAGAGGGAGAAACACGCTTGTGTGGACCTTACAGGAGTGTCCCCTCTTGTGGGGCTCTGGGACAATGGGGTTGTGGCGGGCCATGCTGCTTTAAAGGCGGAATCATGCAAAGTTGTTAAACACGAGAAAGCTTGTTTAGAGAACCAACACGTGTTTATCCCTTTTGCTTTTGATACTTTTGGGTTCCTAGCATCGGAGGCAGTGGAATTCCTAAACAGGGTTCAACGAGTCGTGCATAGTAATATTTCGGCCCCTAAGACCCAAAGCTTTGTTTTTAGTAGGATCGGTTTTGCTATTCAAAGGGGGGTTGCAGCGCAACTTGTTGCTCGTTTACCTGCCACTTTATTGTAATCGTCCTTCTTTTCATTAATGGACATTTAAAAAAAAAATTATTAAAGAAAAAGATAAATAAATTTTGGGGCTATTTTATGATACTAATATGTATCTAAAAGTATAACTTTTAGTACATGTGACAAGAAATATGAAGGCAGATACATAGGATTATTATGAACTTTAAACAGACAGGATTAAATATTCCTTTTCTTTCTATTGAGACAAGCAAAAGGTCTGGGACAGCCATGGTCAAAGAGACTAAATCATGAGTGGGGGCAAAGGATAAGAAAAGAAAAAATGGGATGTGACCAAAGGGAGTTTCTATTCTCGCATAAAACAACTTTAGTTTCATCATCATCATCATCATCATCACTTGGAAAAGAAACTTTTTTTGTTGGTTGATTGTGATTGTCTGAAAAGAACCATGCCTTTCTAGCAAGGAAAACATTGCATATACTTTCTAGGAACCACCACCACCACTCTTGCCGGTCAACTTTGCCGCTGATATCATGTAGTGTTTCATTTCTTACATACTACTTTTAGCATCGTGCATGTATATAATAATCGTTGTACTCTGACACCTTAGGCAAATCCCACATTAATCTGTTGTTGTCTACCAAAGAGATACTGGACATAAGAAATATCTCACCTCAAATACTATCAATGCGTTTTGGGTGCATTGGTTGTGGATGAGATCAGGAGGAGTCCACGCACATCTCTAAGCATTCTTGGATGAGAGCAATAAAAGGACGAGTGACCTCTTAGGAAGTCTCACTCACGCAACCAGAAATAATACATGTTTCTTGTGAACAAAGCGGACAAAAATTATTGGAATTACAAGTAGATGTTACATGTACCATAACATATTTTTAATGTGACATACAAAATAACAATCATTTTTTGTTGTTAAACAGCGACAGCATAGCTCTCAATACCTGCATAAATTGAAACACCATCCTTACAATTTATTTTTATTTTTATTTTTTTGTGTAAGTGGTGGGGTGGGGTGGGGTGGTGGGGGGGGGGGTTGGGGAAGGGGCAGGGTTCTAGAAACTACCCAAAAGGAACCTCATAATATGTTAGGTGGATGAAATGAATCATCTTATATATAGAAGTAGATAAAACTAAAGGAACTGTTTTGCACAAAATCAGAATCACCTAATGTACATGTATTAAAGTCATTGCATAGCAAAAGTACAACTACTTCATGCAAAAATCCAGCAATTTTGTATGATGATTTGTGATTTATAATCCAATTTACATCAAGTCTCGAGGCAATGAAGTCCAAAAATAATTAGTTCAAACTAGAAAATACCTGGTTTTTAACCCTTCACTTTTTTCATAGAGCTAGATGACTTATATTTCCTTTAATATACGGTGAAGGTAATTAACCAAGTCTGATGAGTTCATGGTAATTGAGGATACGCAAATTTTTTTTTTTATAAAAGTACACTGGCCGGCATGCAAGGAAATCATCTTTCTGAAGAATAAAAAAGAATAATTCACAATAAAAATTTACTTGTTATCGGATACATAACCCTTCCGTTCTGTAAAATGTGATAGCTTCACCAGATCTGTAAAACAACTAAAGTTTTCTTTTGTATATACGTAGGGTTAAAATAATCAAATCATTTTGGTAAAATCCGAAAATTTACACATATGAATCAAGATGACACTAAATCTGAAATATTTCTTTTTAATTCTCTAAAACTATTTACATCTCCAAATTCAAATTATTAATAATCAGTGTTGTAACCTTTAATATACTTTTCTTTACTTTGCTAAGCCCAAAAAGTCCATAAGTGATAAGACTAATTAGCCCAGTTTACAAGTAAAAGACATTCCATCCTCTCTAATCTCTATTCCTCTAATTAATCGTCGAACATTAGTTGACCTATGGCATATATCTCACAAAAATATAAAGAATCACCCACGGTGCTCAACTTTCTTGGGTTAAATTTAAAATTAGGTCTTTTAAAAAAACAAAATACTGTTATTAACCCTTTTATTTAGGGGTGAGCAGTTCGCGGTTCAGACCCGTTAGAACCGTAGAACAGGACCAATTGGAACCGGAACCGACCCTCTAAATAGTAAACAGGTCCGGTCCTCGGTTCTTCATGCATATGGTCATTAAACGGTGCGCGGTTCAGTCGGTTAATAACCCGACGATCCAGTCAAAGAACCGTTTGAACGTTAGTTTCAAATTAAAAAAACCCTAATAACTCAAAAAGCCCAATGGCCCAGCCTAGTCTGTATTCCACGAGACGTACGTATATGGTCATTTCAGGAACTTTATTTTGCAGGAAATATAATTTGGTTTAATGAAAGTTGATATAATCTGGGCCTCTTTCGCCGTCAAAGTGCCTATGGTACCAGTTCATATTTGGCTACCCGAAGCTCATGTAGAGGCCCCTACGGCAGGATCCGTCATCTTGGCGGGAATTCCTTTAAAATTGGGAACCTACGGCTTTTTAAGATTTTCAATGTTGGAAATAATCGTTATGTTCACACATGAAAAATTAAAGGGGTGTTTTTGGAACATTTGGAATTAAATGGGTTAACAATGAAATACTGGAAGATTGGACAAACTTGGGATTAAAGTTTAGGAATTGTCGTGAGTTTTGGATAAGCATGGAGCCGTAATTTTGCATGGATGGATATAGATTAGTATGCAAGTTTAGTATTAGACTAGGAAGTTTATTTTAATTATTGTTTCGTATTTATTTTGATATTTGTTTGGAGTTTATCTTTTAGAAGGTATTCTTGTAGGTGTAGGATAGGATTGTTTATTTATATTGGTATTGTAATGCATGGAATAATTAATTGAATAAGCAAGTTTACGTGTTCTTTGGTTTCATCTAGTTCGACATTCACTTTGAAGCCGTAATTTTTCTTCATCCTTTCTTGGTTACGACTTAAGGGTCTTGATCTTGGGTTGGGTTCGTTTAAATGTGATAAGCAAGACCAACAATTGGTATTAGAGCGTTATGCTCTTGGTATTGTGAGAGAAGGACGAAGAGGTTAGCAAGGAATCGTTTTTTAGTATGAGTTGCTACCCGAGTTTGAACTGAAGAAGGAGCAAAGACTGTTCTTGTTAAGAAGGTGAATAAGGATATGTTTTTGAAGAACGATTGAAGGAAGCAAGTAAGAAGGAACAAGTAAACTTTTTCCTTGTTGAGTAGGCAATCAAGAACCCGTTTTCTTGGTTGATTGAAGGAGAAGGAAAACAAGATCTATTCTTGTTAAGAAGGCAATCAAGAACCCAGTTTTTGGTTGAGAGAAGGAGTAGGAAGAGCAAGATTTATCTTGTAAAAAAGATTATCAAGGACTCTTGTTTTTGATGTTGTGAAAGAGTAGGATAAAGAAGGAATCAAAGAAGGAAAAGAAAGAAGGAATGGGGGATCCAAACCAAGCATTGGTTCAGGTACGTGAGCAGGGGAACGTTAAAATTGACCGAAACAAACTACACCACCTGGTCGATTTTGATGGAGCAGATATTAAGGGCCTATGGTCTTTGGGAAGTGGTGGTTGCAGCAGTAGGAACAGAAGTAGGAGAGAAGAAGGTGGCTACCACTAAGGCAATGATTTTTCAAACTTTGCCTTAATATATTCTAATGCAGGTTGCGAAGTATCAAACTGCTAAGGAGGTGTGGGATGCAATTAAAATCCTACATCTAGGAGAAAAGATAGTTCAGAAGGCAAGGCTACAAACTCTGAGGGTTAAATTGGAAGCCATGAAGATGAAGGAGAATGAGTCGGTGGATACGTTTGTAGGAAGGTTAAACGGGGTAAGGGCCAAGTTTAGATCTCTTGGTTCTGTTTTAAAGGATCGAGTAATAGTGAGGAAACTGTTGAACTCAGCACCGAGAAAGTTCTTACCGTTCATAGCTTCTGTTGAACAATACTCTGATATAGACAAGATGATGTTTGAAGATGCAGTTGGAAGGATGAAGGCGTTTGAGGAAATATTGAAAGGATTTGGTGATCATGAATAAAACGACCAAAGTAAGTTGCTTTTAGCAAGTACAAGCAGTCAGAAGGATGGTCTATTGGCAAGGGTAGGAATGATCAAGGAGGTCGTGGATCCGGTAGAGGTCGTGGAAGGTGTCATGGAGGTAGAGATAGAAGCTCATTTAGGTGTTACGAGTGTGGTGAGTTTGGACACTTCCAATAAGAATGCATCAAGTGGAAAGACAAAGGAAAAGAGGAGGAAGTAGCCAATCTTGCTCAAATTGGTGATCGGTCACCTTTGATGTGAAGGGGATTGTGAACACAACGATTAAGGGGATGATTGTTGGAAATAATCGTTATGTTCACACATGAAAAATCAAACTTGGGATTAAAGTTTAGGAATTGTCGTGAGTTTTGGATAAGCATGGAGCCGTAATTTTGCATGGATGGATATAGATTAGTATGCAAGTTTAGTATTAGACTAGGAAGTTTATTTTAATTATTGTTTGGTATTTATTTTGATATTTGTTTGGAGTTTATCTTTTAGAAGGTATTCTTGTAGGTGTAGGATAGGATTGTTTATTTATATTGGTATTGTAATGCATGGAATAATTAATTCAATAAGCAAGTTTACGTGTTCTTTGGTTTCATCTAGTTCGACATTCACTTTGAAGCCGTAATCTTTTCTTCATCCTTTCTTGGTTACGACTTAGGGGTCTTGATCTTGGGTAGGGTTCGTTTAAATGTGATAAGTAAGACCAACATTCAATACCCATGTTTCCTGAAGCCACACTTTGTTTCACTCCTTTCATTTATATTTTACGCGCGATTGCTATAATATATACTTCCTTGACCACGTTAAGACAGATCGATCTTAAGAAGATCATAGCTTACTCCTCAGTAGCTCATATGAATCTGGTGACTATTAGTATGTTTAGACTGAACATACATGGAATTAGAGGTAGCATTCTACTAATGTTAAGTTATGGACTGGTTTCTTCAGCCCTTTTTCTATGTGTTGGTGTTCTATATGACCGACATAAGACTCGACTTGTTAGATATTACGGAGGTTTAATGAGCGCCATGCCGAATTTCTCTACCATTTTCTTATTTTTCACTTTGGCCAATATGAGTTTACCTGGTACTAGCAGCTTTATCGGGGAATTTCTCATCTTAGCAGGAGCTTTCCAAAGAAATAGCTTAGTAGCCACATTAGCAGCGCTTAGGATGATTTTAGGCGCGGCGTATTCCCTTTGGCTATATAATCGTGTGGTTTCTTGGAATTTAAAACCAGATTTCCTCCATAAATTCTCCGATCAATGGTAGAGAAGTTTTCATATTTATACCTTTTCTTGTTGGAGTTGTTTGGATGGGTGTTTACCCCAAAGTGTTCCCGGACTGCATGCATACATCCGTAAGTAACTTAGTGCAACATGGAAAATTTCATTGAGAGGAATCAGCAAAGAAAAGAAAAAGGGTCAACAAACAAAAAAACAATGTCTAAAAAAATGTTCATACAAATGGTTGAATCAAAAGTGAGAATGAATTTCTTTGGTTATGGCCGATACCTATTGTTATCAATGAGAAGATCTACCCGGAAAAGGAAAACAAGATCGAATAGTTGAGTAGGCGCTCCCCTTTGGGTGTGGTTGTGTATGGATAGGCTAAGGCACTTTAGTGTGCAAGGGGCTAAGTCGTTCAATCAAGGACCAGAGCTTTCATCTGACTAGGCTGGGCCATTAGGGAGCGCCATTTCATCTGACTAGGGGCTAAGTCGTTATTTTGCAGGAAACATAATTTGGTTTAATGAAAGTTGATATAATCTTGGCCATTTCTTATTTATTTGTTATTTGTTGCAAAATTATTTGGGCTTGCTGTGTGTAAAATTGGGGATTGATCAGGCTTCTTTAGGCCTAAATCTTAATCGGTTCGGTCTAGCAATTAATCAAGAACCGACTTGTTTAATACAGTTCGTTCCAGTCCGAACTGTTTATATACAGGCCGGTCCTCGGTTAACATATTTTCATCCAAACGGTTCGCGGTTCTGGTCCGGTTCTGCCCGGTTCGAACCGAATGCTCAGCCCTACTTATACTACTTGGGTAGAGACCGAAAATAAACTAAAAAGCTTATAGTTATAACTAGTAAAAAATCAATGTTAAAATTTAAAGTGGTTCCACAACCGCTGTAAATATATCCGTTTTAAAAGGTTTGGGACCGTTATAAAAAGAAGTTTCAAATAAAAAGAAAATATCATTTATAGTGGTTCCCCGACAAATAAATCAAATACAGTGGTCCGTATTATAAGCAATTACACCGGTCCCACACGAATCTATACTATATAATAAATAAAGATTTTGGGATGCCACATGTCGGTCTCCATATTCAATCTCATCATTTTTTTCCCGCCTCTCTCACTTATTAAATACATTTCCATCTTTTAATAATAATAATATGTTTTTAAATAAAATACTAATCTTTATATTAATAAATCTCCTGACATATTTTGACGAGTGTATGTGTTAACAGATTTTATTGTATTTCACGGGTTTATTCAATCTGTGTAAAACACGAGTTTTTAAAAAATAATTTTTTATTACTTAATATATAATATTATATTTATTCAAAACGTGTAATACACGAGATTTTAACCTAGTCAAATATATACAACGGTCTTAGTGTTGTTTTACAGCGGTCGTTTTAACCGTTTGGTGATTACTTACAGCGGTTATACAACGGTTCTATTTACTTGTCGTTTTGATGAAAAATAGAATATCTAAACCAATATTTACAGCGGGTCAGGAAGCAGCAACCAAAAACTTTAAAACTTTATATATATCGGAAACCGTCAAATAGTTACATTTACATATAAATAGTTACGATGTCTGTATGCTTTTTGAAATATATCATCGAACTCAAATCTCTTTGTATCTCTTTACAACTTCATGATGCTTTCTGTTCCCATCTACATGAGAAAATATACGAGTCACTTTTAGTTATATGGCCTTTACTATCATTTATCTAATTAAATATCGTCGGCCATTTGGTGCAATGCTAGCCCCAAAACTTCTAATAGTGGAGGTCTTGGGTTCGAATCTTAGCAACAACAAAAAAAGGGTTTGTGGCCAGGTCAGTGGGTTTACCCAGTTGGGGGGTTCCTCCTGTGGTGGGCTGCTCTGGATGTTCTAGGTGTTGCCCCGCGGAAACCCAATTATCCTAGAATATCTAGGTGTTGCCGTTCAAAAAAAAATCTAATTAAATGATCATTGACCTTAATACCCCTATGAATTACATAGTAATTATTTGATGGACGTAATTACCCTTATTATCATATTAGGGTTTCCCCTTGGGTGTATATAAATAGATAGAGATTATTAGAGCGATAACTTGGCCATTACAACACCATGATAGCCGTCGCCACTCCCTCTCTATCGTAATCGTGAGCCCCTTGTCTCACCTTAGCCATCCTAACGATACACCCTAAATGGGAACTCGATCAACATGAAGATCATGAGCGCTTCATCCTCAACGGCTCAACTATAGATCCTTACAGGTATGTTCTACAACTTAATATATGATATAAGAATGATTGAATAAACATTATTAGGACTAATGTTTTACCCATGTTAAAGATATAATCAACATGTGATATCAGAGCAATGTTGATTATATCGATTCAATCATATAATTTGATCGACTCCTTAATTTTAAATTGATTAATAGAGATTTACGAAATCATTTTTTTTTTCATTCACTTAAATCGATATACTTTATTTTGGTGAATAATATGGGATTTTCTTACTTACGGATATTACTTGTTTTTTCCGTGAAATCCTTGATTTAATATGTAATGGATTTTATATATCCATCTCTTCTAAAATTGAAATCATCAATCCCTACGGTGTTTATGAAAGCTTTTTTTTTTTTTGGCATGAAATCATTAATTGTGATGCCTATTCACATTCATCAAATAAGTCGATTATTAATGCCATATTTACTTTTCCTTTCATGAATACCATGTCTTTAGATTCAATTCATTGTTCCTGCAATGCTACGATTATTGAACACGTATAACAAGGATTACTGTGAGCATAGATCATTATATTTTGTTCATTCATTATTTTCGTATGATGTAAGTGGGTTAACGGCTACCGGGTACAACCCGTACTCACTTATCTTACGGCCCGTACCATTATTAGGGTTGTGAATTACTCTTAAGGTGTTCATACCGTTGATCCTAAATTTTGATGAAAAACTATATAATTTGGTTTTGATTAGGATTAAAATCTGTTTTTCTAATTTTGGGTAACCATATCTCCAAGATATTTTCGAAATCTAATAAGAAAATAAATAAATTAAAATTTTGGAATCTTAGATATATTTAGTACCCCTTACAAATCGAAAAAAGATATAGATAGATCCCTTAAAAATCGAAATCAGTTATAAGGTTTATGAGTTATGTATTCACGGGTTAAAGGTTCACGGGTGGGAGTTCTCGGCCTAGGGTTCTCGGCTTAGGGTTCTCGGCTCAGGGTTCTCGGACTTAGGGTTCTCGGCTCAAAGGTTCCCGGGCTAAGAGTTTCCGAGTTTGAGAATTCTCGGGATAAGGGTTCTCGAGTAATAGTTCTCGGGTAATAGTTCTCAGGTAATGGTTGTCGGCTTAATTTTTACCGAAAACACAATCTTTTACCGAGAAGATAACTTTTACCAAGAACACAATCTTTTACCAAGAAGATAACTTTTACCGAGAACACAATCTTACCGATAACACAACTTTTTCCGAATACCAATTTTATCGAGAACTGTTATTTACCGTAAACTAACCTTGCCATGAACTAAGTTTTACCATAAACCATAAGTTTACCGCGAACTCATTTTCGTCGCGTTAAGTTTGATTTGCTATTAATGAATGCTTTAGTATTAATTTTGTTAAACTTTAAACTTAAATGTTTTCAAAACCTTAAGACTTACTTGAATAACACCTAAAGCTTCACTTCTGCCAAAGGTGATGTGATGCATGTGTAAATGTATTCAAGTTTAATTAAGCATTATAATTTAGTGCATATCATGATATTAAATTAGAAAACATGATTAACTTAAATAACACCTAAAGTTTCACTTATGTCCAAAGGTGATGTGTCACGCTTGTAAAGTTATTTAAGTCTAATTAAGCACTACTTCGCCTAATATAACTAAATGTTTCCACTTCTGCCCAAAGGTGATGTGTCACATTTGGTTTTTGCGAAGCTAATTATGTGCATACTAAACAAATGTTTCACTTCTGCCCAAATGTGATGTGTTACATTCTTACTACACATACTCACTACTAAATTGTTCCTAATGCTAAACAAATGTTTCGCTTCTGCCAAAAGATGATGTGTTACATTGTTTAAGTAGAACCTAATTAAATCTATTAGTTTGGTGTTGTAATAGATTTTTTATCTTATCTTCGTAAAATAATTGTTCTTAAGTAGAACCTTATTTTATTATTTCTGTCTGCCTTAGATTATTACCTCCTAGATTACTCTATGTTCTTATTTAGCTATTTGTACCTTATTTTCACTATCGTTTTTAAGATGAGTTTTGCTTGATTAAAAGTTTCCATAATTTTTGCTCTTATTGAGTCTTGATTATCCCTTAAGACATGACTCTCCTGCTGCTCTTTCTGATAAAAGTATTACAGAAGAAAACTAGATCATAAGAAATAGGATAAGTCAAACTCAATGTCTCTTATGATAATCAAGAACTCATTTTCATGATTGTTATCAGGGGAGCTATTCTAGATTCTGATTTTCCTTAAGACTAATCTATTCTCTGTGGAAATGGAAGAATCAAAATAATTCCTAAAAACGCATGCAAACATTCTAATTCTAAATAAAAGGTTAAGTGACATCTGTGAACACATCGTAATATACACTGACATGACCCATAAACTAAAGGCTTATACATGGAACTCAGTGAAGTATTTTCAGTGCGTACATAATAATTTTTCCACCGGTACGATTAGTTGCCTTAAAAATCAACTATAACACTCAGAAGTACCAAAGGAAAATGAGTGTATTGATAGCAACAAACCTACATGAAAAGAAACGCCTAAAACTGGAAAAAACCGATATTATTCACCTCACTACCACTAAACATAAAAATAGGATAGTTCTAAGGTCAGGAAATAAAATACATGTACTACCTCCGGCTCAAAGTTATCCAAGGAGAAGTCTCATTGTAAGGGTGGAGGGAGTCGTTGGACGGGTTCCTCAAGGGTTAGACCGCCGCAAGTGGTGAGGTTATCACGTGGGCTTTTCCACACCGGTAGTAATACCCGTTTCAACCCGTGGATGCATGTGTGGTAAAAGGTTGGAATCATGTGTGGGCCATCCTTTTTGTCCAATAAACAATAAGAAAAAAAATCAAGGGCTTATTGGTTCCACACCCTCCTCTTAGGGTTGGAGAGGGTTTAAGAGGGTAAAAATGACATGGCAAATTTTAATTGGGTAAAATGAGAGGGTTCCATAGGTACCACTCCCTCCAACTTAAGGGTGGACGGAGTGGACGAGCGGATTGGCCACGGTTCCCCGGGTTGGCCGGGCTACACCGCCGCAATGCCTGCGGGCTTGACGCGGGTTCTTGGGCACGGGTTGTAAAGCCCGTTCAAACCGGTGCCAATTTGACCGTTGGGATGTAGTTGTTTGGAAGTGAATTTGACCGTTGGGTTAAATAAAAAAAAGTGATTTTTCAAGTATAAAATATACATTTTACACAAAAAAAAAATTACACTTTCTCTCAATCCCATTCATACTCTAAAAAAATGGATACATCCTCCTCCAAAAATACCGTCCCAAAGTGCGTGCCTCTTAACCGCAAAACCCTCGTTCAAGTCAACCGCAACCGCAACGACCTAGTTCAAGCCAACCTCGGGCATCTCATCCGCAACCGCAATACCAAAACCAACCGTTTCAATACCAAAATCAACCATTTCAACACCAAAATCAACCGTTTCAACACCAAAATCAACCGTTCAAATACCAAAATCAACCCTTTCCACCCGCACCTACTTCTCCACCATTTCAATATTACCAAAATCAACCTTTTAATCCCACCGGCCATGTTGACACCAATGTACAAGAAACTCCGCTTCCAGTGGAAGAGTTGGAAAGGCTTGCTCAAGAAGACTTTAACCCCTTTGAAAATGTCGATTTTGATATTGATTCTCTAGACCAACAAGTCCATGAATAAGAACAAGAAACTCAACCATAACAACAACGTAAAGGTAAAGCAAAGTTACCGAACCGAGCGGACAGGAAGCTTTGGACTGAAAATGAACATTTGGCTCTACCAAAAGCATGGATACATGTATCCGAGGACCCAATAATTGGTGATCAACAAAAAGCCGAATCCTTTTGGCAACGTGTGCTAGATCATTTCGACGGGCTAATGGGTGGAACCACCCGCACTAGAGATAAAGTGAATTCTAAGTTGACGTCAATGAACACAAAGTTCAACAATTTCAACGATCTATACACGCAAGCGGTAAATTTAAGAATGTCTCTTTTAATTATTGCTTATTTTTTATAATGTATTAACATATTTTTTTTAAATTTATGTTTTTTTAGAAGCGTCGTTGGGGTAGTGAGATGTTTGATGCGAATATCATGAATGAAGCACAAAAAAATTACCGAAACCTTTACGAGAGGAAAGGTTTCACCTTCGTCGAGGCAAGAGAAATTCTCAAAGACCGTCCCAAATGGAAACCCGTCGCGGTTATGCGCGAGGAGTTTGAACAACAATCGTCCAAGAAATCAATAACACTGACTCCGGAAATGAAGGTTCAAACAACCCTTCATCAAGAGAACTCTCCGACTAAAATGAACAATCCCTACCGACTCAACCGAATCGCAAGAGCAAAGGAAAGAAAACCGTCGAGTCTTTAAGCAATAGTTTGGTGGAGGTTCTTTCCGAATTTAAGGCGACTAAAGATATTGAAAGAGAGAAAAAAATGGAATACCGCAAGAAAATGGAGGAAAAAAACAAAGACGGGATGAACTCGCGGTGCAACTCTTGGAGAAACAACAAGAAATGCTTTCAAAAGAAGAACAAGACCGCGACTTCGAATATTTTCTATAAAAACATGACGATATCCCCGAACCTTTTATTTCGATCGTACTCCAACGTAAACGGGTGTAATATCTGTACTTTTCCGTTTACAATTTCCGGCCATTTGGCATTTATTGTAAACCCTAATTATCCATATTTAATAATATGTGAAAATTCTTAAATGAATTGCTTAAACTATGTGGCTAAAAACCATACTTAAACTATGTTTTAGGGCTAATATTCATGGTATTTGAATAAAGTCCCTAAACTATATAAAATAAATCTCATAAATTATCTAAGTGTAAAAAAAAATTATACTTATTTAATTTGAAAAAAAAATCCTAATGTGTTTTATTTAAATTAAAACACAAATTATATAAATTAAAATGACTTTTATAAATTTTTATGAATTTTTAAGAAATAATAAGATTTATTCCTAAATAAATCAAATAAATAAAGTTTAATTAAATAAATATTTTTAAAATAAAGTTCTATAAAAATATGTCATTTTATATCATTTTTATAGAAATAAACAATTCTTTTATAATTTAAATTTAATTTATACATTTAAATATCAAAATATATCAAATTTATTAACTAAAAACCCTATTTAACCTAACTAACTTAGTTTTTGGTTAAAACTTAACTACAAGGGCTAAACTGCCTTTCCTCAAACTTATTTTCAAGTTTAAGTTGACCGGAGTCAACTTAACAAACCTCAGGGACCAAAGTTGTATTTTTCTGTTTTAAAACCCACCCAAAAAGGGTCGTGGGTTCGAAACAAGGGGAACCCGGTTTTGGGTTCTGAATATTCGAAAACGCGTTTTGAGATGATAAGAGCAAAGATTCGTAACTGAAATCCCATTACAACTCATAAACGAGCATGATGAACTCGTTTAATTCGAAATTTTAACTCGTAACAGTAGAAAACGGCTAAAAACTTTAAACCGTCTTAAACCGTAATCAAAACTCGTTAATTCGCGAATTTATTTGTCGAATTGAGGTTGTACAAACCTCGACGACACCTAATACGTCCATTTGAAACAAATCACAACTCCTAACACTCTCTAATTCTCTCTCTCGGAATCTCAGTTCAGACGAACTGAACAACGAGTCCAGAACTTCGATCAGTTGATCATTCCAGGTAATTCAATACGTCATTAGGCTCGGAATTGAACGTATAACAAAAGCCCTATGGTTAATTGAGTTCCTATTATACGGATTCATCGAATTCGAACAAACTCAGATTAGGGTTCTTGTGTTTCAAACGGATTTGGGATTTTATTTCGAAAACGTCGTTAAAAGGAACCTCTCTCCGTTTGTTTACGAGTTAGTCACTTGGCCGAGATGGCCGGGTGCGCGTATTACGAACGAGAGGTCACGGGTTCGAGTCCGGCTAAGGCCCTCACCCGTGAGCCTTTTTTTGCTTAAACGAACACAAACCGGACCCAAGATCCGGGTTAAATATAACCCAAATGCACTTATAACCAGGTTAGCCACTTGGCCCAACGGTCAGGTGCACTGCCGCTGAGCCAAGTAGCCCAGGTTCGATCCGCCTTTGTGGCCGGTTCGCCCATTTTTCAACATTTTCCTATTTTTGATTTTTCTTTTTATTAAATCTTTAATCTTTAAAAATTCATAACTTTTTATTTACAACTCGAAAATGTACAAATAAATAGTCCAAATTTTTGTAATAAAATTCTCTACTGTTTTATAAAATAAAAACAGAAAACTTTCTGAGTTTATAAAATTAATTATTTAAAAGCCTAAATTTAAAGCTTGGACTATTTATTTAAAATTAGTAAATCTATTCCAAAAATTATACAAAAATTACAGAAACTTAATCTATATATTTTTAACAAAATATTAAGTTTCTGGAACTTTTAGACATTTTTACTAATTTTTACTAATTTTGTTTTGTAATTAAATCAATGAAATTATTGATTTAATTAAACTAAAAATAAGTAAATTTTATAAAAATTTACTTATTAACAGAAAGTATTTATAAAATTTATAATTTAAATTATATTTATATTCTTACTATCTTTTTGACATATTTAGTTAATTAAACACATTTATTAACTAAATTACTAAATAAGTAATTAATTAAATAATCACTTAAAATATTTATAAAATCTGAAATTATATTTAAATTACTAAACATAATAATTTAGTAATTTAAATACTTGCACACCTTAAACTATAACCAAATTACTTTTCAAACCTTAAACTTTCCAAAATCCTAATTTCCCAAATTCGAGAACACGAACAAACCTTAGCTTATTCCTTTAAACTAAATGACTAAACTACAACTATAATAGGTTAATTGTGACCTACTTTGGATTATATCTTTGGATCAAACTTAGCTCGGAAACTACTTACAAACCATGTGAGTTTTCATGCCCCTCTTTATACATTTTATCACTTTTGGGGTGAAACATGTTCCTATATAATTACACTTACACTATTGACAAATCTCACAACTTGAAACAAATTCCCTTATGTTAGACTTGTTTAATTGCATTATGTGGCTTATTTGTTGATTACACTAGTTCATATTATTAACTGTTTCGACAGCCTATGAATGGAATTAGTGGTACCATGTGGGTTAGCTACCCCATGCATTTCTTTGATCTAGGATGCATGTAATGAATTCTGAAACTGAAAAACTGTTAACTATATGTTGGACAATCTGAATTGGATAAATCTTAAAAGGAAGGTTTAATTTGGACTGTGTGTATATACAATAAGACTATAATGTATTACTTGTCTTAGCATGGAATTTGTACTTTATCTAAACTACTATATCTATATCTACCATGATTGCTCACCAACAATTCATTTTGTTGATAACTCTTATTTTAAACATGTTTCAGGTGCACCAAGTTCAAGCAACGCTTGATTTATGTTCAACACTTAGGCTTGGACTTAGAAATTTGAAATCTGATTTTATCTTGTTTGGAACTATGTTTTGTCTTGTTTATTTGAACTATTTGTAGCCTTTGAGGCACTTTTAATATTATTGAATAAAATTATGAAATTTTAATAGTTCCAAGTGCTACGAGCAATCTGGTCACAATTCGGGTCATACTCCGACGTGTTCCGCCGCCCGGTCGGGGTGTGACAGATTGGTATCAGAGCCTTGGTTATAGGGATTTAGGTTATTAGAAATCTTTAACCTAGACTATAACTTTAGGACCCTCTTTTAGTCTTGCATGATTAGGAACTTATGTGTTTATTTGTCAAATTCTAAATCTTTAACACAAATCTTACAAATCCTCAAAATTCTAAGACTTTACCTTATATTTCCATCAATATTCTTTTATATGAAATTCTTCAATGTTTTAAAATATTTTATAAAACCCCCTAGACTTTGTAAGTCTATCCAAAATCTCATTAAGGTTTAAGACTTTGACAATGTTCAGAAACTCGTGCAATCTGGAAGGGTGAATGCCTGTATTCTGAGTTTCCTGTCTAGGCAAGCGTATTCGTACAAATCCAAATTACTGGACCTGTTACGCTTACCTGGGGATTCTCGGGATGAGTGTTCACTTATAGGCTAAAGCATGACTTTCTCAAATATTGTTGAAATCTTATTAACCTTGATATGTCCTAAGTAATTGTGAGGTAAAACCCAACCAACACAATTACTAACTATGTGTTTAAACTTAAGCCTATCTTTACTTTCAAAGCTAACTCTTGAATATTATTATTCATCTCAAACTTGCATTTTACTTTTTTTTCTTATAGAATGTCTGATCCCGTTGATACAAATCCGGCACTCACACAACAAATTGTTGATCGGATTGCTGCAATACTACCAGCTCTGTTTCAACATCGTGATCAAAGCTCTTCTAATAACAACAACAATGCTTGCAACTTCAAATACTTTAATTCGTGTTCACCACCAAAGTATTCGGGTCATGAAGGAGCCACTGGACTACTCCAATGGTTTGAGGGCATTGAGAACACCTTCCTTAATGCTGGTGTTCCCGAGGCACTCAAGGTCCAATATGGCTCAAGCGTCTTTCAAAAGCGTGCACTAACTTGGTGGAACGGCGAGAAAACTACTCGCACCGTTCTTGTTGCTATGGCTCTTCCTTGGGCTGAATTCAAGGAACTCATGATCAATGAGTTCTGTCCTCGAAACGAAATGATGAAGATCGAGGAGGAATTTTGGACTCTCTCCCAAGATAGTGGTGATAATTCTACTTATGTCACTCGTTTTTATGAGCTTTGTCTACTCGTTCCTCACCTAGTCGACACCTTGGCTAGGAAGATTGAGAAATTCTGCAAGGGACTCCCAATTCAAATCAGGAGTGCTGTTCTTAGTAGTAGACCTGCTACTATCGAAGAAGCTGTTCGTCTTTCAGCCACACTTACCGACACTTATGTCGATGCGGGAATCCTTCACCGCAAAGGAGGGAAGAAACCTGCTGTGGTTGCTGCTGTGACTTCTAAACCTGAACCTACTGGTAGAAACAGGAAGAGAAAGTCCAATCATAAACAAAATTATGGGACTGTTACACCTGCTCAACCTGTGAGCCAAGTAGCACCTGCTACTACTACTACTACCTTCAGTCCAACCAAGAAGGCTTATTCGGGGAGTTATCCTCAATGTGATATTTGCAAGTCTCACCATCTTCCCAATGCACCATGTTGGGTTTGCACAAAGTGCAAAAGATTGGGACATACTCAAGATCGTTGCCGAACCCCAAGCAACACTCAATCTCAAGTGCAAGGCCATAACGTGATACAAAACACACCATCCTTAACTGTTAAGGCTTGTTTCCAATGTGGAGATCCAAGTCACTTCAAGGATAAATGTCCGTTACTGGCCAATGCAATAAAAGCTTCAATCTCTGCTTCCAAAGGCCGAGTCTACACCATTACTGCTAGTCAAGCTCAAGCCGACAACGATGTTGTCAATGGTACGTATCTGATCAATAATCAATATGCTACTATTTTGTTTGATTCTGGTGCGGATAAAAGTTTCGTGTCCTTTGACTTTGAACCAATGCTTGCTAAGACTAGAACCCAACTAGACAAAACTTATAATGTAGAAGTAGCTAACGGGAAATCCGTTAAAGTTGACTCAATTATTGCAAACAATCAACTACAACTTAACGAACATACTTTCTCTATTGACTTAACTCCTATGCAACTTGGGAGTTTCGACGTGATCGTCGGCATGGATTGGTTATCCAAACATCGTGCTGAGATCGTTTGTGCCGACAAATTCATAAAGATTCCTCTGCCGTCTGGTGAAGTACTACACGTGTATGGAGAGAAACAACCCAAAGGCTTAAAACTGATGACTATAACAAAAGCTCAGAAGTACCTCAACAAGAATTATCCAGTTTTTCTAGCTCACGTTGTGAAAGAGAAGGACAAGGGTAAACTCATGGCTGATATTCCTGTGATTAAGGACTTTGCTGAAGTATTTCCGGAAGACCTACCGGGAATTTCCCCTACACGACAAGTCGAGTTTCGTATCGACCTTGTGCCTGGTGCAACTCCTGTGGCAAGAGCACCATATCGTCTTGCACCATCTGAAATGCAAGAACTTGCTAGTCAACTTCAAGAACTCTCTGATAAAGGATTCATACGTCCTAGTTCCTCACCATGGGGAGCACCTGTCTTATTCGTCAAGAAGAAAGATGGATCTTTTAGGATGTGTATCGACTATCGGGAACTCAACAAATTGACTGTCAAGAATCGATACCCACTTCCAAGGATTGACGATTTATTTGATCAACTCCAAGGAGCTTCTATTTTCTCAAAGATCGATCTTCGTTCGGGTTATCACCAACTACGTGTTAAGGAGGAAGACATTCCCAAAACAACTTTTAGAACTCGCTATGGACACTACGAGTTTGTTGTCATGCCATTCGGTTTGACTAACGCACCTGCCGTGTTCATGGATTTGATGAATCGTGTTTGTCGACCTTATTTGGATAAATTCGTCATTGTCTTCATTGACGATATTCTTATCTACTCAAAATCTAAGCAAGAACATGAAGAACATCTTCGTTTAGTACTTGATCTTCTTAAACAGGAACAACTTTATGCTAAATTCTCCAAATGTGAATTCTGCTAAAGAAAGTCCAATTCCTAGGTCATGTTATTAACGAGGCTGGGATTCATGTTGATCCTGCTAAAATTGAAGCTGTAAAGAATTGGATTGCTCCTAAAACACCAACAGAAATCCGTTCTTTTCTTGGACTAGCAGGATATTATCGACGCTTTATTTCTAACTTTTCCAAGATTGCTGTTCCTCTCACTGCCCTAACTCATAAGGGTAGGATCTTTGAATGGGGACAAGAGCAAGAAGAAGCGTTCCAAACTCTTAAAGAAAAATTATGCCATGCTCCAGTCCTATCTCTTCCCGATGGCAGCGACGACTTCGTTGTTTTCTGTGATGCTTCAAAGCAAGGACTTGGATGCGTTCTCATGCAAAGGGGTAAGGTGATTGCTTATGCCTCAAGACAACTTAAGGTTCATGAAGATAACTACACCACTCACGACCTCGAACTTGGTGCGGTCGTGTTTGCTCTCAAAATTTGGAGACATTATCTCTATGGAACCAAATGTGAAATCTTTACCGATCACAAGAGTTTGCAACATATATTCAACCAAAAAGACTTAAACATGAGACAACGTCGTTGGATGGAACTGTTAAATGATTATGATTGCGAAATCAAATATCATCCAGGGAAAGCTAACGTGGTGGCTGATGCGTTAAGTCGGAAAGAATATCCTAACATATGTTGTGCTCTTATTCAATCGGATATCGAGACCAAAATTCTTAAAGCTCAACAAACGGTTCTTTCCGAGGGCAACATGCAAAAAGAATTGGGTTGTGGAGTTGAAAAACAATTGGAGACTCGACCCAATGGGTTACTACACTTCTTAAACCGCTTATGGGTTCCTGATCGGGATGATCTTCGTACTTTGATTTTTGACGAGTCTCACAAAACTCGTTATTCTATACACCTAGGAGCCGATAAAATGTACAAAGGCCTTCACCAACACTATTGGTGGCCCGGCATGAAGAAAGATGTTGCCGTGTACATTTCAAAATGTCTTACTTGTTCTAAGGTCAAGATTGAACATCAACGACCTTCGGGTTTGCTTGAACAACCCGAGATTCCAATGTGGAAATGGGAGTGTATTTCCATGGATTTTATCACCAAACTTCCAAGAACACCTCGAGGATTTGATAGCATTTGGGTAATCGTGGACCGACTCACGAAATCAGCTCATTTTCTCGCAATTCGAGATGATTGGGGAGCTGAGAAGTTGGCTCAAGTTTATTTGGATGAGATCGTTCGTCTACATGGCGTTCCTCTTAATATCATATCTGATCGTGATAGTCGTTTCACTTCCCGTTTTTGGGGATCTCTACAATCGTTCATGGGTACTCAATTGAATTTGAGTACAGCTTACCATCCCCAAACTGATGGTCAAACAGAAAGAACGATTCAAACTCTTGAAGATATGTTACGTGCTTGCGTCCTTGACTTTGGAGGCAATTGGGACAAATATCTTCCACTAGCTGAGTTTTCGTATAACAACAGCTACCATGCTAGTATCTAGATGGCACCCTTCAAAGCTTTATATGGTCGCCATTGTCGTTCTCCTCTTGGCTGGGATGAGGTCGGTGAAGCACAAATCACTGGTTCCGCTCTAGTCCAAGACACCACTGATCGAATCATCCAAGTTCGCGACAATCTTCGTTTGGCTCGGGAGAGACAAAAGAAGAATGTTGATATTCGTAGAAGACCTCTTGAATTCCAAGTTGGTGACATGGTTCTTTTAAAGGTATCACCTTGGAAAGGCGTTGTCCGGTTTGGGAAGAAAGGGAAATTCACACCGCGATACGTTGGACCTTTCAAAATCATCAAACGTATCGGGAAAGTTGCTTACGAGTTGGAATTACCCGACAAGCTTAGTAATGTACATCCCACGTTTCATGTATCTAACCTCAAGAAGTGTCTTGCCGAGGGAAACCTCCAAGTTCCTCTTGACGAAGTTCACATTGACGAGTCGATGCACTTCGTGGAAAAGCCTATTGAAATCATGGATCGAGAGATCAAACAACTTAAAAGAAGCCGAATTCCGATTGTGAAAGTACGTTGGCAATCTAAACGAGGACCCGAGTTCACTTGGGAACGTGAAGATCAAATGAAGGCCAAGTACCCACACCTGTTCACAAACTCCACTACTTAATTTCGGGACGAAATTTCCTAAAGTAGGGGAGACTGTAATATCTGTACTTTTCCGTTTACAATTTCCGGCCATTTGGCATTTATTGTAAACCCTAATTATCCATATTTAATAATATGTGAAAATTCTTAAATGAATTGCTTAAACTATGTGGCTAAAAACCATACTCAAACTATGTTTTAGGGCTAATATTCATGGTATTTGAATAAAGTCCCTAAACTATATAAAATAAATCTCATAAATTATCTAAGTGTAAAAAAAAAATTATACTTATTTAATTTGAAAAAAAAATCCTAATGTGTTTTATTTAAATTAAAACACAAATTATATAAATTAAAATGACTTTTATAAATTTTTATGAATTTTTAAGAAATAATAAGATTTATTCCTAAATAAATCAAATAAATAAAGTTTAATTAAATAAATATTTTTAAAATAAAGTTCTATAAAAATATGTCATTTTATATCATTTTTATAGAAATAAACAATTCTTTTATAATTTAAATTTAATTTATACATTTAAATATCAAAATATATCAAATTTATTAACTAAAAACCCTATTTAACCTAACTAACTTAGTTTTTGGTTAAAACTTAACTACAAGGGCTAAACTGCCTTTCCTCAAACTTATTTTCAAGTTTAAGTTGACCGGAGTCAACTTAACAAACCTCAGGGACCAAAGTTGTATTTTTCTGTTTTAAAACCCACCCAAAAGGGGTCGTGGGTTCGAAACAAGGGGAACCCGGTTTTGGGTTCTGAATATTCGAAAACGCGTTTTGAGATGATAAGAGCAAAGATTCGTAACTGAAATCCCATTACAACTCATAAACGAGCATGATGAACTCGTTTAATTCGAAATTTTAACTCGTAACAGTAGAAAACGGCTAAAAACTTTAAACCGTCTTAAACCGTAATCAAAACTCGTTAATTCGCGAATTTATTTGTCGAATTGAGGTTGTACAAACCTCGACGACACCTAATACGTCCATTTGAAACAAATCACAACTCCTAACACTCTCTAATTCTCTCTCTCGGAATCTCAGTTCAGACGAACTGAACAACGAGTCCAGAACTTCGATCAGTTGATCATTCCAGGTAATTCAATACGTCATTAGGCTCGGAATTGAACGTATAACAAAATCCCTATGGTTAATTGAGTTCCTATTATACGGATTCATCGAATTCGAACAAACTCAGATTAGGGTTCTTGTGTTTCAAACGGATTTGGGATTTTATTTCGAAAACGTCGTTAAAAGGAACCTCTCTCCGTTTGTTTACGAGTTAGTCACTTGGCCGAGATGGCCGGGTGCGCGTATTACGAACGAGAGGTCACGGGTTCGAGTCCGGCTAAGGCCCTCACCCGTGAGCCTTTTTTTGCTTAAACGAACACAAACCGGACCCAAGATCCGGGTTAAATATAACCCAAATGCACTTATAACCAGGTTAGCCACTTGGCCCAACGGTCAGGTGCACTGCCGCTGAGCCAAGTAGCCCAGGTTCGATCCGCCTTTGTGGCCGGTTCGCCCATTTTTCAACATTTTCCTATTTTTGATTTTTCTTTTTATTAAATCTTTAATCTTTAAAAATTCATAACTTTTTATTTACAACTCGAAAATGTACAAATAAATAGTCCAAATTTTTGTAATAAAATTCTCTACTGTTTTATAAAATAAAAACAGAAAACTTTCTGAGTTTATAAAATTAATTATTTAAAAGCCTAAATTTAAAGCTTGGACTATTTATTTAAAATTAGTAAATCTATTCCAAAAATTATACAAAAATTATAGAAACTTAATCTATATATTTTTAACAAAATATTAAGTTTCTGGAACTTTTAGACATTTTTACTAATTTTTACTAATTTTGTTTTGTAATTAAATCAATGGAATTATTGATTTAATTAAACTAAAAATAAGTAAATTTTATAAAAATTTACTTATTAACAGAAAGTATTTATAAAATTTATAATTTAAATTATATTTATATTCTTACTATCTTTTTGACATATTTAGTTAATTAAACACATTTATTAACTAAATTACTAAATAAGTAATTAATTAAATAATCACTTAAAATATTTTATAAAATCTGAAATTATATTTAAATTACTAAACATAATAATTTAGTAATTTAAATACTTGCACACCTTAAACTATAACCAAATTACTTTTCAAACCTTAAACTTTCCAAAATCCTAATTTCCCAAATTCGAGAACACGAACAAACCTTAGCTTATTCCTTTAAACTAAATGACTAAACTACAACTATAATAGGTTAATTGTGACCTACTTTGGATTATATCTTTGGATCAAACTTAGCTCGGAAACTACTTACAAACCATGTGAGTTTTCATGCCCCTCTTTATACATTTTATCACTTTTGGGGTGAAACATGTTCCTATATAACTACACTTACACTATTGACAAATCTCACAACTTGAAACAAATTCCCTTATGTTAGACTTGTTTAATTGCATTATGTGGCTTATTTGTTGATTACACTAGTTCATATTATTAACTGTTTCGACAGCCTATGAATGGAATTAGTGGTACCATGTGGGTTAGCTACCCCATTCATTTCTTTGATCTAGGATGCATGTAATGAATTCTGAAACTGAAAAACTGTTAACTATATGTTGGACAATCTGAATTGGATAAATCTTAAAAGGAAGGTTTAATTTGGACTGTGTGTATATACAATAAGACTATAATGTATTACTTGTCTTAGCATGGAATTTGTACTTTATCTAAACTACTATATCTATATCTACCATGATTGCTCACCAACAATTCATTTTGTTGATAACTCTTATTTTAAACATGTTTCAGGTGCACCAAGTTCAAGCAACGCTTGATTTATGTTCAACACTTAGGCTTGGACTTAGAAATTTGAAATCTGATTTTATCTTGTTTGGAACTATGTTTTGTCTTGTTTATTTGAACTATTTGTAGCCTTTGAGGCACTTTTAATATTATTGAATAAAATTATGAAATTTTAATAGTTCCAAGTGCTACGAGCAATCTGGTCACAATTCGGGTCATACTCCGACGTGTTCCGCCGCCCGGTCGGGGTGTGACAACGGGAAATTGCGGTAAAATACAATTGGCCGTGTAATTTTTAAGTTATTTTAGTTTTTTTTATTTTGATGTTTCATGTTTTTTAGGTTAATAATCTTTTTTTTTCTTTTTATTATTTTTAATTTTTAGGTTTTTAATATGTATCATTTTTATTTTTATTTAATGAAATGTGGTTTTTTAATTTTTTTAATGACATAATAAAAAAAATACAAGGGCTTATTGGTTTCACACCCAACTCTTAGGGTTGGAGAGGGTTTAAAAGGGTAAAAATGACATGACAAATTTTAATTGGGTAAAATAAGAGGGTTCCGTGGGTACCACTTCCTCCACTCTAAAAATTATGCCATTATACTAGGCATAATCAATGAGATCATTCATAAGCCAAGGGACTAGCCGGCTAAAACAAGATAGTCGCTAATTATTGATTTTTTTTTAGTCTGCTAATATTAATATTCCAATCAACACATGATATGTTGAGTCTAGTTCCATACGTTTCCTTACCAGAATTCAACTAATAATTAAGATAAGAAGTTAGTGGTGAATTTAAATATTAAGGCTACATAGAACCATTAAATAATTGATCTTTGAATTAGGCTTTATGATATCTTAAATATTCTGGAGAATATTCAAAATTTAGTATCATAATAAAGTTACACTTTGACAGTTATGAGTTTTGAGTGGCCAAAACAAAGTCATCGTTAACTCTCATATTATTGGTTATCATTATCTGGGTAGAAACCTTTATGACATAGAACTAGTTGATACAATAAACTTTCACAACTTTTGTTATCATGAAAATGAAAATTTAACGAAAGATAAATGAGACCTATACACTTCATCCATTAAGACCAAATTTTATGAAAAATCATGACCATGTCGATACAGGATGAATTGTCACCAAGTCTCATTCTCAGTGACTTTAAGTCATGTGTTAAACGCATAAATATCAAATGGCTAAGGGAATAAATGAGGGTCCACCAGAAGTTATCCCAAATGAAATATTCAGACATAATTTATTTATCATTTAGAAGAATATTTACTTGTATCTAATCTGTTTCCTACGACCCAAAGTTTTAAAGATATCAACTCATATATACTTAATATAATTCGTTCTAAATTTGTTTCTAAAATTTCTTCTGAAATTTTGGACGATAAGGAAATCAAGACTAAAATATATGAAAGGTTCCCACGTCACGCGCATCATTTAAACTTGTCATGTGTAGTTCCTAGAGACATCAAAGATCAGTGGGAGCACCAAGTGTCCTAATTATAGCTTGCGAAAGTTGCAAGAGGTGGGGGAGTGACAAATTGGTCTTACCTCAAATTACACCTCTTGCACATGACACTGCTCTCCCTCATAACTTGTCTCCTTAGAATCTAATACTACTCTTAATAAAGTCTCATAGATGCTACTATGTGGGCAAACCTAGATTTCTTACCAAAACTAAAGTAATCCTCAACAAAAGAAACTAACATAAAAATCATTAAGTTGTTTCTCTATTAGAATTTGTTGGTCTTCAAATGTTAGATACACTGTTGACCCTAACCATGTTGAATTACTTAAAATTTCTAAGCTCAGTGGGAGCAGCAAAAGTCCTTATCATGACTTGCCATGAGTACAAGAGGCGGAGGAGACACTCGTTAAATTTAACTCCGATTACACCGCTTGTACACATACTGCATCAACTCCCACACACTTAGAAACTAATGTTTTTCCTAGTATACCTGAAAATGAAACCACCTTATCAAGAGCTAATCTATAAACTTGAAACTCCTAATAAACCCAATAATCAACTCAGGAGGTCATCTAGGTCTAAAATGCCTGCTAACTTTGATGAGTATGTATCCCACCTGACGAATTTAAAATGGATGTTGGAAAGTTTACCGATCCTACTTCTTCTTATTAAGCCATTAGCATCAATCAATCTTCTAAATGGAATAAAGTTATTGTTAGCAAGCTTGACTCCATGAATTAGAATAACATTTTGCATTTGGTTGAATTACCTAAAGGGTACTCATAACTAAACTAATTCCGAATGGAAACGCACGATTGATTGTTAAAGGTTATACTCAAGAAGGAATAAATTATCAAAGAACCTTCTTACCTGTTTTACAAAAGGTTTCTTTGAGGATCATTACTTTTGTAGTAGCTTACAATAACTTAAAGCTACATTAGATGGACATTAAAAACATCTTTCCCTAACACTGAACAACCTGTTCATAAAATAACCTGAAAGTTCTAAACTAAAGGTTAAGAAAACTTATTCAGTAAGTCAATGAAATTCATGTATGGGTTGATTGAGATAATAATGCAACTCTCTTCTTTAATAACTAAGTAAATTTGCACACCTACCTCAAGATGAGTGGGAGCAACTAATGCAAACTTATCCTTATATAGATGACATTCTTTTGACAAGTATATGTTACATAAGTCAAAGCATTGATTACTCATATTTTGACATGATGGATCTCGGAGATACCTCTTATGTGATATGAATCAAAATACACCGAGATAGATCCAATGGGACATTAGTTTCGTCCCATAAGCTTTACACTAAACGGATCCTTACGCGTGTAACATTTAAATTGTTCTCCTTTAAAGGCTAATGGGATAAATGAAAAATTATTTCCTTATGCTTCATTAATTAGAAGCCTTATGAAGGTTAAAGTCTATACTTGTTCAGATATTGCTCACTTTGCTGAACACTAGACTAGTCTAGACTATTGTGAAGCATCTAATGAAATATTACAATATCTTTAAGAACGAGAGACTATAATTTAAAGAAGAACTGAGAATTTAAAATAGTTGACTACTTTTATTCTAACTTTGTTACATTCAAAGGAAACAAAATGTCAACTTCGGGGTATATACTTATGTCAGCAGACAGACCTATCTCATGAAGGAGTAATAATGAACTGTTAACAACAACCTAAGTTACAATGACATAATATGTTGTTGACTACAACACAATTGTCACTAAATGTTGTTGCAAAATTTATAAGTTGACTCGTAATTTAGTACTTCACATAAATACTATATTGAAGATTTATTGTGCTAAGTCAGCTACCCTTATTTCTCGGACAGTAACAGTTCGAGCGGAGCTACATTAAGATCCGATACAGAATTATTGTTCACCTATGAATTATGAACAAGTTGAGGAAACTAAATATTTGTATCGAATACATTCATGATATGCTTATGGATCCAATTACTAAAGGTCTATTATCCATAAGTCTTATGTAAGCGCTTATAATAAAAACGGATTCTTACTAGTGACCATGTATAATTGCATATCATACTATGAATGATTAATTATTAATTTTCCTCAACCGTTTAGAATTTGTTTGTCTCTAAATTTGTTTATGCATGCCTTATGACATATATACACTAATGATACAAATCAACGTTAAGGGCTTAGTTGTCAATTTGATCCTAAAGTTCACTTAAGTTTTAAATTTGGGATTGTTTATGATTAATGGGGGTCCTTATTTGAATATTGATTCAACGACTGTATTTCTCTACTACCGTTTCAGTAGAACTAAAATGAGTATTAAAAGTTGCAAACTTATCTAATGCTCATTATAAATGATCACTCGGCCAAGTGGGAGAATGTAAGACTCACTTTTAGTTATATGGCCTTTACTATTATTTATCTAATTAAATGATCATTGACCTTAATACCCCTATGAATTACATGGTAATTATTCGATGGACGTAATTACTCTTATTATCATATTAGGGTTTCCCCTTGGGTGTATATAAATAGATAGAGATTATTAGAGAGATAACTTGGCCATTACAACACCATGATAGCCGTTGCCACTCCCTCTCTATCATAATCGTGAGCCCCTTGTCTCACCATAGCCATCCTAACGATACACCCTAAATGGAAACTCGATCAACATGAAGATCATGATCGCTTCATCCTCAACGGCTCAACTGTAGATCCTTACAGGTATGTTCTACAACTTAATCTCTGATATATGAATGATTGAATAAACATTAATAGGGCTAATGTTTTACCCATGTTAAAGATATAATCAACATGATAAAGATACAAATAGTTTAATATTTTTACCTCAAGAATTACAATCTTATAAAAGATCCAAAATACAATGCATAAATATGATAAATCTTAAGGCACTTTCTATTGATTACCAACAAATAAAGAAAAGCACATGAATAATAAAGAATGATATCTGAAGGAAAAACAAAGAATAAAGAAATTTACACCTTGAGCCTTATACATAAGTCTTGACAATAGAAGTGATATTTCTCATTAAATTTCTTCCAAAACATGAGCAATGTTGCACTGTATTTGTTAAATGTTTAATTAATGAATGCACCGCTTTTAGAGAAATTAAAGTTGTCATTTGTAAGATAATAAAGAGCAACAAGATTTCCATCACTATAATTTCCAATTATAAGATCTAGATAATCACTAATTTCTCAACAAACAAATGTAGTGTTTACATTTTTTTTGCCATGAGTAAAAACATTGACAGAAGTGGAGCCAAATTCATTCATTGTCACATCCCAGTCTTAAGCGCTAGTTAGATGTGACGAACGGTACAGAAACACACAGCGAAATCTAGAACAACAAGGTATTTCTTATTTGATATAAAATAAATGTTTACAAACTCTTACGAAAGACTGTTACATTGAACAACTAGTTCCTCAAAACAACAGGACAAACAAGCCCTCAACCATATTTCTTGCTCCAAATGCTCAACCTGGAATGCCAAACCTACAAGACCTCACCCAATAATCTACCCTTACCGAGCACCTAATACGTGTGCCAAAACGAAAATGGGTTAACTTAATTCTCGTGAGTTCTTAAACATACATATTTTCAAAACCCAGTTCAAAATAAACCACCATCTTGAATAGATTATATCAAAGCTAAATAAAAAAGCATATCAATCATGCGATGTTACAACCATCTGTCCTAAACTGAAACATATGATAAACCGATCATACTACCGAAACTGAACAGTAGACCACCCTTAAACCGAAGGCTGGTCATAACAACAGGAATTACAATCATATGTCCTAAACCGAAATAGATGATAAACCAAAACAACAAGAATTACAATCATCTGTCCTAAACCAAAACAACAGGAATCGCTAAAGCTACACTTTTATCTTACGCATTGATAATAATTCAAGATGCTTCATGTGTATAAACAGTTACCGATTAAATCGACACACATCCCATTTTGTAAATGTTTAGAGGAACTCACCTTAATCAACTTAACGTTCATAATCTACAATCGAGCAGAACAGACACTAGCTCTAGTATCCACACTATCCTATATAAAGATAATACTATTTAGTCGATATCTTAAATGGTATAACCCTCTTCGGAATAATTCGTCATCCTTGTCCTATAATCTATCTTTATTGGCATTATCAGGGCATTTCCCCATGCCCATGCCAACCCTCCAGGTATAGCCTTTACTAGTTGGCACTTCTCGGGCATTTTCCTTATGCCCATGCCAACCCTCGAGGTTACCTGATCCTAACTAAGAGAGAGGACTTATCGAAGGACTATCTACAGTACTTTGATGTAGAGTTTCCTCATCCCTTGCTCTTAAAATGACTTTCTTGTAACACTCAAAGGGGTATTTCAAGCTCGGGATTCTCACAATTGAGTGTTCCCGAAGAAGCGGATTGGAATACCAAATGAAACACTTAAAGCCCTATTTATAAGCTGTTCTGGGGGTCCTTAGCGAACCGCTAAGGGTTTGGTATCGGACCGCTACCGCCCACGCACATGTGAGTTATGAATACACGTGTCAATTTCTATTTACAACCATCATGAGCACGTAGCGCACCGCTAAGCTTAGGGTAGTAGTCCACTAAGCCCCTTTTTTAGCTTTTTTTTTTCCTAAGACACTCAGGTTTCATATATTATGGCTTCCGTAACTCATTTCCTATCCCGATATATACTTATTTGAAGTTTTGGGCTCTTTCCGGTCGAACCGCCTTCTTCTTTCGCGTCCGGTTACGTTCTAGTGTCTCGTTCTTAATGGAAACCCGTACTAACTTATTGTTTGGTGTCTTTCCAACCACTAAACATTTATGGTTTGAAATTTCGGGATGTTACATTCATTCTCCAAAAGAGATCATAAAGTTCTCTAATATATGTTCCACAAATTGGTCAATTTCACGTTGACTAAGGGGCCTATCGTCGTGCATCATCTAAAATAGATAAATAGATAAACGTTAGATTACAAGTGAATATATATATATATATATATATATATATATATATATTCAGTTTAACGTATAAAAAATATAAGTATATAAAATATACTTACAATATGTATTTTGCAACGAATCACAAAATTATACATGACTTTCATTACATAATATCCATTTTCATTACATATTTTTCTCGGAGCGGTTCTTATATACGACGGTTAAGAACAACTCATCAATGACATGTTCCCATTTAGCTTGATCCATATCTTATGCTCCTTACGTTCTTAACATCATCATATCCTCCATGCTTATTAAAATGTGTTTCCAAATTTGTGTTCCTTGTAGGCCCTTTGACACTCAGCATTGATTCCGAGTCTTAGGTCTTCCCCCGCGTCGGTGATTCTCCAACGCTCGAGATTAAAATATTCTTGCAAAATGAAGTAATTTAAAAAATCTAATAATTATGAAATTGAAATACAAAAAAATCATTAAATTGTATACTTACTAAAATTGTGGGAAATACAACATGTTTTTTGTCATTGGGAACATTCAGCCAACTAAAATAATGTAAAGGAACAACCCTTCCAACCTCGTTGGAGGTCAACCATATAAAATCCGACAAGTTCTTTCCAACGAACCTGTATCCGCCCCCATCACGACAATGGATAGGGGCCTCCTCTCGTTTCTTTCAAAAAATTTTATATAATTTTAGGTTTTTGCCTTTTGAACGCATTCTCTGCGAGGGATCACCTATGAGACATGAAATTCAAAAGTTAGAAATTTGAAAAGATATTCAATGTAAAGACATATATTAAACACGAACAAGTAACTTACCACTATCTCCGCCGCAACACGAAGGGAACCTATGTGAATCCCCACGTCCACCATTTTCATCATCTCCACCGTGTGATCGAGCAATATGTTTTGACATTCCATCAACAAAAAAATAGTAAACATAATTTTAATTTAACATATCCCCACGACATGTCGTCGGGACAAATTTTTATTTAGGCGCCCGGTTTTCCCACCACCCCGCCAATCCTATCCCCACGACATGTCATGTGGACAGAGTATCACCTGGTCAAAATTTGAAATAACCTATACCCAACGACATGTCGTGGGTATAGGTCGACCTATGCCGACGACTTTTTTCGTGGGTATAGGTGTCGTGGGCATAGATAAAATCCCTGTAGTGATACACGAACTCACGATCAAAATGAAATTTAACGTAGATACACTCATCAATACTATGAGGCTCCTTTACTAAACATTCCTCTTCACTAACCATTCCTGATGTTTATGCTTTTTTTAGTATGGGCTATGTAAATAAGAAAACTTTGTTTCTCCATTATATGCACGGTGTTTATGGTTCGGTTTAAAACCTATTGAAAGTATTAAACTAATAATAATTTCGGTTAAAGTTATAAATACTAGAAACTATGTTTTAGAGTCATAATGTATTTGTAAGAAGTGCAAGGGCCAGTATGTAACTAAGCAAAGTCTAAACGGTTGTATAGGAAGGGGACGCGACGGTTCTGTAAGTAGAGTTATATATACCCCCTCCTATAACCGTATGAATGTGTCGATTATGTGTGTATGCATGTATGTATGAACAAATTCTCAGAAATCAAATAGCAAGTTCATCAAATTCTTTGTATATTGTTCATCAATTGTTTTTTATTACCAACAAAACCATGAAACCGGGCATTGTTTTCGCAGTTGAATTTCTTGTAAGTTTTCAGTTGGTCAGGTTCAAAATTATCAAACTATATGAACAATTGGGTTTGCGGTTTACCAAAAGTCGGTCGTTTAAAGCCGGACAAGACCGAAAGAATTGAGCTATATTTTAAATATTTTTAGATATTTTGTACTAGGCTATAATGCTATATTCACAGTGGGCTACTTTTCAAGTTTGCTTGTATTTTACATACGCACAGTAAGAAAAGCTATATTTATTTATGAACCAAATAGGAATGATACTAGTACTTTGTTGAATCACTTTAAAAGATCATGCAAGTTTAATCAGCATAAATGTTAAAAAGATAAAAACAAGTGTTGCTAACCAAGATGTGTTGAAAGAAATCGAAGAATTTTGAACAAGCGTGAAGATAAAAACCAGTGTTGTTTACCTAGATGTACTGAAAGAAATAGATCGAAGAGCTTCAACAAGGGTTTACTGAAAGAGCAAGCAACTTCTTTGTTTTGATATTTATCTATTTTAGTGTATTTGGACTAACCTTTTTATTTTATATTTTATGCATTTTTTATAAAGGCCTAATAAATACAAACCTAAGTCAAACGGTATGGTTTTGATTTACAATTATCAAAACTGATTACTCGATCCGGTTTGCTCAACTTTTGACCTAAAACTTGTCAAAACTCAACCATAAACACCCTTAATTATATGTAATCGCTTACATTAATAAATTTGACTCAAAACATAGTTTCCGGTCACTGTCAAAACCAATTACGATATAATATTATTTGGGTACGAATTCCACACTTAAGTCACACTAGAACGTCCAAGGAACTCAACCAAATCAACGTCTCTAACACTTTTAACATGTATATACTTATCGAGTTCGAAATAGGCTTGACTATGTAAGTCAAAACCAAACTAAGATTGAAACTCAACTTGCTTGGTTGTGCTGCCTTCTTTCTCCGACTCTCACGTGAACTAATTAAGGGTTTGTAACTCTGATTCTACTTATGAAACAATGCTAATGAGAGGGGTACTTAATCAAGGTTTGACCATTTCTTTGCATTAAACGGTTTAGAAATTTTCGTAAGGGGGTGCAGAATATGGGTCGGGTCAAAATAAGTCGGGTAAATATGGATCGGGTCCAAATGAGTCAGGTAAAATAATTTTAATAAAACAAATGATAAAATAACTTGAAATGTTTTAATACAACTTCAAAAAAGAAACTTAAAATAATTTATTTAGGAATTTTAATAATGCCATCTATTACACAAATTACATAAGTGTTTAAATTCATGATTTTTAGGTAAGAATTTATTAAAAGCATACAATAATAAATAAAAGTAATAATTAATGTTAAATAAATAATATTGTTGCTTTTAAAAGAATATAAAATTACCTATATTTAAACAAATGTCAAAATTTGAAAGTGAAAATTGTTCCATGGGTATGTTGGATTAATCGGGTTCGTTCACGGTACCGGGTCACACCCACGTTTAGGTAGTTTACGTTTAAAGAGTCATAGGTTGAATAGTTCTTTGCTTTGACTCCACTTTTTGTGGTAGCTATTAGTTTATTTCGGTTGGGTTTTATAGTCACTGTAGGCTATATAAAGCCACATTCCTTGCATAATAAAATGGGATTTCAAGCAGTAAATGCAAACCTTCACTTACGTGAGTTTTTAGTGTGTTTGTAGGGGCCTGAACCAACAGGGTAAGTTTCTACATTTTGGACTCCATGTACAAAAAATAGGCACCCATCACATAAAAACATGACTCAAATGTGTCTAAACTTGAGTTAAATTATCTAATTAAGTAAAAATTATTTCAATACATGGCTAATCCTATGGGGTGCCTAGGAACCCTCTATCAAAGCTCTGCATCGCCCATTTAAACCATAAACGAAAGGGATGAAGTACATCCCACGTCCACCTCTTCAATTTCAATCAAAACCAATTTACTTGTCCTCTTTCACTTTCTATGGTTTTCATAATTCACCTCCACTTTTATATTTTAATTAATACTCGGTGGTACATTGTGTATACTAGTGTGATGAACAAGCACAGGGTTTGATTAAAATGCTTATTAAAGATGATAAGGATGCCACATCTGGTTTCCTCAGACATATCATTTCCCTTTTGACCCTTCATGTGCAATTTCAAGATTGGACATTGTCCTTTCTTCTTGTGTGGTGAGTCCACAATGATTGAAAGAAACTGCAGATTAATCAAGATGCATGCACACAACTTTTTGGTCAATAGTTATTGCATGAATATTTTAGAATCAGAAATGGAATCCATTTGTGAGAATCCTAGCTATGTCTTTTTTCTCATGTTGATCATTTTCATAGCTTCTATAATAAACATTTTTTTAAATAGTGTGATATATACTAGCACTTGTATCCGTATTGTACTCCACGTATTTGCAACTTCAAGGAGATTACCCATGTTATTACTTTAGAAGTTATTGTTTGCTTCAAGTAATGATCTAACAAGTTTGGCAAAACCGAATGTGCGCTAGAAGGGTTATTTCATGTCCTTGGATCAACAAGAATAATGTAACTGCAAAAACTGAGAAGCAATTGTTGGGGTTCAAAGTTTCAAACACATACAATAACAATAACAAAGAAAAACTCACGAAGGAGAACTTGTGTTTTCTGCTTCTAAAAACCCACTTTCATTCATTCTAAAATACTTGCATAAATAGACTAAAAAATAAACTTGCACATTAACCTGCTCCAACATGGACGTGAATGTGCCAAAAAAACAGGAAACAACTTTTGACTCACTATTATTTTGAAACAAAAACATGTGACTAAAACAAATAACTTCACTAAATAAAGTCTCCTAAACCTGTGAACTGATCAACAACTTCGGCCCGTGACCCATTCACCTGTAACATCCAACCCCTCATACCAACAATATTGTCCGTTTTTACTGGGCCCGGTCAAAAACTTCCCATGGGTCGCCCATCCCTATATTACTCCCACCGGAGCACGCTTAACTGCGGAGTTCTCCTCACATTCACAGCTAATGCACCCAAAACGGGTTGATGTATTTGAGGCGGAGCATTCCTTATGAACCAAGAATCTCTCTTGATCACTACCGATGTGGGATTTGCCTAGGGTCTACAATGGGCCATTCAAATCTTCTTTGTATCGTTACAATCACCCCCTCCCCCTTTATGGACTCATCATCCTTGATGAGGTTTGTCACACCTCAACCGACGGCGGATTATACGTCGGGGCGGACGCGGTTGTTCAATAGCACAAGGTTTAACTATTAAAGTTTCGATATTTCATTAATGAATAATTTAAGATTCAATACAAGGAAGAATAATACGAATACAACAATTAATTTAAGTAGTCTAGGTCCGAAGCATCCTATGTGATCACGAATAAGTCTCATGATGTAAACCTGAAACATGTGGAAGAATCTGTCAACTACAAAATAGTTGGTGAGATACAAAGGTTTTGACACAGTTTAACAAGTATTTGAGAAAAATTACAATTCACTATGATTTGTGCATTCTATAATGTAAGTATGAGAAAACAAGCATTTTAGACATTGTGCATATCAACCCTCCAACCAAGTTTAGGCATAACCCGCAGGTTACCCTTATGATTTCAAGATCGACTAGGGTTCCAAGTGGGAGATGAGAATGATTAAGTTTATAAAGTTTTAATCAAGTTTAAATAGAGATTTTAAATGAAAGCCCTCAAAGTGTAACAAATTTATTTGTTTGGAATAAAAGCCTTACAATTACCCCCACATAGATAATAATCTATTAAAGTTTTCTAAGTATTTATAATACAAATTACTTGTAATATAAGTAATTTTAAATAAATAATAACACTTATAAGTTTATAAGATATTAAATAGAATTTCCTATAATGGTTATATCTTAGTTATAAGTTTATAACTATTTTTAAAGTCTAAAAGAAAACCTTAAGTTTATAAGGCTTTAAATAACATTTGCGTTTAAAATAATAAGTTTATAAGTATTCAAATTGTATATGAATTTATACATATTTTAAATAAAGTTTCTTAAAGTATTAAAGTTTACAAGTTCATAATATTTAAAGTTTTCATTTAGTTTCATAAGTTTATAATTATTTAGGAAACAAATAAAGTATAGTTATTTCTAATGTTTCATATAAATAAATAAGTCTTGAAGTTATTTATTTATATTTAAGGTTTTAAAAGAAAAACAGAGATAATTAGAAGTTTATGATAAACTCAAAGTAATTTATTTCCTGAAAAATATTTTTATAGTTTTTAAATGGTTAAAACTATTTTTAAAGAATTGTTTATTTCAAGTCTTAATCATTTAAAATAGTTCCAGAAACTAAAAGTATAAATAAAATCTATTTTAAGTTTATAAGAGTTTAACAGAATTTATAGAAATTTTTTAAAACTTGAAAACTGTTTTTAAAAAGGCTTAAAAAAAATAAAAGGGACGAAAACCGGCTTAGCCGGGTCGAACCTGGGTCGACTGGTCCGCACACGCACACACTTAACCACCCGAGTACGGGCTTCGTTAAGTTAAAATACGAAAAACTAAATTGATAAGCTACATCTTGATTCATCCCCAATTTCTAGCACGAGCCCTAGTTTTTCAAACCCGATATTCGAGTCGAAGATCCCTCTGTCATTGCAAATTGACAGAGGGCTTTTAATCCTTGAATGAAAACGAAGATTATGACTTTTGGAATTACCTGAAACGGTGGTGAATCGAGCGAGAACGAGATGGGTATCCAATCGGCTGTCACGGCTTCGAATTGGCAATTGCAGATATGTTTTGAACGTATTGAGAGTGTAGGGAGTTGTAGTGGTGTATCGTTGATGTGTAGCAACTGTTATTTATACTTGATTTCGATGATTAATGCTCGAACGGTTAGGAAGATTAAGGTTGGGAGTAATAATTCTGATTTCGAACCCACGCGTTGATACGGTTGGATTCGAGCATTGAATTACCTCGGGATAGACTCGCACGCTGGAGGCGAAGCTCGAGGTGCAACGCATTTGGCCGGGATTGTGTTTTCGGGTGAAAGAGGGTGAAAACCGGTTGATGTGGGACTCGAAACGGTGACTGGTTTGGGTTCCGGATGTTTAGCGAAATGGCAAAACAGGTCCTTGGGGTTTCCAGTTGTATCGTTTTATGTTAAAAGTTAGGTTCCATGTTTTAAACAAGTTTCAGAAATGACAGATAAGTCCCCGGACTTTTATAAAAATAAATGTGTTTTATTTTTATAAAAACTAACTAAGTTTTATTATTTTATAACCCTATAAAATAATTTATAAAGTTTATCTTATAATTAACTAATAAGATTTCAAGTTTTAAGACATTTATTGTATTATTTATACAATAAAAATCATATGTTTTTTTTTTTTTTTGATTCATTCATTTTTTTTTTTGAAAAATGTACATATGAATATATATATATATATATATATATTTGTATATATATACATATCAAGTATAAGGTTTTAAGAATTTAAGTTTTAAACGACAAACCATACAAGGGTTTTGAAAAGGTACGTTCGGAAAAATCCTGGGTATTACAGTCTCCCCTACTTTAGAAAATTTTGTCCCGAAATTACAGTAGAAGGTTCATGCTTTCAAGATTTAATTTTATGGTTCGTACAAGGATAATGAGAAAAATGCTCTACATTCCCAAGTAAACCTTGGGTTACGTTTAGATTTTTAAATGAGTTGTAAGGATAGGGATAAGATTATGCTCGAGTTTCTAAGTTTTCAATGCATTTGGTTATCAAGAGTTTCCCTAAGAAACATATAGTTTATTCAGGTAGATGGAGATTCATTTTCAAAAGCATTGGAGAGGATGACTGTTGAACTCCTATCCAAGATTTAAAGTGAGATGTATCACTCAGGATGGATTCGATGATAGTTCAAGAATTTGAGTTTGTAGACTAATACGTCTAAGGATTGCTACGGTACCTAAGTTCTGTGGTTCCTTTTTACGATAAGTCTTAGATCGTAGCACACGACAGAGTTTACTATGTCTTTCCATACGCGGATTTTCATACTTACGTGTGCACCCGCAAGCATTCAAATCGTCGCATAGTCCGCATAGGTCCTTCCATTTGTGTGTGGATCAAGAAAGAGTACTAGAATTTGTTTAACTCACGACTAGAGTTTCCACATAAGAGTGATCATTGATTAACGAGTCCCTTAGAGAGAAACGTCATTCGATAATTAAAGAGAAAAGAATGTGACAAGATTTAGAGTTTCAAAGTTTTCTCGTGATTGATTAAGAATACTTCAATCATTGAGTAGTTTAAAGTCTTTACACTTTCCTCGGGTTTGATCAAGAATACATCAAACCTTGAGTAGTTTAAAAGTCTTATACGTTCATCATGTTTGAATAAGCATACGTCAAACATGGAATAGTTTAAAGTCTTATACGTCCATCGTGTTTGAACAAGCATACGTCAAACATGGAGTAGCTTAAAGTCTCACACGTTCATCATGTTTGAACAAGCATACGTCAAACATGGGGTAGTTTAAAGTCTCATACGTTCATCATGTTTGAACAAGAATACGTCAAACATGGGGTAGTTTAAATTGTGTTTGAACAAGAATACGTCAAACATAGAATAGTTTAAATTGTGTTTGATCAAGAATACGTCAAACATAGAATAGTTTAGATTGTGTTTGAACAAGAATACGTCAAACATAGAATAGTTTAGATTGTGTTTGAACAAGAATACGTCAAACATCGGATAGTTTAAGGTCTCTTAGTTTAGCCTCAGTGTATAGAAGCATACGATCACGTTTTGAGTAAAAGCGGTTATCTAAATACTCTAGTATTTAAGAGAGGTATGGGACAGCGTTTGGAATAGGATTAACCGTTATACGCTTTCTCACAGAAGATTCGAGTTGTCCAGAAGATTGGTTGATCCCGATGTTTGGGTTTGAAGAGAAGACTAGGGAGGTACTCTGCTAAAGAGAGCAATGTCCCCCTTCATATTAGTTTCTAGTATCAAGAATGAAGTTTTCTCGTGTATTTGGAATGTACATTTATCAAGTCTTATAGGGTTTGGTTAAGACGGACACACAAAAGTTTTCAAGACTAAGAATCCAAGTATAAGTTTGAAAATAGGATAAGTCAGTTGAGTTTCAAGTTTCAGTATTAAGCTTCACATGGTCCCTTATTGAACATGCCTCCTTTGGTGGTTTAGAAGGTGTTTAGTTTCAGGAATACGAGATTGAGTATTTGTACAAGTTTTACATGACTCAAAAGTCTCCGACCTTATAGTGGTGTATACGAAGTTTAATGTTTTAGCAACGTGTATTTGAGCTTTTAGTTCCCGTTGTGATTTATAGTAAGTCTCTTACGTGACAAGAGTTGAATGAGGAAAGTCTCCAAGCATAGGGTAACGGGAAAAGTTTCGATAAGGTTTATAATAGTGTGTTTACAAATGATTTATCTTGTTTCACAACAGCAGGTATAGTTTTCTTTTATATAAAGTGAAATTAAGATGTTTAAAAAATGACGAGTTGGACATTGATAAATAGTATAAGTAAGACTTATGAAAAGGTTTGTATGATTGTCAAACGAAAAGTTGGTCAAGTTTAGAAGTGTGAAGTCTATATAGGAGTAAGGATCATAGTTGATTATGACAGTGGTTCGTAAGTCGAGTTGTTTTAAAAGAGTGCTTACGAATTAGAATGTTTGTTCAAAGTTTATTCTTCAAGTATGCGTGTGTCACTTAGGATTTTTATAGTTTAATGCAACGTTGTTAATTATCTCAAGTACTAACGTGAGCTACTCTTGACGAAAGTGTTTGGGTAGAAGTGTTAAGTTTGTAATGATGAAAAGAAAGTTAAACTAGTAGATGATGACAAGATGAAATTTCCAAATGACTTTCATTAAATGTTTCAAAATTGGGGCTTCTAGCCCTTACATAAAACAAAAATTAAAATTTGGTAGGGGTAGAGGCTTCATGCACGCCTTAGATAGCTCTCCACTAAGAAACAGATTAATACTATCACAGGTACTGCTAGGGTTACCCGGATGGCAAACCTAGCCTCCGCCCTAGTGGTTTCGGTACGGTGCTCGAGGATTTCCCTGTCTTCCTCCAAAGTTACGATCTTTTCTTCCTGGATCCAGATTTGATTGGCTAGGTCGTTGATCCTTTGGTTTAACAGGTCGTGTCGTGCCCTATGCTCTATCTCCCTCCTCATGAATTCTTCGGTTTCCAGAAACCTAGGAATGTTAGACACCGGGATCCCCATTGCCACGGAAGGTACTCCGGCATGCCTAGCCCTTAGGGTAGGGGTAGGTGCTAGGTACGGGTCCCTTGGTGGCGATGAGAACCGGTGGTGAAGATGAGGCGGTTGATAGGGATTCCTCGGTGGTGATGTCCTAGGGTTTCTGGTCCAGTTGGTGTTGAGTTCAGCTCTTGCCCGTGTATTAGGATAAGGACTTGGTTGATACACCGGTGACTCGCTACTCCCTTCGCGGTCGGACTCTCCTCTTGGACGATACACTGGTGAAGAGTGTGAGTGGGAGTCCATTACCTAGCAAGGGGGAGAGTAGAAAGAAAGGTTGTAAGTAAGTTGATCAATATATTCAAAAGTTTTTATACATAATACTGAGTTATCACAGTAATATTTTCAAAAATAGTTTTAATTGGAAGTTGATGGGCTAACGAGGAAGATTCCCGGAAGAAAGGGGTGGTCACAAGGACTTGCTTAAGTACTCTATTTCCCTAGCCAGAACTTCCTCATGAGCCTACAACCTCTCTCAGTTGTTGTCACCGATGTTTGGGCTTATGGTACTATGTCAAGGTTCATTGTGGGCTTAGAGTCTTTAAACGTGGAGCTTGTTTGTTCTATAGTAGGCTTCTTCCTCTACAAGGAAATTACTTAGGTTACAAATTTCTTTGTTAAGTTTTGTTTATAGGAACGGTGATGCGTAAGTTTTAAGGACGTATGAAGGTTTTGAGTTTTAAAAGTGTAACAAAGTTTTGAGTTAGTCATAAAATGAATTTTGCTTGAGTGACGAAAAATGAAATGAGACACAAGGGTTTCCCCTTATATGCCAAGTTTATAAAATAATGAAGCTTGTAAAAAGACTTTTTATGTCAATACATAGTTTTAAATGTGCTGGTATTACAAGGATCATGAAGCTTATTGGATAGTATCTGTATAAATATAAGTTTAGGTATATAATCTTTAAGTATAGTCTCGTAAGAATTTCTTCTTGAAGGTAACTCCTTCAGGTCATGACGAGTAAGTATGCTGTCATGTGACAAGACGGGACTTAAGAATCATAGAATAAAGGTTACAGAGGAAAGTCTTGGGATCATGAATTTATGAGGTGTAAAGTATTTGAGGTGGTACTCATTTAGTGCATATCACTAAGTAAGTACTTTGACATATCAATAGAGATCTAAGCTCACTAATGTTTAGAGAAGCCATGCATTCCTATAAGTGGATACTCATCCCAAGAATTCCCAGGAAAGCATACGGGTCCAACAGTTGATTTGGATTTATACGAAATGCTTTCCTTGACAGAATTTCCCAGAATACAGGTATCCACCCTTCCGGTCCGCACAAGTTCTCACACATTATCTAGAAATTAAATATTCTTGACGAGAGTTTAGTGGTGGATTAGGCTTGAAGCCTAAGAATGTACCCTCGATGTAGTGGACTCTTGTAGCACGTAGATAAGTAGAAACGTAGAATCTCCAAGCGTTCACGTATAAGATTTAAGAATAGAATGAGGAGAAAGTTCCTAGTAAAGGACATGAGATAACTCATGTTTGGGTCTCCTAAGTTATAGTCTAGGTCATGTGTCTAATAACCTAATTCCCTATAACCAAGGCTCTGATACCAATCTGTCACACCCCAACCGACGGCGGATTATACGTCGGGGCGGACGCGGTTGTTCAATAGCACAAGGTTTAACTATTAAAGTTTCGATATTTCATTAATGAATAATTTAAGATTCAATACAAGGAAGAATAATACGAATACAACAATTAATTTAAGTAGTCTAGGTCCGAAGCATCCTATGTGATCACGAATAAGTCTCATGATGTAAACCTGAAACATGTGGAAGAATCTGTCAACTACAAAATAGTTGGTGAGATACAAAGGTTTTGACACAGTTTAACAAGTATTTGAGAAGAATTACAATTCACTATGATTTGTGCATTCTATAATGTAAGTATGAGAAAACAAGCATGTTAGACATTGTGCATATCAACCCTCCAACCAAGTTTAGGCATAACCCGCAGGTTACCCTTATAAGTCTCAAGTTTAAAGTTTAATTCAGTAACAATCACCAAGGGCTCCCCCCGAAGGGGTCAATCAATCAAGGTGGATTGGGCAAATACAATAGATCTATCATTGTTACTATAGGCTTGATCAAAGTTAATGAATATGCTAGTTTTAAGTTTAATCTAAGCATACAAGTCTCAAGTTTAACATAAGAATAAACACATAGTCATAGTTGTACAAGAATTGTATAAGTTTAAGAATTTTGAACATGTTTCACCCCAAAAGCATAGAAAGGAAAAAGGGGCTAAGTATACTCACTTGGATTGATGAATAGTATCCGACACGGATAAGTATTTGCAAGACTTGGAGGGAGAATATCCTCACGATAAGCCTAAGTATGCAAGTTTAAAGATTTTAAGTATGATCCTATAAGTCTATGGTAAGGATCTATGATTTCAAGATCGACTAGGGTTCCAAGTGGGAGATGAGAATGATTAAGTTTATAAAGTTTTAATCAAGTTTAAATAGAGATTTTAAATGAAAGCCATCAAAGTGTAACAAATTTATTTGTTTGGAATAAAAGCCTTACAATTACCCCACATAGATAATAATCTATTAAAGTTTTCTAAGTATTTATAATACAAATTACTTGTAATATAAGTAATTTTAAATAAATAATAACACTTATAAGTTTATAAGATATTAAATAGAATTTCCTATAATGGTTATATCTTAGTTATAAGTTTATAACTATTTTTAAAGTCTAAAAGAAAACCATAAGTTTATAAGGCTTTAAATAATGTTTGCGTTTAAAATAATAAGTTTATAAGTATTCGAATTGTATATGAATTTATACATATTTTAAATAAAGTTTCTTAAGGTATTAAAGTTTACAAGTTTATAATATTTAAAGTTTTCATTTAGTTTCATAAGTTTATAATTATTTAGGAAACAAATAAAGTATAGTTATTTCTAATGTTTCATATAAATAAATAAGTCTTGAAGTTATTTATTTATATTTAAGGTTTTAAAAGAAAAACAGAGATAATTAGAAGTTTATGATAAACTCAAAGTAATTTATTTCCTGAAAAATATTTTTATAGTTTTTAAATGGTTAAAACTATTTTTAAAGAATTGTTTATTTCAAGTCTTAATCATTTAAAATAGTTTCAGAAACTAAAAGTATAAATAAAATCTATTTTAAGTTTATAAGAGTTTAACAAAATTTATAGAAATTTTTTAAAACTTGAAAACTGTTTTTAAAAAGGCTTAAAAAAAATAAAAGGGACGAAAACCGGCTTAGCCGGGTCGAACCTGGGTCGACTGGTCCGCACACGCACACACTTAACCACCCGAGTACGGGCTTCGTTAAGTTAAAATACGAAAAACTAAATTGATAAGCTACATCTTGATTCATCCCCAATTTCTCGCACGAGCCCTAGTTTTTCAAACCCGATATTCGAGTCGAAGATCCCTCTGTCATTGCAAATTGACAGAGGGCTTTTAATCCTTGAATGAAAACGAAGATTATGACTTTTGGAATTACCTGAAACGGTGGTGAATCGAGCGAGAACGAGATGGGTATCCGATCGGCTGTCACGGCTTCGAATTGGCAATTGCAGATATGTTTTGAACGTATTGAGAGTGTAGGGAGTTGTAGTGGTGTATCGTTGATGTGTAGCAACTGTTATTTATACTTGATTTCGATGAATAATGCTCGAACGGTTAGGAAGATTACGATTGGGAGTAATAATTCCGATTTCGAACCCACGCGTTGATACGGTTGGATTCGAGCATTGAATTACCTCGGGATAGACTCGCACGCTGGAGGCGAAGCTCGAGGTGCAACGCATTTGGTCGGGATTGCGTTTTCGGGTGAAAGAGGGTGAAAACCGGTTGATGTGGGACTCGAAACCGTGACTGGTTTGGGTTCCGGATGTTTAGCGAAATGGCAAAACAGGTCCTTGGGGTTTCCAGTTGTATCGTTTTATGTTAAAAGTTAGGTTCCATGTTTTAAACAAGTTTCAGAAATGACAGATAAGTCCCCAGACTTTTATAAAAGTAAATGTGTTTTATTTTTATAAAAACTAACTAAGTTTTATTATTTTATAACCCTATAAAATAATTTATAAAGTTTATGTTATAATTAACTAATAAGATTTCAAGTTTTAAGACATTTATTGTATTATTTATACAATAAAAATCATATGTTTTCTTTTTTTTTTATTCATTCATTTTTTTTTAAAAATGTACATATGAATATATATATATATATATATATATATATATATATATATATATATATATATATATATATATTTGTATATATATACATATCAAGTATAAGGTTCTAAGAATTTAAGTTTTAAACGACAAACCATACAAGGGTTTTGAAAAGGTACGTTCGGAAAAATCCTGGGTATTACAAGGTTTGCCTCACCATCCTAATTAGGGATGTGGGATTTGCCTAAGGTGTGACTCAACATCCTCGATGAGGTTTGCCCCACCATCTCGAACGACACAGGAGTGGCTCTGGTACCATTTGTAACATCCGGCCACTCATTCCAACAATATTGTCCGCCTTGCCCACTAGCAGCACACGGATTTGTTTTTGTTTGTACGGGTGAAAACTTTCCACAGTGACGAAAATGGCACTTTACTAAAAAAATATAGACGGAGTTAGTTAGCTGGATGATAATGGCTAAATTTTGAAAAGTTAAAAACAGAAAAGCAAAAAAAAATTTGGATGAAAATGGTTAAAATGGTGAAACCACATATACAAAAATGGCACTTTACTCATGTATTCATGATGTGAATATATGCATTTGGTGTAAATTTGTGTTGATATATATATATATATATATATATATATCAAGATCATGATCATGAAATGTAAACACAAATATGGGATTAGAAAATTGTACATAAATATTTATATTTTTCAACAGAGAGAATACAACAAGAATAAAAATAGAGAACATTAGAATAAAAACATTGAAGAATAATATTTGTCATTGAATTGAATATATATATGGACTTAAATTGATGGGCTTAGTCGGAGCCAGTGACGGAGCTTGAAAAAATAAATAGCGGGGGCCGAAAGTCACGAGACCCAAAAAATTTTTTCCTATCGTAATGTTTCGGGTTACAAGTTCGGGTCGACGATTCAATTCGGGTAAGGTCAAACAAATCACCAATAAATAACTCTAAATATCTAATTATCTATGATGATCCAAGAGAAAAATGGTTAGCCCGACGACCTTCCCGAGAATTTGAGCAACCTAACAAATTTAAATTTAAAAAGATAATCAGTATGTCAATATGATTAAATTACTAAATTATTCCAATATGAAGAGGGACCAACACGGCCAAAATTTTAAATTACTTAGGTTTCCTAAAAAATTACCCACATTGCTTCTGCCTTCTTCTCATCCTTCTCAAAATTAACTCGAACTTGAAACACCTAAAAAATAACCACCCACAAAGAGAAAACATTAAGAAACCTCAATTGGGACAACAATGACCAAGAAAACACAATTTCTGGGTGTTTGGGATTTGCTTATTTAAACACAATTTCATCCTAAGATAAGCAATTAAGTATAAGCAGTTTTTTCATCCAAACACTTCATAAATCATAAATCAAATTATCAAATCAATGAATCATAATCCATAAGTTTCTAACCCTAATATTTAACAAATATAAGTCTGTACTTACCAAGAATTGGATGTGTGAAGGAGTGAAGCGGTAGCAAGCGACAAGCGGCAACCGACAACAGGCAAGTGAGCGGCAACAGGCCGGCAAGCGAGGGCGGCGAGCGACGACGAGAGGCGGCGAGAGGCACTGATGTGGTGAAGGAGTGAACCGGTGAAGGGGATTTCAATTTTGGGGGAGGTGGGACTAATCGACGAAAGGCATAGGATGATATTTCAATTTTAGGGTGAATGATTTCAACTTTTCATTCCCCCCCCTAAACTTACACATTTATTTTTTAAATGCACAAACTTTTTTTTTAATTTCGTACTGATAACTTATCGAATCAATCTGAATAGAGTATTGAATTGAAATTTTAGGGATAAAAAATCAGAAGGAGCCAAGAATTTTTTAGGGAAAAAATAAGGGGGGCCGGCTCAATACATATAAAAATTTTCAGACGAATACGCAATAATTTACACTACTAACGGAAAAAACGAGAGGGGCCGGGGTCACCCCTGTCCAACTTGGAGCAGCTGCTTGGAGCTAGACCCGGAAAACTTAGAGGCGCCCCATTTCATCTCTAAAAGGGACGCGGGTTATGGGTACCCGCTAATGAACCAGTTCTGGTTGGTGGATATAAATAAAGAGAGAGAAGGTGCATTAAGTCTGTATTTGAGTTTTGTTCAAGATCTGGAGTGTTTGTGTTGAAGTTTATGATACCGACTTACCGAGCTTAGATCTGTGATTCATGACAATTTGTAAAGAACATTTGATTAGTATACACTTGAGTGCATTTATATTTGAAAAATGCATCGTATATAACCTTTTATTGTGAAATTGGTGAATTGGATATGAAAATTGAGAAAACCAAGTGTTGAAAATGAGCCGTCCATGAAGAAGTTGAAGAGAGAGTTGGTGAACGCTAGAAGGGAAACCAATCTTCTAATCAACGTTGGGTGACACTCAAAAGTGCCAGAGTTGACCAACAATGATTTTATAAATAAATTCTAAACGCATATATGTATATTATCTTGTGTATTCACTTGGTAGTAGCTAATGGTTTTACATCATACGTGTGTGTCGGTAGAGGTGCATAAAAAAACGGGAACCGAACCCGCCCAAATACCCGAAATCAGAACCGGTAAGAACCGAAACCGGGTACATAGGGTATGGTTTTTTAACCCGGAACCAGAACCGGTTCCTTCGAATACCCGGTTTTCCGGAACTAGAACCGATTCTTGAGAATACCCGAAATGTGCACCTCTAACCCTAAAATCATACCCGGTTCTGGAAACAATCTAGTTTTTTTATATAACTTATCTATATTTTATGACTTTATGTTTTAAATATTTATCTATTTTGTAACATTTTAAGTTTTAATGTTATTGGACATTTTAAGTTAGTTATTTATATGTTTAATTAATGTATTTATATGTTTAACTAAGTTTTTCGAATACCCGGAAATAGTTTCTTGAAATACCCGCCTTGAATACCCAGAACCGGTTCTTGAATACCCGGAACCGGGTACATAGGGTATGGTTTTTCAACCAAGGACCCGGAACCGGAATCGGTTCCTTCTAATACCCGGTTTCCGGAACCGGTTCTGGAACCGAAACCGATTCTTAAGAATACCCAAAATGTGTACCTCTATGTGTTGGTGTAATGTTGTAAGATAAGAGAGAAAGGGCTAGTGAAACTTAGAGGTGCACAAACCGGGTTGGGCCCAAGAACCGGAACCGGTTCTTGGTGGACCGGGGTTTTTTTTTTGCCGGGTAGGGACCGAAATTAGTTTTTGGGTTGGGAAAGCATACCCAGTGGAACCGGTTAGGGTAGGGTCGGGTCGGTCGGGTTCGGTTCTGGAACCGGGTAGGAACCGGTTCCTACCGTTGCCAAACGGTTCTAACCCTTTTTACACACAATAACATTATAAATACAACCATTTTTACACACAATAACATTATAAATACAACCCTTTTTACACCATTTTTACACACAATAACACTATAACACTCTCAACTCACAAAAATGAACTTTTGGACCGAAGACGAGGAGTACTGCTTGGCTTTTGCGATGGTACACGTTAGGGCTGAGACTACAAGTGATGAGTTATCAGATCTTGATTTATTATGAGATCGTGTTAAGGATAGATTTTACGAGAAAATGGATGGTGATACGCATCAAATAAATGCTAAAAATAATGTTAAAATAGCGTAGTATATTAGTAGTGGTTGAGAGGTTTCACATAATCTACAGAAGACAGATGGACGGCTTGGAAGATCCAAATAACGATCAGAATGTTGTCGAAGAATCTTGTGCTGAATATGCACGAGTTCATGGAAAGCCGTTTGGTAAGTTAGCAATTTGGAAGCTTTTAATCGACTGTTAATTTTGTATTGTTTTCAAGTTGTATATCGGCATTCACCCTTGTGTAATGTTTTCAGTTAATAAATTAAGTTATTTGAAAATATTAATATTAATATATATATATATATATCTAATAGTCACTTAAAAACAACTAACAAATAATATTAATAATACACACTAAAATAAATAAACCGAGCCAAATATCCTGGTTTCTATTCGTAGGAATAAATTTTACCACCGTTACAAATGAACCAGCAACATTATTAGTCATTGAGAGTAGAAAGTCGGGAATGAGAATAAAACGAGTATTTTTTACGTTTTTTTTCCGTTCGATTTTGCATTTTCAAGTTGGATACTCAACCAATTCATCCAATATCTATTTATACTAACATAAAAGGGGCTAAAATACAAAAAAAAAGGTCAAAATGAGGCTCCAACGGTAACATTACCATTAAAAAACGGTTTAAAAAACGTGTTTAACGGCTAGAACCGTATTAGGAACCGGTTCTAGCCCGTTCCGGGTAGGAACCGGTCCGGTTCGGGGCAGGGTAGGAACCGATCGAGTAGAAAAATCTAGGAACCGGGTAGGAACCTGCAGGTACAATCGGGTAGTAACCGGTTCTTGTTTGGGCCGGATAGGAACCGGTTCAGTAGGTTTTGGTCCCAAAACCGGTTCTTAAAAATACCCGAAATGTGCACCTCTATGTGTTGGTGTAATATTGTAAGAGAAGAGAGAAAGGGATAGTGAAACTTAAGAGTTCATTCACGTTTTATAAGGCAGTGGGCTAAACTTAATGGGCACGTTGACTAGGCCCTTCTTATCAGCCCAATCTTAGGGTGTTGTCTAGAGGTGCACAAACCGGGTTTTTGAACCGAACCGGTTCCAAACCGGCCTGAACCGGTTTGGTCAACGCAATTGTTAAACCGGTTAAAACCGGTTCGGGTTAAACCGGTTTATTATATATAAAATCTCGAACCTGTTGAACCGGTTCAGTTCGGTTCTGGACCGGTTCGGGTTGGTGAACCGGTTTTATTAAAAAAAAAATTTAAAAATAAATATTTAACAAATAAAAACATAAAGTTCAACGTTTATTCATATTGTAGGAGTTCGGAAATCACAAAACATTACAATTCGACAAAAAGAATAATATTTTTGTTTTGAGTTTTTTTGTTTAATTTTCGCCGTCATTCTCGGAGTTACTAGTGGATCCTCGTAGTCTATCATCTTCGGCGAGTTCTTCATTTGTAAGTGGGCTCGCCAATCCTTGGTTGACCTTAGATTCGTGTATGAATTCTTCAACTTCAATTTCGTCTTCAAGCGAACTCCTATCTTGTCTCCTATCTACCGCATCCAAATGGTCTTTCAAGCAAATGCACATTTCCATTGCCGCGGGAGTGAGTCTAGTTCTTCGAATAGATAAAACCCTGCCACTAAGAGAAAAAACGGATTCCGAAGCTACCGTGGAAGCTTGGACGGTTAGTAAATCACGGGCCATGGCGGAAAGGACCAGAAAAGTAGATTCGTTTCCTTTCCACCACGCCAAAATATCAAAGTCCTCAAAAACATCCAGACTCATAAATGATAAAAAGTTTGTTCCCGTATACCTTCCGAGTTCGCTACTCGGGGTGGATCCTCTAGCCCGTTTAGTAAATTCATTTCTCATTTCGTTATACAAATTTAAGTTCACATTCCTCGAGCTACTACTTGATGCGCCCGCGCCCATCGTATCATGTGGGGTTTGTGTTGTACCATATTTATGTAAATAAATATCAAACAAATCTTGCAAACATTTGTTAAAATAAGTTTTTGTTACGGTTAAAAAATGAATATCTTCATCATTCAAATCCAAATCGTAAGTTATTTTATCAATCAAGGTTTCAACACCGTAAACATTAATTGTAGGGTTTAATGCGGCGGCACAAGTTATAACCGGAGGCATTTCTTTAAAATATTTAACAAAATTTTCTTTCATCAGTTTTATCATTCTCGAAAAAGAGTATTTTTATTTTCAAGTTCGGCTAATTTGTTACACATTAGAAATATTTGTTTAAGAGCCAAGGGACTTGTGGGGTAATAAATCCCGGATAAAAAAGTAGTGGCGGTTTTGAAAACTTCGAGCAATTCGGTTATATTTTCAAGAATGTCCCAACTCGTAGATGGAAAACTTTGAATTTTACGACGCGGTTTTGAGGAAAGCATATCATGAAAAATTGATAAAGTATCTTTTTGCCGTATAGCACTATGAAACATTTTATAAGTTGAATTCCATCTTGTTGGGAGGTCCCAATTGGGACCTAAGCAAATCAAACCCGTATCGTTACATAATCTAATATATTCATGGTATCTTTTTTTACTACTACTAAAATCGTCTTTAAGCATGACTCGAAATGCATTACTTAATTCAATAACGGGTTCAACCGCAAGCCCGTCTTGCACGACTAAGTTGATGATGTGTGCAATACATCGACTATGGAAAAAAGCGCCGCTGCAAATCGGATTATATTTTAATATTAATTTTTGAACCGCATTTGTATTATTTGAGGCATTATCAAAAGATATTGAAAATAATTTATTTTGTAATTTAAAATCGGATATCACACCATCTAAAATGTGAAATAAATTTTGACCCGTGTGCGGATATTCAAACATCTCAAACGCGATTGTACGTTTCATCATTTGCCACGTATTGGGATCAACCCAATGAGCGGTAACGCAAATATATGAGTCGGGAATACCATGTGGAGCCGACCAAACGTCGGTGGTTAAGTTCACACCGGTTTCCAATTTTTCAAAACCTAAAATTAATTCTTTTTTTGTTTTTTTCCACATTTTTAGACAATCACGTCTAAGAGTACTACGACTTACTTGATGATAACGTGGTTGAAGGGCTTCTTGAATCATCCTCCTCGTGAGCGGGTTGTCGAAGTGGTTGAACGGCAAACCTCTTTGAATAACTAATTTCGCCATTCTATCTCGAACAATATTTGGATCAAAATTCCAAATTCCACCCTCGCTTGTCATAGATGCTTAACCCTCACCTGGAATTTTCTTCAAACTCGGGCAAGATTTTTTCATATGAGTTTTTAGAGTTGAGTTTGATTCTTTTTTAAAAAACCCACCACAATTTTTGCAACGAGCACGTTCCAACCCGTTAGACATCTCACATAGATCGTAGTTTGACCAAATTGCGGGATTCCTCGTTGTTGGTATGATTTTCACAACTCTAACTTCGGAAGAGGAAACACCAAAACTTGAAGAACTTGCCATAGCGTTTTTTGAGCGTTTTAGAGCGTTTTCGAGCGTTTTTTTTTTACAAACGAGAGTGTAGAGAGCGGGTTTGAGAAGTGTGATTTAACCAAAACACCCCCTACCTATTTATAATGTGTTTGGGGGTTAAAATGGGTCAAAAAACGGTCAAAAATTGGTTCTAACGGCTATATAGCCGTTTTCCAACGACTATTTTCGAAATATTACCGTTAAACCGGTTTACCAAACCGGTTCGTCAAACCGGTTCACAAAAAACCGGTTGTAAACCGCTTGTCGTGCAAAAGAGTTAAACCGGTTATAAACCGGCGGTTCCTACCGGTTTGAAACCGGTTCACCAAAAACCGGTTCTAGGGCGGTTCGGGTTTCGGTTCGGAACCGGTTTGGATTTCCAAACCGGTTTTTTTTGTGCACCTCGAGTGTTGTCTACAAATACCTTCCTCTTGAGCCTTCCTTCAACACCTTTGTCTTGTTTTGTGCATCATTTCTACCGACTTCGACTTATATCCAAAGCATTCCATTACTTATCGACAACATTGTTAACAAAATATTACTTTAATAATAATAACTAGGAGGAAACCCCGCGCTTCTTGGCGGTGGAGTAACTCACGATAATGTTAACAAAACGGAACCGTAAGATTTGAAACGTAAAAATAAGGTGAATAAAAGCTGAAAAAACCAAATAAAAAAAATTAAAAAATAACAAAAAAAACCTTAAAAAAACCCACCCCAAGGTTCAAACCCGGCTGCGTGGGGTGGAATGTGATTAGTGGAGCGTGTCGAAACCATCTGGATAAGACCCAAGCTAATCTCCCAAGAAATAAACCTAAATGCAAATGTAAAAGCGGCAAGTTTAAAAAAAAAAAGAAAAAAAAACCAGCCTAATTTCGCCATGTGACCTTGCCGCCCAATTCAACCAACCGGGTTTGTTTAGTGTTCACGCAATATCAAAATGTATATAGTTATGTAATAATAATAATAATATTTCCATTATCATTCTCATTTCCTAAACAAAACAAACACGCCATAAAATTACATGAATTTAATTATAATATACTTGTTATAGTTGAAAGAGTCCTTAATCGTCATAAAGTGCATACTATACAACTTGAAAATTAAAATACAACTAGTTTTTTTCACCGCGCTTCACGGCGGGAGTTTGGTCATTTCTTCCCTGCGTAATGCAAATCGTCAAAAACCTTAGAAGCGCATACTGATACTCGTTCCGATAATACCAATACCAGCAATGAAGTTATTTTCGGCTCGTCAAAAGCATAAAAGCGAATACTAATACCGGCTCCGATAATACCAATACCGGCAACGATGTTATTCACTCATAATCTGTTCGATTCCTCACGGTATCTCAATGGTAACGGCGTCCGCTATAGCCTACGATACAAAATAAAAACTCTATTTTAAATACAACTCCGTTTTCAAAAAAACTTATATCGGAACGTGGACAAAAAAAAAACTAAAGACAGCCCACAATCCGTTGTTTTAAAAAAAGTTAATAAGCGAAAGTTATTACAGAAAAACGAAATCATTAAAAATGAAACGGGTTAAAAAAGTATATTATATATAGTATGAGGGGTGCAAAATAAAAATTAAAAAAATATTTAAAAAAAATCAAACCTACTATTCATTTCCTTCTCCTTTAAATATAAATATAATTCATATGGTAATAGTTAAAAACCTAGTCCTTTAATGTTCTAACATCAATAACCATGCACTCGTCCATGGCTTTGTGACCTAGCGGCAATTGGGGATTACCTTCCAAAAAAGTGGAGTGAGTAGAGCTATAAATGAGCCGTGCCTAGCCGAGCCAGGATGGTCACATGCTCAAAGTTAAACAAGCCGGCTCATCTCGCCTCACTAATTTTAACGAGCTGGAAAGTTAAACTCGAGCTCGGCTCGTAAAATGCTCGAGCCAGCTCAATAATTTAAAAAAATTGATTTTTTATAATTTCGTATTTTTTAAACAGTTGATATACATGAAAACAATATATATATATATATATATATATATAGGGGAGGGCTCAAGAGAAAAGCACAAAGTTAGGCGAAAACCGAGAAAACTACTAAAACAATGTTTAATACCATGGGTTACGTATACGTAACCGCATTTTTTTGAATTTTTTTGTTTTCTGTTTACGTATACGTAACACTATGGGTTACGTATACGTAAGCCAATATGTAAATGATTTTTTGATAAAAAATTGTAATATTACATTGATACTCTTATAAAAAAATAAAAATAAAATAAAATAAAAAATAAATATTATTATATTATTGGTTAAAATTTGTTTTTTTTAGTGGTTTTCTCGGTTTTCGCCTAATTATTGGTTTTCTCTGGAACCCACCCGTATATATATATATATATATATATATATATATATATATATATATATGTGGGACTTATGAAATGAAAACCCTTTATTATTGTAAAAACCCATAAACCCTCCCATAACCACTCATTTTATTTTCTTATTTTCTGGATAATTTATAAGCTTAAGGGATAGTATTGTAATGTCCACACTTTCTCTCTCTTTAAACCTAACCTCTATATCTCTTGCTCAAAAATCCAGATCTGTATCTAAAAATTCTTCTCCTCTCTTTATAAAAAACACACATAAACAAGAACAGCATTCTCCCAAAATCCGATGGATTCTCTTGGAGCTACAAAGAAAATGCATCGAAACATACAAAGAAACAAGATTGAAGAAAAAAGATGACATTGATTTGCACTACTACTCTATACGACCTCTGTGTTCTTCTTGGTTTCATCAGGGGCTGGAATTCGGTTCGATTCAGACAGAAAAGCCAAAAAACATTTAGGTTTCGATTTTTGCCACTTTTCGTTAAATCATATCTGGTCTCGTATATGATGAAGGCAACGATGTGAACAAGGAGAAAGTAGATCTCGAGGGTGGGGGATGGCTTGATGGTGCGAGCAGCGGTGGTGGCGGGTTTGTTTCTGTGATTTTGTGAGCATCTCTCGTCGCCCTCGGTTTGAAAAAAGGTTCGTTTTTTTATGCACCATATCTGTTTTTTTTTATAGTTGTTCACTGCACCAGATCTGTTTTTTTTTTAATTTGAGTTTTTTTAATTGATTTCTCTGTAGCAGAAATGGAATCAATATGCGGCTGCCATCACATGAGATAACTCTTGCATTAGTTAATGAGTATACCTGCAATGTTTCTGTTTAAAACTTTATGTCCATCTCATTTCAACATCAAAGTGATTATATCAATGCTCATATCGAGATTACGAGTTGGAAATTCACGGCTGGTTCGTTTATCTTTTACACTTTTTGTTGTTGATTAATTCGCATTAGATTACTTCCAGAATCAGTTGTTATTAGATTGATGAAACGATCAAGTTCCAATATGTGTTCATATCCACTCAATTTATCACTCACTCAGTCCAGATACTTCATATTTTCCCCTAAACTTGTTGCCGTTTGAATATTTTTTTCATTAAAAATTTCTGCTATTTTGGTAGTTTTAGGGTTTGCCATTTGTTATGTTAATTAATAAGAGAGAACACAAAATAAAAAGATTATGAATTTGATATTCGGAACCCTCTTTGGGCTCCACCGGGAGGAGATGGAATTAATTCAGATATGGTGGTTTTGAAAAAAGATTATGATGAAAATCAAGGGAAGGTGTCTCTGAATTTACACATGCGTAAAACGAATTTACACATGTGTTAATCGAATTCACACACGTATATTTCATTGAATTTACACAAGTATTTTTTATTTGTTTGCAAGATGTGCATTTTTTAATATTTAATTGGTTGAATTTTGCCAGATCTGAAAGATCGGAGTTGTTGAAATGAAAGCGCTCATATATTTAGTTGCATATCTGAAGAAGAAGTTGGGGTTACATTTGTTTATTTCAATTTTACACTTGTATATTTTATTTTTACACATGTGTATTGATTTATCTTAATGGGCTTAGATGAATTTGTAAATTAAAACATTTGTGTATTTGATTTTTACACTTGTTTATTTCATTTTTACACATTTGTATTGATTTATCTTAATGGGCTGAGATGAATTTGTAAATTAAAACATTTCTTTAAAAAGAAAAAAGGAAAAAGAAACAGGTATAATTATTTTTCTACCCCTTTGTTTAATATAAGCCACAAGTTTTTTTTACTATATATATTAAAAATACAAAATTAATCACAATCACATATTAAAATAATAAGAAAATAATGTGTGGCTTACATTGAGTTTAAGGGTTTTCACAATAAGCAACTGTTTTCATTTGATACGTCCCTTATATATATATATATATATATGTATATATAGGGGACGGTTCCACTAAAAAGTGATTTTTCGCTAATAAATCCTAAAAAGTTAGCCAAACGAACTCCGATTGATCTCATTCCGGCGGCGTTATAACCGTCTTATCGAAACCTAACCCGGACCCAAAAACCTAAACCCTCTTCCACCCGCACCACCAAAAACCTAAACCCCCCTCCAACCCTACCCCGAAAAGCCTAAAACCACCACCCCACCCCCCAAAAAAAAAACCTAAACCCCCACCCCCCCCCCCCCAATAATGTGTGGCTCACACTGAGTTCGACGAGACGGTTCCAACGCTGCTAAAATTAGCTCAATCGGAGTTCGTTTGATATCGTTTCTAAAGGTTTTTGTCTTTTTTTTAGATTTTTTAGCGAAAAATTACTTGTTATTTGATACTCCCCCTATATATATATATATAACATTAATTAAAATAGTATTAAAGTTGTAAACAAAAATGTATTAATTTTTAGTGACATCGAGTCTAGATTCAAAATATTATATGTATTATTTTTGCTTTTATCTTTTCAACTCTTTCATATATTATTTATTATGATTATGATTATTATTATTTAGGGTTTAGGGTTTAAGCCAAATGCCATATAAAACATCATACATGACGTATGAACATTTTCGCCATATCATACGTACATTACGTACATGTCGTATGACCTCTTGTGTCTGTATAGTATGTCAGTGGCCACATCGGTCATTTTAATGTCAATCAATCACATCATACGGGTCGTATGATTTGGCGAACACCTCATACGAGCCATATAAAAACATCATACATGTCGTATGAACATTTTCGCCATATCATACGGTTCGTATTACCTCTGGTGTCCGGTATAGTATGCCACTGGTGTCTTTATAAACTGCGCCCTAATATGAAGTTTGGTGATCAAGATTATTAGAAGTTTCTGTTGGTATAAAAATTTGGGATTGATATACTTTAAACAATTTGTTTCATGATCTTCATCTCATGTGAGTCTGCAATATAAAATGTATTTCAAAAGTTAACATTTAACTATTTTTTCTTCATTTTACCAGTATCTAATTCCATATTGTTGCACTTACCTAAGAATATTACTATGCAGCGCGTATTATATATAGATATCGACATCCACCATGGAGATTGTGTTGAAGAAGCTTTCTTCACAACTGATAGGGTGATGACGGTTTCTTTTCATAAATTTGGTGACTTTTTCCTGGTACGGGGAACGTTAAAGACATTGGTGCAAATCAGGGCAAATACTGTGTTTTAAATGTCCCTTTGAATGATGGGATGGATGATGATAGCTTTCGTGGTCTATTTAGACCGATTATTCACAAAGTCATGGAAGTTTATCAGCCTGATGCTGTTGTTCTTCAATGTGGGGCCGATTCATTGGCTGGAAATAGACTCGGGTGCTTTAATTTGTCTGTCAAATGTAATGCAGATTGTCTTATGTATCTTAGATCATTCAATGTTCCTCTCATGGTTTTAGGTGGTGGTGGTTATACAATCCGCAATGTAACCCGATGCTGGTGTTGTGAGGTATTCATCCACTCTGCAAGTATTTATATATATATATTTATTAGGCATTATCCCATAAGGAAGGTAGAATACTGATGATTGAATTTGATTTCTCGGAGATTTGCAGACAGCAGTTGCAGTTGGAGTTGAACCTGAAAATAAGCTGCCTTACAATGAAAATTATGAGCATTTTGGACCAGATTACACTCTTCATGTTGAGCCAAGTCCCCTTGACAACCAAAATACTCCAAAAGATTTGGAGAAAATCAGGTGAGATTGTATTGTGGATTTTTACATCTATAAAGTTAGAAAATAACTTTAAGCTCTTTCAAAGAGATTATAACTTGAGTTTGAATAATAATTTGTCTTCAACTCATCATATATTGCTTTTATTGATGACCATAGTTTATTTATATATTGATAGAATCAAGGTCATGGGTCAAGTTCTTTTAACATTTTATAGTTCATATACATTTACGCCTGCTATATTTTTGCATTTTCTGAAGTCATGAGTGATGAGACATCTATATACTAGGCATGTTTGGAGGCTTTGCTTTGAAATAGTTAATATTTTGTATATTGTTGAAGTCTTGTTCCATCAAAATGGCCAAAGAGAACATGCAAATTGTCGTTTTATCTAACTCATCTTTATAAGAGTGCATAAGTTATGACCTCTAGACAGAGAATCTTGTTTTTTCCATGTTAAAACGATAGACCGTCCCTTGAACGACATAGACACAACTAATTGCAAATTATGTTGTAGTTAGGATTTACGTAGGTCGTTATACAAATTTCCTAATGGAACTTTTATAATTCATTGTTTTTGGTCCTCATTGAAAGCACAATGTTTCCCTACATCATTTTTATTTATTATCACAATACATGGTTTTTTTCCTTTGTGCCAAATTATTCTCCAAAACATAATCTTTCTTCTGATATCATTATTGTAGGTTACAATATGAAATCTCATAAAACATTATAATTAGGTTTTCACAAGACTACTTTGTCAAAAAGATGGAATGTTTTTTCATAATTTTTTCTTTGAATGTGGGGATACCTTTTTGTTATTATTATTATTTTTATTTTTATTATTATTGTTATTATTCATATTCTTTCACCCATTTTTTGCTCTATTGATGAAGTTATGAACTATGGATACAAATTTTTGAAAGCTACATAGTACCGGCAATATCTGCAGGATGAGACATCTATAGCTAGGCTTGTTAGTTGTTTGGAGGGTTTGCCTTGAGTGAAATATTTGGGTAAAAACAAAATGTCTAAAATGCCCTTCAATAATGTCAAAATATGGGAATATTCTGGAGCCAATTCTATCTCACCAAAAACTTTGTACCTATGAAACTGGAGAAATAAATTACTTCAGTCTGGAAATTTACTTAAATAGGGAAACTGGCTTCAAATGCTGTTTGTGTTCAAGACCCTTGATTCACTTGCTTTTTCCACTTATTTTTTTTTTTACAGAATTCCATTTTTACCATATCTCAACTAATTTTATCTCACTTTTAGCACGCGAGATTAGTTTGAGGGTAAAAGGTTCATAGTAGTTATTTTACCGTTAAGATATTTTGACATGAATATTAAAACATTACAGGAACATGCTGTTGGAGCAACTGTCTAGATTACCACATTCTCCTAGTGTGCCATTTCAGATAACGCCACTTGTCACAGAAGCCCCCGAAGAAGTAAGTAAATTTCCATTTTATGCAGAATATTCACCATTTTCTCTCGTGTTTATTTCGTGTGTAAGTGTAATGTTATTGAAAATATAGGCAGACGAGCCAATGGAGAAACGACCAAATCCGCGCATATGGTATGGCCAAGAATACGATTCTGATGACGATGATGAAGAAAAGCCCCGGCATCAAAGCTTTGATGCAAATAATATTTAATAATACGAGGTATTATCAACCATATCAAATATATTTTAGATAAAAAAACATATTACAGTCAATGCACAAATTTATGCAACAAGCATATAGAATTCAGAGGTGGCAATTTCGACCCATAAAGAATTTACTTACAAAGGGTCGATTAGGGTTATGTACTTATGTTTTATCTTTAAAGGATAAACGTGTATTATAAAATAAATATAAACGGGTCAAATGGGTCAAAAGTCACTGAGTGTGTTTTTAATGCTTAAAACCTTCTAAATCATTTTATTCAGATATTGAAATAGTAATCTTTAATAGAAAAGATAATTTTTTTCTTCGACAAAAAGGTGTTCCAGTTCAACCCAACTTGACCCGACCCATACCAAAATTAGCCATTTTGACTTGTTACCAAAAATGGAGAAGCCACTAGCTTGAGTGTGAAACATATAACATGAACAAAATATGTAATTTGGTTGACTTCAAGAAGTCAAAGTATGCTTAGTAAATCTATTCATTGATGTTTTCATGCTTTTAACATGAATTGAAACAACCACCATTGTGAGGATTATTCAGACATGGATGGAGATTCTCCCTCATGAGCATACTGCTTGCAATTGTTGTTACTCTTGTGAATTTTTGCTGAGAACGCATATATCGATTACTTCCTGAAACTTATTTTTTATAGTTTGATTTTAGGAATTGGTTCAAAATCCGATTTGTGTGATTTATTTTGAGCAATGTTTATATACCTGTAAAAGACCTTATGTAAAGGTCCATAGCAAATGCAGATTTTACTAATTAAGTTCAATTCAACGAATGTTACTTATGGTTATGGTTCAAAACTTATGGTTAGGGTTTATTGTGTTGCATAACATTTTCAAGTATTTGATTTTTGAACATCAACGAATTTTTATTTGTGGGTGAAAATATAGTTATCAGGGCCGGCCCATTGGGCCTGCGGGCAACACACACGTAGTGGGCCTAACATTTCGAGTGGCCCAAAAAAAAAATTTCTGAAAAAAATTAAAAAATTATTGTGCCTTTTTAAATAAGTAATTTTTGAGGCTTTTTAAAAAAAATTTATTGGATCAAATATATCAAGAAAAAACAATTGTGCCTTTTTAAAATTATGTTAAGCTTAAAAATGTTAAATGTGTTTAGGCTCATGAATCCAATTCAACCTAACACTTTGTAATTTTGTATTATACTTAAAAAAATTATATTCTTAAAAAAATGTTAAATGTGTTTAGACAATGGGCCTTTTTTTTTGCTCGTATAGGGCATTCGAATCCTCGGGACCGGATCTGATAGTTATGTACACAATGAATCTCATAGTTATGTACACAATGAGTCTCAAATAAGCTTAAAAGAGAAAAGAAAAGAACCAAATAAGTTATGCATAAGATTCTGACTACAAATTAAACCTATCTATGTTAGTGACTTTAGTGTCACTAATACCATTTTATGTAATTGATTTATTTGAGACCAAATGTGAAATTAGAATATACATTAATACGAATTAGGAGTTGTAGAGTACATTTGAACCTTTTGAACTCATTCTAAGACTATTCTGATTTCGGACACTACTGAACCTTTAAGGTTCATAGGAGCAAAGCCTCTAGACCATACAAGGGTCCGGAGACAGCGCCTCAATGGGATAAGGAGCAGCACCCTAACGGGGTCCAAGAGGCAGAACCCTAGCAGAATATGATGATCAGTTGGAACTAATCATCAGTAGCAAATCATTGGCAGATAGCAACTAAACTTCGGTGGCACTAGGCAATCAATGGTATTCCCCCCCCCCCCAATGTGACTGTGTAACTACAATGGTTATAACTGTTACTTATTACACTCTTTCATGAATAGTTGTAACGGTTCACCCCAATCAGTGTCATGACCTGACTCCTATATAAATGGATTCATTTGGTCTGTTTCAACATCAAATTCACAACTTCGTTTTCCACAAAGAAGATCTTGTTTTTTGAAATTAACTTTATGTTTTATCCGATTATTGATTTCGTATGCCCACAAAATACTTTAATTTGAAAGTGAAATCCATGCACGATTCAAATATAAGGAATTAAAAACACAAAACCTACAATCTGAACAAGATGAAAGTGGTTATTTAGTAACAGGAACTTATCACTCCTTAATAAATCACTTAATTATGTTAGCTCATTTGGTAATCCATCGTTCATGATAACCTAGAGTGATATATTTATTTAGTGTCACCGCTAAACTCAACTGTAGCCCATATTTAATTGTTTGCTAATCAAATTATATGATTAATTAACATAAAATTTCATTTAATTAAAATGTTTTCTTAATAAATGTTTTATAAAATTTAAATCATAATTATATAATAAAATTTTTATATAATTTCAATTAAAACATTTTAATATTTAAAAGGAAATAATAATTTTGTTAATACTTGAAAGCTATTTATTTAACTATTTAATTTTATTTTTTTTACTAAATCTCTCTTTCACACGTATATGTGTGTGGTTGTGGGGTTGAGGAGAACTATTGTAAAAACATCAGAATTCATAAAAGCGTGAAAAACAATCTGGATGCGACACATGAATAAATAAGACACTGTAAATGGTTTCTGATATAGTATTGTATGCACCAATTCATCAACACTTAAATAAATGTCTCTTTTTTCTAAAAAAAACATAGAAATACTATACTCTATTTATAGAGAATAAAATGCTCGACCCAATGTAATACTTTAGACTCACTATTATAATCGTTTTTTTACGGATCATTGTAATGCTTTTTACACAGGGTTATAATGGTTTAAATATTGTTGTAATTAGTTTTGATGTAACTAGTTTTGATGCGTTGTTAGGGTATGTAGTATACCCTCACGGGAGGGTACCCGTGAGGTATATCACGGCGTGAGCATATATGGAACACCGCCCCCTATGGCGTGAGGGGGGTGAGGGAGTTCGCGTGAGTGGCTTCACGGGAGGAAGGGGAAATTTTGTGGGTGTTGGGTGGGTCCCTTTTGTGAGCGTGGGTGTTGGGTGTGTCCCCCATGGTTAAATATGTGGTATTTCACTCACTTGAATATTTCCTTTGCCAAGTGAGACCCAAGTGAAGAACTTATCACACTGATGTGGCGCCCACGTGAAAGAAAATGTACTCTTACTTGGCTCTCCCAAGTGATAATATACCACATACTCTTACAATTAAAAATGTATTAATGTTTTAAAAGAAAGTCATTTTTTTTAAAATATAGTAATACTAGGTTAGAATCTCGTGTATTACACGGGTTGAATAAATGTAATGTTATATACTTAGTATTAAAAAACGTTAAAAACACATGTATTGTACGGATTGAATAAACATGTGTATTAAACGGATTGAATAAAATATAATGTAATCTGTTAACATATATAATCGTCAAAATATGTATTTAAAAATGAACTTTGCATTACAGTTATAAATTATGTTAAGTTAATTTTTAACATTTTTTTTCAACTGGGTATTAATTCTTTTATATAATTAGTAAATGTTAATTCAGTTAATGCGTATTTAGTTCTTTAAATTTCGTTTTACCACAGATAAGTTAACTTAAATTACAATTATAAATATATAAATACATATAAAAAAAATAAGAAATAAAACTTGATTTTTTTAACACCGTCTATTTTTTTTAATTGGGCATATTGTATTTTTACCATTCAAACCATCCAACCACATTAAAACCATCCAACCACATTAAATTCTTTAAAAGTTTTAGAAATTACTTATAAAACAATTATTCTTCCTTTTCAAATATTTTAACGAACATAACTTTAAATTGATATGTAAAAGTAAGAAATTATAACTATCCATAATTAATTTTATAATAAATTTATTTGGTTAATAATACAATAACTATGCATAATTAAATAATAAGTATCCATAATTAAATTTATATTAGATATCAAAAAATATATTCTTTTAATATCATCAATATTTAATAGGGGAGAGAGGCGGGAAAATAAAATTTTAGATTTTTATTTGAAAAGTTTTCTTATTTTTGTCCTTTTCACTAACTGAAATTAAATATTTCTGTTAAGTAAATGACATTATTGTCTTTTTAGCCATAAAGGACAATTTTTGTAAATGCTAAGTTATTTTTTTTTCTTTTCTTTTATTCTTTTGTTATTCCTTTTATCAATTTTATTTTATAGATTTTGTTTAAAATTTTATTAATTAATTAACCAATTTATTTATTTTATAAAAATATATATTTTTATATATTTTTAATTAATTTATTTATTTTCGTTTGTTTAAATTAGTAATATATTTTTTATTTTTGTTTTCTATTAAGCTATTTACTTTTATCATTTTATAATTATTATATTTCTTTATGCTATTTTTTATATATTAGAAAGTTAGTAAGAGTTTAAAGTTTTTTTTTGTAATCTTACACTCAATCTTCAAATTTTATTAATTAATTAACAAACTTATTTATTTTATAAAGATATATATTTTTTATTTAATTTTCTTTATTTTCGTTTGTTTTAATAAGTAATATACTTTTCCCTTTTTTATTTTATAGATTTCTTTAAAATTTTATTAATTATTATTATTTTTTGTTTGAACACGCTCATTTTCTTAACGAACACGAACAAGAAAATCTCGTTTGATTAATTGTTCGTGATCGATCGTTTTTTTTTGTTAAAGGTAAACAAACAACGAATATGTCCTGTTCGTAGTCGTTTAGTTCATTTACAAGCCTACGAATACTGACTTAACATTCACAGGGTTGTTTTTAGAACCCCTTATAACGGGTTTCTTGTACGTGACAGTTTTAGGTAAAATCCTAGAAAGGTTAGAGCCAGTTTAAACAGCCCCAAGCCTGACCTTGACAACCGAAAACCAACGCTTCCCCATTTGGTTCACTCTTTAATTTTGGACTTAATTAAGTTTTAACCAATACACATAACACATTGATATTGAATCGATTTACCCTGTTTCACTATCATAAATTTCACAATTAAAACCTATTGAGTTAAAAATAGGCTATAGAACAAATGAGCATACATTGAACATTTGCTCGACTAAAAACAAGGCCTCAATATTGAGTGAATGATTACAAAATAAACTTTTAACTCTTACTAACTCTCTAATATATAAAAAATAGTATAAAGAGATATAATAATTATAAAATGATAAAAGTAAATAGCTTAATAAAAAAAAGAAAATAAATAAAATATAAAAATATAAAAAAAAATCTATTTTTATGAAAGCAAATAAGTTGCTTAACTAATTAATAAAATTTTAAAAAAATCTTTAAAATAAAAGTGAGAAGAGTATATTATTTATTCAAACAAAGAAAATAAATAAATTAAATAAAAAATATATATTTAAATAAAGTAAATAAGTTGTTTGATTAATTAACAAAATTTTAAACAAAATCTATAAAATAAAAGTGATAAAAAGAATCGAAGAATAAGAAAAGAAAAGAAAAAAATAACTTTAGCATTTACAAAAATTGTCCTTTATGACTAAAAAAATAATATTGCCCTTAATTTAACAGAAATATTTAATTTCAGTTAGTGAAAATGATAAGAAATGAGAGAACTTTTCAAATAAAGGACAATAAATGAAAATCAAAACTTTAAAAAACCCATCGCATAATTTAAAATTCTCATCTTTATGGTACGAATTAAATTAAAAATAATAATAATAAACTAAATTTTAATTATATTAAAAAGAGTTAATTACACAGTTAGTCCCTGTGGTTTGTTAAAAGTAATAAATATGGGTACTAAGGGTTTCAAGTTGCAAGTATGGGTATTATGCTTTCAATTTTGTAACAATATTGGGTACTAAGACTAACTTCCGTTAGTTTTTCTGTTAAGTTTAAGTAAAATGACTAAAATAACCCTTTACTTAGAAAAACAATAAAAATAAACAAATCTATAAGTGTAAGGACTATTTGAGTCATTTGCTAGAAAAATAAAACTAAAACAAAAAAAAAAACCCTCTCACTGTCATCATCCTCACTTCTGCCTTTGCAGGTGGGGGTTCGATTACAAACTCAGATCAAGGAGGTTCGATTACAAACTCAGATCAAGGAGGTTCAATTACAAACTCAGATCAAGGAGGTTCAATTACAAACAGGATGAGGCTACTAACCCACAACATGCTCTCATCAAACATCAAGGGAGTAATCAACGGCTTCCCTCTCCGAATCGAAGTAGAACGGAACCAGGCAACTTTCAAATCTTCATCCACTTTGTTGGCAACCCTCCTCCCATCGAAAACCACAACTGATTTTGATCCTCATCACCATTGAGAACACTATCAAACACCCACCACTGATTTTGAACATATCCATTGCAACTGCCAAAACCCAATCAAGGGCTAGGAAGCTGCCGGCTTTACCTGATGTTGGGCAGGCGATGGATGCTTACTCGATTAGGGTTACGGGGGCGAATTTTTTGTAAAGGAAGTAGGCGGTGCAAACACCGATGACTCCGCCGCCGCAAACGAGTACTCGCTTTTCGTAAAGCAAGTCGATTACGATGAGTTCTTGCAGAAACTCCACCGCCGCAAACGAGTACTCGCTTCACCTCGAAGAAGGCGCGCTTGTTTGCCCGATGAGTTCTGCAGAAATTCCCCTTCAATAGTGGTGTCGCCGGAGGTTGTTGAAAAACGAAGTCGCCGGCGACCTGGAGAGACCAGTGAAGAAGATAAGGGTTGGGGTGTTTTGGGTTTTTTTATCTTTAATTAAATTACACAGTAGTCCCTGTAATTAAATAGAGTGATTTACATAAATAGTCCCTCTGTTTACTAAAGGGTATTTTTGTCCATTTACCCAAACTTAACAGAAAAACTAACGAAAGTTAGTCTTAATACCCAATATTGTTACAAAACTGAAAGCATAATACCCATACTTGTAACTTGAAACCCTTAGTACCCATACCTGTTACTTTTAACAAACCACAGAGACTAACCGTGTAATTAACTCTATTAAAAAATATATACGAAACTAGATTAAATGAAAAAAGTCAATAATATAAACTATTCATGTTTTATCTCCGGCTCTCCGCATTTTCCTCCGACGGCTCTGCACTCGGCCTCCTCTCTCTTTCTACCCCTTTCCTCCGGCTCCCTTTAGATATGCAACGACGTCATATCCCGCATCAACACCGTCTTTTCTCGTTTGTTCCGTTTTTTCAGATATGGTGCTTTTCTTTACATCCGGTCCAACCCTTGTTGAGTTAAACGTTTATATAATTTTTTTTAAGGTTTAAGACAATTTTTTTCTTAAAACAAATGGGCTCAACACTCTCGACCAGAAAACATAACCTACAATTCTAAAATAAATTTTTACATGTAATATATAAAACAAATTTTGGGCCCCTAAAAAAATGGACCATTTGCGGTCGATGGTCGCCCACCCGGCACACCGACGGCCTGCATTGGACTACAAGCCCTTGCTAAGTGACCAACATCTAACCATAAGTTGCAAAAACTGATAGAATGAATTGATTTACTTCGGTTTAGACTATTTGATCTATTTAACCGCGAGAACACAAGTAAACCACACCTCATCCCAATAAATGTGCAACTCAAATCAATTAAACTATTTCAATGTCTAAATATTTATATTTATAAATCCTTTTTAAAGAATGATTAATATTAACTAAAATTTAAAAAAAATGATAAATGTTTATTTTTATAACTTAATAAAATTTAAAATTGTTAGTGTTAAAGAAGTTATAAATATTTTTACAACATTCTGTAAGAACTTTGAAAATTGTTAAAAGGTTTAAATATTATAAATATATTGTAAGTTACTTAAATGAAATGAAATCAAATACTTCATTATAACTACAGGGGAAAACTTTATACGGTAGTAACCAACTTTCAAGTTTATTCTAATTATGTTACTCATATTTTTTTTGTCTCAATTAGGTCACTCAACTTTTTAATGATACTCTAATACTATGTTTTTTTACTTGAACAACAGGTTAACTTACCTATGTGACATTTTTTTTTTCTTTTTTTTTAATTGTTGTTGATATGGAATATATATATATATATATATATATATATATATATATATATATATATATATTCATTTTATATATATATATATATATATATATATTTCATTTTTTCTTTTTCTTTTTTTAGAGAAATCATTAAATATTATTTGTTTATGGATTATTGGACTTTAATAATCCCACATTTTATCAATTGGCCAATAATAATCCCAACAAAGAATATTCTTACCACCGGTCCCTACTTTCAAACTATTTTCTTACATTGGACCTCCCGTTAAAAAAACTTAAAATCGTTAGATTTTATATGACGTGGACATCTGCAAACCGCCGAAAATTCGAGCCAATCTAGCAATGGTCTCGTGGTGGCTTTTGAAATTGGCTCTGGTAGTGTTTAACCGGTCTCGTTAAACACCACCGTTGTCTCTGTTTGGACTTGCCGGACAAACGAGACAAGTTAAACACCACCAGAGCCAATTTCAATACCCACCACGAGACCACTGCTATCTTGGCTCGACTTTCCGGCGGTTTGCAGATGTCCACGTCATATAAAATCTAACGGCGTTAAGTTTCTTTAACGGGGGGTCCAATGTAAGAAAATTGTTTGAAAGTAGAGACTGGTGGTAAGAATATTCTCAGTTGAGATTATTATTGGCCAATTGGAAAAAGATAAGATTATTAAAATCCAATAATGCTTTGTTTATTTGTTATTGAACTGAAACAATTATATACATATGAATGTTCGCAATTGTTTGTTTGTAGACGAAAATATATAGATGAATTATTGAACCGGAAAGAAAATATATTATTTGTTTGGAAATTTTTTTCGAATATTGCTATTGAAATATGAATTTGGAACAATTAAAAAAAATAATGCTGAGCTTTTTTTTATGGATTCTACATTCAATTTTAACACTTTTGGTGAAAAATTATAAAAAAACGTCGAGCGGTTTCTAAAATTTTTCTTTTTTAAAATCTGACATTTTTTACATATGTAAATGCTATTTTTTACATATGTAAGTGCTGACGTAAGCATACGTAATAAAAACGCTGATTTTTATTTTTATATTTATTCGATGTTTTTTTAATTTTTTTTTTTGTGAACCTACTTTTTTTTTGGTAAATAATCAATCCCAAATTTTATAAAAAAAAATTGAATTTTTTTCAAAGTGTTACACTTCCCCTATATATATATATATATATATATATATATATATATATATATATATATAGTGTGAGGTTTCGCTAAAAAGTAAAAAAAGTGTAAAAAGTGTAAAAGGTGTAAAAAGTCATTTAAAACGCTCGTAACCGGCTCATACGAACTCCGATTTTACTCATTTCGACGGCGTGGGAACCGTTTAGATTTTAGGGTTTAGTTTTTGCCTTAAGATTTATCCTTAGGGGTTTAGTCTTAGGGTTTAGCTTTTAATATTTAGGCTTGGGGGTGAGGATTTTAGGATTTTAGGGTTAGGGTGGGGGTTGGGTTGGAGCTTTAGGTTTTTGGGGGGGTGGTGGTGTTTTTAGACGACTTTTTCGGCATTTTAAGGTTTTTTTGTTAGGATTTATGTTTTTGGGATAGGGGACGGTACCCCAGGCAAATATTATTAAAAACCAAAATAAGTACAAGAAGGGATACAAGTAGCCAAAATAGGGACAATTCCCCTAAATCAGAAAACCGCAAGATCCCGTAAAACCGGTCACACCCAATCAGGTGATCCCGTCCATCAGTTCAATCCAAATTAAAATTCCTGTTCTAAACATACAATTCAAATAAACCTGAAAAACACATAACCAAAAACAAGCAAGATTAACTAAATATCTATCATAAAAGGTAGCATTAGCTTTATTCTTTTGTTGAGCCTGTTGTTGTCCATGCTCCGGGTTGGTCTTCATTTTTTTTACATGTTGATGATCCTTGTACCATCCTTTATCGCTATCCTCACTCCCAATGAGCATTCTTGTCTTCTTTGTTGCTTATCCCTTTGTCTCAGGTTCCTGGGATTCCACCTTCCTAGTTTGCTTGATAACCTCTTTATCAACCCTTTCTTCTTTGTAACCCGCCGGATCTTGTACTTTGCTTTTTTGTACGGATCGTTGATTTTACCAGTCGCTTTTTGAGTTTTCATTCCAACCCGGGGCCGGTCTCTTTTCCTGCTTAAAGGAAGACAAACAATATCCAGTGGGGGGTTTAGGCTTATGGGGGGTGGTGGTGTGGTTTTTAAAATACTTTTTACACTTTTTATAGTTTTTAGACTTTGTAGAATAACTCTCCCCTATATATATATATATATATAGGGGACGTATCAAATAAAAACCCTGGTTTATTGTAGAAACCCAAAAACCCATTTCTAACCACTCATTTAATTTCCATTATTCTGATTTATTTTATTCATTGAGGGGCATTATGGTAATTCACATTTTTACCCTATAAAATTCATGTTTTTGTCTCTCTCGTAAATCTTTCATCTGAACTCTGAAGATCTTTTATCTTTTTTCTCTCTTAAATGAAATATTCAAATTCAGATCTTCATTTTTGGCCATTACTACGTTCATATCTCCACCATCACCATTACAAAAACACAAAGATCCCACCAAAACTAAACCCCTTTCACTCTCTGGATCTATTATTCCGGTCAAAACCCCAAAAAAAAAATTACTCTCTTCCCCACTTGCGATCAAACCTATATGCTTAACGTTTATGGATCTAGGTTTAGCAGCTCCGGCGGCCGTTGAAACGGATGAGAATTCACAGTCGTCGTCGGAGCATGACGAACATTCACGATCATCGCCGCTTCTAACTAACAACACGACCGATCAAAGGGAAGAAAGCTCCGAACAAGGATCTAATGTAACAAGAGAAGGTTTGAATAAGGTTCTATGGTTGAGTTCTTCGAAGAATAACACCAACACTAACATAGATCAAGCGGCTGAAGTAACGATTCTGAAAGCTAAGGTTTCTTTTCGAGCTCGGAAAGCTAGGGTTTCTGTTCAGGGTTAGATCGGCTGTGAGAACTCTGTGGTTGCATGCTTCCGATCGTAAGTGATTCATCCTTTATTTTGTATTCTTTTCATTATGTGGTTCTTTGTTTGACATTGTAGCTGTGTGTTACGCCTGTTTTCTTTATTATTTAGGGTTTTTGTTTGTTCAGTTTTGTATGTGTAGCTTGAAATCATATTTGGGGCTCCTTCTAAGTAATTGTTCTGTGTGTTCATCTCTTTTTCTTTTTTTTGCTTTTGTAGTTCTCCGATTGTTTCTTTCTTCCTTCGATTTTGATGCGTTGCTATGTAATTTAACCACTGAGTTATCTTCTTATTTTTTTCAGGTTTAATTAAACCACTGAGTTATTTTGTAGTGGTTCCTTCCCTTGATTTTGGACAGTGACAAATTCATCAATTTTGTGTTAAAAAGGTAATATAAAACATTGTTCTAGAGATGAAAAGTATCAATTCATTATTATGTTTTTAGAAATTGGTTTTCTTGTTCTGCTGATCAACCATCAGATATGAAAAAAAGTAGCTTAAGAGGAAACAGGTTTGAAAGTTGACTATGTGTATTTTGATTTTACACATGTGTATTTTGTTTTTACACTTGTGTATTTTGTTTTTACACAAGTGTAAACTGATTTTACACAAGTGTACACAGACCCGGAGAGAGTTAAAAATTAGTTATGAGGGTTGACAAGCATATATGGATTAACAAGCACATGGGTTCAAGATGGTGTAAAATACAGGGTTTTACACATGTGTATTTGATTCATTTACAAACGTGTAAACTGAATTTACACATGTGTAAACTGAATTTACACAAGTGTATTTGATTTTGTTTAGTTGAATTTACACATGTGTATTTGATTTTGAGTATTTGGATGTAATTTTTTTCTTTCTAATTTGTGTATATGGGTTTTACACAGTGTAAAAAGCAATTCTTCATTCGTTCTTTGTGTTTATGTTCTAAACTGAATTTACACATGTGTATTTGATTTATACACAAGTGTAAACGGACCTAGAGTGAGTTAAAAACATATTTTAGGGTTCTTTACACATCTGTAAAAAACATGTTCTTGATTCATAAATATTGATTTTTAAAGATAATAATGTGTAAAGTCAGTTTACACTTGTTTTTACACGTGTGTAAAAAATCTGTAATTAATTTTGAGTTTTTATGATGTTGAATATAATTAATATGTTCTTGATTTTTGATTTAAAAGAAAAAGAAAAGAGTGTAATTACCTTTCTACCCTTATAATTAATCTAGTCCACACATTTGTTTTCAATTTCAATAAAAAAACTCAGATTTAATTAGAGCCACTAAATTAAATATACGAAAATTAAATATGTGGCGTAGAATGGGTTTATGAGTTTTCACAACAACTCAGGGTTTACAACCGATATATATATTTATATATATATATATATATAGTGTGAGCTTTCGCTAAAAAGTCAAAAAAGTGTAAAAAGTCATTTAAAACGATCATAACCGGCTAATACGAACTCCATTTTTACTCATTTCAGCGGCGTTGGAACCGTCTCGTCAAACACTACGATCTTAGCTTGTAGGTTTTAGATTTTATGATTTAGTTTTTATCTTAGGATTTAGCTTTAGGGGTTTAGCCTTAGGGTTTAGCTTTTAGTATTTAGGATTTAGGGAGGGTGGGGGTTAGGTTTTTTTTGAGGGGGGGGGTTGGGTTGGATGTTTAGGCTTTTGGGGGTGGTGGTGGTGTTTTTAGACGAGTTTTTTTGGCTTTTTATGGTTTTTTTTGTTAGGATTTAGGTTTTTGGGAGTGGGGGTGGGGGTGGGGGTGGGGGGTTTTAGGTTTTTCGAGGTGGGGTGGGGGTTGGGGTTTTAGGCTTTTGGGGGGTGGTGGTGAGGTTTTTAAAAGACTTTTTACATTTTTTATACTTTGTAGAATAACCCTCACCTATATATATATATATATTAATTCAACATCAGCATCAATTAAAAAAAATTATAAAAAATGCCACATAGGCAAGTTAACCTGTTGTTTAGGTAAAAACATAGTATTAGAGCAAGGAGTATACCCAAGTGATAAGGGTCTCAAGTGATAGAAAAGTGCACTCCACGTGGCGCCACGTCACATCCTTCAATTATCACAACATCCATCACTTGGCAAGGGAAATACCAAAGTGATTGAGGTGGTGTGATTTTACAACGGTAATGTTACCGTTGAACGGCTAAATTGGTTTCAATTCGCGCATGATTTTTATCACGCCAACCATCATCACGCCGCAAAGGGGCGGTGTTCCCATGGCCATCACGCTGTGATTCTTGCTTCCACATCGGATCACACGGTGATTTGGATTGGTATACCCCTTGCTTTTAGAACACTACTAAAAAGTTGAAGTGACCTAATTGTTACAAAAAGGGAAAAAATACCAAAATGGACAATTAGCCGGCTAAGTAAAAAAGGCACCGGCTAAGCCGGCAAAATTCAAAGGCTTAGCCAGCAAAAACCAAAGGCTTAGCCGGCGTAGTTCCGGCTAAATGTCCATTTTGGTGTTTTTTTAGCCGGCTAATGTCCATTTTGGTATTTTTCTCTACAAAAAAGTATGAGTGACTTAATTGGAACAAACTTAAAAGTTGGTTACTATTCTACGAAGTTTCCCCATGATATAGTTATGAACATTAGAAATTAGAAAATAAATGAATATGTATTATTCGTAAATATTAGATTAGAAAATAAATGAATATGTATTATTTGTAAATATTAGATAATTAGGCGTGTTTGGGATTACTTATTAAAACTATTTATTAACTTTTATAAGTTAAAAATGTGTTTAGGGAATGTGACTTTTACTACTTTTTTTTTAACTTTTTAAAAGAGAGAAAAGGAGTTTTTGAGAAGTAAAGAGAACTTGCTTTTCAAAACTGTTTATAACTTTTTACAAAAGTCAATAAAAAACTTAAAAGTCAATAAAAAACTTAAAATAAGTAATCTCAAACATGCTCTTAAACTTCAAAGTGAATGAGATGGAATGTTAATGATTCTGAGAATTTTTTGACATATTTTACAATTTATAATAAGTTAAAAAAATAAGATAAGATATAAAATAATGACAGGATTTTTAATTAAGGCGCGATTACATATATCCCCCTACAAATTTCCTAAATTATATATATACCCCATCAAAAATATAAATTACATATATCACATTCTTAAAGCTAAAATATCAAATATATTCATTTTAATTTATTTTAATAAAAATAAATTATATGATACTATTTTACCCTATTATTTTTACTAAAATCAAATATACCCTTTTAACTAGTTTTTTTACTTTTTTTTGTTTTTACTTTTTTTTAATTTTCGTTTTCCTTTTGTTTTTCATTTTTTACTTCTTTTTCTTGAAGTTTTTTTTTTGTCTTTTTCTATCTGTTTTTACTTTTTTATTTCTACAAGCATCGAAATATACAAAATAAGTGACAAAGTTTTGATGTTGGAATGCAAAACATTAAAAACAATATAAACTCGATAACCTGAGCCTACCGACTTGTTTGGATGTTGGAATCGCAAAAAAAAAAAAACTTGTTGGAATCAGCCGACTTTGATCAGAAGGTTGCTTTGCTAGAATCAGCCGAATTGAATCAACCGACTTACAATCAACCGTTGTACAGTGATCGATGGAATTGAAATCGCCGGTTAGGAGACAAATGACGGTTGTATCGCTAATTAGGTTTGAATGAGAAGGTCATATCATTGCTTCGAGTAGTGTTTTTTTTAATAAGATTAAAATGTTATTTTTTTTTTCATAATGTATAATTTTATAAAATAAGAGAATATATGTAATTTAAGTTTTCAGTTGAGTATATATGTAACTTAAGTCTTAAAATAAGGGGATATGTGTAATTCTCCCCTTAAAATAAGGGGATATATGTAATTTAAGTTTTGGGTCAACTATATATGTAATTAGGTTTGAAAATAGAGGGATATATGTAACTTCGCCTTTAATGAAAAACTACGCATTCGCATCAAAGCACAATGAAATCAAAATACATCGAGAATTATATTGCATTGGAATATAACTTATATACGTATTGTCATGAACACATGTAAACGAGTTTATCATCATTTGAAATAAGTTGTTGTCCTCGTATGATGAACAAATAATTAAAATAAATAATTTGTTTAACAAGTAGACATTAGAGTAGAACATACAAAAATTTTACAATCCAAAATTCTTATAATCCAAAGAACTTGAATCACAAACTTGTTTATAGCAGGAATACCAACAAGTTACCTCTTAGAACACACATAGCGAGAATTCACAAATTTACCTTTGATTCTCTACGCTGACCCTACGTGTCGCATAGGCAAACAACTATGTCAATTCATATTGTGGCACTTTTCGTGGGCGACGTATTTGAAAACGATATCTCCTATCACTACTTTTGGCTAGTTGGATACTATATGAGACATATGGGTCGATCATATGATAATAAATACACACCGTTTAATATGTATCTTTCATGTTGTACAACTTGTATTTTAGTCCTTTGAATCGTACTAGTACTATAGTGTTAAAACATTATTAGTTTTTGCTATGTTATTTCATTTTTATTATATGTTAAGTTTTGTCCAAGTTAGTTAATGCATTAGTTAGACCATCCAGCCGCCTACTCCTCACGGCTCATGTCGTTGTCCTACGTTGGCATCGAACCAAAAGTGACGCCACGCCACGCCGTGCCTCAAGCGTGGTTCACGGTAGTGGGGCTCTCGCTTGGCCTCACAACCCTCTCCCCCTTGCAACGGTCAACTTGAAATATTGGGTGGTGGAATAAAACCATTTTCATGAGAAAGTGAGTGGTGAGTGAAACTGACGTGATACTGATGTAACCGTGAGTGAAAGATAAAAAGTGATTGATTGGTCTTACTTCTTCATTTTGGCTACCTTGGTCGGTCAGTTATACACTCTTGGATGATAGTCAAGTTCGTTCGTTCCACTCCTTGTAGAACCCTGTATGTAGAAAACATACATTAAATTTTATTTTTTAAAAGACATTCATAATCAAACTATTTTATTTTTACGATTAAATATTAGATTATAAAAGAATACTTGCTACGTGTTTCGAAAATTAAATATATGTTTTAAAAGACTTCAGAAAATATTTTACAATCAATTTAGTCCTATACATCTCGTTAAATTTTCGTTTTCATAAACCATACAAAAAGTAATCCATTTTGTAATTATTTTTACAATATTAGTTTAAAATTTAACAACTCTCACAAATAATTAAAAATTATTTTTACAAACATTTAGAGACAGACGACTTTCATAAACAAAAGAGTAACACGGTTTCTGGGTTTCTGGTTTGGTTCAAATTTTGAATCTCGTCTCTAAAGTTTAAAAATTACGGATATATAGTCCCAACCATCTAGTTTGTTTTCACCTATGGTCCCGGTGAGGTAAGATAACTATTTTGTTATTTTTAGTAGTTACACTTTAACCTATTTACTATTTACTCTTTTAAAAAATTACAGTTTAACCCTTTTTTGTTTATTATTATTATTAGAGTAAATTAGTGTTTGAGTCACTGACATTTGACCACTTTAACTATTTGAGTTCTTTATATTTAAATCCGTCTCTTTTAACCATGACGTTTCATTTTGTTTATATTTGAGTCTAGATGACTAAATTTATTAGATTTTCTGTTAATTTTTTTTTGAAAAGACCAAAATACCTCTCCAGATCTCATATGGTTAAAAACATTATATATACTCTCTACCTTCTATCTTCTCTCCCCTCACCACCACCACCACCACCACCATCACCACCACCACCACCACCACCACCACCACCACCACCACCACCACCACCACCCCTCCCCACCAAACAGAGACCATATAAAAACACACATTTTATCAAATCAAAATCACACACATACTCGAAAACTTCATTTCAGAGAAAGAGAAAGAGATATGGACTTCCTGGTCGGAACCCTAAGTAGCCGTCGGAGAGACGATCTGGTCGGAAACCACCGTGAACCACCCTCCTCATCGCCACCCTACTCGCTGTTTAAAGAGAGACAGAATACGAGATAGACAGAGAGGAGAGAGCCCTCACTTCCGGCGACCCCCTTACCTTGGAGAGCCAACAAGAGGATGAAGATGGTTTGGTGGTCAGAGAAGAAGGCCCTGATGGCGACCTAGGGTTACTAACACGTCTCTCCGACTACCCTAAAAATCCGCATCAGTTGGCTAGGGTTTTAATTTTTAAACCCGTTCTTCTGGCGGTGGCACCTGTGGTGGACGAATCTAGCAACAACGGTTTAGGGTTCCGACGTAATTTAAGCACAGGCGAATTGCAACTGGGAGGAAGATATGGTGGTTGCGAACACTTATTGGGCTACTGGAACTTCAGCCCCAAATATCCCCCAAATCAGACCCCTTCTTCTTCTTGTTTTGATTTGTCTGTTGCGAAGAAATCCCCCAAATCAGACCCCCTTCGTCTTCCTGTTTTGATAGGTGGCAAACCTTATTGGACCAGAGCTCGATTCCTTGCTACAATGGGGGAGATGAGTGGGTGCTTATTGTTTTTTATGGATTTTGTTTAGATTGATACACAAGAGAGTATTTATAATGATAGAGATCGAAGTTTGGAGAAGGTGAAGATGAGTTTAGAAGTTGTGCAGATAAAGATGTAGTCGATGGGTTTTAGAGAGAGAAACAAGTTTTTCTAGAGAGAGAAAGTGGGGAGGTTAGGTTATGATATCATGGGTCTCACGTTTTTTAGAGAGAGAGTGGTGGTGGTGGTGGTGGGGGGAGGTGGGTAAAATAGTTTTTTAACCATTTGAGTACCTGAGAGGTATTTTAGTCTTTTCAAAAAAAATTTAATAGAAAATCTAACAGAGTTAGTCATCTGGACTTAAATATAAGCAAAAATGAAACGTCAGAGTTAAAAGAGACGGATTTAAACATAAGATACTCAAATAGTTAAAATTGTCAAACGTTAGGTAATCAAAGAGTAATTTACTCTTATTATTATTACTATTATTTATTTATTTATTTATTATTATTATTATTATTATTATTATTATGTTAATGGTACTATATGTTATGACTAACAGCTTGTTTCTTTTGCTAATTTTTATTCTTAAACTCCATGCATTTAATTAATATCCAAGGAAACGAAACAGTGGGTTTAGAGATTCTTTAATGATATTCCGCAAGTACATTTTTATTATTTATGGACAGTGTATCGTGTCACACTCTAACTCTCTACGTGTAAGGCCCTGAGCTCGAGAAATCTCACACATTGGATTTACATATCAACACATAGTTCTTAAATATTGAACTTCATTTACGCAGCGGAAAACTTCATTACAATACATATAACTTGTCCAACATGGTTAAAACATTGTCTTAACATAACAAACTTTCAAACATAAACATAACGGAATCAAACATCTTCGTCAAGGACTTTGGCTCTAAGCTCACCACACTTGGGTATCCACATTCGATCGAATCGGGTCCTCACACCATATGTGTTACTTTCTAACTTTTCTTGCTGACATGTCATTCTTTCTTTCTTTACGCTTTCCTCTTTGAGTGCTTTTGTTGGGCTTCTCTATATCTGTCATAAGATCCGGTGTTACTATCAATTGGTATGCTTTTACCCGGATAGGAGTTTGTCTCTCCTTTTGACTCGAGGTGTCAACTATCACATCTGCCTTCCCATGGTGGTATAAGATCTCGTAGTCGTAATCTTTCAACAATTCTAACTACCGCCTCTGTTTCATATCCAACTCCTTATGTTCGAATAAATACTTTAAACTTTTGTGATCGGAGTAAATGGTGCACTTAACCCCATAGAGGTAATACCTTCAGATCTTTAACGCGAACACTACCGCAACAAGCTCTAAGTCGTGTGTCGAGTAGTTAACTTCGTGTATCTTAAGTGTCGTGACGTATACGTGATCACCTTTTCTTGTTGCATGAGTACACATCCCAATCCTTGATCCGAAGCATCGGAGTAAACTATCAAGTCTTTATTGCCCTCGGGCAAGGCCAAGACCGGAGCTTGGGCCAATCTCCTTTTTTTATTCAAAAGCATCGTCTTGTGTTGGACCCCATTGATACTTTACTTTCTTTCGTATTAACTTTGTCAGATGTGAAGCTACTTTCGAGAAGTCCTGGATGAACATCCGATAGTAGCCTGCCAATTCTAGAACACTCCATATCTCGGTTGGAGTTTTCGGGATTTTCCACTCCTTAACTGTCTCTACCTTTGCTGGGTCAACCATGATATTGTTCCGTTTAATGACGTAGCCTAGGAATTGAACTTCCCTAACAGAGAATGCACACTTAGAGAACCTTGCATATAATCTTTCTTTCTTCAGAATCTCCAACACTTCTCATAGGTGACAATGATGATCACCTTCGTTCTTTGCGTAGATGAGAATATCATCAATAAACCCTATCATTGACCGATCCAACATTGGCCGACATACTATGTTCATCAGATCCATGAATTTTGCGGGGACATTTGTCAATCCGAACGACATTACGAGAATTTCGTAGTGTCCATATCGCGTACGAAAAGCAGTTTTCGTACGTCATCCTCTAACTTTCAACTGGTGGTACCCCGGCCTAAGATCGATCTTTGAAAACCAAACTGTGCCTTGTAATTGGTCAAATTGATCGTCTATCCTCGGTAGTGAGTATTTATTCTTTTTACTATACGCGTGTTCAACTCACGTTATTCAATGCACATACGCATGCTACCATCTTTCTTCTTCACAAACAACACCAGAGCACCCCAAGGTAAGATGTTCGGTTTGATGAAGCCTTTATCTAAAAGCTCTTCCAGCTGAGCCATCAGCTCTTTTATCTCCAATGGAGCTAATCAGTATGGTGCTTTGGCAACGGGCTAGCATCCTAGCATCAAATCTATCAAAATTCATAACATAACGGGATGCCAGACTTTCTTCGTTAACCGGGTAACTCCACACCGCTAGCCAAGCATCCATGCATCTTCCATTTCTACACTTAACCTGAATGTGCATACTAAAAGTCAGCTTCGCTGTGTGAGTTCTAGTTTTACATAAAACATTAACTTTAAATATTTTGCCAAAACATAAACATTTAAAGTTCTATAATAAAAGCGTATGTAAACATGGGATAACATAATAAAACATAAGTTAACGTCTATGTCGAACCTGCTTCTTCTCGTAACCGTCAATTCCAACTTCAAGCATGGTATTCCAAAGAGTAACACGTACAAAACTTCAAGCACGGTATTTCATAGAGTACACGTACCAAACTTCAAAAACGGCGCTCCAAAACGTAGCACATATCAAACTTCAAGGATCACGTTAATCCCATTGATGACTGTCATCACCCCCAGTTGTACAACAGTTGGCCAGCCATAAAGGCCCCTAAATAGGTATTGCCATACATAACATAACTTCATTTCGATTCCTGAAGGAACCATGACAGATTCGTTAATATTGTGACTTTTGAAAACATTCACTTATTTTACTTCAAACTTCTGTTAAAACATTTATACGTTTTATTAAAATACTTCTCATTCATAAACACTTTGAAAACTTCTTTGGTAATAACATTTCTTAAACACATTTTCATAAACTTCTTTTCATAAACATAATTTCGTAATTTCATTTCGTAAACTTCGTTTCGTAAACATTATTTCGTTATCTATGCACACCAGCCCAAAACATTATAAACTTCATAAAAAGAGTGCATCAAGAACTCACCTGGTTTCTTGGTACTATTTCTTTCATAGGTCTCTTCTAGGTAGGATGCTAAGCGTTCTGTATGAAAGTGAACACGCAAAACCTATCAAAATCTGCTAGTGTCGCCTGTAGAGACACTAGTGTCGCCAGACACTAGTGTCGTCAGACACTAGTGTCGTCACGACATTGTCGCCTATGACAATGTCGCCACTATAGTGTCATCTATAGTGTGCCATGACTAGTGTCACCATAACTTTCATCATGGACTTTCATTATCGCCATAACTTGCGTTATGGACTTTCGCTAACCGTTAGTGTCTCCTCTTAGTGTCACCTCATTTACAGTGTCACCCCCTTAGTGTCACCTCATAAACAGTGTCACATCATGAAATACTGTCACCTCATGAAATAGTGTTACCTCATGAACAATGTCACCTCATGAAATGTAAGGCCCCAAACCCGGGAGGCCTCACTTGTTGGATTTACTTATTCACAAACAGTTCTTAAACTTGAATATCAAATAACGCAGCGGAAAACTTTCATTCAAACATAACATAACATCGTTCACCATGCGGAAGTGTAACATTGTCTAATACATAAACATACCATAAACAACTCATACGTGATGCCAGTCTTCATGATCAATCGGGTAACTCCTTTCGCCAGCCAAGCATCACCGTTCAACTTCCATACCTGTCCTTAACTTGAATGTGCATACTAAAAGTCAGCTACGCTAGTGAGTTCTAGCTTTACGTAAAACATTAACTTTAAACATTTTTCCAAAAACATAACTTCAAACTTCATTTAATAAAAACGTACGTAAATAATGCAGTAACATAAACATAAAACATAAGTCAATAATAAACCGAATCTGCGTCTTCTCGTAACCGTCAATTCCATTCAAGTACGGTACTTCATAGAGTACCCATACCAACATTAAGCACGGTGCTTCATAGAGCGCACGTACCAACATAAACCATTCGTAACCATACATAATCGTCAATTCCCTTCAAGCACGATGTCCCAAAGGATAACACGTACCAAACTTCAAGCACCATTCCCTCGCAGAGAACGATACTTACTTCAAGGATCACGGCAATCCCCTTGATGACCGTCGTCACCCCTTTCCCACACCGTTGGCCAGCCACAAAGGCCCCTACAAAGGTAAGGCCTTTACATAACATACATACTTCGATTCCCAAAGGAACCATGGCAGATTCATTCATTTTAGTGACTTTCATAAAACCTTTACTTCACTTCAGTTAAACCATCATACATTTTATTAAATAACATTTTGTTCGTAAAAACTTCTTAGACCTGACGTAAACTTCTTTGGCAAAACATTTCGTAATCACCTTTCAAAACTTTCACTTTTAAAACGTCTTTCAATAACATTGTATCATAAAACATCGTTTCGCAAACATCACTTCATAAACATCATTTCGTAAGTATCATTTCGTATGTATGCACACCAGCCCAAAAACATTTAGTTTAAACATTTAAATAAGGGCTTCTAGAACTCACCTGAGATGAACAGGGTCAAAGGTCTCTAAAGGATCTTCTAACCAGTTGTAACCTTTCTGATTTTCATGTTTTTCCTATGTATTTTATGCCGTGCAATAAAAGATTTCAACCTTAATTTTATTGTTCATATACACTTACAAGCATACACGCGTTCATTATAATACAATATTAACGAAAACAATCTTACAAACCTCGAGGACCAAACTTGACCAAAACTCAAAACAACATCAATATTACAAAACTACAAGGACTAGTCTTGAAACTTCCAAAAACCAACACAAGCACGGGCGTGCTTAGTCCTAAGCACGGTCGCGCTTGCGCCATGACCACGGTCGTGCTTAACATTAAGCACGGTCGCGCCTCGATACAGTTTGACTCCGCAAAGTCAAACCGACTCGAATCTTGTCCAAAAATAGATTGTAAACACGTTTAGAAGGTCGCGAAACTTGCAGAAGAAGATATTCGGCTAATTGAGACTAAAACACGACCAAATACACATGCAATCGTCCCAATACTCGCAAATTCTAAACCGACTCTTTTTTTAAAACGAATCAAGTAATTGGGGCAAGAATCAAACGAATTAAGTTAAGCCCATACCTACCCGAGACATATATAAACTTCCCTAAACCCTAAATCCATCATTCCATCATCTCTATCTCGTCTGTCGATCAAGAAAAAGCCGCGAAGTCTCCCCGTAGCCGTCTGCACTTGTTGCCCATTCAAAACAGGTTAGTAATAGTTCATTAGGATCGTCTCTCCAAGCTAATCGAAAGCCCTAACTTAATTCGTAACCACATTACATGATTTGACAGAATTGAATATGAGTTTTGATAAAAAATGGTTTTAAACGATCGACACGTTAAACAGGATATAAACCTAATTAAATGGTGTAATTCGATTCGCAAACATCATATCAATGAAAACCCTAAGTTTCTAATCTGTTTTATTACAAGAATCAGACGAATTGCTTCTGGAATTGACCAGACACGGTCGCGCCAGCCTATGAGCGCGGTCGTGCCTCACCAAGCACAGTCGTGCCCCGTAAGAGGCCCGGTCGTGTTTACCGATCAAACCAAGTCCTGACCTAGTCAAAACCCTAGGCGCGGTCGTGCCGGATACGGACGCGGTCGTGTCTCAGGACCAGACTCTTGTTTTGACTTCTGACCAACCACGGGGCGCGTTACCGACCAAGCGCGGTCGCGTACGTGCCGGGCGCGGTCGTGCCATATACAAGCACGGTCGTGCTCATCCCTCAAACAGAATCCTTACTTTTATTTTTATTCTGTTAATTTGATAAATAAATAACAGTTTAAATAATTATTTTAAGACAAACCCTACACGTTTAAGAATGACAAATTCACTTTCGTCATTAAATAACGCAAATCAATAACACATATACATTGTTCATTAGGTCGAACCTAGCAATCTACAACACATCGTTGTTTTCCATTTGCTTGTGCAACCTACACGCTACATAACACGTGAGTTACATAGCCCCTCTTTTACTCTATTTTACAAACGTTTTGGGGTGGAACATGCGTTCTATTTACATGTTTTCAATTATACACATATACAGTTCCATCCTATGCATGTTTACAGTTTTGCGCTTTGTGCTTGAGTACATTTTGTAGACCAATTATTATGCTCTTCATGTACAATCATTAACTAACAGCCGACAGTAAACAGTGGTAGATCTATTGAGTCTGACAAACCCACCCAGGTAGGGTGACTGTTACTGACAACACAAATTTTGAGTGCAAGTTACAAAGGTTTGATTGTATAGGTCACACGATGTTTTTGTCTCCATAAATGCCTTAATTGTCATGATTGTATTGAACTGTATGCACACAACACGTATTTTGCTATCACACGATTAAACCTATGTTTTCTCACCAACTCTTGTAGTTGACCCTCTCATTTAACCATGTTTCAGGTACCAATGTTTGAAGTGATCAAGATATGCTACACATAGGATTTTGACCTAGTTTTAATTGAACCAGTTATATTGTGATGTAATTTTCATTATTGTTTGGTGGATTGAATCTATGTTTTATTGAACTTGTTTGATTGCAATGAAAACGATTATTAATTATTCAAACATTAGCAAACCATGAGCAATGAACAGTCTGCACGCTTCACGCCCTGATGTTTTCGCCGTCGGTTGGGGTGTGACAGATTGGTATCAGAGCCTTGGTTATAGGGAATTAGGTTATTAGACACCTTTGACCTAGACTATAACTTTAGGATACCCACTTATGCCATGTTTCATGATTTACATGCTATGTGCTACATGCTATATGATATATGCTACATGTTTTATATGTATATATGAATAACAACTTAAATAAACAATATCCCTACCCATATCCTAAACCACATATCCTTCATGCCTGCTTCCATGTCATCATCAACATAACCTGAATCATATTCTTAGACTTGGGTCTATAAAAATTTTCTTTTACACCCGTTAAGGTTTTTAGACTTTGTTTAATTGTTAAAGGACACGTGCAATCTGGAAGAGTGACACCTGTATTCTGGGTTTTCTGTCTAGGAAAGCATTTCATATAAATCCCAACCAACCGAGGGACCCGTATGCTTTCCTGGGAATTCCCGGGATGAGTGTTTACTTATAGGCTAAAGCACGTCTCCTTGATAATTATCTGAGTTTGAATTAACCTTAATATGTCATAGTACTCGAGTGATTATGTCACTATTTGAGTACAATCCAAACTATGAACTACTTGCATCTATTTATTCTTCTATTTAATCCAAGAAAATCTCACAACTCTTATTGTGTCTAAATCTGTAGAATGCCTCCTCGTCGTGTCAACAGCAACAACAGCAATAACACTGACCTGGCTGCTTTACTCACACAGCTGGTGAACCAAATTACCCAAGCCAACAACAACAATAATGGCCATGCCAGTGGAAGTGCTGCTACTGGAGGTGGTGGTGGTGCCAACCCGCCACAATGCACCTTCAAACACTTCAACTCCTGTAATCCCCTCAAATTCTATGGCAGCGAAGGAGCCACGGGACTCCTTCAATGGTTTGAAAGCATTGAGAGCACTTTCCTCAATAGCGACTGTCCCGACAACCTCCGTACTCGTCATGCTACTAGTGTCTTTCAAAAAGGGCGCTTACTTGGTGGAATGGTGAGAAAAGGACTAGGGGAGTGGATGTAGCAGTGGCACTGCCGTGGGATGAGTTGAAAAGGATCATGACTGAGGAATTCTGTCCTCGAAATGAGATGAAAAAGCTAGAAGCGGAATTTTGGGATCTTGCTCAAGATAGTGGTGAAAGCTTAGCATACACCACCCGTTTTCACGAGCTGAGTCTACTTGTGCCACACATGGTTACACCTCTGTCTAGGTGTATTGAAAAGTACATTGGTGGTCTACCTAGACAAATTCAAGATACTGTGGTAGGAGGAAATCCTGCTACTCTGGAGGATGCTATCCGTTTGTCAGCTACACTTACTGACAATCATGTTAAAGCGGGTACACTTACAAGAAAGGGTGCCAAGAAAGTTTCTGAAACAACAACACCTCCCGCTCATGTCAAAGAAGTCCAAACTGAACCATACCGCAACACTAGGAAGAGAAAGGTCAAGACCTATGCTGTAATCACTCCGGCTGCTCCAGTAAATCAAGTTGCACCCATGGCTCAAAACCTAGCAAAGAAACCCTATGGGGGCAGCCACCCACTTTGCAACACCTGCAACTATCATCACCCTCCAGGAATACCTTGTCGTCTTTGCAACCACTGCGGGAAACATGGCCACACAGCTAATATTTGTCGAGCCAAGGCACTTGCCAACCAAACCAACCCAGCAAATCAAGCCAATAATCAAGCAACTAACCAAGCCATCCCAGCCATTGCAAATGGACGTGCTTGCTTCGAATGTGGCGACCCGAACCACTTCCGTAACCAGTGCCCAAGACTGGTCAATGTTAACCAAGGCGGAGCTCGTGGGCGTGCTTTCAACATCAACGCCAATGAGGCTCAGGCCAACACTGATGTGGTTAACGGTACGTTCCTTATGAATAATCATTATGCTTCTATACTATTTGATACCGGAGCCGATAAAAGTTTTGTGTCACTAGACTTCGAACCGTTACTTGCAAAAACCCGGTCTAAACTAGAGAAAACCTTTACCGTTGAGGTAGCCGATGGTAACACCGTTGCAAATGACACCATCATTTATGATTGCTCCCTAGAACTAAATAAACACACCTTTCCAATCAACCTCATACCAATGCCATTAGGAAGTTTTGACGTCATCGTAGGTATGGATCGGTTGTCGAAGCACAACGCCGAAGTCATGTGCTTTGAAAAATGCATCCGTATACCACTCCCATCCGGCGAAACGTTGAAGGTCCTTGGTGAGAAACCTTGCAAAGGACTCAAACTAATGTCATGCATTACCGTCCAAAAGTACATACGAAAGAAGTGCATGGTTTTCCTAGCCCACGTTATCCGAAAAGAAGACAAAAAGAGGAGTGTACAAGACATCCCCATCGTTCGGGATTTCCCCGAAGTCTTTCCTGATGACTTACCCGATCTTCCACCTGTTCGGCAAGTGGAATTTCGCATCGATCTTGTACCTGGAGCAAACCCAGTGGCTAAAGCTCCATACCGGCTTGCACCTTCCGAGATGCAAGAACTTGCAAGTCACCTTCAAGAACTCGCCGACAAAGGTTTCATACGGCCGAGTCATTCACCGTGGGGTGCACCAGTCTTGTTTGTTAAAAAGAAGGATGGTTCATTCCGCATGTGTATTGACTATCGAGAACTCAACAAACTTACAATAAAAAACCGCTACCCTTTACCTAGGATTGACGATCTCTTCGATCAACTCCAAGGTTCTACCTACTTCTCGAAGATTGATCTTCGATCTGGTTATCATCAACTCCGTGTGCAAGAGGAGGATATTCCCAAGACCGCCTTCCGAACGAGATATGGTCACTACGAGTTCATGGTTATGCCTTTTGGGCTAACCAATGCACCTGCTGTCTTCATGGACCTCATGAATCGCATGTGCAAACCATACCTTGATAAATTTGTTATCGTGTTCATTGATGACATCTTGATCTATTCAAGAACTAAGGAAGATCATGAACAACACCTTAGGTTGATTTTGGATCTCTTGAAAACCGAACAGCTATACGCCAAGTTCTCCAGATGTGAATTTTGGCTAAAAGAAGTTCAATTTTTGGGTCACGTTGTCAATGAAAAGGGAATTCATGTTGACCCCGCCAAAATTGAAGCTGTTAAGAATTGGAAAGCTCCTAAAACCCTACCGAAGTTCGTTTCTTGGCTTAGCAGGTTACTATCGAAGGTTCATCTTTAATTTCTCCAAGATCGCTGTTCCCCTCACTGCCTTAACCCAAAAAGGTAAACCCTATGAGTGGGGACCGAAAAAAGAAGAAGCCTTTCAAATTCTCAAGCAAAAGTTGTGCAATGCTCCTATCCTCACCCTTCCTGAAGGTGAAGATGATCTAGTTGTTTACTGTGATGCTTCAAACCAAGGTCTTGGTTGCGTTCTCATGCAACGAGGCAAGGTGATTGCTTATGCATCAAGACAACTCAAAATCCATGAGAAGAATTATACGACGCATGATCTGGAGTTGGGTGCTGTTATATTTGCGTTGAAGATTTGGAGACATTATCTCTATGGCACGAAATGTGTGGTGTTCACCGACCACAAAAGCCTCCAACATATCTTCAACCAAAAGGAACTCAACATGAGACAACGACGTTGGGTTGAACTCCTCAACGATTACGATTGCGAAATTCGTTATCATCCCGGCAAGGCTAATGTTGTAGCCGATGCACTAAGCCGCAAGGAACATGTCATGCTTCAAAGTGTCAAGATCCATTCCGATATACAAGTTCGTATTCTAGAAGCTCAACATGTCTCGGTTACCGAGGGCAATATGTATGAGGAAATGTCTTGTGGTGCTGAATTCCAATTAGAGACTAAGACCAATGGCTTGCTTTATTTTCTAAATCGTATTTGGGTTCCCGATCGTAACGATCTCCGAGCATTCATCATGACCGAAGCACACAAGTCTCGATATTCTATCCATCCTGGTGCGGATAAAATGTACCAAAATCTTCGTCCACAATATTGGTGGCCCGGTATGAAGAAAGACATTGCTTTGTTTGTAGCAAAATGTCTCACCTGTTCTAAAGTCAAAGCTGAGCATCAACGTCCTTCTGGGTTACTTGAACAACCGGAAATCCCCGTGTGGAAATGGGAGAATCTAGCTATGGATTTCATCACTAAACTCCCTCGCACTTCGAGCGGTTATGACAGCATCTGGGTGATCATTGACCGTCTCACTAAGTCCGCACACTTCTTGCCTATCCGTGAAGACTATAAGGTTGAGAAATTGGCCCGAATTTACATTGACGAGATCGTGAGTCGTCACGGTGTTCCTTTGAACATAATCTCCGATAGAGATGCTCGTTTCACTTCTCGGTTTTGGCAATCTCTCCAAAAGGCACTTGGTACACGACTGGATTTGAGCACGGCCTACCATCCCCAAACTGATGGTCAGACCGAGCGAACAATCCAAACCCTGGAAGACATGTTGAGAGCCTGTGTCATCGACTATGGTGGCAATTGGGATTCACATTTGACACTTATCGAATTTTCCTACAACAATAGTTACCACACCAGCATCGACATGGCTCCGTTTGAAGCTCTCTATGGTCGTAAGTGTCGTTCTCCCATCTGTTGGAACGAGATTGGTGAAGCACAAATCACCGGTCCCGAGTTAATTCAAGAAACCTCCGACAAGATTATCCAAATCCGTGACAACATTCGAGTTGCGAGGAGTCGGCAAAAGAGCTATGCCGACAAACGACGCAAACCCTTGGAATTCCAAGTTGGTGATCTTGTACTTCTAAAGGTGTCTCCTTGGAAAGGGGTGATCCGTTTTGGGAAGAAAGGCAAGCTAGCACCTCGCTATGTGGGTCCATTCAAGATCCTTGAAAGGATTGGGAAAGTGGCTTACAAGCTCGAGTTACCTCCATCACTTGGCAGCGTACATCCTACATTTCATGTATCCAACCTCAAGAAGTGTCTTGCTGATGAGAACCTTCATATACCTCTTGACGATGTGCGCATTGATGAGACGATGCACTTCGTTGAAAAACCAGTCGAGATTATGGATCGCGAGATAAAACAACTCAAGCGCAGCCGTATTCCTATTGTCAAGATTCGTTGGGAATCTAAACGAGGACCCGAGTTTACTTGGGAACGAGAAGACCAAATGAAGCTCAAGTACCCACATCTTTTTGCTGAAGCAGTAGCCTCAACCAGTTGAATTTCGGGACGAAATTCCCTCAACATGGGGATACTGTAACCTTTCTGATTTTCATGTTTTTCCTATGTATTTTATGCCGTGCAATAAAAGATTTCAACCTTACTTTTATTGTTCATATACACTTACAAGCATACACGCGTTCATTATAATACAATATTAACGAAAACAATCTTACAAACCTCGAGGACCAAACTTGACCAAAACTCAAAACAACATCAATATTACAAAACTACAAGGACTAGTCTTGAAACTTCCAAAAACCAACACAAGCACGGGCGTGCTTAGTCCTAAGCACGGTCGCGCTTGCGCCATGACCACGGTCGTGCTTAACATTAAGCACGGTCGCGCCTCGATACAGTTTGACTCCGCAAAGTCAAACCGACTCGAATCTTGTCCAAAAATAGATTGTAAACACGTTTAGAAGGTCGCGAAACTTGCAGAAGAAGATATTCGGCTAATTGAGACTAAAACACGACCAAATACACATGCAATCGTCCCAATACTCACAAATTCTAAACCGACTCTTTTTTTAAAACGAATCAAGTAATTGGGGAAAGAATCAAATGAATTAAGTTAAGCCCATACCTACCCGAGACATATATAAACTTCCCTAAACCCTAAATCCATCATTCCATCATCTCTATCTCGTCTGTCGATCAAGAAAAAGCCGCGAAGTCTCCCCGTAGCCATCTGCACTTGTTGCCCATTCAAAACAGGTTAGTAATAGTTCATTAGGATCGTCTCTCCAAGCTAATCGAAAGCCCTAACTTAATTCGTAACCACATTACATGATTTGACAGAATTGAATCTGAGTTTTGATAAAAAATGGTTTTAAACGATCGACACGTTAAACAGGATATAAACCTAATTAAATGGTGTAATTCGATTCGCAAACATCATATCAATGAAAACCCTAAGTTTCTAATCTGTTTTATTACAAGAATCAGGCGAATTGCTTCTGGAATTGACCAGACACGGTTGCGCCAGCCTATGAGCGCGGTCGTGCCTCACCAAGCACAGTCGTGCCCCGTAAGAGGCCCGGTCGTGTTTACCGATCAAACCAAGTCCTGACCTAGTCAAAACCCTAGGCGCGGTCGTGCCGGATACGGACGCGGTCGTGTCTCAGGACCAGACTCTTATTTTGACTTCTGACCAACCACGGGGCGCGTTACCGACCAAGCGCGGTCGCGTACGTGCCGGGCGCGGTCGTGCCATATACAAGCACGGTCGTGCTCATCCCTCAAACAGAATCCTTACTTTTATTTTTATTCTGTTAATTTGATAAATAAATAACAGTTTAAATAATTATTTTAAGACAAACCCTACACGTTTAAGAATGACAAATTCACTTCCGTCATTAAATAACGCAAATCAATAACACATATACATTGTTCATTAGGTCGAACCTAGCAATCTACAACACATCGTTGTTTTCCATTTGCTTGTGCAACCTACACGCTACATAACACGTGAGTTACATAGCCCCTCTTTTACTCTATTTTACAAACGTTTTGGGGTGGAACATGCGTTCTATTTACATGTTTTCAATTATACACATATACAGTTCCATCCTATGCATGTTTACAGTTTTGCGCTTTGTGCTTGAGTACATTTTGTAGACCAATTATTATGCTCTTCATGTACAATCATTAACTAACAGCCGACAGTAAACAGTGGTAGATCTATTGAGTCTGACAAACCCACCCAGGTAGGGTGACTGTTACTGACAACACAAATTTTGAGTGCAAGTTACAAAGGTTTGATTGTATAGGTCACACGATGTTTTTCTCTCCATAAATGCCTTAATTGTCATGATTGTATTGAACTGTATGCACACAACACGTATTTTGCTATCACACGATTAAACCTATGTTTTCTCACCAACTCTTGTAGTTGACCCTCTCATTTAACCATGTTTCAGGTACCAATGTTTGAAGTGATCAAGATATGCTACACATAGGATTTTGACCTAGTTTTAATTGAACCAGTTATATTGTGATGTAATTTTCATTATTGTTTGGTGGATTGAATCTATGTTTTATTGAACTTGTTTGATTGCAATGAAAACGATTATTAATTATTCAAACATTAGCAAACCATGAGCAATGAACAGTCTGCACGCTTCACGCCCCGATGTTTCCGCCGTCGGTTGGGGTGTGACACCAGTACGTATACAACCTAACCTTAACTTCACATACAATTCATTACATTTCATCCCTTTATACATAGAACCTAGGGTTAAACGGTTCCTTCCCGTAATCTTTAGGAGTTCACGGCTCAAGGGGAGTTCTCGGGAGTTTACCCGTGAGCCTCAGCCGTGAGCTATACAAGAGACTCCTACCGTGAACCGATCCGGAGAATCCCAGCCGTGAACCCTACACGTGCACTCCCAGCCGTAAACCCTACCCGTGAACCCCCAGCCGTGAACCCTACCCGTGAATCAATACTAATTAATAATTAACATTCTACGGGTTATAAAGAATGTACCTCCACGACGCGACGTCTAAAATACGAACCTGTATCGTACCCGAAACTCAACCATTCGGACTCCGAATCGAGTGATTTGAAGGTCCACGAACTCGTCTCGACGCACCGGTCTTGACTAAACGGAACCTCTTGTCATCAAACCATTGCCATCCTCATTTTCCTATACCATTATGAACACTACCAACCATCACAAACCACCCTCAACTGCCACCACATCCATCCCGTAGTACTTACACCATCGTAATCCTTATATGAACCGCCATCATCTCCGTCGTGAAGCTCACCACCACCACCATCTTCTCTGACCACCGCTGTCACCATCTCCTTCCTTATGTAAACCACCATTAACCGGGGTAAACCACCATGAACCATTATGAAACCATTTCGACCAACATCAACTACCATGAACTACCACGTGAGGCACTATCATTCCCCTTAATATGCACTACCATTAAAACACAGTCCCTGTCGTAAAGCTTACCTCCATCGCCACCACCATCGTCACAGCCTCCGCGCGCCACCGTGAGGTCACCATACCATGAGGCTTCTTCAACGTCACCTACGTTCACCTCCCACCGTACACCTTTTTCATCTCCACCACTGTGTAGTCTATACCACCGCCACCGTCATCTTCCCGCTCACCTCATACACCCACCACTAACCACCTTTCGTGAAATATAGTCACCACACTACTACCTTGAAGCTCCTACAACCACCATCGTGACCCATCATTCCCCATAACAGTCGAGATAACACCCGATGTCCCTCTTTCTCTCATTAATCCGGCCAACTAGCACCACCGTTACCTGTTCGAGCCGTCATACCTGTAACATCAATGATTTTCTAGTATTATTTTATTTCAACAAAACTGATATTTTCATTTCAATCCCGTACATGGGCAAAACAATAGGCTACATTAATTATTATTATAAACATGTATTCATTTGAAATATCATCCTCACATCTCCATCTTAATTTCTGCTATATATATATATATTATATATGTATTTAATTATAAATAAATATGTGAGTACACATACATTCGATTTTATTAAACGAACCACTTACACAATTTGAAATTCTATTAAAATAAAATTTGTTTCCTTTATAAATAATAACAATTAGATTTTTAAACCAAATAAATTGGTCTTGAACCCCATGTTAATGCCTTGAACCCCTTTAACCATTTGGACCCTCAAGCCTGAACCTCCATCTCGAAATTTGAAACCCATTCCCTCAAAATTTGACCCCACTCACAAAATTCTGAACCTTTGACTCTTAGTAGTCAAACAAGAACCAAACTTGTGCAATTCAAGCTTAAATCGATGAAATCCGGGATCAAAGGACTTGACTTATATGCATAATTGATTCGCGATCGTTCCCCAACTCATTTCCAAATCAATATAACAAAATCTCGCGGCCAATTTTCGAATTTCAAACTGAGTTGACTATACGAGTCAAACCGAGCCAAAATCAGATAAATTCGGCATCAAATCAAGAAATTGAATGCGGTTTAATCCCACGAATCATGCACAATCGATTCCTTAACGTATTCAAACCTTAATCACGACTCAATTCATTCCTAATCGATGAATCAACGAGTAATTTGGGCCGACAACTGTTGCCACCAAACCAAAATACAAATTGCATTAATCGAGTGAAATCAGACAGATTAAAACACTCGAACACCTTCGCATACCCATGCATAAACTCTCTGAACACTCATACGCTCCATATTTCCCCTCTGGAACCCTGTCGAGATTGAAGAACACCGAATCTGAAGCTTCAACCGTTTGGCCTCTATACAAAACCATTCTAGGTAAATCACGTACCATTAGCTTCATTTTGGTCTTAAGAACGAAAGCCCTATGACTTCGAATTCGATAAGTGGCTTGATCGGGTCAATTTGGGTAGCTAGGGTTCCGGGTTACACATTGGGGACGAAGGGACTTCGAGATTAATGGTTTTTCTAAATACCAACGGGTTCCTAAGCAAGGCAATTGCCCAGTTACACTGGTTAATACCATCATCTCGTAAAGGCAAGGTCACAGGTTCGAATCGACCCGACACCACGCCCTTTCCTTTTTTCCTTCCTTGGCTAAACCCGACCCCTTCCAACATCCTAATAATACAATTTGGGGCTGGTCGATCATCAGCATCAGTCCCTTGGTCCAGCGGTTGGTGCATAATACCCACACCGGGCAGACCCGAGCAAGCCCCAATTTTTTTTAAAAATTGTTTTACAAACCCTGTTTCTTTATAAAAATTATTATATAAAACCCATTTCCATCTAGAAATAACCTACGCAAAAATAAAGAAATTTCAAATAAGGATTACTATTCTCACAAATTAAATGATTTTGAAACCTCTCCAAGCAAACCTTAATTATTATTTAAAATTATTAGTGTTAATTAATACTTTTATATAAATACACCATTCCTCCATAATCAAATTTCTATAAATCATTTTTTAACCCTGTTTAAATAAATGAAACTGTTTCTAAATACATTATAATTTTCATTCCTTTTTTTTAAATTAATAAAACAGAATTTATTTAAGTATGTTATTTTTCTACACTAAAAGTACGTTTAGGGTCTTAAACTATAATTTTCTCAAGTAAATAAATATATATTTATTTACACTATGTTTTGATAAATAAATAAATAAATAAAATAAATTTTATTTATTTAAATCATAAATGTAGTTTTACACCACTTTCCCAAACAAATAAATAAAAGAATTTATTTAATTTGTTTATTCAAATCTAACCCTAAATCAAATTAGTATTATTATTACCCTCTTTCATTTTATACCACCAATACACACATTCATGACTTGTGATGGCACAAACCCTTTGTACAAACCCCGTTAAGCCCTAAACTTTGCCTTGGATTTTGAACATGTTTTTTTTATGCAAGTTCATACTTTTCACTCTAGGTTAATCTTATGAATTACAAATTGTAGGTCCCTTCGTGTGTGTCGGATCGTTGCATGCAAGTGGTCTACTAGTCGGACCGGGTGCGGAATACCCGTGACTAGGCGGAGAGTCTAACTAAAAAAAAGTAAACCAACACCAGAGTCACAATAAAAGCTCTTTCTATTATAAACACTCGATGGTTACACAGATAATACAAATTGCGTACTTAACAAACTGAGTTCGTCTAAGATATGAGTTCTGCGTACTTATCCTCTGTGAACCAAACCTATTTATACAGACCTGATGCCTGCGCACTTAGCAAGTGCGCAGGACCAAATGCTCTTGCGTACTTAGCAAGTACGCATGGGTCTTCCTGCGTACTTGCTAACTACGCAGGAGCTTTCTCCTGCGCACATGTAAGTGCCGAAAACACTTAGAAGAAATGCAACATACACTATGTAAAAGTAAATACAACTCGATAAACTATTACATAACGACTCTTACATACAAAGACAAATTACAGACATTAGAAATACAAACTAAGACTCTATCCATAGTGTTGTCGTAGGAAAGTGCATCAACAAACTCCCCCTTGACAACAGCTCGGGATCTTCATCGCCTTCAGTCTTCAATCTTCAGTTTTCACAGCACTGGTCCCTTAGCTTCCATCTTCTTCTTGTAATCAAGGCAGAACTTAATCACCTTGTCATATTTAGAAGCAAGGAGCTTTGTCCATTCGTCCGTGTGGACACAGTAGCGTTCCGCTAGTACCTCCAGATCTTTCACATAAAAGTTGATGAAGCAGACTTCATCAAAGATTCTGATCAGTTCTTTTGGTACTGTGTCCCCACTCTCGGAACGAACCTTTCCCATGATCACAGCCTTGCCCGTTTTTGGATCTACGTACCAGTACCACATGTCACCAAGAATATCCTGAGATAACTTGCTCAAGGGAATCTTAGTTTCACATTGCACTGGCTTGTATACCAATCTCTTTATGTGCTTCTTAGTCACAGGATGTACAGCGTGCTTATCCTTGACTCTTCTGGGCACTTGAGGCTTGAAGTATTCAAATTTCCCTGATCTTGCTTCCCGCTGTAGTGTTACCCACAAACCCATTGCTACTGCATGACTCGAGTGAGTCAGCATGTCACGGTTTACGAGGTTCACAAGGTCGTACTTGGGCAAAGAGTTGAACGCCTCACTGGTTAGTTTCAAGTATTGAAACCCCCAGATCTTTTGATGGCGAACAACTGTTTGTCCTCCTCGAACCTAACAGCCAAGATCATACCTGTAGTCCCGTGCTTGTCTGTGATGGACGTCTTTTGCCATACGAGAGTTGGACCCTTAGATGATGCAGAAGGCATGTCTTTATCTTTTGGTGCCTCGGGGTCCACAGGTGTAGGGTCGACTGGGAGGCTTCAGTTGTAGCTTCAACATTACTTGCCATGTCAACTGAGCCTGTGTCGAGCAGAGATGCGAGCGATGGTACTTAAAAGATCTCACCATCCTCTAACTCGTACTCTCCTTCCCCGTCGCCCTTGGGAATCTCTATCACCACATCCTCATCTTCATCATTCCAGTCATCACCAGAGTCGATCTCTCCTTCTTCTAGATTGAAGAGAGCATCGATCTGTGCTTATTTAGAGTAGTCAGGCTCTAGATATAGGATCTTATCATCAGATAAGTCCTTAAGTACTTCAGCCACTGACTTCCCTTTATCACCACCACCACCAGATGTATCACCACCCTCTTGCTGAGTAGACTCCCCCTCAGCCATTGGAACAGAAGAGATGGGCACAATCGCCAAAGCTTGGTGCTCACCTCCACTAGGACCGGCTTCAGGATCTTTGTCTTTATCATCATCCTTAGTCAAGTCGACTGATGACAAGGCTCAGCACCAGTGGATTTATTTTCTTTCTCTTTCTCCTTCTCCTTCTCTTTTTCTTTCTCTTTCTCTTTTTCCTTCTCTTTCTCCCCTTGAGCACCAAGCTTCTTGGTCAGTTCTTCAACTAATTTGACCATCGCTTCATGCTCTTTTCGCTGCAAATCCATCCTTAGCTCAAGTGAAGTTCTGTGGCCTAGAATCATTTCATTGGTTTTCATCAGCAGCTCGTTCTGTGCCATTACATTCTTCAGTTGCCCATTTGTCCCCGTTCTCTGGCTGTGGAGAATCCTAACTTCATCGGCCAGGAAATTAATCTGTGCTTGTTGAGCATCAGACTCCTCCTTCGACTTTTGAATGGTCTTCAATAGTTCAGCAACTTGGGTTTCTAAGACATTGATCCTTGCTTCATACGGATCAGAATGCCTAGATGATGAGGCTTCAACATTATGGATGGGGGAGGAGAAAATTGTGTCAAAGTCAAACCCTTGTGAGAAATCACCATAGTTGAAGGGTTGACCTGACGGCTCAGTGGTGTGAGGTTGGTGTGGAGATGGAATGATGGGAGTGGGTGTTATGGTTGGGGTGATGGTGACTGACTCCGTGAGAAGTGGAGTAGTCACTGTCACCTGGACGGTTGGAGTAGGGAGGGTCACCGTCACAGGAATCTCCTCTGTGACCGCTGTGACTGCCACATTATCTTGTACTAGTGGCCTTCTCCTCCTTCTGTACAGTTGCTGTGCTGGTGTGGTAGATTCTGACTCTGGACTATCAGCTGCAGGTTGTACTTGCTGCACAGTCGGGATCTCTACAACCCTGGGTATAGCAACCTCTTGCCTATCGCCCCTCTTCTTGTTGGCACTCTCTTGCCTTTGTCTTTGTAGAGCAGCGTCAGAGTCAGATGTTGGCTCATATTCGCCACTCGAGCTTTGTCGCTTTCTTTTAGAAGACGACGCAGACAGGGTTACCTGTGCCAATCTCCTCGGGTGTGCCTGGGATGGTGCGTCATCAGAATCAGAAGAGTCTGATTCTGTTGCTTCTGAATCGGATTCCTTAGCACCACCATCACCACCTTCGTCATCACCTTCATCACTTTCATTCTCTTCTTCTTGTTGTTCATCAGAATCATCACTCATCTCTGGTGTCGAATTGGGACTATACCAATTCCAATCTTCTGGTGCGACATATGCTTCATTAAGCAGGTGGCCAAAGAGTTCAGTATGCACAGGGGTAGGATCTACACTGCCTGGCTTTAGAAACTGAGCAAATACTCTCTTGTCCACCCGTTTTACTTGCAGTCTCTCCCCGATAGCACGTAGGTTTGGCAATGCATCATCAATCAAGAGTTGCACAAACCTCGGGTACAATAGGAACTTAAACTTCTCTGCTGTATTGATCTGAACATTGATTGCTTTGAAGATGTAGCGAGAGAAGTTGTAGCCCCTATTAAGAGACAAGCCCACCATGGCTGCTGCAAGGTCATGACCCATGGCATCTTTCCCCACTTTTCTGGACGAGATGCACACGATCATGATGTGGGCAAAATACCGCCATTGATCCAAAACCCACATCTTCTTGTAAGAAGCATAGTCCCTCGCTCCGACATATCCCATTCTATGCCTCCATCATCCATCCACATAGTAGTCTGGATAGGATGTCGGGTCGGTAGCGAGGTCTCCGAACTGCAGGACCCTTCTTATTATATCCTCAGAGAAAGCAATAGCCCGACCATCCACGGTAGCCCTTATGACATTAGGGGATACCGTGCAGTCGTGCTCTGCCGTCTCCCAGAACTGCTCCAAGTAAGGTCTTGAGACTGTTGGGTCAGCTGAGATTGCATAACTTATTTTTGATCGGTTCAAAAAGTCAATGATCTGCCGATACTGCAAAGCCGCCCCTTTCCACTCAGGTTGAGTGTTTGCTAACAAGTTGAACTCATCAGTGAATGCCCGAGCCATAGTCTGCAGAAACACACAGAAAACATAATCAGAACAACACGTATCATTGGAAATGAAGTGTTGGTCCTGCGTACTTAGCAAGTACGCAGGAGTTAGTTCTTGCGTACTTAACAAGTACGCAGGAGTTACTTCTTGCTTACTTGTTAAGTGCGCAAGACTTGTACTTAGTCAAAATTCCAGAAGTCTCAATTTCAAACAGAAGTGAGGCATTCCTGTGGATTATGGTCACCACAAGGTCGAAATACTTGATTAAGACCTATGGGACCACTATCCACTGTAAGTAACTGTTAAACTCGTCAATTTTATGACCTAGATGACGACCCAGTGGAAACCACGGTCAATCGAGGGTCAAGGCCAAAAGCAAACCATGTTAAGGACAAATTCGGAGTCAATAGGTTTCGATTAGTGATTATTAACAAGTTTTAGGTCTTAATTTGTATTTAGAACACCAAAATAGGTCAATAATTTCACACTCAAAAACGTCGATGAATCGGTCGAAAACTTGGGATTTAATGGATGATACGGACCGAGATTCTCACCAAGTAAATGTTTGATGATGATTAAACAATGAGTGGGACGAATTGGAACACTCGAAATTTTTGAGGAAAATGGTCGGAGGGAATATCACAGGAGAAAGCGATTTGAAAGTGATAAACCCTAAAAAATTTTCTAAGTCATGTATTTATACCCAACACATATTGGTCGTGCGTACTTACTAAGTGCGCAGGAGTTAACTCCTGCGTACTTACTAAGTACGCATGACTTAAGTCTTGCGTACTTGTTAAGTACGCAGGGTTTACCTCATGCGCACTTATCAAGTACGCAGAGACCCTTATGTGCGAACACTTTCAACTCAACTTATGAAGATTTTAAGTCAAATAACGAACAAGATAAAAGCGTTCAATCAAGAGGATTCAAAATCAATTCAGGAAGGTTAAATACAAATATTTTTAGTTTTTCTGAATAAAGTGGAACTATGCATAAACTTAAAATATATATATATTTTTTTTCATAAACTTAAAATCAATTCAGGAAGTGTTTACGAATCAATTCAGGAAGGTTAGATTCGTAGTGTTCCACCACAAAGCGAGAGTTCTTCAACTTCTCATTAGTGCATTTTAACTGCAAGATCTCATTTTGCAGCTTGTTGATTTCATTGTTCCGTTTTTCTAACCCCTTATAAGCAATATCCAAGTGAAGCTGTTGATCGCTCATTTTTAAAGAATACTCACGTTTTTCTTTTGTCAATGTGTCAATAGATTCTTTAAAACGTTTTTCGTTTTCTTTATAGTTTAGAGCTGCCATACTTAGGGGTTCAATTTTATCTTGGAGCTTAGAGTTTTCAAGTTTTAGCCCTATACACTTAGAACATGAAACAACAGAAAAGGGATTAGAGTCTACCTCATGAGATGAACTTGTTGCTTCTCCAATGGCCATGAGAGCAACAGCAGTCGATTCCTCTTTCTCAGCTACTGAAGCTTCCTTTCCTTCAGCTTCCTCCTCTTCGTCTGTAGCAGCAGTAGTAGACTCTTTTGGGTCAGCAATAGAAGCTTTCCTTCTCTCTGCTTCCATAATTTCCATGATCTCAGCCATGAGACCAACCTGTGTTTGTGCGATGATGGCATCCTCAAGATGAATGCCCCAATCAAAGCTGTCGTCCTGTTGGGCTACCAGTGCATTGGACGTTCCACTTTGGCTTTGATTGTGGTGGATTGGATTGTTTTGGCCATGGCTGTTTCCTTGGCTGGGTCGGGTAAAACCAGAGGCAGGTGCTCTGTCTTTCTGACACTCACGAGCAAAGTGTCCATAGTTCAGACACTTGTAGCATTTGACCTTAGATTTATCGAACCCAACCTTGGCATTAGGATGCCCACCAATAAACTTTCTTCCTGTTCTGTTCAGGAAACGCTTGGCTCTCCTCAAAAGCATGGCCATATTCCATTGAATATCCATGTCCTCCATGTCATCAGGATCCACTTGATTAAAATCTTCTTCAATCGTCTCTGGATCAGTAAGCTTGCCACCTATGAAATTTTCATATGCAAGCATACAGGATGAGAATAAAGCTACATGATCTTCAGCTATTCTGTCTATAGCTGAGTTGTTAGCTGAAGATGTAGCAGGAGGATTTCTTGAGGTATTTTGATGATGAGACCCCAACCCTGATCCTGAAGCATAGCAAGCATGACCACCACATCCAGTTGAGTGGTCTTCTTCAGTAGGATTTCCAGTGAAGAGGGCAATTCCAGAGCCAGATGACTTGGATGTAGAAGTCGTCCCATGATACATAGAAGGGTCTTGTATCTGGGGTCTTTCAGAGCTCTCCTTTCTTTTCAAGTTCATTTCATGAGCTTGAATCTTTCCTATTGCTTCCTCTATTGTCAACTCATAGAATTTATGATTTTCCCTCATCAGGGTTGTGTACATCTCAAATTTGGGTGGTAAGGCATCCAAAAACTTTTCCACCATCTCTTCATCTGGATACTTGAGGTCAAAAGCATTCAACTCAGTCTGTAAATGATAGAACCTAGAGATGAGGTCATCTAAAGATTCGTTCTCAAAGAATCTGAAGCACTCATACTGCTTCCTGAGAAGATCCCGCTTACTCTTCTTGATGTCACTATTTCCTTCGAATCTCTTCTTTAAGGCTTTCCAGAGATCCTTAGAATTGTCATACCCTCGGAAACTGTGGAACAATTCCCGAGTTAATGCCATAGTGATCGAACCAAGTGCCTTCTTTTCTCGATCATAAGCTTTCTTTTCTTCGTCAGAAAGCTTAGAGATAGGCTTGGGCAATTCATCATCAAGATAGATGTGTGTGGGATGCTTATATCCCTCAAGGATTGGTATCCATAATGATGAGTCGGTATATGAAATGTAGTGCTCAAAACGTGCTCTCCAATTAGAATAATCGTTCACGTTCAGCAACTTTGGTGGTTTCTTTGGTGTACCGATCTCATTATCATAATTCAGCAGGTTTCCAAGATTCTGAATATTCGACATAGTGAACACTTAGTCAAATTTCAGAAAAGTCAGACACAGTTGCGCACTTGGTTTTGGCCTTGCGCACTTGAGAAATGGTCTTGCGTATTTAGATTTCCTCTTGCGTACTTGTAAGTACGCAGGAGGAAATGATTAAGTACGTGGGATATGACTTAAGTTCGCACAAGTTCAGTCTTGCGCACTTGTAAGTACGCAGGAGATAACTCTTGCGTATTTAGTAAGTACGCAGAAGACAATACTTTTTGCCAAAAATGGTAAGTACGCAGGATACCTTTTCAGCAACTCTCACCAACCTTTTCCGGTGACCTGAAAATCGCCGGAGATGGTAAAAATTGGTCTGATGATTAATGCAAATGAGCCAACGGGTCAGAAACTTGTTTCTAACCAACCTTTGATGCTCAAATAACTCAAATACACAACAAAAATTGGTTTTTGAGAGATTTTTGCTTCTAAAAAAGTGCTCAAGAGCTACCCCTTTTTTATCACAAAAATACCTCTTTTTGCTTGTAAAACTCAGTAAAAACGTCTCCAAACTCACTTACAACAATCGAATTCAAGAGCAATGCTCTGATACCACTTATAGGTCCCTTCGTGTGTGTCGGATCGTTGCATGCAAGTGGTCTACTAGTCGGACCGGGTGCGGAATACCCGTGACTAGGCGGAGAGTCTAACTAAAAAAAAGTAAACCAACACCAGAGTCACAATAAAAGCTCTTTCTATTATAAACACTCGATGGTTACACAGATAATACAAATTGCGTACTTAACAAACTGAGTTCGTCTAAGATATGAGTTCTGCGTACTTATCCTCTGTGAACCAAACCTATTTATACAGACCTGATGCCTGCGCACTTAGCAAGTGCGCAGGACCAAATGCTCTTGCGTACTTAGCAAGTACGCATGGGTCTTCCTGCGTACTTGCTAAGTACGCAGGAGCTTTCTCCTGCGCACATGTAAGTGCCGAAAACACTTAGAAGAAATGCAACATACACTATGTAAAAGTAAATACAACTCGATAAACTATTACATAACGACTCTTACATACAAAGACAAATTACAGACATTAGAAATACAAACTAAGACTCTATCCAGAGTGTTGTCACAGGAAAGTGCATCAACACAAATCACATGTGCTAGCTTTTGCTCGTGCTTTCTACAAACAACTTCCAAGTGAATTTACATAGCCCCTTTTACACTATTTACATTTTTGGGGTGGAACATGAGTACAATTATACAATGTTTACAAATTACACAATACAATTCCACCTTACATTCATGTGTGCAATTTGAGCTTTATGCTTGAGTACTATGTGTGCAATTTGAGCTTTATGCTTGAGTACTAGGTGTGCAAATTACAATTTATGTGCAATTTACATGTGCAATCATTAACTACACAAGCCGACGGTTAACAATGATAGATCTATTGAGTCTGACAAATCCACCCACGTATTGTGATTGTTACCGACAACACATTTTGGTTTTTGCATGCTAGTTACAACGGTTTGATTGTACAATTTGGTTTTCATAATAGTAACTCTCCATAATTGCCTTATTAACCATGATTTGTATGGATTGTATGCACACAACACAATGATACAATTTAGAGTCAAAACCTATGTATGCTCACCAACTTTTTAGTTGACATTGTTTTAACCATGTTTCAGGTATGAATGTTTGAGATTAATCAAGTTTGCTACACTTAAGTTGTGGACCTAGTTATTAAAATAAAAGAACTCGTTATGTATTTCCATTCCTTGTAATTGTTGAATCTTGTTTGGTTTGAACTTGAAATGAATTTTGATGCTTTAATACATTATAACACAGTCAACCATGTGCTCATGAACAGTCTCCATGTCCCGCCCCGACGTTTCCGCCGTCGGTTGGGGTGTGACAGATTGGTATCAGATCCTTGGTTATAAGGAATTAGGTTATTAGACACCCTTGACCTAGACTATAACCGTAGGACACCCATCATATGCCATGCTAAATGTTATATGATACTTGCCACATTATTTAGTCCTACATGTTTAAAACTTTGTGTGATTTTCTTACATGTTACACTAAGTATTGCATCGCATTAAACAATACATGATAGCCTATGTGTTACACTACTTGCTAAACTCTTGTGCTTATAAACATTGTTATCTACATGCTACCTATTTGATTCATTTAGTGCTATCCTAAGTTTTACCACACACTTATTCACACCAAATTCTTCATACACCCTCAACCTTGCCCACATGTCACCATTATCTTTTATGAACAAAATTTAAACTATTGGGCCTAATACGCATTAATAAGAAACTAAGGAGCCCACTTACCCTCCAAGAAAAGGAAGCCTACTGGAGTAAATAAACCTCACATTGGGCCTCAAAGCCCAGTCCATAATGATTCTCATCATGACCATGAGCCAAAACGATAGTGTTATTAGTACATGATGACCAGAAGAGTGTGTGTAGACCATGAGAGATTCTGGCTAAAGAAGGACCGAGTACTTAAGTGTGTCCCTTGTGAACCACCCCTCTTTCCTGGGAATTCTCTTCATGGGTACTGATGTGTTAGTATTTACACATCTTTTTGGCATAAAACTTCGCTCATTTAACGATCAATTCTTGGTTATATTCAACGTTTAAGCACTTATTTGCTTCATTTCCTGTTTTGTAGGTTTTTGTGAAGCTTGTGAACAAACAAGAAGATTCCAGGATAAAAAGTGAAGTTTTTAGGGTTTCTGTGATGAAGGCACGGTCGTGTCCCTAATTGGCACGATCGTGCCTAACTTGCAAACCCTAAGCACGGTCGCGCCCCGTACATGGCACGACCGCGCCAAGCCAAAAGGCAAGGCACAACCGTGCCCCGCCTCCACACGGTCGCGGGAACACCCGTGAGTCTGACACCTCGAAGCAAGAGACCCAATGGAAGCTCCGGATCGGTCAACCCTCTGTCACGTGGTCGTGCTAAGACCTAGACACGACCGCGCCTTTGTACCTGGCACGGTCGTGCCTTCTCTCTAGGCACGGTCGTGCTTCCCACTTTCTATTTAAACAGAACTTAAACTCCCATTCAGACATGAAGCAACCAGGGGAGAAAGTCTACTGTTCCAGCTCGTATTTCTCTTGTTCCAGCCATATTTCAAGATTCTTGGAGAGGATACAACATCAAGAGGATCACCATACATCAACTACAACATCTAGGTTTGGAGGAGTGGTTTGATTCTTGTTTTCATATCATGTTTCACACTATTTTTCCCTGCTTATTTGTAATTTTGGTGCTCATGAAGAGCTAAAACTCTTGTTCACTTTGGTTTAGATGAAGTTTAGATACATTTAACAACATTCATGGATTATTGGCAATTATTGTGTTAATGTTATGACAACCGTATGATTATTCTTCAATGAAATTATGTATTCAAATGTTTTGAGATGTTTACAAGACTTGTGTTTGTGTATATCATATTATGTTGGAAAACTTATGGTTTATGCTTATATTCATAAATTGGTGTATGTATTTATACTAGTTCATGGCTTTTGACTAGGAATGGTGAATGAAGTCTTGTTTATGAATCATTATATTTGTATGTGTATCCTTATGCTTATGTTTGGAAAGACAAAGTGTTTGTTAGAATGTTTCATGTTTAGTTTTATGTTTATCTAGGAATTGTTGACACATTCTCCTAATTTATATAATCTTTACATGAACATTGTATGTTGAAGAAATGCATATTGTTGTCTAATTTAATCAACTTGAGGTGGGTAGTGTGTTGTTCATATTATCTTTCCAACTAGTTGTTGGACTAGCGTACCTTAATCGGAAACTAGTTTAATCTTTATAAACATTAACATGATTGTTAAACACGTGAGCTTCATTGTATGATTTTAGGTGGTTAGTTTGTATAATTCATGCTAGCTTTCCGAATAGTCATTTGATTAGATATCTTTGACAAGAGTTTAGTCAATTTATGTTTCGTGTGATTGCCATGTTCCTATGAGTGTATTGGATGTATTCTAGATGGATTCGACACCAAAGTGATATTTTCTCCCTAATTGTTTGAATTGTGACCTTAGCTTAGTTTTTATATATTTGCATGTTAGTTAATTAAACAAAACTCTTCAAAATATCTTTATACCCTCACTTGATTAGATTTTAGTTCCGGTTTATTATCGCATTCCACCGTGTCCACGGATTGATATCCGGTTCTTACCTTTACTATATTGCTATCCGACGGGTACACTGCCCGATGTGTGTGTGATTAGTCTTTGGTGAAAACCCTTTTTAAAACTAATACTGTGTGATAAATCTCTATTAAAATATATATAGTTTCACACTCATCAAGTTTTTGGCGCCGTTGCCGGGGATACGGTTTGTGCGAGAACGATTGGGATTATTATTTAGTCATTTAGTACATATTTGTCTATATATCTTGGTAAATAGTTTTCTTTATTTAAATTTGTTTTAATTTGTTTTATTTTTATTTTTATTTTATTTTTATTTTTTTCTTATTTTATCATCTTCGTCTTATTTCTTTTTGTGTATAGTTCGTCGGATGTTATTTTATTTTTATTTTTATTTTTATCCGGTACCCGTGATCGTTTTGTTTGAGTGTTCTTTGCAGTGATTTTCATGGATCGCGACTATGGGAGTTACAGTGATGAGTACTCGTTTGATCTATGGGGTTACCACGAGGAGATTTGGTGTGAGATTTGTGGGGGCCCACATTACATATTAGATTGTTGTCAGTTCTTGGGCTACCCCGTACGGCGCTATGAGGACCCTATATTCGGCCCGGTTGGTGATTTGGATGATTTGGAAACATTATTGTTTGAAGAGTCAACCGTGGTAATTGAAGAGGAGCCGCACCACGAGGAAGATGTGCAAACGGATGGGTTCACCAACGAACCAATGACTATGGTGACGCCCGATCCTCCGTTGTGCACCGAGAAGAGCCGGCCCGCGACTGATCATGATCACGATTCGTCATACGAGTCATCCGAACAGCGGGAGAAGGCGAGACATTTCACGGACCAACCGATTTGGAAGGCGCGACATCGGTCCACAAAGCATGGCAAGTCAACACTGTCTTGCCGGGATGATCGCCTCCTTCACTACATCATGTGCCTCAGGTTCGGTCCGGGCAAATACAAGTGTTGGTGGCACGACCCGTCACTTCGTTTTTGCATTTACTATTGGTTGTCACTAGCCGGTGGTAAATGCATTAAACCAAACGGGTCGGATGGGTATTCAAGAATCATATGCCACCCGTTTGTTGATTTGCCCCATCATTTGTCCTAAATTGACAAGTATAAGGACACGAGTCTAGCTAATGACTCGTTAATAATCTTAGCATGTCCGGGTTTCACCCGTTAGTTATGTGTGTTCATTTTATCTTCCAATTATTTTCTTAGTTTTTATTTTCTATTTTTCTAGAATTTTACCATTTATTTTTGAGATAAGGTTATCGGGACGTGTTTTGGATCGAGCGGATTTGGGATAATGTTTGGAATGTCAAAGGTATGTCTTCTGAATTTTTAGAAATTTTAACTTGGAAGAATCGCAGTCGGGTTTGGAATACTCCTCATAAAAAATCAGGTTTCTGTGTCTACTGGGTTTTAGACACGGTCGTGCCTAGCAATAGGCGTGGTCGTGCCATTTTTCACAGGCGCGGTCGTGCTTATGCCCTTGGCGCGACCGTGCCTATGAAGTTTTGGGTGGGTTAAGTAAGGTTAAACGGCAGATTCCCTTTTCTTTCTACTCTTTCCCCTAAAAAAAAAAAACGAGAAACCCCCTACGTGCGATCGACTCTCTTCTATTCCGCATTGCTAAACTCCATTTCTTCGAATCCAGGTACGCCCCTGTCCTAATCTTTCCGTCTTTATATTTAGGTTTAGGATCGTAATTTTGTTTTTAAATTCTAGGTTTTTAGTGATTTTCTGTTTTGAACCTCATGATTAGATGTAAATACGTAGAAATAGGTATTTTAACATCCTAGAATTATAAGCCCCTTCGTTATCATGCTAAACAGGTGCAAAAATCGAATCTGGAACCCCAATTTGGGGAGGAGCACGATCGCGCTCTTGACCTAGGCGCGGTCGTGCCTGGCTTTAAAAATTTCCAGGATGAAGGTTTGGATTGAGCGCGACCGTGTCTCCCACTAGCGCGGTCGTGTCGGCTTGGGTTTGTCCAAGGCGCGACCGTGTGTTGAACTAGCGCGGTCGTGGCCTTCTTTTTTGACCTAGACGCGGTCGTGCCTTGACTTGGCACGACCGTGCTACCTGGTTTGGACTGCCCGTGGTCGCCCAAAGCGCGACCGTGGGCTTGTTTTTTTTGCCTTGGCGCGGTCGTGCCCCTTCTCTGGCGCGACCGTGTCTCCCGGGTTGGACGGCCCGTGGTCGCCCAAGGCGCGACCGTGGGCTTGGATTTTTGCCTTGGCGCGGTCGTGCCCCATCCCAGGCGCGACCGTGCCCCTTCATAATTTGGTCAGAAACTTCATAAATTCAGTCTAGCGTCTTCATAACTGTTCTGATTTCATTTTTGTTGTCGTGCAGATGGCAGGCAACAGGGACCACCCGTACCTCGAGTTTGACATGAACGAGCACGAGTACGAGGCTCGTTTGGATGTTTTGTGGCCCCGTAGAGGCCGAATTCTAGCTGCTCGTCGTTTAGAGCCAACCGCCATCGATGCCATCGGTCAGCGGGACCGGTGGAACGACATTGTCACCGCCCCTTGGCGCCGGTTGTTCAGGCTTCACGCCATAGAGTACGTCGAGCTCGTGATGGATTTTTTCTCCACTTACGAGTTTGATTATCCTTGCGCGGACCTCGAGCAGCCCGAGACTGTTAGGTTCAGATTAGGCGGCGAGTGGCGCGTGATGTCTGTCGCCAGATTTGGGAGATTACTTGGGTTATACACGCGACAGGAGCTTCAGACAGAGTTGTTCACTGAGGGGATCACCGAATTCCCGACAGAGGAGGAGAAGGATCAGTTTTGGCATGAGTTTGGGTTCGGGATTTACGATCCGAGTTTGACCAATCCGTTACATCGTGTTCTTCACCGCTGCATCGTTTATTCGATCTCTGGGAGAGGTCAGGGGGAGACGGTGGTGAACCTTAGGGAGCTATTTTACCTATTTTGCCTGGTACACCCGCGCGCCTGCAATCTCGCGCATTCTATCGCGGGGTACTTGGTGAACAGCTCGGGGCGCGACGTCACCAGCGCGATATGTGGAGGTCACTTCGTGACCAAGCTGGCGAGACACTTCCAGCTTTTGACAGATGACTTGATAAGGGATCTGACCCCTGTGGCCGAGACTGTCGTGATGTCTGTGCAGACATTGTGCAACATGCACGTCGCTCGGCGCGGCGCAGGGGGGATTAGATTGGTCGACAGATGGGGACGGACGTGGGATCCAGACCGTCTGGGCCCCGATCCAGATCGCGTACAGGCCGAGGCCGAGGCCGAGGCCGCCGCTCAGCAGGAGCAGGAGCAGATTCATGAGCTTCATCAGCCAGATCAGCCGCCTCCTCCGCCTCCGCCGCCACCACCGCCTCCGGTTGTCATCCCACACGACCTATTCATGCGTTACTGGGCCTGGCAGTATGAGGTCCAGTGCGCCGCTGCTGCTGCTGGCGGGGCACCATACGTGGTTCCCCTTCCATTCTTTATGCAGCCAGAGCAGCAGCCTGATCAACCACCACCATCACCACAGCATCAACCACCACCATCACCACAGCATCAACCACCACCATCACCACCATCACCATCAGCAGCAGGAGGCGTGGGTGGCGGGGCCGCCGATATCGACCTTGAGGGTATGCAGTGGGAGTAGTACCTCCCACTGCTTTTGGTATCATTTTTGTGAGTTGTACTTTTGTTGTATTGTACAAACTCTTGTATCGCGCTTCGGCGTTTATGTTGTACTTTTGTTCCTTGTACTTTTGTTTCCATGTACTGTTGTATATATTTGTGTTTATATTTTGGTTTGATGTTTCTGATCTGTGTTTGATGTTGATAGTTTTGATTAGATCTTGGAATTGTGGAACTACGTGGAACGTCATTGTTGTGGGTTGGATTTTTGCGTGTGCCATGATCGACATGAGGGAAGTTTCAGTTATCCCTTCACACTCCATTGCATTGCATTCCATTTTGCTTTGCATGTTTTTCTATACATTGTGGGCAATGTATGTTTCTACGTGTGGGGTTGGGTGTTCATTCTTTGCTTTACATTATTTTTTGTTGTACATTGAGGGCAATGTACAATTCTAAGTGTAGGGTGGGATTGTATTCGCGCATTGTTTGTCCATTTAGCATTTTATCGATTCAATTTTTTGCAAAATATTCCTTCATAATTTTTTATTGGCACTAAATTAAAAGTTAACCGTTTAGCATTCACAATTTTTAGTAAATAATAGAGGTTTGATTTTTCGAAAGCAATTGAGATAGAAATTCCATTGAGTCAAACCCAATTTTTTGTGATAACCATGAGTTTTAGTGGGCTAAACGAATGAATTGCATGTAACCTTTTGCTTACACCCATTCCTTTCCGTTTCCGTGAGTTTATTTTTGAGCCTTGATAGCTTTAGACATTGTTTGCTCTCGTTTTTGCGGATTTGAGTGTGCCGGATGTTTCATGCTTGTTAGAACTTGCTTTTAGTATACATTTCGAAATCATGAACATAAATATTGCATAAAAATGATTGAGGCATTAGGATAAACCACTTTGTTAGCCTTTTATCTTTGTTTTCCCTTACCCGAACACATCCACTAGTTAACCACGTTGAGCCTATCCCATGTTCTTTCTTTTATTACCCACATTACACCGCCATTAAACCTTCATTAGCCTTTTTACTTATTTATTCTATTTTTTTTACCCGTGTTAGAAATCCGGTCGGCTAATGTTAATTTTATAGCTTTTACTTTGTTGTAATCTTCAAATTCTTGAGAAGTTTTTAGCTAAGGAAAGATGCATATTGACTTAGTTCCCTTCAAAAGAAAAGAAATAGTGATAAAAAAAAAATAAAAAAAAAAAATAAAAAAAAAAAATAAAAAAATCACCAAAATCAGGTGAAATATAGTCGATTAGAGCAATTTTGTGAGCAAAGATGGAAAGAATTCGGTTGTTAGCTCTTATCTATATACGGAAGTATTAGTTAGTTTATTTTTCATATTAGAAGTGTTTTAGTTTTTGAATTAGCATAACCGCCGGGTTTTTAGCCATTTAGCCACTTTTAAATCCCATTTCCTTACCCTTAACCATTGCCAAGTTACAACCCGTTTAAAGCCCTCTTGATTTGTGCTTTGTTTCATGTTAGTTGATAGAGATTTGATCTTTTAGCAAGCTTATGATTTATGCATGTTAATTGTCTTGGCATTTGAGTGTTCTCTACATACACCATCACTTGTATGATCATATATATTCCCGAGTGTGTGTGAACATTGTGAGAAGCATAAAGTTGCATGCTAATGATTTCCTAGGCATATTCATTTGCTCATTCGGTTGTCACTTCATTGGGTTTCATTTAGTTAATTTTGCAATTCTTGTCAAACCTTTATAAATTATTAATGCTTACGGTTTTCCGAATTGATCCATAGTGTCATTGGAAGTTTTGTTTTATTTTGATTTATTGCTTGAGGACAAGCAATGTTCAAGTGTGGGGTTGTTTGATGTGTTAGTATTTACACATCTTTTTGGCATAAAACTTCGCCATTTAACGATCAATTCTTGGTTATATTCAACGTTTAAGCACTTATTTGCTTCATTTCCTGTTTTGTAGGTTTTTGTGAAGCTTGTGAACAAACAAGAAGATTCCAGGATAAAAAGTGAAGTTTTTAGGGTTTCTGTGATGAAGGCACGGTCGTGTCCCTAATTGGCACGATTGTGCCTAACTTGCAAACCCTAAGCACGGCGCGCCCCGTACATGGCACGACCGCGCCAAGCCAAAAGGCAAGGCACAACCGTGCCCCGCCTCCACACGGTCGCGGGAACACCCGTGAGTCTGACACCTCGAAGCAAGAGACCCAATGGAAGCTCCGGATCGGTCAACCCTCTGTCACGCGGTCGTGCTAAGACCTAGACACGACCGCGCCTTTGTACCTGGCACGGTCGTGCCTTCTCTCTAGGCACGGTCGTGCTTCCCACTTTCTATTAAACATAACTTAAACTCCCATTCAGACATGAAGCAACCAGGGGAGAAAGTCTACTGTTCCAGCTCGTATTTCTCTTGTTCCAGCCATATTTCAAGATTCTTGGAGAGGATACAACATCAAGAGGATCACCATACATCAACTACAACATCTAGGTTTGCAGGAGTGGTTTGATTCTTGTTTTCATATCATGTTTCACACTATTTTTCCCTGCTTATTTGTAATTTTGGTGCTCATGAAGAGCTAAAACTCTTGTTCACTTTGGTTTAGATGAAGTTTAGATACATTTAACAACATTCATGGATTATTGGCAATTATTGTGTTAATGTTATGACAACCGTATGATTATTCTTCAATGAAATTATGTATTCAAATGTTTTGAGATGTTTACAAGACTTGTGTTTGTGTATATCATATTATGTTGGAAAACTTATGGTTTATGCTTATATTCATAAATTGGTGTATGTATTTATACTAGTTCATGGCTTTTGACTAGGAATGGTGAATGAAGTCTTGTTTATGAATCATTATATTTGTATGTGTATCCTTATGCTTATGTTTGGAAAGACAAAGTGTTTGTTAGAATGTTTCATGTTTAGTTTTATGTTTATCTAGGAATTGTTGACACATTCTCCTAATTTATATAATCTTTACATGAACATTGTATGTTGAAGAAATGCATATTGTTGTCTAATTTAATCAACTTGAGGTGGGTAGTGTGTTGTTCATATTATCTTTCCAACTAGTTGTTGGACTAGCGTACCTTAATCGGAAACTAGTTTAATCTTTATAAACATTAACATGATTGTTAAACACGTGAGCTTCATTGTATGATTTTAGGTGGTTAGTTTGTATAATTCATGCTAGCTTTCCGAATAGTCATTTGATTAGATATCTTTGACAAGAGTTTAGTCAATTTATGTTTCGTGTGATTGCCATGTTCCTATGAGTGTATTGGATGTATTCTAGATGGATTCGACACCAAAGTGATATTTTCTCCCTAATTGTTTGAATTGTGACCTTAGCTTAGTTTTTATATATTTGCATGTTAGTTAATTAAACAAAACTCTTCAAAATATCTTTATACCCTCACTTGATTAGATTTTAGTTCCGGTTTATTATCGCATTCCACCGTGTCCACGGATTGATATCCGGTTCTTACCTTTACTATATTGCTATCCGACGGGTACACTGCCCGATGTGTGTGTGATTAGTCTTTGGTGAAAACCCTTTTTAAAACTAATACTGTGTGATAAATCTTTATTAAAATATATATAGTTTCACACTCATCAGGTACACTACTTATAGGTCAAGTGTTACTTCTAAAATACTATTGTGAAAACTCGGTGTTATGACTAGTTAAACTCTAAACTCATGAAAACTTCTATATTTAACACTTTGTATTTTTATATACCGCTTACAATCTTTTTCCTTTATTTTTGCTAGACATGGACTCCTACTCTTCCCCCTCCCCGATATACTATCCCGGAACAGAGTCTGAACACGAAGAAAACATGGGATCACCAGACTATCGGTCACCAACACCCCCAGCTGCTAGAGCAAGGTTTGACATAAGAGCAGACTGGATTAGGAACACTGGCCCGAGACTACGAACATCTGGATCACCTCCATCAAGAAACCCGTATCAAGCACCCCACCTACACAACCAGTTACCACCTCCTATGAGAGACCCCTACCTAGTACCCGACCCATATCACCCTGACCCAAGGGCAAGGCAAACCATGGCACCCACTAGTGCTATGGGAGTCCCATTTGATGCCATCCACCTGTACGTGAGAACCTCAGAGTTTGTGAGATAAGGGATGGAGCACGGGATAAGACATGGCCTGCTAGGTCAAAGGATTGACAGCCTAGGAAATCAAGTGTGGTGCCAAGAGGAGAAAATTGAAAGCCTGGAAGAAGACAGGGAGATACTTATTGCACGCACAGAAGCAGCAAGAGCTGAGGCCCAGTTTGCAATCCGAGTGACTATAACAATGTTCTTCTTGGTGCTCATATGTTTCCTCGTTGAGAGCTATCTGAGACGCTAGCTGGATTGTTTTGCTTTTTGTCTTTAAATTCCCGTTTGAAACCGCTACCTTATGTTTGGATTAACCTTTTGACATTTTATCATTTAATGCAAAGTTTTATTTTACAACCCTAATGCCATTATTCAATATTACCGTCATATTTTCATTAAGATCACCCACACATCACCATCTCATTCGTTGCAAATTAGTACGTGTACCCAAGTCTCCCTTGCAAACTAATCATTCTATTTATTTAAACAACATTGTTATTTTACTCAAGCAAAGCATCTATCAAGCCCTGGATTTATAAATATTACTTGGAATATAAATTTTCAACAAAACTTTTTACCTTGTAAGAAAATTTAATTTGACTCGTTTTATAAAACATTCTCTAAATAAATTATGATTTTGGTTTTGTTAAATAAAACCTTGGCTTAATTAGTAAATAATTTAGTCATTATTTTTCTTTGAGACATTCTCTTATTGATGATTTAAAATTTAGTAAAAGATTTTTTATTTATTCATTTATCTGGTTATTCAACTTACTATTTCTACTTATTTATTAAATTACAACCAAGGATAAATTACAATTTCTCGTCCATTTACAAAAAGGCACAAATCAGTTACTCGTAAACACATCACTCTAATTACCCACAAAACCTTCTCGTTACCTTACACCTTCAGAAACATATGAGTGTACTTCCCACTTCAAAGAGTTGAATCATTTCGTGTAAACATTAACCACCCATATAAACCTCAACAAGATTTAAAACCCAACTACCCACGTTATGCATGAACGCCAAACAACACGCTTGTCTGCAACACTCGACTGCCAGCAAAATTCAATAGTTTACGTTACTCATGGGATTCAATAACTTACATATGAACATCCACATGATACATGAAACTTATTTGTTTACAATATGCATGATACTAGGTTAATCACATGATACATGAACCCTGTTTGTTTGATACATGATACTAGATTGAGCACATTATACACAATCACATAATACATGAAACTTAGTTGTTTACAATATGCATGATACTAGGTTAATCACATGATACATGAAACCTGTTTGTTTGATACATGATACTAGATTGAGCACATTATACACAATCACATAATACATGAAACTTAGTTGTTTGCAAAATACTTGATACTAAATTGTTCACACTATACAATATACATGATACCACATTAGTTACATTATACATGAAGCTTGTTTGTTTACGAAATACATAAATACGAAATTGTTCACCTTATACATAAAACTCATTTATGTACTATATACATGGTACTAAACTATTCACCATATACGTGAAACCTATTTGCTTACAATGTGCATAACACTAGATCATATATGAAACTTGAGTGTTTACATTATGCACGAAACTAAAATTGTTTACAATTGTTGCATTTGATTGATCACATTATACACAAGTCATGATCATTCACTATTACCCATGAATGTTGGAAGCTGCAAAACTTTAAAACCACTCGGGGTTGACGTATCCTTGTTCAAACACGAGGAAACTATGGAACCTAAGCTATGCCACCTTATTACTCTTTTGTTGCTATTTGACCATACTAGGGACACAGTTATTAGCAGCTCATACGTGAAAACAATATACATGAACTAAGTGATTTTATGCCCCCTCTTGACCTACACACAACGGAAGGACCTATACGGACCATGCGATGATTCGAGTAATTACGGGTGCACCCGTAATTATAAAAATCAGCGCATGGAAAACATAGTAAATTCTGTCGTGTGTTATGACATAAAACCTATCATGACATACAATAATGAAACTAATGAGATATGATAAGGGCATGGTGGATACGCCGCTGGTACTTCCTATATATAAGTGTTCCTGTCATATTGTCAGAAGTAGCGTTGTTCGTGTCACGTGAAGTTTTGTGTTATTTTGACCTGGACCAATGGTTGTAACACCTCTTGACCAAGTAACGTATCTTGAACATATTAGTCTACATTCTAAACAAGTGCTAATCATCAAATTCTCATCGCTTTCATTTCCCGGGATACATTTCGTCTTTGAAGCCCAAAATACTATTTGAACAGTTTTCTCCTTAAACTAAATCCACACTATCATCATTCATGCCTGATACTCCTCAACCCAATTCTTAGAGTTCATTGAAGATCCAAACGTAGCCTAGAGTTTACTTGGGAATGTGAGGATCAAATGAAGCTCAAGTACTCGCACTTCTTTGATACAGTAGCCTCCACTAGTTCAATTTCGGGACGAAATTCCCTCAACATGGGGATACTGTAACATCCATGATTTTCTAGTATTATTTTATTTCTATAAAAATGATATTTTCATTTCAATCCCGTACATGGGCAAAACAATAGGCTACATTAATTATTATTATAAACATGTATTCATTTGAAATATCATCCTCACATCTCCATCTTAGTTTCTGCTATATATATATATTATATGTATTTAATTATAAATAAATATGTGAGTACACATACATTCGATATTATTAAACGAACCATTTACACAATTTGAAATTCTATTAAAATAAAACTTGTTTCCTTTATAAATAATAACAATTAGATTTTTAAACCAAATAAATTGGTCTTGAACCCCATGTTAATGCCTTGAACCCCTTTAACCATTTGGACCCTCAAGCCTAAACCTCCATCTCTAAATTTGAACCCTATTCCCTCAAAATTTGACCCCACTTACAAAATTCTGAACCTTTGACTCTTAGTAGTCAAACAAGAACCAAACTTGTGCAATTCAAGCTCAAATCGATGAAATCCGGGATCAAAAGACTTGCCTTATATGCATAATTGATTCCCGATCGTTCCCCAACTCATTTCCAAATCAATATAACAAAATGTCGCGGCCAATTTTGAATTTCAAACTGAGTTGACTATATGAGTCAAACCGAGCCAAAATCAGATAAATTCGGCATCAAATCAAGAAATTGAACGTTGTTTAATCCCGCAAATCATGCACAATCGATTCCTTAATGTATTCAAACCTTAATCACGACTCAATTCAATCCTAGTCGATGAATCAACGAGTAATTTGGGCCGACAGCTGTTGCCACCAAACCAAAAATCAAATTGTATTAATCGAGTGAAATCAGACGGATTAAAACACTCAAACACCTTCGCATACCTATGCATAAACTCTATGAACACTCATACGCTCCATATTTCCCCTCTGAAACCCTGTCGAGCTTAAAGAACACCGAATCTGAAGCTTCAACCCTTCGGCCTCTATACACAACCATTCCAGGTAAATCACGTACCATTAGCTTCGTTTAGGTCTTAAGAACGAAAGCCCTATGACTTCGACTTCGATCAATGGCTTGATCGGGTCAATTTGGGTAGCTAGGGTTCCGGGTTACACATTGGGGATGAAGGGACTTCGAGATTAATGGTTTTTCTAAATACCAACGAGTTCCTAAGCAAGGCAATTGCCCAGTTACACCGGTTAATACCATCGACTCGTAGAGGCAAGGTCGCGGGTTCGAACCAGCCCCGCACCACGCCCTTTCCTTTTTCCTGCCTTGGCTAAACCCTGCCCCTTCCAACATCCTAATAATACAATTTAGGGCTGGTCCATCATCAGCATCAGTCCCTTGGTCCAGCGGTTGGTGCATAATACCCACCCCTGGCAGACCCGGGTTCGACCCGGGCAAGCCCCAATTTTTTTAAAAAATTGTTTTACAAACCCTGTTTCTTTATAAAAATTATTTTAGAAAACCCATTTCCATCTAGAATTAACCTACGCAAAAATAAACAAATTTCAAATAAGGATTACTATTCTCACAAATTAAATGATTTTGAAACCTCTCAAAGCAAACTTAATTCTTATTTAAAATTATTAGTGTTAATTAATACTTTTATATAAATACACCATTCCTCCATGATCAAATTTCTATAAATCATTTTTTAACCCTGTTTAAATAAATGAAACTGTTTCTAAATACATTACAATTTCCATTCCTTTTTTTTAAATTAATAAAAGAGAATTTATTTAAGTATGATATTTTTCTACACTAAAAGTACGTTTAGGGTCTTAAACTATAATTTTCTCAAGTAAATAAATATATATTTATTTACACTATGTTTTGATAAATAAATAAACAAAATAAATTTTATTTATTTAAATCATAAATGTAGTTTTACACCACTTTCCCAAACAAATAAATAAAAGAATTTATTTAATTTGTTTATTCAAATCTAACCCTAAATCAAATTAGTATTATTATTACCCTCTTTCATTTTATACCACCAATACACACATTCATGACTTGTGATGGCACAAACCCTTTGTACAAACCCCGTTAAGCCCTAAACTTTGCCTTGGATTTTGAACATGTTTTTTTATTCAAGTTCATACTTTTCACTCTAGGTGAATCTTGTGAATTACAAATCACCTGTGCTAGCTTTTGCTCGTGTTTTCTACAAACAACTTCCAAGTAAGTTTACATAACCCCTTTTACACTATTTACATTTTTGGGGTGGAAAATGAGTACAATTATACAATGTTTACAAATTACACAATACCTTTCCACCCTACATTCATGTGTGCAATTTGAGCTTTATGCTTGAGTACTAGGTGTGCAAACTACAATTTGTGTGCAATCATTAACTACACAAGCCGGCGGTTAACTATGATAGATCTATTGAGTCTGACAAACCCACCCAGGTAGGGTGATTGTTACCGACAACACATTTTGGTTTTTGCTTTCTAGTTACAAAGGTTTGATAGTACAATTTGGTTTTCACAATAGTAACTCTCCATAATTGCCTTATTAACCATGATGTGTATGGATTGTATGCACACAATATAATGATACAATTTAGAGTCAAAACCTATGTACGCTCACCAATTTTTTAGTTGACATTGTTTTAACCATGTTTAAGGTACAAATGTTTGAGATTGATCAAGTTTGCTACACTTAAGTTGCGGACCTAGTTATTAAAATAAAAGAACTCGTTATGTATTTCCATTCCTTGTAATTGTTGAATCTTGTTTGGTTTGAACTCGAAATGAAATTTGATACTTTAATATATTATAACATAGTCAACCATGTGCTCATGAACAGTCTCCATGTCCCGCCCGACGTTTCCGCCGTCGGTTGGGGTGTGACAATCCCTGCCGTCATCAAGTTGTACGTGACCTTGCTTCCCGGAGTACAACTCGCCATCGTTCTTTCTTGTCTAGTTATCTTGTAAGGCCCAAACCCGGGAGGCCTCACTTGTTGGATTTACTCATTTTCAAACAGTTCTTGAACTAGAATATCAAAATAACGCAGTGGAAAATTTAATTAAAACATAAACGTGACATTGTTCAACATGCGAAAGCGTAACATAGTCTAATACATAAACATCACATAAGCTAATCATAACCGGATGCCGGTCTTCATATCATCCGGGTAACTCATCAAGCCGTCCAGCATCACCGTCCATCATCATAACTTACCTTAACCTGAATGTGCATACTAAAAGTCAGCTACGCTGGTGAGTTCTAGCTTTACATAAAACCTTAACATAAACATTTTGCCAAAAACATAACATACATTTGTTTAACAAAAGCGTATGTAACATGCAATAACTTAACATCATCAAAAAATCGTAACATAGCATCATAACATAAGTCAACATGAACCGAATATACGCCTTCTCGTAACCGTCAATTCCATACATCGCATACCAGCGGATGAACTTAAGGCTCGTTACCTCTAAGTCATCCGTCACACAGGTCCCCCTAAGGCTCGTTACCACTAGGTGGACCAAACATATGTTTTCCAAGGCTCGTTACCTCTAGGTAGACCAAACATATGTCTCCTAAGGCTCGTTACCTCTAGGAAGACAGAACATAGCATAGGCACTATTTCCCCGCAAGGAATAAAACCTTCCATCGGGATCCCGGTAATCCCATGGGTTACCGTCGTCACCTCATCATCAACCAGTTGTACAACCGTTAGCCGGCCACAAAGGCCCCCCGTAAGGGTGAGGCCAATATATACATACATACCTTAGCTCCTGTAGGAACTCGTGGCAGATTCGTTCATTCATGACTTTTATAAAACCTTTACCTCATTTTAGTTAGACATTCGTACGTTTTATTAAACAAAACATCATCTCTTTTGTAAACCTTTCGTAAACTTCATTTGGCAAAACATTTCATAAACATCATCCTTCGTAAACAGGATCCTTCATAAACATCATTTCATAAACGTCATTTCGTAAACATCGTTTCGTAAAACATCATTTCCTAAAAACATCATTTCGTATGTATGCACACCAGCCCAAAACATTAATTAAAATATTTAAAGAAGGCCTTCTAGAACTCACCTGATAAGCTAATCTGGGTTGTCCTAAACAAAGGTCCAACAACGTCATTTCTTATCTGAATTGATTAGTTAAATACTCATCAGACCAATCCCGACTCTAACGGTTTAATCATTCTGAATTAGGCGAACATACTGACTTTACTAACCAGCCTGATGCCTGCGCACTTAGCAAGTGCGCAGGGCCTTGTTCTTGCGTACTTAATAAGTGCGCAGACTTCGCTTCATGCGTACTTGATAAGTACGCAGGACCTGCTTCATGCGTACTTGATATGCAGGACCTGCTTCATGCGTACTTGATAAGTACGCAGGACCTTCTTCCTCGTAAAAACCCTAACTTTTTGCACGCAGATCTAATCACGTCAAGATCCTGACTTTTGTTCAAAATGTTCGTTTTTCCTTCTAGATGCTAGATCTATGTTCATTTTCAAGTTTTATGCGTAAAAACGTTACCTTTTCATCCAAAACCTGAAAACCCCAAAATGAACAAAAACTCAGATCTAGACCAAACCGTTACCTGTATCGAGCTTCTGATTCGGAGGTTCTCCTCACGAGCTATGGAGCAACACTTTGCTGGAATCTCGGGACGATCCGTCTAATTTCTCTCTCTTCGGTTTCTGTCTCTAGAACTTGTAAAATGAGAGAAGAGAGATGGGCTAGGGTATTTATAGAGAGAGACTAACATTGAGCCCATACGCGCGCAAGCCCATAACCGGCCCATTCCACGCTCGTTTATTCCGTTCGTCTCGCGTTTAACCCGTTTCCATTTATTTTCATTTATTATTTTCGGGATGTTACAAGTCTACCTCCCTTACAATAGGTTTCTTCCCCGAAACCTATCATAAGTCAAATAGTTGAGGGTGCGACTCCCTCATTTCCGTCTCCGTTTCCCAAGTAGATTCTGATCCCTTTCGGTGCTTCCATTGGACTTTAACTAATTGAATAATCTTATTACGCAAACGCTTCTCCTTTCCGTCTTCGTTTCCCAAGTAGATATAGTTAAGGCTGTTGTCGACCTCGATGTCACTGTAGGATCGTAAGATTACAAGGTGATTCTGTTCTAGTTGATATTGGCGGAAACAATAGCAACCAACAAAGTAAACAAGTAAACAGCAAGAATACTGATAAATGCACTGTTGTATTGGACTTCTGAGATTACAAGTTTACAAGTAAAACACTATCAAGAAGCACTATCAAGGCACACTTTGTTTGAAGTGTTTACAAGATATATATAGTAACTTAGAATCAAGACAGACCCTTGATTCTAAGGATCAGATCTAACACAAGCCGTTGATCTTGTTTATTAATCTAAATTACACGCAAAGGCTAATCTAGTTAACTTTACTGAAACGTCTTCTTAGGCATCATTGTTTGCATGCTTGGAGAAGCGCGTCATTGTCCTTTATTGGTTGCACCAGTGAGGTTCTTTCTGCTTGGAGTGTGGCAGTTGCTTTTGCAGAAAGGTGTCAGAGGCGCTTTGCATGGATAGTCAGCTGCAACGTTTGATCTTCAGAGAATAAAGCTATCAGCAGCAGAGATGAGAATAATGCTGCTGATAAGCCTATCAGCAGCAACTTGTGTTGAACGCTGCTGATAAACCTATCGGCAGCAACAAGTGTTGAATGCTGCTGATAAGCCTATCAGCAGCAACAAGTGTTGAATGCTGCTGATAATCCTATCAGCAGCAACAAGTGTTGAATGCTGCTGATAAGCCTATCAGCAGCAACATGTGTTGAATGCTGCTGATAAGCCTATCAGCAGCATTTGTACTTAGAATAATTTGGTAGCAATCAGTCTTTGGTTCTACAAACTCCCCCTAGACTGATGCAACCAAAATTCTTCTAATCACTTTGCTGCTGAAGCTTTTGCATGTGGCTGACTATCCTTTCAACCTCATAGCCTCTTGGATCCTTGCTGGGATTGTTCAGTGGAAGTTCAGACAGAGTCTTGATGTCTTTGTGTGGCATTTTGTAGATTGCTTTGCTTGAACATCTCATCTGCTGCTTCTTTACATCAATCAGAGTGAACTCATCCAAATCAGCATTGTAGGACCAAGATACAAATGGAGAGTGGGACTTGAGTGGTTTGATATCCATGACCACGTCTTTGCTAGGGTTGAAGTAATGTCTGATTGCTAGCATAAGATGTTTCCCACTCTCATTTGCAGGCTCATGAGCTTCACCCAGCTCCAAAATTCTTCTTAGGTCTGAATCTGGTAGTTGCAGAACCTCATCAACAGATCTGTAGTTAGATCTTCTTCTTTCAGTTCTCCCCCTGAAGATCTCAAACCTTTGATCCTGTGGATTATAGACCCAATCAACTATGTCTCTTGAGTCTTCTGGTTTAGGTGTGGGTTTGGATTTCTTCAAGGGAGGCTGTTGATGAGTGGGAGCTGGGTGGGATGATTTGGACTTTTTGGGTGGAGGAGTGGAAGTTTTGGGGAGGAGAGTGGAAGGTTGTTGGATTGAGGAAGAGGTAGGTGAGGGAGAAGGCTTGGGTTTCTTTGTCTTTGGTTTTTCTTCTTCTTTGATAAGTACCCTTTTCTTGGAGCCCTTCTTCCCTAGTATTTCTTCCTCATCCTTTTTAACTTTGAAGTAGAGGGCTTGCAGGTTCATGAAATTCATGGGACCTAGCCTCTTTCCACTATCTCCTCTATCCTTAAGGAAGTCAATCATGACCTTCCTTTCTTCATGGGTTCTTTTATTCAGTGCAATGGTCTTCTTGGACTGTAGCTTGGCTTTTTCTTCTTCTTCAGCCTTTTTTTTGCTAGCCAATTGACCCTGCTGACCCATGAAGGCTCTGTAAATCTCTTTGTTTGAAAGTTTCTCAAGGTAGTCTGCATCCTCACCTTGAGAGATCAGAGCTTCAGTCCACTCCTCCCTTAATTCTTTTGCTAGTTCAGAATCGGTTATTCTGAACTTAGCTTCTTCTTCTTCTTCTTCTCCAAGTCTTCTTCTTCTTTATTGAATTGTTACTGCAGTTGAAGAGCAAGAGCTGCATCTTCTTCAATCCGGTCAACTGCAGGAATCTTTCTTTTCAGTTCATCCAGCTGTGTAGCATACAGCTGGATGGTTTGTTCTCTTAGGAGAATGGCTGTTTTTCTTTCTTGAGCCTTTTTCATGTCAGCCATCTCCTCTTCTTCTCTTCTTCTTCTTTTCTCTTCTTTCTCCTTCTTTTCTTTTCGCAACCTCTCTTCATCCTCTTCTGTCATAATGCCCTTCCCTTTATTAACATTGGATGCCTCTGCTCTGGCTTCACTGATCACAACAACAGCTGATTGTTGTGTTGTTGGGATCTATGCCTCGGCTTAATTGGCAAGTTGAGGAATTGACAAGGGACGGTCACTATCTTCATCAAGTTGATACTCAGGACCTTCTATTTCTCTCAGTTGATCCCTAAGTGATGATCTTGTGCCAGATGCTACAGATGTGGCTTCAACTTGTGGAGTATCTGAGTTGGAGTCAGCATCAGAAGTTGACACAGACTCTTCCTGAGGAATCAGTCCTTTTTCTTCAAGATGGGCTTTGATGGTGACCATCATTGCCTGGCTCTCCAATGAGTTAATATTGCAGATGTTGGCTCTGAGCTAAAAAATCTTGAATAGGAAGTCTGAGGGCAGCTGAAGGATGTTCCTGGTGTTGATGATGAGAGAGGAGCCGTTGCTGAGCAGAAGAGTGTGGTCAAGGGACTTAGTGCTCACCCAACCTAGCACGTCCAAGTCCTTGACCAGGAAGGCATACAGGAATCTTCGAAGGCCCAGAACTTCTTCTTCAGTGAGAAGACTGCTCCTTGTTATTTCAAGATTGCTAGGAGTCAGTCTCCTTTCTGCGGCCGCCGAGGATTCAGGATAAGCTACCCGATTTGCTTTTTGAATTAGTCTTTCGAAGTGGGGTAGATTATCCTCCATCAAGTCATGGAACCTGCCAATGGCAAGTTCTGCTGAGAGATCTGCTGAGTTGTTGATGCTGTTTGATAAGTATAGCTGTAGGACTTGGAGGGCATTGAGAGAGTTCCAGTTCAGCTCTTCTACTCCGCTGAACTCCCATCCAATCCAAAACCTCTCAGCTGATCCATCATACCCCCAAGCTAGAATGGAGTCAAATTCTAGCTTCTTTGATGATCTGAATAGTTGGGGGGTTGAGGATTGACCAATGATGGCTGCTGCTTCAGGGATGATGCTGAATGGTGTATTTGTTTGTTCTGTGTCTTCAATACCATTCAGCATTTCATCGACAGCCCTGACGACCAACTTCCAGTCTTCAGATGTCTCTTCTTCTTCGTTATCTAAGGCTGGCAAGTCATGAATTTGTACAAAAGCAGGCTTGAATAGTGAGCTTTGAAGTACAACCTGCTCTTGAATCCAGTCGTCAAGACTGTCTGTATCTTCTTCCATAGAGACCATCTCCCCCTTTTTGGTTGCATCAGTAGACAGGTAAGCATCAGTTTGAGTGCCTACTGATACAAGAGAGGGAGTGGATAAAGTTGGGCATTGATGGGCTTCATGCATAGAGACTTGGTGTCTTAGTTTGGACACTTCAGCCTCTAGCATAGCCACCCTGGCCGTCAATTCCAAGTTATGAAGTTTCAGTCTGTCCTCATCCACAGTTGTGGAATCCTTGGACCCAGATGGGGCCGTAGGCCGAGCCTCAGCATCCCCATCACCCGTGGTTTCTTGGCGCCTAGGATTCCTCTCAGTGAGGGGAGTTTCCAAGGAAACACCCTCACCATGAGTTACCGTAGTTGAGGTCTTAAAGATGTTGTCACTGTCCTCCTGGTCATTTGATGGACCAGCAGTAGTGACAGCCTCTTCCACATCCACTCTTTCATTACTCCTAGAGTGGACCTTCAAGGGTGAAGAACTTGGGTTGGGTGTTTCAGAAGCAAGACCAATCAGTACCTCCTTGATAGTGGTAGTTGGAGAAGGTACATCACTTTGGTCAGGTTCCTCAACACTTAAGTCCAAAGAAGATAGGAATGGCTCAAAGGGCTGTTCTATGGATCCGGGAAGTGATCCTAATCCTAATAGAGAGACTTCCGAAGGAGTCTCCCTAACACAGTGGCTTTCCCTTATGATATTCTCACTAGAATGTTGTGATTCTGAGTGAGGGATGTTGGTTTGGGTTTGGGCCTTGGAGGCAAGAGAAGAAGGAGTTCTCTTGCCCCTTTTCCTTGTATATTTGGCTGCAACCGGGGCCCTGTGTTCCGGTTGAGCAAGCAAACTGTGGGTGAGTAAATTATGTGCCTGTACATCCTCAGTAGAATGCACAGGGGTTCGATCAAGGGAAGCAGCGGTTTGAGTTTGTGGCAGTGAGGTGGAGGGTGTGGGATCAGTATCAGCTGGGTTTGCTGAACTGTCACCCTGGGCACTTTGCGTGTTCAACATTGTAGATAACAATGGAACATCGGCCCCTGAGTACTTTGATGAAACTGTTCTCATGCTTTGAAAAATGTTGTTCTTATGTCCCAGCATAACGTAGATTCTTGCATTTTTTGAAAGATCTTGGTGCTCAATGTTGAACACTTCCTGCAAGAATCTTGGGTACATGAAGAACTGAGATTTCACCCCTTCTTGAAGGTTGTATCTCAAACCTTCAAGAATGAGGTGGGAAAAATTGAAACCCTCCCTAGTTATCATACCGTGAATTACCGACGCAAGTCCGGAGCTAAGTTGGTTCCAGCCACTCCTCTTCGAGGATATGCATTGGAGAAGAGTGTGGCAGAGATACTTCCATTTGGGACCCATGAGTGCCTTCTCTATCGTATACTCTGTTTGATTCCCAGTGTACCCTATGGATACAAAGGTCCTCATGTATACGTCTCTAGGGTAAGAGATGGTGTCCCCTTCACCTTGAAGCTTGAGGTGTTGGCGGAGCTTTGCTTCAGTGATAATCATCTCCTTGCCGTCTACTGTGCCACTGATTTGGGGAGTGCCCTGGTCAGTAGAATACACGGCTGAGCTCCAAAATTCTTCCATGTGGGAAGTATAGATGGTTGGATTGACTGTTAGGGCATGCTGGATTTTGGACCGACAAAGGAAGTCAATCATATCATCGAATCCTTCGGATTTCTTGCCTTTTATTAGGCATGCAGTGAGGTTGTGATATGGGGAAAACTTGTCGTTTGGGTTGTTTATGTCTGCGCCTGCCATAGTTATGGATTTGGAGGGAAGAGAGAAGGGTGTTTGAATGGTGGTTAAGTGTTTAGGGCTTTGAATGCTGTGGGGACGGGAGAGAAAGTGATGGGAGAAAGGTTTGAAATTGAATATGAAGAGGTTGTGGGAACATTTGAGATTGTGATATAACGGCAGACGAAGAAAAAACAACTTTACTTGTACAGTACAACCTGTTTCACTTTTCATTGTTACAGTTGTAAAGCACTCGCGCAGTCATGGTAAAGACTGAGAGTAGTTTTTACCTCGGGTAAAAGTTAATGTAGACTTGTTTTACCCATCAGCAGCAAACTTGGTTGCTGTCGATGGTGAGCTATCCGCTGCAAACTTAGTTGCTGCGGACAGTGAAGTCTTTCAGCAGCAGATTTGAGTGCTGCTGACTGTTGTATTCATTCCGCAGCAAAAAGGTTGCTGCTGACTGCCTTAAAGCTGTCCGCAGGAAACTTGTTCCTGCTGATAACTTAAAGCGATCAGTGGCAAAGGTTTTGCTGCTAAAGAGTAAATCTGTCAGCAGTGAAAAAGGTGCTCCTGACTATAACCTTTTATTAAGAACAAAAACATAGACATATTTACAAGGAAAGATAAAAATTAGAGACATGTCTTATTCAAAGTTCATCATGCCAATTGATTCAACTAGATATCGAAATCTTGCTTCATCAAAAGGTTTAGTGAACAAATCAGCATATTGCTCATTTGTGTGAACCTTGGATAGGACAATTCTTTTTCTCAGCTTGATCCTTGATAAAGTGATACCTGATGTCAATGTGCTTAGTCTTGGAATGCTGCACTGGATTATTCGTGATAGAGATAGCACTTATGTTGTCAATGTGAATTGGAGTCTGCATGAAGGTCATTCCATAGTCAAGCATTTGATTTTGGATCCAGATGACCTGTGCACAGCAGCTTGAAGCTGCAATGTATTCTGCTTCAGCTGTTGAAGTAGAGACACATGTTTGCTTTTTGCATTGCCATGAGATGAGCCTTCCTCCAAGAAATTGACATCCCCCAGATGTGGACTTTTTGTCTAAGTTACAACCCCCATAGTCACTGTCAGTGTAGGCATAGAGATTGACATTTCCATTCTTTGGATACCATAGCCCAAGTTTTGGAGCTCCCTTTAGGTATCTAAGGATCCTTTTGACAGCTTGAAGATGAGATACTTTAGGAGCTACTTTAAATCTTGCGCAGAGACAAACTGCAAACATGATATCTGGTCTTGAGGCAGTGAGATACATGAGGGACCCTGTCATTGCTCGATACTGATGTTGATCAGTGTCTTGTCCTTCTTTATCCGGAGATAATTGATGGTGCACTTGCATAGGAGTTCTTGCAGCAGAGCAGTCAGCCATTTTGAACCTCTCCAAGATGCTTTTGACATACTTGGATTGACTTATGAAGATTCCATTTGGTACCTGTGTGACTTGAAGTCCTAAAAAGAAATTTAGTTCACCCATTGAACTCATTTCAAATTTGGAATGCATCAGAACTTCAAAGTCTTTGCAGAGCTTCTTTCTTGTAGATCCAAAGATAATGTCATCAACATAAATCTGGACCAACAAAATTTCTCCCCCTTCATCTTTGATGAAAAGTGTCTGATCAATGGCCCCTTTTCTGAAGTTGTTGCTAAGTAGATATCCAGATAAAGTTTCATACCAGGCTCTTGGGGCTTGGTGTAAGCTATAGAGAGCTTTGTCCAGTTTTAAGACCTTATTTGGATGTGCAGGATCCACAAAGCCTGGAGGCTGTTTGACATAGACCTCTTCACCAATCTTGCCATACAAAAAAGGCACTCTTCATATCCATTTGATAGATCATAAAGTTTTTGGATGCTGCATATGCCAGAAAGATTCTGATGGCTTCTAGACGGGCAACAGGAGCAAAGACTTCATCATAGTCAATGCCTTCTTCTTGAGTGTAACCTTGAGCTACCAGTCTGGCTTTGTTCTTGACCACGATGCCCCTTTCATCTTGCTTGTTTCTGAAGACCCATCTTGTTCCAATGGCTGTTTGACCAGGTGGAAGATCAACAAGCTTCCAAACATCTTGTCTTTTGAATTGCAGCAATTCTTCCTGCATTGCTTCAATCCAGCTGTTGTGCTTGAGAGCTTCATCAATCTTCTTGGGTTCCACCTGAGATAGAAAGCAAGAGAACAAACAAATGTTGGCTTCATGAGACTTACTTCTTGTCTGGATACCTGTGTGGACTGGACCAATGATGTTTTCCAGAGGATGCTCTTTTTTTATTCTCTGTGCTGGTATCACATCCAGCCGTATTCCCTCTTCAAGATTACTTTGGTTTAAATCAGGATTGTCTTCAGTTGTGAGTAGAGGAGCTTGGAGATTCTGATCATTGTGTTCCACATTGTCAGCAGTATTAGCATCAGAGGCCTCTTCAGCATGGATTGAGGAGGCTTCATTAAAGATTTCTTGGTCAGAGAGATTGCTGCTTGTGGTGTTGGAAGTACCGGCTTCACCTGTACTGGCTTCAATAGCTTCTACCACTGATGGAGGATCAATGGATAGCCTTTTCATCCTGATGTAGGGACTGGGAAAATCCAGTCTGTAGTCAGAAGAGGAGGTTGAGGCAGAAGATGTTGATTTTGAAGAGGAAGACTGATGTGTTAATATTTACACATCTTTTTGGCACAAAACTTCGCTCATTTAACGATCAATTCTTGGTTATATTCAACGTTTAGGCACTTATTTGCTTCATTTCCTGTTTTGTAGGTTTTTGTGAAGCTTGTGAACAAACAAGAAGATTCCAGGATAAAAAGTGAAGTTTTTAGGGTTTCTGTGATGAAGGCACAGTCGTGCACCTAATTGGCACGGTCGTGCCTAACTTGCAAACCCTAAGCACGGTCGCGCCCCGTACATGGCACGACCGCGCCAAGCCAAAAGGCAAGGCACAACCGTGCCCTGCCTCCACATGGTCGCGGGAACACCCGTGAGTCTGACACCTCGAAGCAAGAGATCCAATGGAAGCTCCGGATCGGTCAACCCTCTGTCACGCGGTCGTGCTAAGACATAGACACGACCGCGCCTTTGTACCTGGCACGGTCGTGCCTTCTCTCTAGGCACGGTCGTGCTTCCCACTTTCTATTTAAACAGAACTTAAACTCCCATTCAGACATCAAGCAACCAGGGGAGAAAGTCTACTGTTCCAGCTCGTATTTCTCTTGTTCCAGCCATATTTCAAGATTTTTGGAGAGGATACAACATCAAGAGGATCACCATACATCAACAACAACATCTAGGCTTGGAGGAGTGGTTTGATTCTTGTTTTCATATCATGTTTCACACTATTTTTCCCTGCTTATTTGTAATTTTGGTGCTCATGATGAGCTAAAACTCTTGTTCACTTTGGTTTAGATGAAGTTTAGATACATTTAACAACATTCATGGATTATTAGCAATTATTGTGTTAATGTTATGACAACCGTATGATTATTCTTCAATGAAATTATGTATTCAAGTGTTTTGAGATGTTTACAAGACTTGTGTTTGTGTATATCATATTATGTTGGAAAACTTATGGTTTATGCTTATATTCATAAATTGGTGTATGTATTTATACTAGTTTATGGCTTTTGACTAGGAATGGTGAATGAAGTCTTGTTTATGAATCATTATATTTGTATGTGTATCTTTATGCTTATGTTTGGAAAGACAAAGTGTTTGTTAGAATGTTTCATGCTTAGTTTTATGTTTATCTAGAAATTGTTGACACATTCTCCTAATTTATATAATCTTTACATGAACATTGTATGTTGAAGAAATGCATATTGTTGTCTAATTTAATCAACTTGAGGTGGGTAGTGTGTTGTTCATATTATCTTTCCAACTAGTTGTTGGACTAGCGTACCTTAATTGGAAACTAGTTTAATCTTTACAAACATTAACATGATTGTTAAACACGTGAGCTTCATTGTATGATTTTAGGTGGTTAGTTTGTATAATTCATGCTAGCTTTCCGAATAGTCATTTGATTAGATATCTTTGACAAGAGTTTAGTCAATTTATGTTTCGTGTGATTGCCATGTTCCTATGAGTGTATTGGATGTATTCTAGATGGATTCGACACCGAAGTGATATTTTCTCCCTAATTGTTTGAATTGTGACCTTAGCTTAGTTTTTATATATTTGCATGTTAGTTAATTAAACAAAACTCTTCAAAATATCTTTATACCCTCACTTGATTAGATTTTAGTTCCGGTTTATTATCGCATTCCACCGTGTCCACGGATTGATATCCGGTTCTTACCTTTACTATATTGCTATCCGACGCGTACACTGCCCGATGTGTGTGTGATTAGTCTTTGGTGAAAACCCTTTTTAAAACTAATACTGTGTGATAAATCTCTATTAAAATATATATAGTTTCACACGCATCAAGTTTTTGGCGCCGTTGCCGGGGATACGATTTTGCGAGAACGATTGGAATTAATTTTTAGTCATTTAGTATATATATTTTTGTGAATATCGTGTTTTTCTTGTTGTTATTTGCGATTTTGTGTGTATAGATATTTTTCGCATTTTACTTGTTATTTTTAGCTTCATTTGTATATATATATATCTTGGTTGTTATCCCATTTTATTTCTTTTATTTTTATTTTATTTTATTTTCAAATTTTTTTATTTTATTTTATTTTTATTTTTGTCTAACTTGTGTTTTCTGTGTCCTAGGTTTGCGTATTTAAATCTAACTTGTCGTGCAGATCGTGTATGTTCTCAACTCCCGTCGAGGAGGTTCCTGAGCAGTCTTCCGAGCCGGAGCGTGATCTTCATCGGAGATTGCGAGCCCGTTCCCGATTTGTGGCCCGGTTGCTCGAATTTGACGAGGTTGTTGTTGACGAGGTAGAGGAGATGGCGAACTAGGATGCGGGTCGGAAGCTTTCGGATTTTGGCAAACCAACACTTGAGGGTTTGGAGTCGAGCATCAACAGACCGACGGTTGGAGCACATCAGTTCGAGATCAAATCTTGCATTATTCAGATGGTGCAGAACATGTGTCAGTTCGATGGCAAGGATCACGAGGATCCTAATACTCATTTGGCTGGTTTCTTAGAGATTTGCGCCACTTTCAAAATTCGTGACGCTACCGACGATGCTATTAGGCTCCGGTTGTTCCCGTTTTCTTTACGGGATCAAGCCAAGGCTTGGTTACTGTCACTTCCCCCTAGGTCCATTAGTACTTGGGACCAGATGGCTGCTAAATTCCTAGAAAAGTACTTCCCTCCGGAGAAAACATCAAAGTTGAGGGCTAGGATTCTTTCTTTCCAGCAGGACGACGGGGAAACGATCTATGAGGCGTGGGAGAGATTCAAGGAACTGATGAGGAAGGTTCCCCACCATGGATTGTTGAAGTGGCAGCAGTGTGAGACCTTTTACAATGGTCTGGAGATGACCGGGAAGCAGCTGATTGATGCATACGCGGGTGGAGATATTGGAACAAAGACACCCCAGGAGGCGTATGACCTGCTAGAAAAGGTGGCAGCGAAGAGCTACACTCAGCATACTTCCCGAGCGAGGACTCAGAGGCAGGGTGTCCATCAAGTGGATGGAATTACCTCTTTAGCTGCCCAGGTGGAAGCACTTTCCACCAAGATTGATCAGATGCATGTCCACAAGGCCCAGTCCTTGTGTGAGTTTTGTGGTGGGGCGCATCCCACGAATGCTTGTCGGGTTGGGGATCAGGGGGCCCACGAGCAGGTTGATTTCATGTCCAACCAGAATCGCCCCCAGAATAATCCCTACAGCAACACATATAATCCGGGGTGGAGGAATTACCCGAATTTCAGTTGGAAGTCTGGCAACAATAGCCAGCAACCACCCGGATTCACTCAGCGCCCCCCATTCCAGCATCAGTCTCACCAGTCTCAGGGACAGAGTTCCCAGTTCCGACCTCAGCAGGGCCAGTTTCAAGGCCAAGGTTCTAGCAGCGGTCCACCACCCGCTCCTGAGGGTAAATCCAGTTTGGAGGACATGGTTGCATGGCTACTTGCCAACTCGGAGAGTCAGAATCAGTTGGCAGAGAAGCAGAACCGTTACATGGAGGAGCGTTTTCACACACATGAGACTGAGTTGAGGAATCAGAAAGCTTCGATCCAGACCATAGAGAACCAGGTCGGGCAGATCGCGAAGCTTCTTTCTGAGAGACCGCCAGGTGGCCTGCCTAGCAACACTGAGCCCAATCCTAAGGCTCATGTGAAGGCCATTACTACAAGGAGCGGTAGAGGCACAGGACCGGATCCGCAGATCCCTGTGCACGAGTCATCCGAGGAGGAGGTTGTGATTGAGATTCCGGATGAGACACCGCCGAGGGATAAACCGGCGAGCACATCACGCCCTCGCGAGCCTGTGAGAGACTACACTCCCGCCGTTCCATACCCAGGCAGATTGAAGAAACAGAAGATGGAGGAGCAGTATGGTAAGTTTCTAGGGTTGTTTAAGCAGTTGCATATCAACTTGCCATTTGTGGAGGCTCTAGCTCAGATGCCTAAGTATGCGAGATTTTTGAAGGATATCCTCACGAATAAGAGGAAATTGGAGGAGTTGTCTCAGGTGATGCTGAATGAGGAGTGTTCGGCGGTGATTCAGAACAAGCTACCAGAGAAGAGACGAGATCCGGGGAGTTTTACCATCCCCTGTTTGATAGGTAGCTTGTAGGTTAGCAACGCCTTAGCTGACCTTGGTGCTAGCATTAACCTCATGCCATATGCGGTCTTTGCTAAGCTTGAGTTGGGAGAACCTGCACCAACACGCATGAGTATCCAGCTGGCCGATCGTTCGGTCAATTATCCGCGAGGGATAGTGGAGAATATGTTGGTTAAGGTTGACCGTTTTGTGTTTCCTGTAGACTTTGTGATTCTGGACATGGATGAGGACAAGAATGTCCCTATTATTCTAGGTCGACCGTTCCTGGCCACCGCTAAGGCCCTGATTGATGTGTATTCAGGAAGGCTTACATTGAGGGTGGATGAAGAGGAGGTGACCTTTGATGTTGGGAGATCCATGCAACACACCCAAAATCAGGATGATTCACTCTACTTTGTTGAGACTGTCTATTCTTGTGTGAGTGATCATCTCCAGGACACAGCTGAGGAGGAGTCCCTGGACACCCAGATTGTAGGGGGGAGACGATTGATCCAATTGGTGAGGATCAGTTTGATGAGCAGTGGCATAGCCAGGAGAGCTATGAGTTTCCCCAGTGTTCAGCGGTTTTCGCAATGGTTGATAGAGAGTCTGAGCCGATTGAGCGGCCTTCTGTTGAGGACCCACCACCTGTTGAGCTTAAGGAGCTCCCGAGTCATTTGGAGTATGCCTTTTTAGATGGTGAGTCTCGATTACCTGTCATTATCGCCTCTGATTTGACGAGTGATGAGAAGGAGAGGCTATTGGAGGTGCTGAAGCATCACAAGCAGGCTATTGCGTGGAGGATTATGGACATTAAGGGAATTAACCCCTCTTTCTGTACCCATAAGATCCTTATGGAGGATGACTACAGACCCGCTGTGCAGCACCAGAGGAGGCTGAACCCGAACATGCAGGAGGTGGTGAAGAAGGAGGTGATCAAGTTACTTGATGCAGGTTTGATTTATCCCATCTCCGATTCGCCTTGGGTTAGCCCGGTTCAGGTTGTCCCTAAGAAGGGAGGCATGACTGTTATCACCAACGAGAGGAATGAGCTGATTCCTACTCGTACAGTCACAGGTTGGAGAGTTTGCATCGATTACCGCAAACTCAATGATGCTACTCGGAAGGATCACTTCCCCCTCCCGTTCATTGATCAGATGTTGGAGAGATTAGCGGGGAAGATGTTCTATTGTTTCCTGGATGGCTTCTCTGGCTACTTCCAGATCTCGATCGCTCCTGAGGACCAGGAGAAGACGACATTCACATGTCCCTATGGCACATTTGCCTATCGGCGGATGCCCTTTGGACTGTGTAATGCCCCGGCCACTTTCCAGCGTTGCATGGTGGCCATTTTCCATGATATGATTGAGGACTCCATGGAGGTTTTCATGGATGACTTTTCTGTGTTTGGGAGTTCCTTTGATCATTGCCTTGGGAATCTGGAGAGGATGTTGGCCAGATGCAAGGAGGCCAATCTAGTGTTGAACTGGGAGAAATGCCACTTCATGGTGAAGGAGGGCATTGTGCTTGGGCACAAGGTTTCACGGGCGGGGATTGAGGTTGATAGAGCTAAGATTGATACCATATCTAAGCTGCCCCCGCCGACTTCCGTGAAATCTATTCGTAGCTTCCTTGGTCACGCGGGCTTTTACAGACGCTTTATTAAAGATTTTTCTAAGATTGCCCGACCGATGACCCAGCTTCTTGAGAAGGAAGCCCAGTTCGTATTCTCCGACGAATTCCTTAGTGCATTCAATTTGTTGAAGGAGAAGTTGGTGAATGCCCCTATCATGGTAGCTCCTGATTGGAAGTTGCCATTTGAGATCATGTGTGACGCGAGCGACTTCGCTGTTGGGGCGGTCTTAGGACAGAGGAGAGAGAAGCAGTTTCACCCGATTTATTATGCGAGCAAGACGCTCAATGACGCACAGGAGCACTACACCACGACGGAGAAAGAGCTCCTAGCCGTTGTCTTCGCTTTCGATAAATTCCGGTCTTATCTCGTCCTATCAAAGACCATTGTATTCACTGACCATGCCGCTCTTCGGCACCTGTTCAGCAAACAGGATGCCAAACCCCGACTGATCCGGTGGGTTTTGCTGCTTCAGGAGTTCGACATTGAGATCCGTGATAAGAAGGGCGCGGAGAATGTCGCAGCGGACCACTTGTCCCGTCTTGAGTGCTCAGCTTCATCTGAACTTGTGGGGTCATCCATAAATGACAATTTTCCCCACGAGTTTCTCATGCACATACAGACACAGGATGAGGAGTGTCCCTGGTTTGCTGATTTTGCAAACTTTCTTGCTAGTGGGATCGTGATTAAGGGCTTAACGCATCAGCAGAAGCGAAAGTTCTTTGCGGATGTGAAGCACTATCTCTGGGAGGATCCCTATTTATTTCGAATCGGGGCTGATCAGATCGTGCGCAGGTGTGTGTTCGGAGATGAGGCACGTCAGGTGCTTAGACACTGCCACGAGGGCCCGACAGGTGGACACCATGGAGCTACCTTGACCGCGAAGAAGGTCTTTGACGCCGGTTTCTTCTGGCCTACCATCTTCCGGGATGCTCATGAGATGATCCGAGCTTGTGACGCTTGCCAGAGGGCAAGCAACATCTCATCTAGGAATGAGATGCCCCAGAACAGCATCCAGATTTGTGAGATTTTTGATGTTTGGGGTATTGACTTTATGGGATCTTTCCCAGCTTCTCGTGGCAACCGGTATATCCTAGTCGCTGTTGACTACGTTTCTAAGTGGGCCGAGGCTCAAGCCTTGCCTACTAATGATGCTAGGGTGGTTGTTCAATTTCTGAAGAAGCTATTCTCTCGCTTTGGTGCCCCCAAAGCCCTTATCTGTGACCGTGGGACCCACTTCTGCAACACCCAGTTAGAGAAGGCTCTATCAAGATATGGTGTGAACCATAGATTCTCTACAGCCTACCATCCACAGACCAGTGGACAGGTAGAGGTCACAAACCGGGGCATAAAGCGGATTCTAGAGAAGACGGTTGGTCAGAACCGTAAGGATTGGTCGGATAGGTTGGATGATGCACTTTGGGCCTTCCGGACTGCGTATAAGACGCCTATTGGTACCACACCATTTAGGTTGATCTACGGGAAGGCGTGCCATCTTCCGGTGGAGTTAGAGCACAAGGCTTATTGGGCGTTGAAGGCGGTGAATCTTGACTTGGTGAGCGCGGGAGAGAACCGGTTCACTCAGATTCATGAGCTTGATGAGTTGAGGAATCAAGCCTATGCAAACTCCACGATCTACAAGGAGCGCACTAAGAGTTTACATGACCGACGCTTGAAGGACAAGAAGGAATTCCGAGTGGGTGGTCGTGTGTTGCTTTACAACTCTAGGTTGCGATTGTTTCCCGGGAAGTTGAAATCCCGATGGACGGGTCCCTACACGATTAGGGAGGTATTTCCTTATGGGACCGTCGAGATTGAGCATGAAGATGGGAGGATCTTCAAGGTCAACGGTCATCGTCTTAAGCCATATATCGACGGACCGGTTGACCCGGAATTGGAGGTAGTTGACCTCCACCCCAAGGACAAATGAATTCGGGGGCTTGAGTCTAGCTAACGACTCGTTAATAAACTTAGTCTTGATTAGATCTTGGAATTGTGTATGCCTTTGTTTATGTAAATAAAAATATAGTAAACGCTTGCCATAAATACCTTTGCTTTTACTGAAATATATCTTAACACATATATCATGCCTTTGTTTATGTATAATAAATATAGTAAACGCTTGCCAAATGATATATCTTGCCCTACTGAAAACATACTAGCACTTATATTATGCCTTTGTTTATGTATATGAAAATATAGTAAACGCTTGCCATAAATACCTTTGCTTTTACTGAAATATATCTTAACACATATATCATGCCTTTGTTTATGTATAATAAATATAGTAAACGTTTGCCAAATGATATATATTGCCTTACTGAAAACATACTAGCACTTATATTATGCCTTTGTTTATGTATATGAAAATATAGTAAACGCTTGACATAAATACCTTTACTTTTACTGAAATATATCTTAACACATATATCATGCCTTTGTTAATGTATAATAAATATAGTAAACGCTTGCCAAATGATATATCTTGCTTTACTGAAAACATACTAACACTTATATTATGCCATTGTTTATGTATATGAAAAATATAATAAACACTTGCCAATAATATAATCATACTTTACTAAAATGTACTTTTGCCTATTTTAAACTTTTCATTAAAACATAGCTTTTCCTTTCAGTTTATAATATATAAAATATAATAAACGTTTTACACTAAGTATGCACACCACCCCTAAAGCAGGCAAAAAGGGGATTAGAACTCACCTGGTATCTTAACTGAAATGGTCTACTGGATCTCACACAATCTGGACAATCATAACAATTGACACGTATCAAACTTAACTCAACGCTAAATGGTTTCACTATTTCTGGCTAGGCGAACATACTGACTTTACTAACCGGCTATATATACCCATAGACTTCATGCTTGCGCACTTGGCAAGTGCGCAAACCCTTGCTCTTGCGTACTTGATAAGTACGCAGACTTTGCTTCTTGCGTACTTGATAAGTACGCAGGCTTTACTTCATGCGTACTTGATAAATACGCATGCTTTACTTCATGCGTACTTGATAAATACGCAGTACCTGCTTCATGCGTACTTGATAAGTACGCAGGATCCTCTTCTTGCGTACTTGGTAAGTACGCAGTATCAGCTTCATACGTACTTGATAAGTACGCACGAACTGCTTCCTCGCAAAAACCCTAACTTTCGCATCCGGGTCTGATCACGTTAAGATCCCGAACTTGTTTACATTCAAAACGTTTGCTTTTCATTAAGGAACTTAAATCTATGTTTTTCCTCCAGTTTAATCCGTAAAAACGTTACCTTTTCCTCCAAAACCCGAAAAACCCAAAAACGAACAAAAACTCAGATCTAGGAGAATCGGTTACCTGTAAATGCTTCTTCTTCACAGCTAATCATTCCAAATACGTATGCCTACGGTCCTATGAGCTCAGATTCGAAAACCGTGACTTTCTCTCTCTAGACTCTCTCTCACTTTCTCTCTCTAGAAATCCAGAAATGAGGTTGGGAGTGAGGGTTTTGGGCTGATTTTGAGGCTTATAAGGGCCCGACCCTTGCCCCTTTCGGCCCATACACCCCGGCCCAAGCCCGCTTCCCTTCTTTTCTTATTTAAGTTTTTAATTCTCGTGAAGTCTTTCGCGCTCTAAAACTCGGGCTGTTACAAGTGGGCACCAAAACTGATGCTTACTTGTCCACTGATGCAACCAAAAAGGGGGAGATGGTCCCAATGGAAGAAGACTCAGACAGTCTTGACGACTGGATTCTAGTGCAGGCTATATTTCAAAGCACATTATTCAAGCCAGCTTTTGTACAGGTTCATGACTTGCCAGCTTTAGATGACGAAGAAGAAGAGACATCTGAAGACTAGAAGTTAGTCGTCAGGACTGTTGATGAGATGCTGACTGATGCTGAAGACATAGAACAAACATATACATCTTTCAGCATCATCCCTGAAGCAGCAGCCATCATAAGTCAATCCACTGCCCCCCAATTTTCACTGACTTCAACACAGCTAGAGTTTGACACAATACTAGCTTGGGGGTATGATGGAAAGTCTGAGAGGTTCTGGATTGGTTGGGAGTTTGGCGGAGTAGAAGAGCTAAACTGGGACTTTCTCAACAGCATCCAAGTCCTTCACCTATACCATCTATAATGCATCAACAACTCTACGGACCTCTTAGCAGAACTTGCTATTGGCAGGTTCTATGACTTGATGGAGGATAATCTACCAAACTTTGAAAGACAAATACAAGCAGCAAAAAGGGTAGCCTATCCTGAATCTTCACCAGCAGCAGAAAGAAGACTGACTCCTAGAAGACTTGAAATAATAAGAAGCAGTCTTCTCACTGAAGAAGAAGTTATGTGCTGGAGAAGATTCCTGTACAATAGAATGGTCAGGGATGTCGAAGTGCAAGGATGGATAAGCATTGACTCCCATGACTTCGCCTTCTTCATGAGCAATGGATCTTCTCTATCAATCAACATAAAAGAGATCTTGCTCCTACCTCCAGCCTTCCTGCACAAGGTCTTTGAGCTCAGATCACTCATCTTCAATGTCAACTCCTTAGAAAGTCAAGAAATGATCAAAATCATCAAGGCTTCTCTTTATAAGGAGGAATCTAGATCTGACTCAGACCTATCCTTTCTCTTTTCTCCAACAGTCAGACTGAACACAGAAGAAGAATCAAAAAGAAGAGAAGAAGAAAAGATGAGAGAGGCATGGAAAGATGTGACAGGTATGGAATGGGAAGAAGATGAAGTAAGTTCCCCTCCCTTATCCATTCCCCAAAATGCCAATGAAGCTGAGGCTGAGATTCCAACAGCAGCACCATCATCTGTTGTTGTGATCAGTGAAGCCGAAGCAGAGGCATCCAACAAAGATAAGGAAAAGGGAATTATGACCAAAGAAGATGAAGAGAGGTTGCTAAAAGAGAAGAAAGAGAAGGAAGAAAGAAGAAGAAGAAGAAGAAGAAGAGAAGAAGCGGAGATGTCTGAAATAAAGAAAACTCAAGATAGACTCACAGCCATTCTCCTCAGAGAACAACAGTTCCAGCTGTATGCAAAACAACTGGATGATCTGAAGGTAAAGATTCTTGCAGTTTATCAAATTGAAGAGGATGAAGCTCTTGCCCTTCAACTACAGGAACAATTTGATAAAGAAGAAGAAATTCAAAAGAAGAAGAAGAAAGAGGCTAAGTTCAGAATAACTGATTCTGAACTAGCCAAAGAAATGAGAGAGGAGTGGGTAAAAGCTCTGATTTCTCAAGGTGAGGATGTAGACTACCTTGAGAAACTATCCAATAAAGAAATCTACAGAGCCTTCATGGGTCAGCAGGGTCAATTGGTAAAGAAGAAAAAGGCTGAAGAAGAAAAAGCCAAACAAAAGTTCAAAAAGACCATTACCTTGAATCAAAGAACCCATGAAGAAAGGAAGATCATGATTGACTTCCTTAAGGCTAGAGGAGAGAGTGGAAAGAGGCTAGGTCCCATGAATTTCGTGAACCTGCAAGCCCTCTATCTTAAAGTCAAGAAGGACGAGGAAGAAAGATTGGAGAAGAAAGGCTCTAAGAAAAGGGTAATCATTCAAGAAGAAAGGAAAACAAAGAAACCCAAGCCTTCTCTCTCACCCAACACTTCCTCAATCCAACAACCTTCCACTCTCCATCCTAGACCTCCCTCCTCTCCTCCCTCAAAGTCCAAATCCTCACACCCAACTCCTACTCATCAACAACCTCCCAAAAAGAAAAACAAACCCACTTCCAAACCAGAAGACTCAAGAGACATAATCAGATGGTCATACAGCCCTCAAGACCAGTGGTTTGAAGTGTTCAGGGGGAGGACAGAAGCTAAAAGATCAATTTATACATCTGTTGATGAGGTACTACAGCTTCCAGATTCCGATCTAAGAAGAATGATGGAGCTGGGTGAAGCCAATGAGCCTGAGAATGAAGGTGGGAGACATCTATTGCTGGTAATCAAACATTACTTCAACCCCAGCAAAGATGAAATCATTGATGTCAAACCTCTCCAATCCCACTCTCCATTCATCAGCTGGTCCTACAATGCTGACAAGAATGAATTCACACTGACAGATGTTAAAGGACAAAAGATGAGGAGTTCAAGCAAGGCTATCTTCAAAATGGCAAGCAAAGACATCAAGACTCTATCTGAGCTTCCTCTTAACAATCCCAACATGGACCAGAGAGGATATGAGGTTGAAAGGATAGTCAGCAACATGCAAAAGCTTCAGCAACAAAAGTAGTGAGAAAGTTTTGGTAGCATCAGTCTAGGGGGAGTTTGTAGAAATAAAGACTGATGGCTACAAAATTCTCTAAGTACAAATGCTGCTGATCTCAGAGTTTGCTGCTGACCAACAAACTGCTGCGGACAAGCCTATCTGCAGCGGATACTTGTTCTTCTACTGAAGAACAAATCCTGCTGCGGATAGCCTTATCTGCTGAAGACCAGAGTTGCTGCGTATAGGCTTCTCAGCAGCATCAACACTTGATACTGCTGATAGGCAAATCATTAGCAGCTTTGGATGGTCATATCTTGCTGCTAATCATCATCCTTGCTGCTGACAACCCTGTGCCTTGAAGATAAATCGTTGCAGCTGACTATCCATGCCAAGCGTCACTGACAACTTTCTGTAAAAGCTACTGACACACTCAAAGCAGAAGGAACCTCAATGGTGTAACCAATGACGGACAACAATGCTCTTCTCCAAGCATGCAAGTAATGATGCATAAAGAAGACGCTTCAATAAAGTTAGCTAGTTTAGACTAAGCTTGTAATAGTTAGCTATATACAACAGATCAACGGTCTGCATTAGATCTGATCCTTAGAATCAAGGGTCTGTCTTGATTCTAAGTGAGTATAAATACTGTGTAAACACTTCAATGTATGTGTGCTTTTTGATTGAGTTTTCATTTGTAATCGTTTATTTGCAAAAGCTTAATACAACAGTGTTTTTATAAGTATTCTTTCTGTTTACTCGATTATACTTGTGTAGTTGTTATTGTTTCCACCAATTTTAACTAAGAACAGAACCATCTTGTACTTTCACGATCCTACATCAACGAAATCGAGATTGGGCAAAATACAGGATTAGTCCCAGAGTTTTGAGTTTGAATATATGCATAAATAGTCCCTGGGTTTTAAAGCTTTATCATTTTATGTTTAAAGTTAGTTTTAGATTGAACATCGGGTTTCAAAAGTTATATTTTGAACCCTAGATATTTATAACACATAAATCCTAATAAATCTTATAATTTTCTAAAAAAAATAATATATTAAATGATATAAACCTTTTTATTTTTATCAATGTAAACCCTAATCCTTATTACATTTATAATTTGACTTTTGTAAACATATATATATATATATATATATTTATATCATAAGATAACAATAATTATGTAACCTTTACATAAATATTTATTTCTCTTGAATTTAAAATAATTGCACCTAATATATGTATGCATGAGTTATATTGAATAATTGTATACTTTCATAATTGCAAAATAATGAAATTACATGTGCCGGAAAAGTTAAAATAAAGGCGGGAATTTCCTCGGGATTACAGTCTCCCCTACTTTAGGAGATTTCGTCCTGAAATTGATTAGGAATAGGTTCTTGGAAACAGGTGTGGGTATTTGGCTTTCATTTGATCCTCATGTTCCCAAGTGAACTCAGGGCCACGTTTGGATTCCCACCGAACCTTAACGATTGGAATGAGACTTCGTTTGAGTTGCTTAACTTTTCGGTCCATGATCTCCACGGGTTTCTCTACGAAGTGCATTAATTCGTCAATGTGAACCTCGTCAAGCAGTATTTGGAGATTTCCGTCAGCTAAGCATTTCTTTAGGTTCGAGACATGGAATGTAGGATGGATGTTGCTGGGTTCTTCGGGTAATTCTAACTTGTAGGCTACCTTCCCAATCCGCTTAAGGATTTTAAAAGGACCTACAAATCTTGGTGCAAGTTTCCCTTTCTTTCCAAAACGGATTACTCCTTTCCAAGGGGATACCTTGAGAAGAACCAGATCGCCGACTTGGAATTCTAAGGGCTTTCGACGTTTATCGGCATAACTCTTTTGCCAACTCCTTGCTACCAGAAGGTTGTCTCGGATTAATGCGATCTTGTCAGAAGTCTCCTGAATAAGCTCGGGACCGGTGATTTGTGCTTCACCAATTTCAGTCCAACAGATAGGAGAATGGCACTTCCGACCATAAAGTGCTTTAAAAGGAGCCATGTCAATGCTCGTGTGGTAGCTGTTGTTATACAAGAATTAGACTAAGGGTAGATGTAAATCCCAATTTCCCTTGAAGTCGATGACACAGGCTCTAAGAATATCTTCAAGGGTTTGAATCGTTCGTTCGGATTGACCATCAGTTTGAGGATGGTAAGCCGTACTAAGATTCAGCTGAGTGCCCAAAGCTGCTTGTAAGGACTGCCAGAAATGAGAAGTGAATCGTCCATCACGATCAGAAATAATGTTGAGAGGTACACCGTGACGACTGACGATCTCATCAATATAGATCCGAGCCAATTTCTCGACCCGATAGTCTTCACGTATGAGTAGGAAATGAGCAGATTTTGTCAAACGGTCGATGATTACCCAAATACTATCATGACCACGAGATGTGTGTGGGAGTTTGGTTATGAAGTCCATGGTAATACACTCCCATTTCCACACGGGCATTTAGTGTTTTCAAGCAAACCAGATGGACGCTGGTGTTCAGCCTTAACCTTCAAACAAGTAAGGCACTTGGACACGTATAGAGCAATGTCCTTTCTCATACCAGGCCACCAGTATTGGGCACGAAGGTCTTTGTACATCTTATCCGCACCAGGATGCACAGAATAACGAGTCTTGTGAGCCTCGTTCATAATGAAGGTATGAAGATTGTTACGGTCCGGAATCCGAATATGATTCAGGAAGTAGAGTAACCCATTGAGTTTGGTTTCAAGTTGAAGTTCAGCACCACATGAAATTTCATTATACATGTTTCCTTCAGTGACGGAAAGATGTTGTGCTTCTAGGATGCGAGTTTGAATGTCATTTTAGATTCGAATGTTGTGGATCTTGATAGGTTCCTTACGACTAAGAGCATCGGCTACGACATTCGCCTTACCAGGATGGTAACGAATATTGCAGTCGTAGTCGTTTAGGAGTTCAACCCAATGCCTTTGTCTCATGTTGAGTTCTTTCTGGTTGAAAATGTGCTGGAGGCTCTTATGATTGGTGAAAATCTCACACTTAGTACCATATAAGCAGTGGCTCCAAATTTTGAGAGCGAATACGACCGCACCCAACTGAAGATCATGCGTCGTATAATTCTTCTCATGGATTTTGAGTTGTCAGGACGCATAAGAAATCACTTTGCCTCGTTGCATAAGAACACAACCAAGGCCCAAGTGGGAAGCGTCATAATAAACGATAAAGTCTTCGGTTCCATCAGGAAGAGTCAAGATAAGAGCCTCACATAATTTTTGCTTCAGGGTTTGAAAGGCTCCCTCTTGTTTTGGTCCCCACTCGTAGGGTTTGACTTTGTGGGTTAAGGCTGTGAGTGGTACCGCTATCTTTGAAAAGTTTGCTATAAAACGACGATAATAGCCCGCTAAACCAAGAAACGAGTGGACTTCTGTATGGGTCTTTGGAGCTTGCCAGTTCCTCACTGCCTCAATCTTAGCGGGATCCACGTGAATACCCTTCTCGTTGACTATGTGTCCCAAGAATTAGACTTCCTTTAGCCAAAATTCACATTTGGAGAACTTAGCGTATAACTGCTCCTTTTTCAAGAGATCCAAAACCAAACGCAAGTGTTCCTCGTGCTCCGCTTTTGATTTTGAATAGATGAGGATATCGTCAATGAAGACGATCACGAACTTGTCCAAGTACGGTTTACACACGCGGTTCATAAGATCCATGAATACTGTGGGTGCATTGGTTAGTCCGAAGGGCATATCCATGAACTCGTAATGACCCTTGTACGAAAGGCTGTTTTGGGGATATCGGATTCAAGGACTCGTAACTGGTGATAACCGGAACGAAGATCGATCTTTGAGAAATAAGTCGAGCCTTGAAGTTGATCAAATAAATCATCAATCCTCGGGAGTGGATAATGGTTCTTCACAGTAAGCTTGTTGAGTTCCCGGTAATCGATGCACATCCGGAAAGAACCAACTTTCTTCTTGACAAATAAGACAGGTGCTCCCCAAGGGGAAACACTAGGACGAATAAATCCTTTGTCAGAAATTTCTCGAAGTTGGCTTGATAGTTCTTGCATTTCTGACGTTGCAAGATGATAAGGTGACTTGGCCACTGGATTTGCTCCTGGTACTAGGTCAATACGGAATTTGACTTGGTGTGCGGGAGGAAGACCGGGTAAGTCTTCGGGAAAGACTTCAGGAAAGTCTTTGATCACAGGAATATCTTGAGGACTCTTGTCTTTGCCCTTCCGCTCCACAATATGAGCCAAGAATGCCACACATTTTTTTTTGTAAGTACTTTCGTGCGGTAGTGCAAGACATCAACTTGAGTCCCTTTAATGGTTTCTCACCATAAACGTTCAAAATGCCGCTCGAGTCCAGAGGAATATGAATATACTTGTCAAAGCAGAGGACTTCGGCATGATGCTTAGTCAGCCAATCCATGCCCATTATGATGTCGAAACCTCCGAGAGCCGTAGGAATAAGGTTGATTGAGAAGTCATGATCGTTCAAGTTTAGGGTACAATCTCTAATAATGGTGTCACATGAAACAGAATAACTGTCCGCCACTAAAATATCAAAGGGTTTGTCTAACTTAACTCGACTCATAGCAAGTTATGGTTCAAATTCATAGGACACAAAACTTCTATCGGAACTAGTGTCAAATAGGATAGAAGCATATTGTTGATTAATTGGATATGTTCACCACATCGTTGTTGGCTTAAGCCTCATTGGCATTGATGTTGAAGGCATGTCAACGAGCCATGGGATACATTCCCCTGATTCATATTTCCTTGGTTTATGTTCCCCTGGTTCATATTTCCCTGAATCATGTTGCCCTGGTTCATGTTGGCTTGGTTCACAATGACCAACCTAAGGCAACGGTTCCTGAAATGATTTGGGTCGCCACACTCGTAACAAGCACGACCCTGAGGTATAGCGGCAGGAGCAGGAACAGGAACGGCAGGTTGGTAGGTTTGGTTTACTCGGGAAGCAACACGATAGAGGTTAGTCGTATGCTCATAACATCCGCAACCGGTACATAAACGACATGGCATGTTGGTTGTATGATTCTGCTGGCAAGTGTTGCACAAAGGTAAGGTTCCCCCATATGGCTTCTTCATGGGGTTGAAAGCAGTAGGAGCCACTTGGGCTAGAGGGGTAGTAGGTGTGACAATGGCAAAGTTCCTGCCTTTCCTTTTCTTGTTATTAAAGGAAGACTCAGGCTTGGTCTCCTTTATGGGTTCAGCAGTGGTTTTCTCAAGGGTCTTCTTGGCACCCTTTTGAGATAGGGTACCTGTCTTAACATGATTGTCTGACAAGGCAGCAGCAAGATGGATGGCTTCTTCAAGGGTGACTGGTTTGCTACCCAAAACAGTGTCCTGAATCTGCATGGGTAGGCCATTGATGTATTTCTTAATAGCTCGGGAGAGAGGATTAACCATATGAGGCACTAAGAGACTAAGTTCATGAAAACGGGTGGTGTAGGCAAGGCTTTCACCTCTATCTTGTTTGAGATCCCAGAACTCATCTTCTAGTTTCTTGATCTTGTTGCGGGGGCAAAACTCATCGTTCATGAGTGTCTTGACATCAGCCCAAGGTAGAGCTAGAGCAACTTCGATCCCACGATTACTTTTTTCCCCGTTCCACCATGTGAGTGCCCTCTTTTGGAAGACACTAGTAGCATAACGAACTTTCAGGTTCTCGAGACAGTCAGCATTGATGAAGGTTCCCTCAATGCTTTCGAACCATTGGAGGAGTCCAGTGGCTCCCTCGTTCCCATAGAACTTGGTGGGGTTGCAGGAGTTGAAGTGTTTGAATGTACACGCGGGATTCCTTGGTGCAGCATTCTGGTTCAGCTGGTTAACCATAGTCGGTAGGATTATAGCCATTTGCTGAATGATCCTGTCAGTGAGGTTAATCCTACGTCCACTACGGGTAGGCATTCTACAAAGGGATGAATAGGAAGTTCGTAAGATGTGAATCATGTATAATAGGTTGTAAATAATTAATAAGGTACTAGGTAAAACATGGATGGTACCCTAATGGGCACATTTACTTATCAAAGTACTTTAAGTTCATCTAATGTTTGAGAAGTCATGCTTTAGCCTAAAAGTGGACACTCATTATAAGAATCCCCAGGAAAGCATAACTGGTTCATCGGTTGCTTTGGATTTATACGAAATGCTTTCCTAGACAGAACTCCCAGAATACAGGCATCCACCCTTCCGGGTTGCACAAGTTCTCGTTCATTAGTCAGAACCTACGTACCTTTGAGATTTTCATCTGGATTAGACTTTTAAGTCTAAGAGTAGAATTCATGTAGATTCTTTGTAGTTCATGTATTTGTATCAGGTAGTCAGAAATAGATAGATGTAGGTAGGTATAGTATAGAGTGGAGTTCCTAATACTAGACATGAGTTAAACTTATGTTTGGGACTCCTAGGTTATAGTCTAGGTCATGTGTGTCCAATAACCTAATTCCCTATAACATGGCTCTGATACCAATCTGTCACACCCCGGCCGGCAGCGGATTATACACCGGGGCTGACGCGGTTGTTCATAAGCACATAATCGTCTATTTAATAATGGCAATATTTATTCATCGAATTTAAAGCACCGGTTACATTAGAAATAAGAAAACAAAGTGTTCAACAAAACATAATTAAAATTTAACTAGGTCCACGTCCTATGTGATCATGTAGTACTTAAACTGGTGCACCTGAAACATGTGAGTAAATGTCAACTACAAGTAGTTGGCGAGTAACATAGGTTTTGACACCAAACAAAAGTTAAGTAAAAATTATTTGGAATTCAATATGTTCAAAGCATAACTAAGGAATAAATGTTAAAACATACAAGGTTCCAAGATGTACAATCAAACCTTGTAAATGGAAAACTGTAGGTACAATCCTACTTATTGTCATTTTGAAAATATAGTAATATGTATACACAAAACCCGCCAAGGTTCGTGTTAAGTAATGAATCAGATTCCCATATAAATGATCATAAAAGGTATTACCTTAGGTTTGCAACTCAAGTTAATGATTGTGCTAAACATGAACACAAGTATGGTCGCCAAGTAGTTTAAGACATAAAGCACATAGTAATTTGCATGAGAACAATGGTATTGAATTTGTATGTATTGTACTGTAAACATGTTCCACCCTGAGTATTTGTAAACAATAGTAAAGAGAAAGGGGGCTATGAAAATCACCTGAGTTGTGTACTAGTAGTGATAGCACCACACAAGAATGCAATAAAAAAGCACAAAAGTTTGCCTGTGAACCGTCTACGTATGTCCTACAATTATAAGCATAATAATTAGGGACACATGAGAGATTGTGATGACGACACGGAAGAGTGAACGTCCTAAGACGCACTAATGATTAAATAGTACACGAACTTGTCCATGGGAATAAGGTTTCTTAATATATTAATTAGGATAAATGCGTTACGAGTCGAACGTCTCTAATTACGAATAATAAATAAATAAAATCGTGCGTTTGTACCATTAAAATAATGGCTAGGAAAATAATATAACTATAAATATATATATATATATATATATATAAATATATTATTTTTAAGTTCGAAGGATTGATAAAATAATCATTTATGTGGCGAGAATAATAAATATTTTTTTTTTCGGGGATATAAACGTGGGTAAATAATATAAATAATTATATTATTTATAAGTTTTGAAATGTTACACGAAGTTTCTAAACGAGGTGAAAGTAATATCTAAATATATATTATTTTTAATCGGAGTCACGGGTTGAAAATAATATAAACATGTTATTTTATTCGTAGTCGTGGTAATATAAATATATTATTTTAAAAGTGGAGATAATATTAGTTATAAGTTATAAAACCAAACCCTAGCCTACGGGTTGTTTTCAAGGCTAAAACATGTTAATATAATATTATAATAATATAGGATAGGTTTTTATATAATTAATTATAAGCAAAAAGTCCAAAAAAAAAGAACGCATGAGACCGGACTCGAACCCGGGTCTCCTGTTAAACAAGTCCGCCCGCTAGGGTTTCGCAAACAAAACCGGAACGAATTGGTTTTAACACTTAAGTCCAGTGTATCTCCCTCCCAAAACCACGCATGATCGAATCCAGTCCCAAAGCCTTCGATTTCGTTTACAATTTAACACAGGGGCATAGGGTTGTTGTTAATCAGATGTTTTCGAACTTGTGTGTGAGTTTTAATTGCAAAACCAACGTGTTTAAGATCGTTTAGTTACAGAAACTAGAACCGAAAAAACCCTAGGTTTGATCTTAAATCGATTTGAACAAATCTGATGTTAGAAGTTGTTAGATTCATGGGGTTTTTGACAAACAGAGGGTTACGAATCCAACCCTGTGGTTTAATTTGATTGAGACAGTCGTTAAGATCAAAACCCCTAAATTAAAATATGAACAAACCCTAGATTACGGATCTTGTTAAATCCGATAATGGAAGCCACAATTATGATAGGTCTTTCACTCTATGAATAAGAACGAAGCTAGAGATGTAAGAATTTACCAAATTAGATGACGAATTAAGTGTGGTCGACTAAAACGGAATCCGACTGCGAAGAACTTGATCTCCTGCCACTCTGGTTCTTACTCCAATGAAATTCGAGTGTGCAACAGCTTCAGAAGGATTCGTTTGAGGTGCACAGGTGATGGATTAAGAGGATGACAACCAGAATGGTTGAATTCGTTTGAATTTGAGGTGGGTTTTGACGGTAACGACATGAATGTCCATAATTGGACTTAATTCCGACAATGATGATGTTTTATTTGATGGTTATGGTCGTTAATGACATTAGTCAAGCAATATCAGTTACAATTTCACATAACAATCGATCATAGAGTTCGAATTGGACTCAAACATAGTCGGGTTGACTTTCTAAAGTCAACGAAATCAAGATTGGGCAAAATACAGGATTAGTCCCTGAGTTTTAAGTTTGAATATAGGCAGAAATAGTACCTAGGGTTTTAAAGCTTTATCATTTTATGTTTAAAGTTAATTTTAGATTGAAAATCAGGTTATAAATTTATATTTTGAACCCTAAATATTTATAACACATAAATCCTACTAAATCTTATAATTTTCAAAAATATATATATATATATTAAATGATATAAACTTTTTTATTTTTATTAATGTAAACCCTAATCCTTATGACATTTATAATTTGACTTTTGTGAATATATATATATATATATATATATATATATATTTATATCATAAGATAACAACAATTATTTAACCTTTACATAAATATTTATTTCTCTTGAATTTGAAATAATTGCACCCAATATATGTATGCATGAGTTATATTGAATAATTGTATACTTTTATAATTGCAAAATAATGAAAATACATGTGCCGGAAAAGTTAAAATAAAGGCGGGAATTTCCTAGGGATTACAGTAGGATTCTTACCTAGGTAGTTGCTTTCTATTTGATCTTATCCTTACGTCTAGCCTCCGTGTTCTTAGTTGTTTACTAGAGTTCAGAGTCGTCTTGTGTTTCGTTTTCCATAGTTTGAATCATTCATATATATTCATAGGTTAGGACTTAATAGAGGTTTAGTATTGAGAGCCGCCATAGGTGTCCACGGATTGATATCCGGTCTTGCCTACGCTTATTACATACCGACCGGTACACTTGCCGTTTGTGTGTTTTAGGATTGGTAATTCCTTTTTAAAACCCTTGTGTGAATTTGATTTAATTATATATATACTTTACACACATCACCATTCTCGAATGAATCATACCGTCTCGTTCCCGAATGAATCATACCGTCTCGTTCCCGAAGGAACCACATCGTCTCGTTCCCGAAGGAAGCATATCGCTTCGTTCCTGAAGGAACTGTATCACGTCGTTCCCGAAGGAATCGTGTCATGTCGTTCCTGAATGAAACATATGAAGTATTACCCATCGTACTCAACTTGGCGGGTAAGTATTCATTCAGACGGAACACTAGGTATACGACCTCCACTTTCATATTTTCATCCACACAACTTCCTTCTAGTCTTTCCTTTAAGCACACTTATCAGGGTTTTACATTTCACATCATCGATTTGTTGTACCAATTCTTTTTTTATACCACTGGATGGTCTTAGGGATTAGCATCCCCTCGCGACCTAATAATATAGTTCTATAACCTCTTGTGACCATTAGCCTTTTCTGTACGTAATTCTTCTAATGTCACCTTCGTTGGTCTTATTAAGGATATTTGACACGTGCGGTGACACTTGTACCTTCATTTCTAACAATCCTAACAATCCACGCGGTTATTGATTAGACTTAGCCATAGTAGAGCGTTCTCTAAGTCATCTTGAATTTCTTCTTAGTATTAATGCCTTACTTCACGTTGTTGATTAAAACTTTTCCTTCACATTCATTCTGATCAAACAATCCTTGGGTCGGATCTGGTTTCATTTGGTTTAGCCTGAACGCCCTAATTAACATCGTGATTCCCGTTACTTTTTGTTGTTGGTATATCTATCTTCTCGTTTCAGAAGATACTCATATTAGTTGTCTGGGATCGTCTTCTACATGGAGAGATGCCATTTAAGCATTCGTGCACTCATATATTCTTTGGACATACACTTGTGTGGTTATTTCTTCATGCTCATTTATAATTCGACAGTAGACCAATTTTTATTCATCATAACGTGTTTGTGCTAAGCGTAGTCCACAGTGGCTCCTTAGCATTCTTCATAAGTATGCTCGTCTGACTTAGTTAAAACCGAAGTTTCATTCCACCTCATCGTACCTGTGGCTCGTACTTGCTGACTTCATTCACCTTTGTAAGGTACACCATCTTTGACATCGTTACTATTACTAATGATTTTCATCAATCTCTTTAAATCGTTACTCGGGTGACTAACATCTCGTAGTCATAGTTGAGTAATTGGGTCAACTCTGATACGTAAGCATTAATCAACACCATGATATTCGTTATCATGCACGTGTGTAACCTTTCTGATTTTCCTATTTTTCCTATTTATTTTATGCCGTGCAATAAAAGACGATTCCGATTCCAACCTTACATGCATTTTTCATGTGCAATAACAAATATACACGCGTTTATTATATTACAATATTAACTAAAACCATCTTGCAAACCTCGAGGACCAAACTTGACCAAAACTCAAAACAACATCAAGACTACAAAACTACAGGGACCATTCTTGTAAATATCAAAAAGTGCACAAGCATGGTCATGCTTAGTCCCAAGCACGGTCGCGCTTAAGCAACGAACACGGTCGTGCTTAACTTTAAGCACGGTCGCGCCTGAGATACAGTTTGACTCCGTAAAAGTCAAACCGACACAAATCTTTTCCAAAAATAGGTTTCAAACCTGTTTTAGAAATCGCGGGACTTGTAGAAGAAGTTATTCGACCAATTAAGCCTAAAACCCGACCAAATACACGTCTGATCGACCGAATTCCCGGGACTACGACCGAACCTTCCTTTTTAAATCAAATCTCGTAATTAAGACCAAATCAAGACAAATCAAACCACGATACGGACTTCATACGACTCCTATAAGATTCTACAACCCCTAATTCGTCTAAACAACCTCTCTAATTCTCTGTCGATCAAGAAAGAGCCGCGATTCCTTTACCGTAGCCGTCTGCACTTGTTGCCAATCAAACCAAGGTAAGTAATAGTCCAATAGATTCGTTTCTTCATTCCAGACGAAAACCCTAATCTAATTGGAATCAATAATACACGATATGTCCAATTCGAATCTAAGTTTTGATAAAAAAAAAATGGTTTTAAACGATCGACACGTTAAACAGGAGATAAATCTAATTAAATGGTGTCATTCGATTCGCAAACATTCTCTAAATGAAAACCCTAAGCTTCTAATCAGTTTTAATACAAGAATCAGGCGAATTGTGTCTGAAAAGGACCAGACACGGTCGCGCTCATCAAAAAGCGCGGTCGTGCCTGACCAAGCACAGTCGTGCCCGAGTATGGCGCGGTCATTCTTACCGACCAAACAAAAATCCTGACCTAGACAAACCCTAGACACGGTCGTGCCGGGTACGAGCACGGTCATGTCTTATGAACAGACTCTTGTTGTGACTTCTGACCAAGCACGGGCGCGTTACCGACCCAGCGCGGTCGCGTACGAGCTGAGCACGGTCGTGTTCCCCTTAACATTTTTTTTTTATTCTTTTAATTTGATAAAATATATTACAGTTTATATAATCATTTTTATAAACTAATTACTGGAATACCTATATTCCTTACACTTGTTTCCAAACCAACATTAATTATTTAAACTTATACAAATAAATATATATAATATTCTAAATAAATAAATAGTATTTTAAAACAAACCCTACACGTTTAAACTTAAACAAATCCGCTTCCGACATCGAATAACGCAACTCAATAATACGTAATCATATATTGTTCATTATGTCGAATCTAGCAATCTACAACACACCGCTGTTTTCCATTTGCTTGTGCAACCTACACTCTGCATAACACGTGAGTTACATAGCCCCTCTTTTACTCTGTTTTACAAACTTTTGGGGTGGAACATTCGTTCTATTTACATGTTTTCAATTATACACATATACAGTTCCATCCTATGCATATACAATTTTGCGCTTTGTGCTTGAGTACTAGGTGTGTAGACCAATTATTATGCTCTTCATGTACAATCATTAACTATCAGCCGACAGTAAACAGTGGTAGATCTACTGAGTCTGACAAACCCACCCAGGTAGGGTGACTGTTACTGACAACACTATTTTGCGTGCAAGTTACAAAGGTTTGATTGTATAGGTCACCCGATAGTTTCTCTCCATAATTGCCTTAATTGACATGTTGTATTGAACTGTATGCACACAACACGTTTTTACTATCACACGAACAAACATATGTATTCTCACCAACTTTTTAGTTGACCCTGTTTTAACCATGTTTCAGGTACCAATGTTTGAAGTAATCAAGATATGCTACACATAGGATTTTTGGACCTAGAATTCAATTAAACCAGTTTATTCTATGTAATTTACATTTTTGTTTTATGGATTGGTTGTGTTTTGATTGAACTTATTGATTGCAATGAAAACAATTATTAACTATTCAAACTTTAGCAAACCATGAGCAATGAACAGTCTGCACGCTTCACGCCCCGACGTTTCCGCCGTCAGTTGGGGTGTGACAGATTAGTATCAGAGCCTTGGTTATAGGGAATTAGGTTATTAGACACCTTTGACCTAGACTATAACTTTAGGATACCCACTTATGCCATGCTTCATGATTTATGTGCTACATGTTATGTGCTACATGCTATGTGATATATACTAAATGTTTTATATGTATATATAAATAACAACTTAAATAAACAATATCCCTACCCATATCCTAAACCACATATCCTTCATGCCTGCTTCCATGTCATCATCAACATAACTTGAATCATATTCTTAGACTTTGGTCTATAAAATTTTCTTTTACACTAGTTAAGGTTTTTAGACTTTGTTTAATTGTTAAAGGACACGTGCAATCTGGAAGAGTGACACCTGTATTCTGGACTTTCTGTCTAGGAAAGTATTTCATATAAATCCCAATCAACCGAGGGATCCGTATGCTTTCCTGGGAATTCCAGGGATGAGTGTTTACTTATAGGCTAAAGCACGTCTCCTTGATAATTATCTGAGTTTAAATTAACCTTAATATGTCATAGTACTCGAGTGATTATGTCACTATTTGAGTACAATCCAAACTATGAACTACTTATATCTATTTATCCTTCTATTTAATCCAAGAAATTCTCACAACTCTTATTGTGTCTAAATCTGTAGAATGCCTCCCCGTCGTGACAACAGCAACAACAGCAATAACACTGACCTGGCTGCTCTACTCACACAGCTGGTGAATCAAATTACCCAAGCCAACAACAACACTAATGGTCATGCCAGTGGGAGTGCTAACACTGGAGGTGGTGGTGGTGCCAACCCGCCACAATGCACCTTCAAACACTTCAACTCCTGTAATCCCCTCAAATTCTATGGCAGCGAAGGAGCCACGGGACTCCTTCAATGGTTTGAAAGCATTGAGAGCACTTTCCTCAATAGCGACTGTCCCGACAACCTCCGTGTTCGTCATGCTACTAGTGTCTTTCAAAAAAGGGCGCTTACTTGGTGGAATGGTGAGAAAAGGACTAGGGGAGTGGATGTAGCAATGGCACTGCCGTGGGATGAGTTGAAGAGGATCATGACTGAGGAATTCTGTCCTCGAAATGAGATGAAAAAGCTGGAAGCGGAATTTTGGGATCTTGCTCAAGATAGTGGTGAAAGCTTAGCATACACCACCCGTTTCCACGAGCTGAGTCTACTTGTGCCACACATGGTTACACCTCTGTCTAGGTGTATTGAAAAGTACATTGGTGGTCTACCTAGACAAATTCAAGATACTGTGGTAGGAGGAAATCCTGCTACTATGGAGGATGCTATCCGCTTGTCAGCCACACTTACTAACAACCATGTTAAAGCGGGTACACTTACAAGAAAGGGTGCCAAGAAAGTTTCTGACACAACAACACCTCTCGCTCATGTCAAAGAAGTCCAAACTGAACCATACTGCAACACTAGGAAGAGAAAGGTCAAGAACTGTGCTGTAATCACTCCGGCTGCTCTAGTGAATCAAGTTGCACCCATGGCTCAAAACCTAACAAAGAAACCCTATGGGGGCAGCCACCCACTTTGCAACACCTGCAACTATCATCACCCTCCAGGCATACCTTGTCGTCTTTGCAACCACTGCGGGAAACATGGCCACACAGCCAATATTTGTCGAGCCAAGGCACTTGCCAACCAAACCAACCCAGCAAATCAAGCCAATAATCAAGCAACTAACCAAGCCATCCCAGCCATTGCAAATGGACGTGCTTGCTTCGAATGTGGCGACCCGAACCACTTCCGTAACCAGTGCCCAAGACTGGTCAATGTTAACCAAGGCGAAACTCGTGGGCGTGCTTTCAACATCAACGCCAATGAGGCTCAGGCCAACACTGATGTGGTTAACGGTACGTTCCTTATGAATAATCGTTATGCTTCTATACTATTTGATACCGGAGCCGATAAAAGTTTTGTGTCACTAGACTTCGAACCGTTACTTGCAAAAACCCGGTCTAAACTAGAGAAAACCTTTACCGTTGAAGTAGCCGATGGTAACACCGTTACAATTGACACCATCATTTATGATTGCTCCCTAGAACTAAATAAACACACCTTTCCAATCAACCTCGTACCAATGCCATTAGGGAGTTTTGACGTCATCATAGGTATGGATTGGTTGTCAAAGCACCATGCCGAAGTCATGTGCTTTGAAAAATGCATCCGTATACCACTCCCATCCGGTGAAACGTTGACGGTCTGTGGTGAGAAACCTTGCAAAGGACTCAAACTAATGTCATGCATTACCGTCCAAAAGTATATACGAAAGAAGTGCATGGTTTTCCTAGCTCATGTTATCCAAAAAGAAAACAAAAAGAGGAGTGTACAAGACATCCCCATCGTTCGGGATTTTCCCGAAGTCTTTCCTGATGACTTGCCCGGTCTTCCACCTGTTCGACAAGTGGAATTTCGCATCGATCTTGTACCTGGGGCAAACCCGGTGGCTAAAGCTCCATACCGTCTTGCACCTTCCGAGATGCAAGAACTTGCAAGCCAACTTCAAGAACTCGCCGACAAAGGGTTCATACGCCCGAGTCATTCACCGTGGGGTGCGCCGGTCTTATTTGTTAAAAAGAAGGACGGTTCATTCCGCATGTGTATTGACTATCGAGAACTCAACAAGCTTACAATCAAAAACCGCTACCCTTTACCTAGGATTGACGATCTCTTCGATCAACTCCAAGGTTCTACCTACTTCTCGAATATTGATCTTCGATCTAGTTATTATCAACTCCGTGTGCAAGAGGAGGATATTCCCAAGACTGCCTTCCGAACGAGATATGGTCACTACGAGTTCATGGTTATGCCTTTTGGGCTAACCAATGCACCTGCTGTCTTCATGGACCACATGAATCGCATGTGCAAACCATACCTTGATAAATTTGTTATCGTGTTCATTGACGACATTTTGATCTATTCCAAGACCAAGGAAGATCATGAGCAACATCTTAGGTTGATTTTGGACCTCTTGCAAACCGAACATCTATACGCCAAATTCTCCAAGTGTGATTTTTGGCTAAAAGAAGTGCAATTTTTGGGTCACGTTGTCAATGAAAATGGAATTCATGTTGACCCCGCCAAAATTGAAGCTGTTAAGAATTGGAAAGCTCCTAAAACCCCTACCGAAGTTCGATCGTTTCTTGGTTTAGCGGGTTATTACCGAAGGTTTATTTCTAACTTCTCCAAGATCGCTGTTCCCCTCACTACCTTAACCCAAAAAGGTAAACCCTATGAGTGGGGACCGAAGCAAGAAGAAGCCTTCCAAATTCTCAAGCAAAAGTTGTGCAATGCTCCTATCCTCACCCTTCCTGAAGGTGAATATGATCTAGTTGTTTACTGTGATGCTTCAAACCAAGGTCTTGGTTGCGTTCTCATGCAACGAGGCAAGGTGATCGCTTATGCGTCAAGACAACTCAAAATCCATGAGAAGAATTATACGACGCATGATCTGGAGTTGGGTGCTGTCATATTCGCGTTGAAGATTTGGAGACATTATCTCTATGGCACGAAATATGTGGTGTTCACCGACCACAAAAGCCTCCAACATATCTTCAACCAAAAGGAACTCAACATGAGACAACGACGTTGGGTTGAACTCCTCAACGATTACGATTGCGAGATTCGTTTTCATCCCGGCAAGGCTAATGTTGTAGCCGATGCACTAAGCCGCAAGGAACATGTCATGCTTCAAAGTGTCAAGATCCATTCCGATATTCAAGTTCGTATTCTAGAAGCTCAACATGTCTCGGTTACCGAGGGCAATATGTATATGGAAATGTCTTGTGGTGCTGAATTCCAATTAGAGACTAAAACCAATGGCTTGCTTTATTTTCTAAATCGTCTTTGGGTTTCCGATCGTGACGATCTCCGAGCATTCATCATGACCGAAGCACACAAGTCTCGATATTCTATCCATCCTGGTGCGGATAAAATGTACCAAAATCTTCGTCCACAATATTGGTGGCCTGGTATGAAGAAAGGCATTGCTTTGTTCGTAGCAAAATGTCTCACATGTTCTAAAGTCAAAGCTGAGCATCAACGTCCTTCTGGTTTACTTGAACAACCGGAAATCCCCGTGTGGAAATGGGAGAATCTAGCTATGGATTTCATCACTAAACTCCCTCGCACTTCGAGCGGTTATGACAGCATCTGGGTGATCATTGACCGTCTCACTAAGTCCGCACACTTCTTGCCTATCCGTGAAGACTATAAGGTTGAGAAATTGGCCCGAATTTACATTGACGAGATCGTGAGTCGTCACGGTGTTCCTTTGAACATAATCTCCGATAGAGATGCTCGTTTCACTTCTCGGTTTTGGCAATCTCTTCAAAAGGCACTTGGTACACGACTGGATTTGAGCACGGCCTACCATCCCCAAACTGATGGTCAGACCGAGCGAACAATCCAAACCCTGGAAGACATGCTGAGAGCCTGTGTCATCGACTTTGGTGGCAATTGGGATTCACATTTGACACTTATCGAATTTTCCTACAACAATAGTTACCACACCAGCATCGACATGGCTCCGTTTGAAGCTCTCTACGGTCGTAAGTGTCGTTCTCCCATCTGTTGGAACGAGATTGGTGAAGCACAAATCACCGGTCCCGAGTTAATTCAAGAAACCTCCGACAAGATTATTCAAATCCGTGACAACATTCGAGTTGCGAGAAGTCGGCAAAAGAGCTATGCCGACAAACGACGCAAACCCTTGGAATTCCAAATCGGTGATCTTGTACTTCTAAAGGTGTCTCCTTGGAAGGGGGTGATCCATTTTGGGAAGAAAGGCAAGCTAGCACCTCGTTATGTGGGTCCATTCAAGATCCTTGAAAGGATTGGGAAAGTGGCTTACAAGCTCGAGTTACCTCCATCACTTGGCAACGTACATCCTACATTCCACGTATCCAACCTCAAGAAGTGTCTTGCTGATGAAAACCTTCATATACCTCTTGACGATGTGCGCATTGATGAGACGATGCACTTCGTTGAAAAACCAGTCGAGATTATGGATCGTGAGATAAAACAACTCAAGCGCAGCCGTATTCCTATTGTCAAGGTTCGTTGGGAATCTAAACGAGGACCCGAGTTTACTTGGGAACGAGAAGACCAAATGAAGCTCAAGTACCCACATCTTTTTGCTGAAGCAGTAGCCTCAACTAGTTGAATTTCGGGACGAAATTCCCTCAACATGGGGATACTGTAACCTTTCTGATTTTCATATTTTTCCTATTTATTTTATGCCGTGCAATAAAAGACGATTCCGATTCCAACCTTACATGCATTTTTCATGTGCAATAACAAATATACACGCGTTTATTATATTACAATATTAACTAAAACCATCTTGCAAACCTCGAGGACCAAACTTGACCAAAACTCAAAACAACATCAAGACTACAAAACTACAGGGACCATTCTTGTAAATATCAAAAAGTGCTCAAGCACGGTCGTGCTTAATCCCAAGCACGGTCGCGCTTAAGCCACGAACACGGTCGTGCTTAACTTTAAGCACGGTCGCGCCTGAGATACAGTTTGACTCCGTAAAAGTCAAACCGACACAAATCTTTTCCAAAAATAGGTTTCAAACCTGTTTTAGAAATCGCGGGACTTGTAGAAGAAGTTATTCGACCAATTAAGCCTAAAACCCGACCAAATACACGTCTGATCGACCGAATTCCCGCGACTACGACCGAACCTTCCTTTTTAAATCAAATCTCGTAATTAAGACCAAATCAAGACAAATCAAACCACGATACGGACTTCGTACGACTCCTATAAGATTCTACAACCCCTAATTCGTCTAAACAACCTCTCTAATTCTCTGTCGATCAAGAAAGAGCCGCGATTCCTTTACCGTAGCCGTCTGCACTTGTTGCCAATCAAACCAAGGTAAGTAATAGTCCAATAGATTCGTTTCTTCATTCCAGACGAAAACCCTAATCTAATTGGAATCAATAATACACGATATGTCCAATTCGAATCTAAGTTTTGATAAAAAAAAATGGTTTTAAACGATCGACACGTTAAACAGGAGATAAATCTAATTAAATGGTGTCATTCGATTCGCAAACATTCTCTAAATGAAAACCCTAAGCTTCTAATCAGTTTTAATACAAGAATCAGGCGAATTGTGTCTGAAAAGGACCAGACACGGTCGCGCTCATCAAAAAGCGCGGTCGTGCCTGACCAAGCACAGTCGTGCCCGAGTATGGCGCGGTCATTCTTACCGACCAAACAAAAATCCTGACCTAGACAAACCCTAGACGCGGTCGTGCCGGGTACGAGCACGGTCGTGTCTTATGAACAGACTCTTGTTGTGACTTCTGACCAACCACGGGCGCGTTACCGACCCAGCACGGTCGCGTACGAGCTGAGCACGGTCGTGCCGTATACGAGCACGGTCGTGTTCCCCTTAACAGAATCTTTATTTATTTATTTTTTATTCTTTTAATTTGATAAAATATATTACAGTTTATATAATCATTTTTATAAACTAATTACTGGAATATCTATATTCCTTACACTTGTTTCCAAACCAACATTAATTATTTAAACTTATACAAATAAATATATATAATATTCTAAATAAATAAATAGTATTTTAAAACAAACCCTACACGTTTAAACTTAAACAAATCCGCTTCCGACATCGAATAACGCAACTCAATAATACGTAATCATATATTGTTCATTAGGTCGAATCTAGCAATCTACAACACACCGATGTTTTCCATTTGCTTGTGCAACCTACACTCTGCATAACACGTGAGTTACATAGCCCCTCTTTTACTCTGTTTTACAAACTTTTGGGGTGGAACATGCGTTCTATTTACATGTTTTCAATTATACACATATACAGTTCCATCCTATGCATATACAATTTTGCGCTTTGTGCTTGAGTACTAGGTGTGTAGACCAATTATTATGCTCTTCATGTACAATCATTAACTATCAGCCGACAGTAAACAGTGGTAGATCTACTGAGTCTGACAAACCCACCCAGGTAGGGTGACTGTTACTGACAACATTATTTTGCGTGCAAGTTACAAATGTTTGATTGTATAGGTCACCCGATAGTTTCTCTCCATAATTTCCTTAATTGACATGTTGTATTGAACTGTATGCACACAACACGTTTTTACTATCACATGAATAAACCTATGTATTCTCACCAACTTTTTAGTTGACCCTGTTTTAACCATGTTTCAGGTACCAATGTTTGAAGTAATCAAGATATGCTACACATAGGATTTTTGGACCTAGAATTCAATTAAACCAGTTTATTCTATGTAATTTACATTTTTGTTTTATGGATTGGTTGTGTTTTGATTGAACTTATTGATTGCAATGAAAACAATTATTAAATATTCAAACTTTAGCAAACCATGAGCAATGAACAGTCTGCACGCTTCACGCCCCGACGTTTCCGCCGTCGGTTGGGGTGTGACAACGTGCATCTGTAAATTCACAATTTCGTGGATCCAAACGAAATTGCCAATTTTCCTTACTCGAGCATTCTAGTTCCTCTTATAATAATTCATAATACTCGCGTCTCTTCAAAGTTGAGATTTTTTCCTGGTATCCTTCTCGTCACATCTTATCACTTCCGCGATAAGTCCACACAATAGGTGACAACTCGGAACACACTCGTACGGTCTCATGCATAATACCTTCCGGTTCTGCATGAACACTTGCCTCTCTACTGTAAACTTGGTGGGCGGGCATCCTACCTTGTCGTCCGGTACGACCCCACCATGCCTTCCGCCTATTCTACCATCTATTTCATTCTATAAGAGAGAGGATCTAATGTAATCACGCTAGTTAACAAATAGAATTCAACAAGTACTGTAAGATGTTAATGTACACTAGGCATCTGCAATTAACCATTACACTACCTTTCAACTTCTATTTGACCACCTTTATGATTCCATCAGAGCACAAGTCTTCATCTAGTACTTTCTAAGACATACTATACATAAACTACTTTCATTCCTAATAACGTGGCTCGAGTTACCCGTACTGGCATCCGCTTTCGGTCCTATTCACAGTTTAAGTTCAGACACTAGGAGTGTCCAAATCTCTCAAACTATTGCTCTGATACCAACTTGTAAGGCCCCAAACCCGGGATGCCTCACTTGTTGGATTTACTTATTCACAAACAGTTTTTAAACTTTAATATCAAATAACGCAGCGGAAAACTTTCATTCAAACATAACATAACATCATTCACCATGCGGAAGCGTAACATTGTCTAATACATAAACATAACATAAACAACTCATACGGGATGCAAGTCTTCATGATCAACCGGGTAACTCCTTTCGCCAGCCAAGCATCACCGTTCAACTTCCATACCTGTCCTTAACCTGAATGTGCATACTAAAAGTCAGCTACGCTGGTGAGTTCTAGATTTACGTAAAACATTAACTTTAAACATTTTGCCAAAAACATAACTTCAAACTTCATTTAATAAAAACGTACGTAAATAATGCAGTAACATAAACATAAAACATAAGTCAATAATAAACTGAATCTGCGCCTTCTCGTAACCGTCAATTCCCTTCAAGTACGGTACTTCATAGAGTACTCATACCAACATTAAGCACGGTGCTTCATAGAGCGCACGTACCAACATAAACCATTTGTAACCATACATAATCGTCAATTCCCTTCAAGAACGGCGTCCCAAAGGATAGCACGTACCAAACTTCAAGCATCGTTCCCTCGCAGCATAGAGCGCACGTACCAACATAAACCTTGATGACCGTCGTCACCCCTTTCCCACGCAGTTGTACAACCGTTGGCCAGCCACAAAGGCCCCTATAAAGGTAAGGCCTTTACATAATATACATACTCCGATTCCCAAAGGAACCATGGCAGATTCATTTATTTTAGTGACTTTTATAAAACCTTTACTTCATTTCAGTTAAAGCATCATACGTTTTATTAAATAACATTTCGTTCGTAAACACTTCATAGACCTTACGCAAACTTCTTTGGCAAAACATTTCGTACTCACCTTTCAAAACTTTCACTTTTAAAACGTCTTTCAATAACATCGTATCATAAAACATCATTTCGCAAACATCACTTCATAAACATCATTTCGTAAACATCATTTCGTATGTATGCACACCAGCCCAAAAACATTTGGTTAAAACATTTAAAGAAGGGCTTCTATAACTCACCTGAGATGAACAGTGTCAAAGGTCTCTAAAGGATCTTCTAACTTGTATGTACACAACCACCTGTCGTGAAATAGAGTCACCATACTACTACCTTGAAGCTCCTACAACCACCATCGTAACCCACCATTCCCCGTAACAGTCGAGATAACAACCGATGTCACTCTTTCTCTCATTAATCCGGTCAACCAGCACCACCTTTACCTGTTCGAGCCGTCATCCCTGCCGTCGTCGAGCTGTACATGACCTCGCTTCCTGGAGTACCACTCGCCATCGTTCTTTCTTGTCTAGTTCTCTCTCTCTCTCTCTCTCGTCGGCTAACCTGCCGTTACCGGAGTGCACCACCTGGTGCCGTGAGCTGTTTTGTGTCGCCGTCCTCTTGTGCTCCTGAACCGGAGATGAGATCTTTTATGTAAACTGAGCAGGATTTGACCGGATTAGGGTTCTTGGTGAAAGTGGTGCGTGGGGTTGAAACCAGCGAGAAGGGATACATGAATAAGCATGCGGCGGCTACAAATCTTAAAATGGTGATTTAGGTTTTAAATAATTTTCCTTTTATCCCCCTCTAGTTCTCCCATAATGCACCTTTGCCTTTGAAGAAATAAGCTTTTATATCTAAGCACTAGAAGAAAATCCCTTCTAGACGAATTATACCCCGGGTTGAATTCTTCATAGATTATGGACTTTAATATTAAACGAGACGTATCCATTTTCATACTTTGAAACTTTGTGTGACTTGTATCTGACGGGAGATCAGGAAAACGGGATGTTACAAGTCTACCCTCCTTATAAGAATTTCGTCCTCGAAATTCGGTTCTTCATAGCATAATTTAACCCCGTGTCTCTTATGAAAACGGGGTGTTACATGAAATAGTGTCACCTCATGATTAGTGTCGCTTTATGAAATAGTGTCACCTCATGAACAGTGTCACCTCATGAACGGTGTTACATCATGAAACATTGTCACCTCATAAACAATGTCACCTCATGAAATAGTGTCACCTCATTAACAGTATCACCTCATGAAATAGTGTCACATCATGAATAGTGTCACCTAATGAAATAGTGTCACCTCATGAACAGTGTCACCCCATGAAATAGTGTATCCACCTGAATGTTCTTCCTTAATTCTCTTTTTTTAATCCAAAACCGTAACTTTTTACGTCCAAATCGTTTGTTTAACTCCTATGTAGCTAGATCTAAGGTTTTTAGGCCAATCCATATGTAAAAACCCAAACCTTTTTGGATCAAAACTTATTTTACCAACTTTTTACCCAAAAACCTTGAAAATGAATATTAAGGCATGAAACTCACCTCAAAGCGAGTTGTTTTTCTTGCAGAACTGCTGGAGATTGATGGAGATGAATGTTGGAGCAAACCTTGGAGGATCTTGGAGCTTTATCTCACTAGACTATCTCTTTATCTCTCCACAATGGTGAAGAAGATGGTGTAGTAAGGAGGATGAGGTGGTGGCTAGGGTTTAAGGCCCTTCCTCCCCTCATTCCCATTCCAAGGCTTTTAGCCCGCTCGGCCCATGATCTCTAACCCATCCGCTTCTATCTCGACCCAAAACCAATAATAATAATAATAATTGGGTTTTAGGATGTCACACCAGTACTATATCAAATCCTCCTAAGGCTATCATAAATAACCTTGTAGGAAATCTATGGCAGTTTCTACTTCAAAGGCATCCTGAACTAGTTTTTTCATTTTGTTCAACATGGGACTAAAGGAATTTAACGTCATCATGCTAGATAATATGTAGAACACAATAAGTAAGGTAAGCTGATAATATACACTAACTATATGTAATTAACCATTACGCTGATTCTTGGTTTCTATTTGATCTCTTTCATGATTAACATTAAAGTCTTCATCCTAATCTAATTCATCTACCAGGGAAAACTTCACTTACTACACATGACTGATGCTTTGGCTTCGAGTTACCCGTACTGGCATCCGTTACTTGGTCTCATTCTTAGTTTAAGTTTAGAAGTTGGAATGTTCGAATCTCTCAAACTATTGCTGTGATACCAACTTGTAAGGCCTTGAACCCGGGAGGTCTCATGCATTGGATTTACTTATCAACACATAGTTCTTAAACATTGAACTTTAGTTACGCAGCAAAAAACTTCATTACAATACATATAACTTGTCTAACATAATAAAAAGACTAAATTACAATTTTTGTCCTTTATAATTACACAAGTTATGGAATGAGTTACTTAAAATTTTTGACTTTCATTCACTGTCTTTTATTTGAAAAGTTTCATAATTTCTTATCACTTTAACTAAATAGTATTAAATATTTCTATTAAGTAAAGGGCATTAATGTGTTTTTAGCTATAAAGGACTATTCTTGAAGATGCTAAACTTTCTTTTTATTGTTGTTTCTTTTATTTCTTTTTCTTTTATTCTTTTTTTTTCTTTTTATCCTTTTTATTTTATACATTTTGTTTAAATTTTTTATTAATTAATTAAACAACTTATTTGTTTTACAAAAATAATTTTTTTATATTTTTATAATTTATTTATTTTCGTTTTTACATAAATAAAGAAAAACTTAAGAACGTTCTTTCAAGTTTAAGTGTTACATAATCGAGTTAGACTATGTGTAGAACCCAGGTGAATAGGGATGACAATGAAACCCGAACCCGATGGAAAAACCAAAAACCCGAAACATTCGGAACGGTTATGGGGTCGGGTAATCGGGTATGGGACCGGGTTTGGGATTACTTTTGAAATTTTTCGCGGGTTTGGGACGGGTATGAGATGTGGTGATATACCCGTTTACCTGATTATAAACCCGACATAGTTTTCTTTCTTTTTTTATTGATTTTAAGTATATATACCGTATTTATTTCAAGTACATATAATGTATTTATTTTAAATGTATATCCCCGACATGATTTTCTTTCTTTCTTTTTTATTTTAATTACAATTTTTATATACACCTGGTAGATACCCGATGGGTTTTGGGTCGAGTATATTCAACGGGTATTTTTTACAAAGTAACGGGTTTACCCAAAACCCACGTGGCATACCCGATACCCGACGGGTAATTACCTGATAGAAACCCGACGGGTTTTGGATCGGGTATGGGACAAGATTTTATAATCGGTTATGGGGTTGGGATTACCTAAATTCGTCCCAGACCCGACCCATTGCCATCTCTACAAGTGAGAGTGGGGGCATGGTGCCACCTCACCCACCACGGGCGTGAAAAACTGTGCCGGACACGGTGGGTGGGGGCGTGGTGAGGGGAAGGTGATGGTGGTAACGGGCGTGGGCGGGGGGGGGGGGGTGGAGAAGGCAAGAAAGAGTTGTTGCAAGGGTTAGAGGGGTTGGTCACCTTCACCCCATCATTACATACCTAGGTGGGGGTGGGTGTGAGAGAAGCCAGTGTCTACATGACACAAAAAATTCTTTACCCTCACCCGGGTATTACAGATAGTTTTAGAGCATGGGGTATACCGGTGTGATTGTGGTGTGATGTGATAATAAAGTGCACGCTACGTGGTGCCACGTCAGATTCTGAAAAAATCACACCATAATCACATGGCAAGGGGTATACCCATGTGATTGTGGTGGTGTGATAATTTAATGTTTATTTTTGAATTTTTATTTAAATAAAATTAAACATAATATTTAAATAAAATAAAACATAATATTTAAATAAACTTTTTAGATTTTAATGGTTTGTGTGTTAGGATCAGCCCAAAAGAAAAGGTCCATTAAAACCAACTAAATACAGAAGCAAAATCAGCCCAAAACACATCTATAATTGTTTGTCTTCTAGGGTTTACTTCTTCTTGTCTGTACCTGTTTCCGCCGCTGCAAAAGAAAAGCTCATAATTTCTGATCAACAATGGCTGAACAAGTGAGTAGAAAAAAAGCTCCTAATTTCCTAATTTGTTTCCTACATCAACGGTACAAAATCAATTTTCCAATTCGTTTCTCGCGTGAAAAATATCACGTAGGTACATCACGTCGTGATTTTTTTTTTGAGGGGGCGGTGTGGCTTTGGCTTCACGGCGTGATTCCTATTGCCACATAGGATCACGCCACCCATCACGTGGGTATACCGGACGACCTTAGAGTGTTATATAATCAATGAGATGTGATATCATAGTTTAAGTCAACCAAAAAAATTAATCAAAATGTATAACCGGTTTTGTACATGTTGAAACAATTTCAAAATGTAATATAACATTAACAATAAAAAAACGAGGTGAATCATATTGATAATTTAAGAAAATAATAGATCAATCTTTTTATAGCCTAAACTCTAATAAATAAAAATAATTTATGGTTGTGTTACGAAATTTCATAAGAAATTTCACATCCCACTTTAAATGTCAAACACTTATATATTGAAATTACAAGTATTATTCATTCTTTCATTTTTTTTTAACATCGGATTTTTTTCTCCAAATAGTTTGATGCAATTATAGGTTTTTTTCTAGAAACATCTTGTATACATGTGCGAATTTTAATTTGAAATTAAAAGTTTGTTATTTAAAAATCAAAACAAAACTACTAATACAAAATGAAAGATTATTATAGTTTTGGTTCCATTATAAAATGATTAATCTAAAAATAATATATGCAAAAAAATAGTCATCTATAAATAAATATTCTCCTTGTATCATAAAACCACCCACTAAGACCGAGTGTAGTGGACGTCAAGAGGGGCCAACAATCCGAGTGACCACCGCTTTTGCAAGAGTTTGGGGCGTTGAGGGCGTTAAACACCGCGCTGGATGGGCGTGATGGGGCTAACGGTATAGAATTTCTTTTTGAATGAAAAAAATGAAAAAAACCCTATACCGACGACATGTCGTCGGTATAGAATTTCTTTTTGAATTATTTAATTAGAACCTATACCGACGACATGTCGTCGGTATAGAATTTCTTTTTGAATTATTTAATTAGACCCTATACCGATGTCGTCGGTATAGGCTAACCTATACCGACGACAGCTATACCGACGACAATCTTGGGCTATTGGGACGAAGCAATCCCGACGACACCTATCCCGACGATATGTCGTCGGCATAAGCTATCCCGACGACAAGTCGTCGCTATAGGGTCAAAAAAAGTCGTCGGTATAGGGTGATATTGTTGTAGTGTAGAGGGGCGGAGGGGGTTAGGCGTAACTTTTCTCCGACGTGGTGTTGGGGTGTGAAGGGCACCAACCCACTACACTCGATCTAAGTTAACTATCTACAGTATAACTTCTAAAAAATATATATATACCAAAGGCATAAATCTATACCGTTACATGCCTAAAAGACATGCACCATGCCTAAAAGCCACCCTAGAATAGTCTAACAAAAAGGCCAACAAACATGGTAAACTTGAAAAAAAAAATATCTAAGTTATCATGTCACATACTTTTAGTATGTGTTTTAGGCATATGTGTAACAAATATTTCTACTCTTTTTAACATATATACAAGATTGCCGTTTTTAATTTGCATACCTATCTCGTCATCACCCATCACTATTTTCCCATCAAGGGCGGCCCTACGTTGTTTGTTTCCGTTCTAGTCTAATCGCCACCCACCTTCATGGGGACCTATGTCGTATGATGCCGATCTTTTATGGTCATCACTTGCATTCATTTTTCTACTTTGTGTAAAAACATACATGCATGAGAAAACCATCTTAGCATCAAAAAACAAAACTAAAAAAAGTGGATTATGAAATAACCAAAAAAAAACTATGCCACCCCAGGGATCGAACATTCGAACCCGGGAGTAAAGTGTATAATGGCGCGGCTCAACCAAATCCACCAGCCAATATCTTGGTTTGTGACATGAGAATTTAAAAGAAAACACTTAAAACAACAACAAAAAAATTACCACTCATGAATAGATACGTGTTTGAAACCGTGAAAAAGACCCACTAAAGGAAGATCACTGTAGACGCACTATCAAAATGTATATACTTAGGTAATATCTAGGTCAAAAATCTTGGACTAACTATAATTTTCATAATTGATACATGGTGAAGTTTTAATGAATCACATGTGGCACATGGGTCTAATGGTTGCTGTTGGGCTACAGGCTCATTAGCCACAAAAGATGTGGAGTATGTTTACCTTAAGGCTTAAAAAGGATAACATTCTTTTAAAATTTAATCATAGAGAGCAATTGTTGAGATATGTATACATACCCCCTTGCTATACTTTGACAACTCAAGAAATCCAAGGGCCCTTTGAAAAAAAAACACAATCTTACAAGTAAAACAAGACAAAAACAAACTATTATATCAATCAATAATATGGATTGAACCAATAAAATTTATTATTGGTTCTTTCAATCCTGTTCCGCAAGTCGATTTGAGTTATGTTTTATTATTTTATTAGTCGAATGGGTAAAATTTTAACATAAGTTGTATCATTGAGTATATCGTTTCTTACACCGTTATTATATAATGTGCATGTACATGTTATGGTATAACGTCAACGCTAACATAAGTCGACTCATTCCGAGTCTAACGGTTACACTAGTTTACATTAATAACACACTATGATTCTTAAGAAAACGCGCCTTCTATCTAATAATAACTAAAAAGATACGTTTTTATAATCTTTCTAAAACGATAAAGCACCTTATTTTTTTATACCAAAACGATAATAATTAATATTCAAAAGTAATACAAACTAATTTATTATACAATTATTCAATTTAATAAAAACCATTGCTAATTTATAAGAAATGTTAATACAATAATAGATTTGGTCTTTTACGTGTAAGAGAGTCGTCGCCTCGTCGGGTTCCTACTCAAACTTAGAATCTCTCTCATCAATCATAGACCTCAGAATCTATCTATCAATCATAGTACCTCACCCATCTCTTTTCTTTTTGCTTTTCCAGTTTCAAATTATTTTTATAACTTTAATGTAATATATTTTCAAATTTAGTTTACATATTTTATGTTTTATATTAGCAAAATTGTATATCTAAGTTTGAGAATTTATTTTATTAGAATATATGTTAAATTAATTTTTATAAATTGTAATTTGTTGAACGAAAGGAGAGTTGATGACTTGCTTTATTTCAAATGCTTTTTAAACACAAACAAAATTAAAAAAAAGATATAAATTTATAAAATCAAGGTTGATAAACCAAAATATTAATTAGTTACTAAAGCGTACATATGACATGCACCCATCGTATGATATTATGGTCTTCGAGAGCAGGGACGGCACAATCATTTTTGGCCCTAAAACGAATGTAAAAACTAGGGGCCTTTTTTCAAAGGTCATCGTTATAAATAAAGGCGGATATAGTATTTTTTTGTGAGGGGGCAAAAAACGGGTTAAATAAAGAAGGATTGCACTATGTATATACAAAAATAAAAAATTAGTCATAATTTGTTTTTGTTAAAATAGGGTTGTACTATGATTACACATTTATAGTCCCAAACAAAAAACCTAAATTGAACTATGTATATAATTTTGATTACACATTCATCAATGTCATTATATGTAATTAGATTTACTTAAAACCAAATGAGAACTTAGAATATGCATTTGTTGAGTTAGGAGGTGTAGAATGCATACTAAATTAAAACTATTCTAATTTCTAGAACCATAGAACCTCTAAGGTTGTTAGGGGTGAAGCTTCTAGACCGTGGGGGTTCCAATGGGGAAGCGCCCTATCGGGGGGTTAGGGGCCGGATGGAGTCCAAGGGCAACGCCCTTTGCGAGGGTCGAGTTGAAATTGATAATCGATCATAAAGAACTAGTGAAACAATAATAAGTTACTATTGATCATCCGTAGTAACTCTGATTATCTGTAGCAGCTGAAGCATCAATAACAATTGAAGCATCGGTAGCAACTGAATACTTCAGTAGTAACTGAGTGCACCGGTAGAAACTAAGCGATTAGTAGTAATAAAATTACTACTGATGGTCGGTAGTAACTTTGTTACTACTGATGGTCAGTAGTAACTAATACTACTTCATATATAGACAAATGAACCACCACAAACCTAAAATTACAATTGAAAGTCCTAAAAGTATAAAAAAAATCACAAACATACACTTTGTAATCCCTAAATAACAATCCAGTGACAACATGTCACTATAACATTGTAAAATTATAACATCCAAAGTGTGATACTCCTAAAGTTCATTATAAATTTACAGAAGGTTGTAATATTTTAGATCGATAAATAACCTAACTCGATCATGTGCCTATTCTTAATTAATATTATATGGAGAGAGATTAATTATAACAAAAAATTAGATAAAACTTCACTTATCGCACCTTAAATATGATACTGAAGTAGCAATATTATTAAAAGATTATAAATAAAAGTTTGAAATGACTATATATATGTGTGCCCGAGAAAACCATGAAATTTATGTAATTGATTACACTATATTTCCTCAAGTGAATGTGATTATATATGATCGTTGTGATCATGGATGTAGTTGAGGACAATTGTAGTGATTTTCTTGTTAATAATGAGATCAACCGTATGAACTTGCAAATTAAGAGAGTGATCAAATGAGGATAAAATAAAGAAAAGATCAATATGTTATAACATGATTGTTTAAAATGATAATACATTAATTTCTCTCGTATTCTTTGTCTTGTATTAAACAAATGTAAGTGCACCTAAACATATTTGGCCATAAGCAAAAGTTTAAAAAAAATAATTCTTTAATTAATTAGCATATATGATTGGTTAATCCATCTCGATTCAATGATTATGTGAAATGTATTAAAGAATCATGGAATTCTTTAAACAGAAAATTGTACATGCAACGCTCTGATGTGTAATAAATTACACATATTTTAATTATCAAATTAATCCCTATTTATGAACTATTTTACTCTCAATTATCATCGAATTCATTGGTCTAATTGCTGAATATGAGCAAATATGGAGAATAAACCAGGTAGATATTGAATATGATGGACTTGGAAGAAAATAAGAGATCCGCAGGAGACACATATGGTCGTGCCATCGTATACAGGACGTACGATTACCCAGGTTCCAAGTTCGTAGCCATGTTTGAAGATTGTACTGCCGTATGGTTATATACGGGTCGTAGGTCGGAGCCCTAAATTTGCCTATTTAAACAAATTGACGGCCATTCTTTGGAGACATCAACCGGAGGCAACGATCAGAAGTCATGGGGACATACTTGGGGCATATTGGAGATTAATTGAAGATATCTTGAAGCGCGGATCAAGAACACGCATCCGATTAACGTGTATTCGCGTTAAACGGCTCGGTTTGGCAATCTTTTCTTTTTCTCGTTTGAATTCTGCCATGAACCCAATTGAGTTTTGCTTGCTTTTGATTATGGTTGGCTAAACTTTATTTATCATCTATGTTTAGATTAATTATGATCACGAATGATTTAATTGTTTGACGAGATTACGAAACTTTGTTTAATTGAATATTTCTAACAAAATACTCTTATGATGCATATGTATGTTTACATTTGTTAATTTTATCTTTGATTTGTGTGGTGATTTTAGTTCTAAAGTGAGGGCCCACTCTTTAGAATTAATATTCACCATCTTTAGATCTATGATCTAATGCTTGACACTTTGGAGAGTGCAAGATTAGCCTAGGGCATTATTGGTAAAGTAAATGCTACTTTGATAATTAAATCCGAATAAAAGGGTTTAAGAGTTTGTTAGGGTTTTCCTTGGCATTCCTAAGTTAGTAAAAACCTCTGTTCAGTGATACTTCTTCTTCTTAGTGTGTCATGAAGATTTTGAGTCATAAGAGAGTACTATCAAAAATTGCTAAAGGTGTTAGTATGCATCTATAGTAATATCATTCTTTCCTAGATTTCAAGCCCCTGGTGGAGTAGTCTTCCACTGTAGCACAATCAACAAAGTGGTAGTTGGTTTTTCATTGTAGTAGGTCCTATGGTACCCAACGTTACGTTATGGAGCTTCAAATTACCGATTCATTTAGGTAACTATGGCGAGAGCCTAGCCTTTTAGAGAACTACCATCATAGTTTCAATCATTCAGTAGAGTCATCCACCCTTGATAAAAAAGATTCGAAGTAGGTGATAAGATTCTTCCATCTATTTCCCTAGATCTTCTATTTGTTTGCTTAGTCTTTCGTTCTTTAGTTTAAACATTAAACCCATCATTCATTATCAGCTAGATATCAATAAAGATTCAGTATTATTAGCTACTGTGTCTGGAGGATCGATACTTGGTTCTTGCCAGTACTATACTGTGTATACGATAGAACACTTGCCTATGTGTATGTAGATTAGTACTTTGGTGAAAATCATTTTACAAATTTAAAACTCGAAAGTGTAAATTTTTTTATTTAAATATATATACTTTTTACACACATCAAGTTTTTGGTGCCGTTGCCGGAGATACGGTAATATTGAGAACGACCAGAGTTGGTAATTTAGCTATTTACTTGCTTTATTTGTTTTTCTATAGTCAATTTCCTAGTAAAAGTGCCTTTCTGCTTTTAGAAAAATTTAAAAATTACAAAAAGAATAAAAATAAAAAGAGGATCGACGTCGCAATGGCAGTTGAAGACATGAGGATAACGATTAAGGACTACGCAAGGCGCGAGAACTACAATATAGGCAACATGTATAATCACGCATACGATCCTATGGGCGCCTAGGGGAAAAGTCTTTCTAACATAAACATAACCATGAACTGGGAAAGTGAGGATGAAATTAAAGTGCAACCTCCCCCCATGCTTTGGTGTTGTGGAATGTAAAATCCCAAAATCCCGACGTTTATTTTTATAATTATTTTGGGATCGTGTTTGATGTGTAAAGATTGAGGGCCAAAGTGGCAACACGTGAAAGAGAGGAGTGAAGCCTTAACCCTAGCCGCCAACCCTCCCTCCTCACTTCTTTTTTATTCATGCAATAATTCTATATATATAGAGAGAGAGAGAATCCTAGAGAGAGAAAGTGCAAGTTTTCACTCTAGATCGCTTCATCTCCATTCTCTTGTGATCCTGTTGTTCTTTGCTCGAGTGTTTGGTCGATTTGAGGTAAGAAACAGTCTCTGAATCTTCATTTTCATCATTCGGGTAAAATGGTGGGTTATGGATCAAAAGTTGAATATTTACGTATGAAATGGCCTAAAAACACTAGACTTGACCTTGCATGAGTTAAAATAAAGTTTTGGACGTAAAAAGTTGGAAGCTTTGATCGAAAAACATTGTTTTTGGAAAAAGCCTTGAATCGGCCGAAAGTACGGGTGAATCGGCCAAAAGTTTCAAAAGTTCCGGCCGAATGAACAATTCCGACCGAATGTGTAGTTCCGGCCGAACGTGTAGTTCTGGCCGAAAGTAAGTTTCAGCCAAAAGTTTCATAATTGAAATGTAACCGTTTTGACATGATTTCGCATTACTATTCGTATAGATTGTTGAGCGTTCCACCCTAGTTGAAAGCCTTGTGTTATACCATAGCAAGCAGCAGGTCAGTTCTATTTGCCCTTTTTATTATTTTTTGAGCTGATGCGCACACTCACAGTTAAAGAATTCTTTTACGAATAATACAAAGTATTCTTTATGAATAAACAGTTAAAGTATAAAGCTAAAGTAAACCGATAGAGAAAGACGTTACAGAAAGATAGTTCTATTATGTGTTATTACATGTTAAAGTGTGCTTACTTGATTGTTTGCTTTAATGTGCTAATATGATAGTTAAATGATTGATAGCGTACAGTTAAAGTGCTATAGTCATAGAAAGTAGAAAGGAGTCTTGTTACAAGCATATTGGATCCTTGCAAGCAATAGAAATTAAAAAAGAATCTTGAATTCAACCCTAAGCATAGAAAGGAGTCTTGGATTCAACCCCAAGCATAGAAAGGAGTCTTGGACTCAACCCCAAGCACAGAAAGGAGTCTTGGATTTTAATCCAAGCACAGAAAGGAGTCTTGTACGAGTACAAGCGGATAGATAAAAGACTTGGATGAGTGCTTCTTCGTTCATGTATATGTAAAGATAAAGATAAAGTTTTCCTAGATTGTATAGATAAAGTTTTGTTAAAGTTAAAGAAGGTGATTGATATTGCTAAAGTTTTAAAGTTACGTTTGTTGATATAACTCAACCAGCTACTTTTGGTGTGTGCATCATGTTGACTTTGGGAAGCTTAAGATGCTTGTGACTTGGTGGGCTGCTTGGTGCGAGAAGTGACATCCTAGTTATTGTTTTTATTCAAAGACAGTTTATGTTTCTATTTATGGGATGTAAATACTTATGGTCCGTTAAGCAAAGTTTCCGCTATGTTTGAATGAAGTTTTTAGTTTAAGAACTATTATGCCGATGTGTAAATCCAACGTTTGAGAGTCCCGAGTTTGGGCGTTTCATGGAACAAACCCAAGGACTGGAGATGGCAATGGACGAAGTGCAATTCTCAACTCCACAAAGTTCAACACAAGTCCCACCTCCGGTTCAACACACATTGAATCATGATGAGCTGCATAAACTTTTGCCCCATGTACCTGGACAAGATAATAACATGTCGGAACTGAATGGGCAATATTTAGGGAAGACGATGACAAAGAAGTGACAGAGTTTCCAGACCAAGACCACATTGATAATACAACCATGAATGAAGAAGTAAGGGAAAACCTCACGAAGACCTCCTCAAATGATGACATAATGGAGAACCATGTGAAGGAGTAGCTTATTCCATCTTGGGAGGATGAGTTGATTGGTATACCTCTGACATGAGCAAAATGAGATCGGTTTGACCTGATTGGTATCTTGCTGTGTTAGAAGCATTGTTATACGGAAAGCCGACCCTGGAGATAAGGAAGAACCACATCAAGGAGTTGTATTGCAAGTGAATGGGTTCACCATTGAATCATCAATAAAGGTGATACCTGACCCACGTATTTGCGTTAAAGATAGTCGGCCCGTGAAAGAACATGATGGTGGATCGCCACCCAAATCAAGAACACCACGAAAAAGGGTACAACACAAGTTGGATCAGACAAACTTGAAAATGAGGAGATGGACTAAGAAGCACCATAATAATTCAACAAACCACAAAGATAAGCGCCTTCCTCACTACATCACTCGTATAAGGTTTGGTCGGGGAAAGTATAAATCTTGGTGGCCAGACCCGTTTCAATTTTTACAAACATTTATGAGTTCTACCGTTAGGTTCGTGCCAACCATAGTAAACATATAAAACTGAACGGGACGAGTGGGAAACGGATTAAAGAGAAGTCACCTGATTGTGAGGAAAACCTTACCCTTCACCTAAGGTAACTTAAATATGGGGCGAGTCTAGCTAAAAAGACTCGTTAATAAACTAAGCGTTTCTGGGAGATAACCCGAGGTTTTGTTTTTATATTCGTACTAATCCTTGTCTCAGTATTCTTAGCCTGGCTTCAGTTTATCATTTTTGGAATACGTAGCTCGATCACAGGAATCGTATTGCTTGTCGACGTTGACCACATAATTGGAACTGTAGAATCAAGGGTGTTTTTAAGTTCCTCTGCTTTCATTGTTTTTTAATTTTTATGTACATTAGGAACAATGTACGATTCACGTGTGGGGATAGGAAACTACATTTTTGGAAAACCCCTTAAAAGTTTTCAAATGGTTTTTGAACTATTTGCAAGTTTTTCTTGCGATTTTACGATACATAATAACACTCTCATTAGGCATTTGAAGCAGATAACATTTTTGGCATATATGTTAAATCCCGATGCATAACTATATTTTTGGATTCGCATATATAAAAAGAACGAGCAATTGTTTTTATAAAAATTGGTAAAGACATATTCCAAGTGTGTGAATTTGAATGGAGGAGAATTAGACATGTTTTAACATTTTCCTCTTTTCTTTCCATTTCCATGAGAGTTCTTTTTAGCCTAATCACCTTTTTACTTTCATAGATAGGTCTATTTCATGTGGGAGCCACATGATTCCTTCAGTTTATAACTTGTGTAGGGTATACATTTCAAGACCATGAACTAATTAATTGCATAAAATGATAGAGACATTAGGATTAACCCTTTGATTAGCCATTTTTGTTTGTTTTTCCATACCCTGAAATTATCCTTTAGTGAGCCAAATTTGAGTCTTTTACCTTTCATTTGATTTAAACCCACAAAATTTAGCCCCCTAAACTTTTTTTTAAGCCTTTTATTTTTAACCCTTGTGTTAATTCCAATTTTAGGTAGTGTCTAAATATGGTAGTTCTGTAAATAAATGTAACACCCTAAAAAAAATAAAGACGGATTATAAACGGGCTTCCGGAGGAAATAAAGAAATCAAGATGTGGGTTTCTGGGCTCGTGTAATGGGCCGCGAAGGGAGGGAAGGATGGGTTTAGAACCCTAGCCCTCACTCTTCCTTGCCCTAATTTGCACCAAGCTCCTCCTCCCTACATTCTTTTGAGAGAAACCGTATAGAGAGAAAGTGTTGGATTGGGCTCGAGATCTCTCCATCACCCTTCTCCACGGATTGTGTGAAGTTTTGCTGAGGAAACGAAGCGTTTTGAGGTAATCATCACCATCGAATCTGAGTTTTTATATTTTGTGGGTTTTGTGAGATTTTAATGAAAATGTAGCATTTTTACATTTGAAATGAAAAAAAATCATAGATCTAGCGTCACGAGCATGAAACACGAAGTTTGAACGTAAAAAGATGCTGGCCGCCGCTCCTATGCAGAAACCCTAGGTTTCTGCTGGGGAAGACGACCGGGCGAAACTATGTAGGCAGGCGAAATTGTTCATGTGGCGAAACTGAATAGATTCGCTAGGAGATGGGACACGAAACTAGCCTAGTTTCGTTTGAAAGTAGTTACGCCTGATGCATAGATTCACTATGTGTAAGGAAGCGAAAGTACCATAGTTTCGCTAGGAATAGTGTGGCGAAACTAACACTAGTGTAGAAGCATGTTTTTATAAATATAGATAAAATTCTATGTATCGGTGTACGTGGCTAGTACGCAGGAGGGTGTTCCTGAGTACTTAGCCTGCACACCAGTTTGATCCTACGTACTTAGTAAGTACGCAAGGCTTTTGTCTTGCGTACTTGTCAAGTACGCATGACCAAACCCTGCGTACTTAGACAAGTACGCAGGTAATATTCATTCCCCTATAAATAGAAGACTTGTCTTCATTTGTAGGTGGAACTTCTGGGAACTAGGTCGAGAGGTGTACGGGCGGGATGAGCTCTCCCGCCCCTGGACCGTGAGCGTAGACGAGAGATGTGTACTTCTTCGGTATGTAATGTGAGATGACTTCGTTGTTATGGATTACATATTTTTTTTGTGTTGATTCTCTTCTTTATGTTCGTGTTTCTCTCTGTCTCGTTCTTCTTTGTTCCCACACAATTCACAGAACATGTCCGTGTATTTCCGTTGCGCGACGAGGCTCAAGGGACCTACAACTAGTTTCGCTCAGAAATGAATGAGCTTGGAATTTGACACGTTTGGTTATCGATCCAGATTTCGAGCGTCGTTCGTTGAGTTGACGATACGTTTGAGCTAGCTGAACAGGTGAGTTATTTTAAATGTTTTTATGATGTTTTGGGCTGGTGTGCATACTTGTGAAAAGGTGTTTACGAAATGTTTTGCCAAAGGCGTTTACGAATGGTTTACGAATGAATTATTATTTAATAAAACGTACGAATGCCTTAACGAAAGTTTGATGTAAAAGAAGGGAATGTTTTACGAAAGTCATAAAATATATGAATCTGCCATGTTTCCTTTGGGAACCGAGGTTATGTATGTTATGTATGTTATGTTCGGCAATTCCTTTACAGGGGCCTTTGTGGCTGGCCAACTGTTTTACAACTGGTTCTTCGTGATAGGGAATGAAGACGGTCATTCATAGGGTTAACGTGACCCTTCGTATGTTTTGGTCTTCATAGAGGTAACGAGCCTTAGGTTTCTCCACCAGTATGTATGTATGTATGGAATTGTCGGTTACGAGAAATCGCAGATTTGATGTATTTGTTGACTTATGTTTTCCTTGATGTTATTGCATGTTTTACGTATCCTTTTATTAAAAGTTTAAATGTTATGTTTTGGCAAAATATTTGAAGTTAAGGTTTTATGTAAAAGCTAGAACTCACCAACGTAAGTGACTTTTAGTATGCACATTCAGGTTAAGGACATGTATGGATGTTGGACGGTGATGTTGGGCAAGCGAGAAGAGTTACTCGGTTGATCATGAAGACTGGCATCCCGTTACGTTTATGTTTATGTTTACGGTTATGTTATGTTAATGTTTATGAATTTTGGAATGTTGAACAAGTTATGTTATGTTTTAATGAAAGTTTTCGCTGCGTTATTTGATATTCAAGTTTAAGATTTGTTTGTTTATAAGTAAATCCAACATGCGAGGCCTTGCGGGTTTGGGGCCTTATAATAAAGCTAGAAAAATTCGAGCATAAAATTAATTGTGATAAAAAAATAGGAAGAAAAAAAATAAATAAAGAGAAAAATATAAGAACAATAAAAGTGAATAAATATCAAAATGATCTAAAGTTTAAAGTTTATTCGGTTTAGTAGTTTTCAGTAGGTTGTTTTGTTTTTATCATATCTATACCGGAGTTTTCACACTTAGCCACTTTACCCTGAACCTTAGCCCCGTTACAAAAGTTGTGTAACGGGGCTAACGTGCAGGGTTTGGAATAACAATTTAAAAAGTGCTTAAGTGTGAAAATTCCGGTATAGATAGGATAAAAACAAAACAACCTACTGAGAACTACTAAACCGAATAAAATTTAAACTTTAGATCCTTTTTTATTCACTTTTATTGTTCATATATTTCTCTTCATTCATTTTTTTTCCTTCTTTTTTTTCATCACATCTAATTTTATGCTGGAATTTTTCTAACAACTTTATTTACATTTTTTCCTTCTTTTTTTTCATCACATCTAATTTTATGCTGGAATTTTTCTAACAACTTTATTTATAGAACTGCCATAATTTAGACACTAACTAAAACTGGAATTTTTCCAATTGAGACAACATGTATAATTACCCAACTAAAAAGCCCGTTACACTATACCGGAGGACTATGCAAGGCACGCGAACTAAATTGGAGGCAACATGTATAATCCCACATACCATCTTATGATTGTTGTATACGCAGTTGGATTTGAATAGTTATTGTTGTTGTATACGTTGATAACTTGAATATAATTGGAACTCCTGAGGAGTCTCATAAGGTGGTTGAATGCTTAAAAGGTAATGAGAAACTTTGGAAAGATTAAATTTTATCTCAAGTTACAAATTACACAACTTAAAGATGAAACTCTTGTGCATCAATTAAAATATGCAGAAGAAACTAAACTTGGTGATTACAGTATCTAAAATAACTACGTACAATAATGGTACAATATTGGATGAAATAAAACAATTGTTAATGAAATCTTTACATTAGATAAAGAAATCAATGTTTAAATGATGAAGTTTATGTGTCAAAACTTCTGAAGAGTGCATACAATTAAATATTGGTAAATAAGGAAAAAAGAAGTACATGAAGGATTGTAAATGCATGAAGCATTGAAAAAACCTTGAGAAATATATTATATAAAGGTAACAAGTTCTTTATATGGACTAAAATATTCTAGTCGAATGTGGTATAATCAACTTTGTGAGAATCTCGTAAAAGAGGGATACAAATTTATGTAAGTAGTCCATATTTTTTTCTAAAAGAACAATCTTAGGTTTAAAATTGTTATAGTATTGCTGATGATTCTCTTTACAATGAAAGACGGTATAACAGAATTATATTTTGGTCTGTGGATTGAGCATTTGTAAAATGGTATTTTTGTTCATCAATCAAATTATCCAGAAGATGTTGAAACGTTTTAATATGAACAAAGCTCACCGTCTAGGTACGTTAAAGATTGTCCAATCACTTGATATAGGAAATGACTCGTATCATCTTAAATCAAAGAATGAGAAATTCTTGGTCCAACAGTAGTATAGTTAAGTACAATTGGTACATTAATATTTCTTGCTTATCTAAGCATTACTAGATATATTATTCATTAAATTCACTTACAAGATATATATAGCTTGTGTCGAGCAAAGTTGCATTGGAATATGTTCAAACAAATATTTTGATACCTCCATGGTAGAAAAGATACGAATTTGTATTATTAATAGCACATCAAAACAAGTCTGGTTAGTCTTGTATGTATATATGAAATGTAACATAACATAGCCATGGATATTTTAGTATTTATTTGTGAGAAGAGACACCGAAAGTTTCACATGAAGAAACTTACAACATTCATAAGTATAAAGTGGCACATCAAAAGATCAACCGACAATGTGACATGTCTATTCATAAAATCATTGTCTACAAAAGCTTCAAGCAACTTTTACCGAAGATCGACAACCATCACTAATTAAAGCATGACAATAAAATGAAAGATTTTCTTTTCTTAAGTTTTGTCTTACTGTGTTTTCTTAGTAAGGCTGACAACATAATTGATCCGAGAGTATCACTTAATTAAAAATTGGTTCTGAAGTACCAAATGAGTATATTGCATGTAGTACTAACAATACACCAGCTAAAGAAGCATAATTAATAATCGTCAAGGGACAAAATATGACCTACAATCTTTTCCTTTATTTATGAACAGCAAAGGCCCTGACACCAGGGATCACCCTAACAAACGGATTACCCTTCCGTTCCAACAAAAGAAGCGTGGTGACCCAGCCCCACATCACCCATTAGAAAACCCACAACTAGGAAAACCTCCTTGCTCGACACGGAACATTTTTGTCCCAAGTGAGACTCGAACCCGTGACCTTTCATTTGAAAAGTAATGAAGCTAGCACTCAAAGAAGACTCGGCGGTATACAATCTTTTTTCCTGACCATGATTTTGCCCATACTTAAGTTTTCCTATCAAGGTTTCTAACAAGCCAACATTACAAAAGCTATACGACGAATAATATACTATTTTCTTTAATGATTCTCAAGGAGCTGTATTCTGAACATATTATATAATAATGACTATCCACCTATCTAACTCTAATAGCAGTATTATATTTGTATTAATGTTAAATGCCTGTAAATTTAGTAGTTTTTGTATTTAATATACATCTCAATGAAATGGGTTCTTCGAGATTCTCTCTATAATAATGTGTTACTTAAATTTTATTACTGGGTTGTTGCACAACATCAACGATTTATTCATTTTTATTTAACTTTTAGCTTTTCTAGCAATTTTTTGATAAAAAATAATACTTTAAATTCCAATAATCAAAAGACATAATTTGCATGCATTAATTAATATGTATATTCGTGTCTTTTAGAGTGGATCAAGAATTCTTTGATACAGTAATAGATCAATTTGATTTGCATAAGAACTCACATTCTTCAAAGGAATTAAGAATAAGATCTCTTTAGATATGATTCTCTAATTTATCCGCTTCCTTTTTCCCCTTGATTAATTAATTTGATCAATTTTATAACTGAAATCTCATAAAAATGATTTTGGTCAACTTCGAGAACTTAAGTATTGATATTTGTTGGATACGATTTTGGACTTATGCGCTAGTGTGATTTGCATTTATAAAATACAGACAAAAAGTTCAATTTTTCAATTTCCTTTATGATTTTAAATTGTTTATGATGTTAAATTGATTGAATAATATATGACAAGAATATTTATATTATACAATGTATAAACACATATAATGATTTCAAAAGAATGAAAGGTATTTTAAGGGCACGCGGAATCTCAAATATAAAATACAAAGTAAAATTCAAAAGGTAATTCAAGTTTATATACATATAGGGTGTTTAAAAACCGTTAAACTGCCTCAACCTTCTAAATCAAAGCAAGTTGGCCACTTTAAGATTCTAACTGTTTGGTTTATGGTTCGGTTTCCACGATTTGGCGTTTTAACGGTTCAGTCTGGTTTGGAACATGGAACCGTCTGTGGAAACTGAACCGGCCATTTAAGCTATATATATAGATATATATACGGGAATGTTTCACAAATAAGTGAATTTTCGCTAAAAAACTGGGTCAAACGAACTCCGATTGAACTAATTCCAGCGCCGTTGGAACCGGCTCGTCGAAATAAAGCCTATAGCTAAACCCTTAAAGTTAAACCATAAAAGCTAAACGCTAAAGTGAAACCCTAAAAGCTAAACCCAAAAACCTAACTACCCCACCTCCACCCCCAAAAACCTAAATCCTCCAACCCCCACCCCTCAAAAACCTAAACCTACCCACCCACCCCAAAAAACCTAAATATCCCCATCCTCACCCCCCCACCCCCACCCCTCAAAAACCTCAACGAGTCAGTTTCAACGCCGCTGGAATTAGTTCAATCGGAGTTCGTTTCACCCGGTTTCGGTTAAAAAGAAATTTTTTCTTAGGTATCTTAGCGAAAATTCACTTCTTATTTAAACCTCCCTACATATACATATAAATATATATATATATATATATATATGGAAAACACCACAGGATAGTAACCAAGTTTCAAAAGTGTTCCAATTAGGTCACTCACCATAGTATACCCGATGGTGTATACCGTGTAAAATGCGTATTGAGTGACCTAATTGGAACACTTTTAAAACTTGTTTACTATTCTACAAAGTTACCCCTATATATATATATATATGGGAGAGTTCCGGAGTAAAACAAAAGTTAAACGAAAACTAAGAAAACCAACTTTTGACCATTGATTAAAATGATCAATTGATGAGATTAATCAGTAGCAAATCTGTCAATATCTAAAAGATAATTAATTTAATTAAATGTTATAAGGGTATATTGGGTGGATTACAATTTTCTATTTAATTTCTCTCTCATTTCACTCCATGATTAATTAATTCACCCCATATACTCCTATATATATAGGAAGTATCAAGAGAAAACTGTAAAATTAGGCGAAAACCAAGAAAACTCCTCTTAACCAATTAAACTCTTTTTCAATTTAATTTTTAAACTTTTAATTAGAAGGTTAATTGTGTAATTTTAACATCCTTAATTTTTTTATTTTTTTTTGGGGGGGGAGGTTATATACTTTTTTTATTTAATTACTTGATTCACTTCATGATTAATTGATTATCTTATTTCTCTCTCTAAATTTTTTTTATTTAAGTTCTCTATCATTTCACTCCATGATTAATTAATTCTTTAATTTGGGTCTTGGACGTTGTAATTCATTAGAAGAAAAAAGAAGAATAATGGTTTCAACGATAAACTACATATACGTATCTCACGACCCATCTCTTGTATACGTAACTCGTTTTTTCCATTTTTTTGTATGAGCTACGTATACATAAGTCGTATGAGCTACGTATACGTAACTCGTTTGAGCTACGTATATGTAACTGTTTTCTTCTCATTTTTTTATGTTCTGTTAACCCATATGTAAACCTGAGCTTTTTTCTCTAGGCTACATATATGTAACTCGGTTATTCTTTCCCCATTTTATTATTTATGTTGACACACATTTACGTATATTTAAAAATGTTTACATATACGTAAACATACATGCGTAAATGTCATATACGTAAGCATATATGTAATTATTGATAAATGCAAAAAAAAAATGTAGTCGTTCAACTGTTTTTTAATAATTTGTATAAATCCTGAGTTTTGATTTTTAATAAAACTGGTTTTAGGTGGAGAGAGAGAGAGAGAGAGATAGAGAGAAAGAGAGAGTTTTAAGGGATTTTGCTTGTTTACAAAATATAAAAATTGTAATCCACCTAATATACACCTATAGCATTTAATTAAATTCATTATCTATTAGAAATTTATAGATTTGTGACTGATTAATCTCATCCATTGATCATTTCAATCAATGGTTAAAAGTTGGTTTTCTTAGTTTTCACTTAACTCTTGGTTTTCTCTAAAACCCTCCCAAAAATATATATATATATATATATATATATATATATAATTTTTGGGATACATAGTTATGTGCATGTATTATGGTGGAGGGTATCCATATATCCCTCCTATCTTTAAAGCCACTTGAACGTCACATCAAATTTTTCATGACTTCTCAATCTTTTCCTAAACGACTTCCAAACTGATTAATTTAAACTATGAAAAATAATAAATAAATTAAAAACTAAATTAAAAAACATAAATTGATTTAAAAACATAAACTGATTTAAAAAAAATACAATTGTAAATAAAATTACATGACAATAATAAAAAAAATACACAATAGTATCATAGTCTTAATCTTTTGAAGGGTTAGATAAAACTTATAGAGAAATATTGTAAGGCCCCAAACTCGGGAGACCTTACGCGCTGGATTTACTCATTCACAAACAGTTCTTAAACTTGAATATCAAATAACGTAGCGGAAAACTTCATTTCAAACATAACATAACATTGTTCAACATGCGGAAGCGTAACATTGTCTTAAACATAAAACATAATATAAATAAAACATAACGGGATGTCGGTCTTCATATCATCCGGGTAACTAATCAAGCCGCCCAGCATCACCGTCCATCATCATAACATGCCCTTAACATGAATGTGCATACTTAGGGGTGCAAACGAGTCGAGCTGCTCGCGAGCTACTCGAGATCGGCTCGTTAAAAAGCTCGAAACGAGCCGAGCTTAAACGAGCTCGAGCCGAGCTCGAGCCTAAGAATAAGCTTGTTTATTAAACGAGCCCGAGCCCGAGCTTCACTTATCGAGCTCGAGCCGGCTCGCGAGCCTTAACGAGCCTTTTATTTATATAATGTTTTTAATATATTTAATATATATTTATAAAATAATAATAATAATTAGTATATATAAAATTAAGATAAATATAATTAAATAATATGTATTATGTTATATAGAAAAACTATAATAAAATTTATATAAAAATAATTATAAATATATATAAATTAATTAATATATAATAAACGAGCCGAGCCCGAGCCGAGCTCGAGCTTGTAAAGCTACCAACGAGCCGAGCCCGAGCTTCGAAATTAGAGCTCGAATCGAGCCGAGCTCGAGCTCGAGCTCACAGTAAGTTAAACGAGCCGAGCTCGAGCCTAGTCAAGCTCGGGCTCGGCTCGGCTCGTTTGCACCCCTATGCATACTAAAAGTCAGCTACGCTGGTGAGTTCTAGCTTTACATAAAACCTTAACATAAACATTTTGCTAAAAACATAACATACATTTATTTAACAAAAGCGTACGTAAAACATGCAATAACTTAACATCATCATAACATCGTAACATAGCATCATATCATAAGTCAACATGAACCGAATCTGCGCCTTCTCGTAACCGTCAATTCCATACATCGCATACCAGCGAATGAACTTAAGGCTCGTTACCTCTAAGTCATCCGTCACCCAGGTCTCCTAAGGCTCGTTACCTCTAGGTGGACAAAACATATGTATCCTAAGGCTCGTTACCTCTAGGTAGAAAGAACATAACTTAGGCACTATTTCCCCGCAAGGAATAGTACCTTCCATCGGGATCCCAGTAATCCCATGGGTGACCGTCGTCACCCCATCATCAACCAGTTGTACAACCGTTAGCCAGCCACAAAGGCTCCCCGTAAGGGTAAGGCCAATACATACATACATACCCAGCTCCCGTAGGAACTCGTGGCAGATTTGTTCATTGTGACTTTTACAAAAACCTTTACCTCATTTTAGTTAAAGCATTCGTACGTTTTATTAAATAATGTTTCATTCATAAACCTTTCATAAACTTCATTTGGCAAAACATTTCATAACATCCTCCTTCGTAAACAACATTTCATAGTCATCATTTCGTAAACATCGTTTCGGAAACATCATTTCGTTTGCACATCAGCCCAAAACATTTAATTAAAACATTTAAAGAAGGGCTTCTAGAACTCACCTGATAAGCTAGTCACGATTGTCCTAAACAAAAGCTCAACAACGTCACGTACGATCTGAATTAGGTAGTTAAATACACATCAGACCCAACCCTGACTCTAACGGTTTCGAACATACTGACTTCACTAACCAGCTATATATACCCATAGACCTGATGCTTGCGCACTTAGCAAGTGCGCAGGGCCTTGTTCTTGCGTACTTAATAAGTACGCGTACTTCGCTTCTTACGTACTTGATAATTACGCAGGCTTTGCTTCTTGCGTACTTGATAAGTACGCGGGACCTGCTTCTTGCGTACTTGATAAGTACGTAGGACCTTCTTCTCCGTAAAAATCCTAACTTTTTGCATGCAGATCCGACCTCATCAAGATCCGAACTTTTTACATTCAAATCATTTGCTTTTCATTCTAGATGCTACATCTATGTTTACATTCAAGTTTCATATGTAAAAATGCTATCTTTTTTATCCAAAACCACAAAACGAACAAAAACTCAGATATAGATCAGATCGTTACCTGTATCGAGCTTCTGACTCGGAGGATTTGCTCACAAGCTATGGAGTAACACACTTCTTCAATCTCGGGTCGATCCGCCAACTTTCTCTCTCTACGGTTTCTCTCTCTAGATGTTGCAAATGAGAGAAATGGAGGTGACTTGGGCTATTTATAGTGAAGGGACTCCTCCCCTCATGTTCGTCGGCCCCTCTGGCCCGGCCCGTCATGCCTCGTTCATTTATTCCGTTCGTCTCGGGCTTAACCCGTTATTTTAACCACCGTTTTATTTTTGGGATGTTACAAGTCTACCCCCTTACAATAGGTTTCGTCCCCGACACCTATCATAAGTCAAATAGTTGAGGGTACGACTCCCTCATTTCCGTCTCCGTTTCCCAAGTAGATTCCGATCCCTTCCGGTGCTTCCATTGACTTTAACTAATTTAATAACCTTATTACGTAAACGCTTATCCTTCCTGTCTAAGATGACTATCCCAACTGTCGCCAAAATCGATAAAACAAGCACGAAGCATATCCTCCAATGTCTGAATGGTCCTTTCAGACTGACCATCCGTTTGTGGGTGGTATGCCATACTAAAATTGAGTCTCGTGCCCATCGCCTCATGAAATCTTTTACAGAACCTCGATGTGAAACGTGTGTCCCGGTCAGATACGATCGTCAAAGGCATCCCATGCCGTGCTACTACTTTGTTAATAAATACCTTTGCTAACATTTCCGACGAGAACGTCTCGCGAATAGGTAGGAAATGAGCACTCTTCGTTAAACGGTCCACAATTACCCAAATGGTGTCATGACCTTTAGCTGTGCGAGGTGGCTTGGTTATGAAGTCCATTGTATGTGTTCCCACTTCCATTCCGGTATATCAAGAGGTTGAATCTTTCCATAAGGTTTCTAGTGTTCGGCCTTTACTTGCGAGCAAGTCAGTCACTTGCCTACGTATTTCGTCACTTCATGCTTCATTCCAGGCCACCAGTATTCCTTCCTCGGATATTGGTAGATTTTGTTGGTACTAGGATGGATAGAGTAACGAGACTTATGAGCCTCATCAAAGATCTTGGTTCTAAGCTCGCCACCCATAGGTATCCATACCCGTCCAAAACGTGTCCTAACACCAAGGGTGTTATATTCTAACTTGTCCTATTAGCCAACCATCTTTTCTTTCTTTATGTTTTTTTCTTTCAGTGCCTCATCTTGAGCCTTTTCAATTTCCCTCATAACATCCGATGTTACCACCAATTGGCAAGCTTTCACTCTAATAGGAGCTGGCACGTCCTTTCAACTTAGAGCGTCGGCCACCACATTTGCCTTTCCAGGATGGTATATGATTTCATAGTCATAATCTTTCAGGATTTCCAACCATTGTCTCTGCCTCATATTAAGCTCCCTTTGTTCGAAGAAGTACTTCAAACTTTTATGGTCGGAGTAAATCGTAAACTTCACCCCGTAAAGGTAGTGCCTCCAGATTTTCAATGTGAATACGACAGCAGCAAGTTCCAAATTGTGAGTCGGATAATTGACTTCGTGGACCTTCAACTGTCGTGATGCATACGCGATCACTCTCCCGCGTTGCATCAGCATGCTCCCCAATCCCTGACCCGAAGCGTCAGAGTATACCACCAAGTCTTCATTGCCCTAGGGAAGGGCCAAGACTAGAGCTTGGGTTAGCTTCTCCTTCAATTCCTTAAACGCCTCATCTTGGGTCGAACCCCATTCGTACTTTACCTCCTTCCGAGTCAACTTTGTCAACGGCAAAGCTATTTTCGAGAAATCCTTGATGAATCTCCGATAGTAGCCTGCCAATCCCAAGAAACTGCGGATTTCAGTTGGCGTCTTAGGAATATTCCATTCCCTTACCGTCATTATCTTTGCTGGATCAACCATAATGCCATTCGGGTTAATGACGTGACCTAGGAATTGGACTTCCCTAAGCCAGAACGCGCATTTGGAGAACTTAGCATACAACTTTTCCTTCTTTAGAGCCTCCAACACTACCTTTAAGTGACATGCGTGATCACCCTCATTTTTGGAGTAGATGAGGATATCATCGATGAACACGATTACCGATCGGTCCAACATCGGTCGACACACCCTATTCATTAAATCCATGAACGTTGCGGGGCGTTCGTCAATCCGAAAGACATTACGCAGAACTCAAAATGTCCATAACGCGTGCGAAATACGGTTTTCGGTATGTCTTCTTCCCTCACCTTCAACTAAGGATACTCGGATCGAAGGTCGATGTTTGATAACCAACTTGCGCCCTGTAATTGATCAAACAGGTCATCGATCCTTGGTAAAGTGTACTTGTTCTTCACCATATGTTTGATCAAATCACGATAATCAATATACATTCTCATCGAACCGTCTTTCTTCTTCACAAACAACACCGGAGCACCCCAAGGCGAGATGCTCGGTTGGATAAATCCTTTCTCAAGTAACTCGTCTAGTTGTGCCATTAGCTCTTTCATCTCCACTGGTGCTAGTCAATATGGAGCCTTAGCCACGGGCTGGGCATCTGGTACTAAGTCAATTCGGAACTCAATTTCTCTGTCGGGTGGTGTCCCAGGTAAGTCCTCTTGAAACACCTCCGGGTACTCGCGTAGCACGGGTACATCGTCTAGTTCCTTCACTCCCTTACACTTGTTAATTACGTATACCAGATAAGCCTCGCATCCGCGCCTCAGGTAATCTGATGCCTTAATCATCGAGATGACATTAGGCATCGGGGCGTCACGATCTCCAAAAACCTCGACTTCGCTACCATCCGGAGCCTTGAGTCAGATTATCTTTCGTTTGCATATAATTTGCGCTTCATTGGCAGTTAGCCAATCCATACCTAACACGACATCGAACCCACCCAAAACCATAATGAACAACCTGACGGGGAATCTATGGCCTTCTATTTTTATCGTGGAATTTTCAACTACATCAGTCACCCTTGTAGTTCTACCCTCAGCGGTTTCTACGCTAAAGGCCATTTCTAGCTTACTTACAGTGTACTTTACTCTTTTACAAAAAGTCACAGATATAAAACTCTTACTGGCACCCGAATCAAATAACACACATACAAAAGTGTTGTCAAGGATAAACGTACCTGACGCCACCTCGGGGTCTGACCTGGCTTGTTCCTGCGTCAGCGCATAGGCTCGAGTCTTCGCTCGAGCCCTCTCTTCTCTCTTCTCAGGGCCTTTCCCTTTTCCCGTTTCACCCATTCTTGGTTTAGTGCATTCCGGGCTCATGTGTCCGTCTCCGCCACAATTATAACATTTAATTCCTTGCATGCATTCACGTGAGTAGTGCCCAGTCTTGCCACATTTGTAGCACATATTCTTCCCTAGCCTGCATTCACCTAGATGCCTACTGCCACACTTCCCACATACCGCGGCGTCACCCACTCTAGCCTGTTTCTCTCGAGCTCCAAACAGTCTCTCGCTAGAAAACTTGGTTTCTTCTTCTGCTCATCAGTAGCGACAACATTCAGTGCCAAATCATCAAATACCACGCCACTCAGTTCTATGACCGAATCGTAGGTAATAGGAGTGTTTGCCTTAACGTAGGTGCGGACCTTGTCCGGCAGTCCCTGAATGTAGCAGACAATCTTTCTGTCCTCAGTCGCGACGAGATGTGGCACCAGACGTGCCAGTTCATTGAATCGGGTAGTGTACTGTCGGTGCGTCATGCTCCCGGCCTTCAAACTCAGAAATTCCCTCTGTACCTTCTCAATCTCGTCCCTCAGACAGAAGTTCTTGATTACTAGAGTTTTCAAGTCATTCCACATCATCGAGTCAACCACCTCATCCCCTTTAGCCTGACGTACACCTTCCCACCAGTGAGATGCTTCCTCCCTCAAGGAGTTAGCAGCAAACTTCATAACTTGACTCGCTTGGCATTCGCTCAGACGAATGGCAGCCTCCATATGAATCACCCAATAAAACGTACCCACCGCTTCTTTCTTCCCAGTGAGAATCGGCGGATCACATGCCTTGAAGGACTTATAGTCGCAACCGCGATCAGGCTGTGCGTTAACTACCTCAATGATCGGGGCATCAGTTGTCGTGTTGAACCCGCCCGCCTCATTAGCCTTATTCATTGCCTCTGCCATCAGATCTGGCAGGGTAGCCTTCATCAACTCAGTAAACTCGCGTGCCAGGGCCGCCTTCACTTCCGGTTCGAAAGTGAAGTGTTGTTCTTCCACGGGAGTCCGTTCAGTTCCATGCATGCTGATTTACGGCTCCGTGTGGACACTTCCCTCTTCACTGTACTCCTGACGAACAGGAGTCGTATTACAACCACCAGTACGACCGCCGATACGGCCCCTACCACGCCTTCCGCTCTTTCGTCCCACCATTTCGTTCTATAAGACAAGGAATCTAATGTCATCACGCTAATTAACAAATAGAATTCAACAAGTACTGAAAGATGTTAATATACACTGGCCATCTGCAATTAACCATTACACTACCTCTCGATTTCTATTTGACCACCTTTGTGACTCCATTAGAACACAAGTCCTAACCTAACACTTCTAAGGCATACTATATATATGTAAATATATACATACTACCTTCATACCTGATGATGTGGGTCGAGTTACCCGTACGGGCATCCGCTTTCGGTCTCATTCACAGTTTAAGTTCAGACACTAGGAGTGTCCAAATCTCTCAAACTATTGCTCTGATACCAACTTGTAAGGCTCCAAACTCGGGAGACCTCACACGCTGGATTTACTCATTCACAAAGAGTTCTTAAACTTGAATATCAAATAACACAGCAGAAAACTTCATTTCAAACATAACATAATATTGTTCAACATGCGAAAGCGTAACATTGTCTTAAACATAAAACATAACACAAATAAAACATAACGAGATGCCAGTTTTCATATCATCCGGGTAACTCATCAAGCCGCCTAGCATCACCGTCCATCATCATAACCTGCCCTTAACCTGAATGTGCATACTAAAAGTCAGCTACGCTGGTGAGTTCTAGCTTTACATAAAACCTTAACATAAACATTTTGCCAAAAACATAACATACATTTATTTAACAAAAGTGTATGTAAAACATGCAATAACTTAACATCATCATAACATTGTAACATAGCATCATATCATAAGTCAACATGAACCGAATCTACGCCTTCTCGTAACCGTCAATTCCATACATCGCATACCAGTGGATGAACATAAGGCTCGTTACCTCTATGTCATCCGTCACCCAGGTCTCCTAAGGCTCGTTACCTCTAAGTGGACCAAACATATGTCTCCTAAGGCTCGTTACCTCTAGGTAGACAGAACATAACTTAGGCACAATTTCCCCGCAAGGAATAGTACCTTCCATCGTGATCCCGGTATTCCCATGGGTGACCGTCGTCACCCCATCATCAACCAGTTGTACAACGTTAGCCAGCAACAAAGGCCAATACATACATACATACCCCAGCTCCCGTAGGAACTCGTGGCAGATTCGTTCATTTGTGACTTTCACAAAAACCTTTACCTCATTTTAGTTAAAGCATTCGTACGTTTTATTAAATAATGTTTCATTCATAAACTTCATTTGGCAAAACATTTCATAACATCCTCCTTCATAAACATCATATCATAGTCATCGTTTCGTAAACATCATTTCATAAACATCATTTCGTATGTATGCACATCAGCCCAAAATATTTAATTAAAACATTTAAAGAAGGGCTTCTAGAATTCACCTGATAAGCAAGTCTCAGTTGTCTTAAACAAAGGCCAAAAAAACGTCACGTACGATCTGAATTAGGTAGTTAAATACACATCAGACCCAACCCCGACTCTTAACGGTTTCGAACATACTGACTTCACTAACCATCTATATATACCCATAGACCTGATGCCTGCGCACTTAGCAAGTGCGTAGGGCCTTGTTCTTGCGTACTTAATAAGTACGCAGACTTCGCTTCTTGCGTACTTGATAAGTACGCAGGATTTGCTTCTTGCGTACTTGATAAGTACGCAGGACCTGCTTCTTACGTACTTGATAAGTACGCAGGACCTTCTTCCCCGCAAAAACCCTAACTTTTTGCATGAAGGTCCGACCTCGTCAAGATCCGAACTTTTTACGTTCAAAACGTTTGCTTTTCATTCTAGATGCTAGATCTATGTTTACATTCAAGATTCATATGTAAAAATTCCATCTTTTTATCCAAAACCCGGAAGCCCTAAAACAAACAAAAACTCAGATCTAGATTAGATCGTTACCTGTATCGAGCTTCTGACTTGGAGGTTTTGCTCACGAGCTATGGAGTAACACACTTCTTCAATCTCGGGTCAATCCACCAACTTTCTCTCTATACGGTTTCTTTCTCTAGATGTTGCAAATGAGAGAAATGGATGTGACTTGGGCTATTTATAGGGAAGGGACTCATCCCCTCATGTTCGTCGGCCCCTCTTGCCCCGCCCGTCACACATCCTTCATTTATTCCGTTCGTCTCGCGCTTAACCTGTTATTTTAACCGTCTTTTTATTTTTGGGATGTTACAAATATTTAAGAAACGGGTGGAGAATACTAGAGATTTGATTTGTTTGCGTAGTGGTTAGATTTTTAAAAATTGTTTTTTTATGTGTAACGGCTAGTGTGGAGGATTTTAACGGCTATATAGCCATTGGCCTTCGGTATTGGATCAGATAAGTCACCGATTTTGTTCAAAATTTTCCGGTACCGAGAGGGTGCGGGCGGCATTCCCATCAGTACAGAGTGGCACCGCGCTTGTTTTCGGGCCCATTGCCCCACCCTTATAATAATTAGCCATCTTTCTCATTCTAAACTTAGATACAAACTAATGACCTAAAAAAAATTGTTTAAACCCTCAAACGTCAAAACTGAACCATTAATCCGTCGAAATGGGCCGGTTCGACTAACACACCCAATCCATCTGATTTAGTTTTATATTCAAAATAAATTATATTTCCAAATTACAAACAATACTCTCTCCTTGTTTAAAAATACGAATATGATTATCTTTTATACACTATTAAGCTATGTGTGGTTGTTAGTGAGTGTGAGCAACAAGGTAATGTCACGTACGCACCACACATGTAGTGGCTTTGGTTACACTCACACTCATTAAGGGTGTGTACTGGTTAGTGAGTGTGACCAGTTTCTTTTTTATTTTTTGATACATTTTATTAATTATTATTAAACAATTGATATTATTTTTTAAAAGTACTTTACTTATTATCTGAAATGTCAATCTAAACACATGTCAAAACCACTTACGAGACAAATTTTTTTTTTTAAAACAACTCCATTTTTGTTAAAATTTATACCAGAATATTCAGAAAATAAAAGCAAGCGCATATATTTCGTTATTTGAGTGAAAGTTACTTGAGAAAAATCAAATTAATATCTAAATTAAATATTATAATAGAAAATTATAAAAATAAGATGTTGAGGTGTCACATTGTGACCGGCCCAAAGAAAACTCAGATTAATCCCTCACGCCTCCCTTGCCGCCTGTGACTCTCCTCATGTCGGAAGGGCAATGCCCAGCTTCACGATTTGTCGGCATGGTGTGCCACGCCCGTGGTGGCTAAGGCGGCACCCACTCCTGTCCAACCACGACTTCAGTACACGTGGCCTTAGTCTTAAAATATAATGAAATATGACATGTTAGTTATTCTAATGTTCGCAATCGCAACGGTTTAAAGTGCTAAACCATGATCAACAAATGGTTTCACATTGTTTTAGTGGATAATATGTAAGAACTCTATACGCTCCACGGCGGGAATCGGAACTTAAACGATTGATAAAGTGACATTAACGTGGCTAAACATAAAAATAAACGTGGTTAAATAAATTTTGTTCCGCGCTCCGCTGCAGGAGACGGATCATAAACGGTTGAAGCGGTGACATTAATGTGGCTAAGCACAAAAAGAAACGTAATTCAATATATAAAAAAAGCGTATGAAGTTACAACGACTAGGCTATGGAGATCGAAACATAGATAAAAGACAGTTAGATAACGTTATGGATGTTTTTCAGTCTTATATTTTCACGGTACTAGCACGTCACCATCAGTTGATATAACTCACGATACCTAAAAAATACTCTATTTTGAATACGACTCCGGTTTTAACAAAATTTATAACAGGACGTCAAGAAAACAAACTAAACAAACAAACATAAATTATTAAGAAAAATCAGATAATATATACTATAGGGGATAAACTTATAACTTTAAAACTTGAGGGGGACAAAGTGACATTTTACAAAGTTGAGGCGTCATTTTTGCCAATTCACAAAGTAAGGGAGTGATTTTGTCGGTTATTAAGTCTATTGATAATTGTACATAACTAGTTTTCTTCACCTGCGATTCATAGCGGGAGTTTGGTCGTTTTCCCCTGTGCCACGCAGCCGGAGTTTTAACGTTATCGAGTGGGCTCGTCGAAAACCATAAAAAAGAATACCGATACCGGTAACGGTACTCGCTATAGCCTATGGTCATAAAAAAACTTGATTTTGAATACAACTCTATTTTAAAAAAAAATTATATCGGAACGTTGAAAAAAAATATTAAAGACATACGTGCACTCCGTTTAAAAAAAACTTAACGAATAAAAGTTATTACTGAAAAACAAAATTATTTGAAAATTTAACGGGTTAAAACGTATATTATATATAGTATGAGCGGAGAAATGAAAATTATGTAAAAGTTTGATGGCTAATCTACAAAAGCATGAAAACTTGGTGACCAATCTACAAAAGTAGAAAAACTTGGTGACCAATATGCAAGAATAGAAAAGGTGATTGTGCATACCGACATAGGACTTTTACTAATAGTAATAATAATACTGAACACCATAAATTTTTAAAGAAAAATATCAAATAAGAAGATAGAAAAAATCCAAATTTTTTCGTTTATAAAAATTCTTTCAGCATATTTATAGTTTATTATTGTTTGTTTTCACAACGAAGCGTATAAAAACGTGGTGTGCTCTAAACTCATCTCAACACCACTAGAAAACCGATCTATTATCGAACGACGAGCTCCATCGATAATTACTAACGGATAAACGACGAATACCATTAAAAGTGATATATATACACACATATATATAGGGAATAATTCCATAGAAAACCAAGAGTTAGACGAAAACCAAGAAAAAATAATATTTGACCATTGATTGAAATTGATCAATAGATAAGATTAATTAGTGGCAAATCTGTTAATATCAAATAGATAAAGGATCTAATTAAATGATATAGGGATATATTGGGTAGATTACAACTTTTTTTAATTTGGAAACAATCAAAATCACTTAAAAAACCCCCTCTCTTTCCAATCTCCATCTAAAATCAGCTTAATTCAAAATCAAAACTCAAGATTTACACAAATTATTGAAGAACAGTTGAACAATTACAAATTATTTTTCATTTTTTCAATAATTATATATATGTTTACGTATATGTAAACGTGTTTATATATATGTACACGTGTGTCAACATAAATAATAAAATGGGGAAAGAGTAACCGAGTTACATATACGTAGCCTGGAGAAAAAAACTCAGTTTTATATATTTACATATGGGTCAACAGAACATAAAAAAAGGGAATAAACCAGTTACATATATGTAGCTCATACGAACTGACTTCAGGAATTGTCTGGTCCATGGGCTGCACCTCACCTCTTTGCTGGTCACAAAATGGCTCCCATTTCTAGCCCTACAAAACCAAAAGCAATACCACCTTTTAACCGGATGAACCCTAATCAATACACAAAAAAGAAAATAAATTTTGTTAGTATTTTTATCCAAAGAACAAAATAATCTTTGTAGTGCGTCAAAGATAGAATTATAATCAATGGTTTGAGAACCTTATTGAACCGACTACACTATTGATTTGCTTTGAATGGTCGGACACCTTTAAAACTATATAACATTAAGAATCATAATTAATTTAATATTAAAAAACATAAAAACTATAAAACATATAACATCAATACACAAAAAATATTATCTTGTATATAATATCCCATGAACGGATGAGTCCACCGTCATTCATTCATGTTTATATTCAAAACTACCATAATTATTAAATTACTATTATTAAATATATTATTTGAAGGTTTTGAAAATAAGCACACAAATTTTTGTATTAAAATTTAATGCTAACAAGTACACCAAGATCATAACTGAAATTAGAAAATAAATAACATGTATTCTAGTTAGTATGTTAATTAGTAATTTTAATTTTATTAAAATCGGAGAATAAGATTGAACTTGGACCAGGTTGTATGATAGTTGATTTTAATTTAGTTAGTTACTTCAGAAACTCAAAAAACATTTTTCAAATCTTGTTTTAGTTAAACATTATGGGTCCGGAGAAGAAATAAGACTTTTGGAGAAGAAATCACCTTATTTTCACTTGGGTTTTCTTGAGTGTTTATTCTTGATCAACTTCTTTTGTTCCTTCGATGTTAGAAAGAGAGAAAGATATTTGAAAAGAATATATAATTTAAATGTAGTAAAAAAACAATTAATCATGGAGTAAATCAAGGAATTCAAAAGAATTAAATAACTACCAAAATTAAATTAATCAAAATTACATAATTATCCTTCGAATTAAAATAATAAAAATTAAAAAGAAAAAATTATGATTGGTTGAGAAAGGTTTTCTTGGTTTTCGCCTAACTTTGTGGTTTTCTCTTGATCCATCCCCTATATATATAAAATAAAAGAGTTACTAGAAGGACACTCGGCAAATTAATTTCTAGTACTCATCATTCTCATTTTCTCGCCTAAACTGTAACATCCAAAAAGTAAAACGACAGTTATAATAACGGAATAAATGAACGAGGCATGTCGGGTCGGGTCGAGTCGGATGGGCCGGCGGGCTGGAAGGGGAGCCTCCCCTATAAATAGCTTAGGTCTCCATCATTTCTCTCATTTGCAAGTTCTAGAGAGAGAAACCGTAGAGAGAGAAAGTTGGCAGATCGACCCGAGATTTCAGCAAAGTGTTGCTCCATAGCTCGTGAGAAGAACCTCCGGATCAGAAACTTGATTCAGGTAACGATCGGGCCTAAATCTGAGTTTTTGTTCGTTTTTAGTTTTTCGGGTTTTGGGTGAAAATGTAACGTTTTTACGGATGAAATTGAAAGGAAAACATATATTTGGATTCCTTAATGAAAAGCAAACATTTTGAAGTAAACAAGTTCGGGATCTTGACGTGATCAGACCCGAAGGGGAAAGTTAGGGTTTTTGCGAGGAAGCAGTTCATGCGTACTTATCAAGTACGTATGAAGATGATCCTGCGTACTTACCAAGTACGCAAGAAGAGGATCCTGCGTACTTATCAAGTACGCATGAAGAGGGTCATGCGTACTTATCAAGTACGCATGAAGAAGGTATTGCGTATTTATCAAGTACGCATGAAGCAAAGTCTGCGCACTTATTAAGTACGCAAGAACAAGTCCCTGCGTACTTGCTAAGTGCGCAGGCATCAGGCTGGTTAAGTAAAGTTAGTATGTTTAGAATGGTTAAACCGTTAGAGTCGGTATTGGTCTGATGTGTATTTAACTAATCAATTCAGATCGGAAGTGACGTTGTTGGACCTTGTTTAGGACAACCCAAATTAGCTTATCAGGTGAGTTCTAGAAGCCCTCTTTTAAATGTTTTAATAATGTTTTTGGGCTGGTGTGCATACGTAACGATGTGACTATTTTATAAAATGATGTGTTTTGAATGTTGTATGTGACGTTTTATAAAATGATGTTTATGAACGATGTTTTGGAATGAAGGGTTATGAAAGAAGTGTTTATGAAATATTTGCCAAAAGAAGTTTATGAAGTGTTTATGAATGAAGGAATGATTTTTAATAAAACGTACGAATGCTTTAACTGAAGTTTTGAAGTAAAAGAAGTGAATGTTTACGAAAGTCATAAACGAACGAATCTGCAAATATTCCTTAGGGAATGAAGGTTATGGGAATGGGAAGTATGTTATGGGCCTTTACCTTTTAGGGGCCTTTGTGGCTGGCCAACTGTTGTACAACTGGGGTGATGACGGTCACCAAGGGGATTATCGTGATCCTTGAAGTTTGGTACGATTTACCTTACGGGGTAGTCGTGCTTGAAGTTTGGTACTTGCGCCTTACGGGGTGCAGTGCTTGAAGTTTGGTACGTGTCATCCTTGTGATGCCGTGCTTGAAGTTTGGTGCTGAATAACCTAAGTATCGGGCCCTAGGAGTTCCTCACCCGAAGGACAGTACGGTGTTGATGGGCCTAGTGGTGGTGATCTTTAGGTTATTCCACTAGTATGTGATGTATGGATTTGACGGTTACGAGAAGGCGCAGATTCAATATGTTCGTTGACTTATGTTTATGAAGTGTTATGTTTTGTTATTGCATTATTTTACGTACGCTTTTATTAAATGAAGTATGAAGTTATGTTTTTGGCAAATTATTTGAAGTTAAAGTTTTATGTAAAAACTAGAACTTACCAGCGTAGCTGACTTTTTAGTATGCACATTCAGGTTAAGGCATGTTACGATGATGGAAGGTGATGCTGGGCGGCTTGATGTGTTACTCGAATGATACGAAGACTGGCATCTTGTTATGATTAGATTATGTTATGTTTATGTAATAGACTATGTTATGCTTCCGCATGTTGAACAATGTAATGGTTATGTTCTAATGAAGTATTTTCCGCTGCGTTATTTTGATATTCAAGTTTAAGAACTGTTTGTAAATGAGTAAATCCAACAAGTGAGGCCTCCCGGGCATTTTTCTTACACACGGATCCCAACCCGTTATTTTGATATTCAAGTTTAAGAACTGTTTGTAAATGAGTAAATCCAACAAAGGTAGTCAAATAGAAATCGAAATGTATTGTAATGGTTAATTGCAGATGGCCAGTGTATATTAACATCTTACAGTGCTTGTTGAATTTTATTTGTTAACTAGCGTGATGACATTGGATTCCTTGTCTTATAGAACGAAATGGCAAGGAGAGGAAACGAAAGACGTTGTGGGGGCCGTACCGGTGGTCGTACCGGCTGTTGAAATGGTGGGCGTGGCAGGACCCCTGCGCGCCAAGAGTATAGTGAAGAAGGAAGTGTTCACACTGAACCGGCGGTTAGTGTGCATGGAACTGAGCAGACACTGGTTGAAGAGCAACCTTTCACTTTTGAACCAGAAGTGAGAGCAGCTATAGCTCGAGAGTTCACCGAGTTGATGAGGACTTCTCTGCCATGTCTGTTAGCTGAAGCATTGAAGAAGGTTAATGGGGAAGGTGGGTCTTGCGCGACAACTGGTGCCCAGAACAACGAGACTGACAAAGCGCCGCCTGCACGCGGATGAGACTACAAGTCGTTTAAAGCATGTGACCCACCGGTCCTCACTGGAAAGAAAGATGCGGTGGCTACGTTTGATTGGGTTATCCGTATGGAAGCTGCCATTCGTCTGAGCGAATGTCGAACGGATCAAGTTGTAAAATTGGTTGCTAACTCCTTGAGAGAGGAAGCATCCCATTGGTGGGAAGGTGTACGTCAAGTAAAAGGGAGCGAGGTTGTAGATGCGATGATGTGGGCTGACTTGAAAACTTTGGTGATCAAGAATTTCTGCCCAAGGAACGAGATTGAGAAGGTAGAGAGGGAATTTCTGTGTTTGAAGGCCGGGAGCATGACGCACCGGCAGTACACAACCCGATTCAATGAACCGGCACGTCTGGTGCCACATCTTGTCACGACTAAGGAAAGAAAGATTGCATGCTACATTCAAGGACTTCCGGACCAGGTCCGCACCTATGTTAAGGCAAACGCCCCTACTACCTATGATTTGATAGTAGAACTGAGCGGCGTGGTATTTGATGATCTGGCGCTGAATGTCATTGCCATTGAAGAGCCTAAGAAGAAGTTGAGTTTTCCCGCTAAACGATCGGGTGGGAAGTTGTTTGGGGCTCGGGACAAACAGGCCAAAGTAGGCGAGACGAAATTCTGTGAAAGATGCGGAGTAAGACATGCGGGTGAATGTCGGCTAGGGTCAAATCTGTGCTTTAAATGCGGCAAAACCGGACACTACTCCCGTGAATGCCCGCAAGGCTTCAAATGCTACAATTGCGGTGAGAGTGGTCATATGAGCCGGGAATGCACCAAGCCTAGGATGGGTCAAGCCGGGAAAGGGAAAGGCCCGGAGAAGACAGAAGAGAGACCCCGAGCAAAGACTCGAGCCTATGCGCTGACGCAGGAACAGGCCAGAGTGGACCCCGACGTGGCGTCAGGTACGTTTGTCCTTGACAACACTTTTGTATCTGTGTTATTCGATTCGGGTCCCAGTAAGAGTTTTATATCTGCGACTTTTTGTAAAAGGGTAAAGTACACTGTGAGTAAACTAGAAAGGGCCTTTAGCGTAGAAACCGCTAAGGGTAGAATTGCGAGGGTGACTGATGTAGTTGAAAATTCCATGATAAAAATAGAAGGCCATAGATTTCCCGTCAGGATGTTTGTCATGGTTTTGGGTGGGTTCGATGTCGTGTTAGGAATGGATTGGCTAACTGCCAATGAAGCACAAATTATATGTAAACGAAAGATAATCCAACTCAAGACTCCGGATGGTAGCAAAGTCGAGGTTTTGGAGATCGTGACGCCCCGATGCCAAACGTCATCTCGATGATTAAGGCAGCAGATTATTTGAGGCGCGGATGCGAGGCTTATCTGGTGTACGTAATTGACGAGTGTAAGGAAGTGAAGGAACTAGAAGATGTACCCGTGGTACGCGAGTACCCGGAGGTGTTTCCAGAGGATTTGCAAGGGATACCACTCGACAGAGAGATCGAATTTCGAATCGACTTAGTACCAGATGCCCAGCCCGTGGCTAAGGCTCCATATCGACTAGCACCGGTGGAGATGAAAGAGTTAATGGCACAACTAGACGAGTTACTTGAAAAGGGATTTATCCAACCGAGCATCTCGCCGTGGGGTGCTCTGATGTTGTTTGTGAAGAAGAAATACGGTTCGATGAGAATGTGTATTGATTATCGCGAGTTGAATAAACGTACGGTGAAGAACAAGTACCCTTTACCAAGGATCGACGACCTGTTCGATCAATTGCAAGGCGCAAGTTGGTTCTAAAAAATCGACCTTCGGTCCCCGTACCATCAGTTGAAGGTGAGGGAAGAAGACATACCAAAAACTGCATTTCGCACGCGTTATGGACATTTCAAGTTCGGCGTAATGTCTTTTGGATTGACCAACGCCCCCGCAGCGTTCATGGATTTGATGAATAGAGTTTGTCGACCAATGCTGGATCGATCAGTAATCGTGTTCATCGATGATATCCTCATCTACTCCAAGAATGAGGGTGATCACGCGTGTCACTTGAATGAAGTATTGGAAGCTCTGAAGAAGGAAAAGTTGTATGCCAAGTTCTCCAAATGCGCGTTCTGGCTTAGGGAAGTCCAATTCCTAGGTCACGTCATTAACCCGAACGGCATTATGGTTGACCCAGCAAAGATAGTGACGGTAAGGGAATGGAATATTCCTAAGACACCAACAGAAATCTGCAGTTTCTTGGGATGGCAGGCTACTATCGGAGATTCATCCAGAATTTCTCAAAAATAGCTTCGCCATTGACAAATTTGACTCGGAAGGAGGTAAAGTACGAATGGGGTTCGACCCAGGACGAGGCGTTTAAGTAATTAAAGGAGAAACTAACCCAAGCTCCAGTCTTGGCCCTTCCCGAGGGCAATGAAGACTTGGTGGTATACTCTGACGCTTCGGGTCAGGGATTGGGGAGCGTGCTGATGCAACGCGGGAGAGTGATCGCGTATGCATCACGACAGTTGAAGGTCCACGATGTCAATTATCCGACTCACGATTTGGAACTTGCTGCTGTCGTATTCACATTGAAAATCTGGAGGCACTACCTTTACGGGGTGAAGTTTACTATTTACTCCGACCACAAAAGTTTGAAGTACTTCTTCGAACAAAAGGAACTTAATATGAGGCAGAGGCGATGGTTGGAACTGTTGAAAGACTATGACTTTGAAATAATATACCATCCTGGAAAAGCAAACGAGGTAGCTGACGCTCTAAGCCGAAAGGATGTGCCTACTCCTATTAGAGTGAAAGCTTGCCAGTTGGTGATAACATCGGATGTGATGAGAGAAATTGAAAAGGCTCAAGATGAGGCACTTAAAGAAGAAAATATAAAGAAGGAATGGATGATTGGCCAACAGGACAAGTTGGAATATAACACCCTTGGTGTTAGGACACGTTTTGGACGGGTATGGATACCTATGGGTGGCGAGCGTAGAACCAAAATCTTGGATGAGGCTCATAAGTCTCGGTACTCTATCCATCCTGGTACCAATAAGATGTACCAAGATCTAAGGAAGGAATACTGGTGGCCTGGAATGAAACACGAAGTGACAAAGTACGTAAGCAAGTGCTTGACCTACTCACAAGTAAAGGCCGAACACCAGAAACCGTATGGAAAGATTCGACCACTTGATATACTGGAATGGAAGTGGGAACACATTACAATGGACTTCATAACTAAGCTACCTCGCACAGCTAAAGGTCATGATACCATTTGGGTAATTGTGGACCGTTTAACGAAGAGTGCTCATTTCCTACCTATTCGCGAGACGTTCTCGTCAGAAAGGTTAGCGGAAGTATTTATTAAAGAAGTAGTAGCACGGCATGGGATGCCTTTGAAGATCGTATCTGACTGGGACACAGGATTCACATCGAGGTTCTGGAAAAGATTTCACGAGGCGATGGGCACGAGACTCAATGTTAGCACGGCATACCACCCACAAACGGATAGTCAGTCCGAAAGGACCATTTAGTCCTTGGAGGATATGCTTCGCGCTTGTATTATCGATTTTGGAGGCAGTTGGGACAGTCATATGCCGTTAGCCGAATTCTCCTACAACAATAGTCATCACACGACGATAGGCATGCCGCTTTACGAAATGTTGTATGGGAGAAGATGTAGGACCCCGGTTTGTTGGTGTGAGATTGGACAAAAGGAATTAGGAAGTCTTGAAGTCGTAAGAGAAACGTAGGAAAGGTTTGACCAAATAAAAGCAAGAATGAAGGCCGCACAAGATCGTCAGAAATCCTACGTGGATAAACGACGAAGGCCTATTGAGTTTGATGTTGGGGACAGAGTAATGTTGAAAGTGTCACCCTGGAAGGGGATCATACGATTCAGGAAGAGAGGAAAATTAAGTCCGAGGTTTGTCGGACCATTCAGGATAATGGCACGGGTTGGTGAAGTCGCTTATCGGTTAGAGTTGCCTGATGAGTTAAGTGGGATTCATCCTACCTTCCATGTATCACACTTGCGAAAGTGTTTGGCGGATGAATCGGCTCACGTACCACTTACTGACATCGAGGTCGACAACAGCCTTAACTACATCGAAGAACCCGTGGCCATCTTAGACAGAAAGGAGAATCGTTTGCGTAATAAGATTATCCAATTGGTTAAAGTCCAATGGAAGCATCGAAGGGGATCGATAGCCACTTGAGAAACAGAGACGGAAATGAGGGAGTCGTACTCTCAACTATTTGACTTATGATAGGTTTCGAGGACGAAACCAATTGTAAGGGGGGTAGACTTGTGTCACACCCCAACCGACGGCGGAAACATCGGGGCGTGAAGCGTGCAGACTGTTCATTGCTCATGGTTTGCTAAAGTTTAAATAATCAATACTTGTTTTCATTGCAATTAGACAAATTCAACAAAACACAATCAATCCACGAAACGAAAATGTAAATTACATAAAATAAACTGTTTTAATTTAATTACTAAGTCCAAAAATCCTAAGTGTAGCAAATCTTGATCACTTCAAACATTAGTACCTGAAACATGGTTAAAACAGAGTCAACTAAAAAGTTGGTGAGAATACATAGGTTTTATTGTGTGATAGCAAAATACGTGTTCTGTGCATACAGTTCAATACAACATGACAATTAAGGCAATTATGGAGAGAAACTATCGGGTGACCTATACAATCAAACCTTTGTAACTTGCACTCAAAATTTGTGTTGTCAGTAACAGTCACCCTACCTGGGTGGGTTTGTCAGACTCAATAGATCTACCACTGTTTACTGTCGGCTGATAGTTAATGATTGTACATGAAGAGCATAATAATTGGTCTACACACCTAGTACTCAAGCACAAAGCGCAAAATTGTATATGCATAGGATGGAACTGTATATGTGTATAATTGAAAACATGTAAATAGAACGCATGTTCCACCCCAAAAGTTTGTAAAATAGAGTAAAAGAAGGGCTATGTAACTCACGTGTTATGCAGAGTATAGATTGCACAAGCAAATGGGAAACGGCGGTGTGTTGTAGATCGCTAGATTCGACCTAATGAACAATATGATTTACGTATTATTGAGTTGCGTTATTCGATGTGGGAAGTGGATTTGTTTAAGTTTAAGGTTTGTTTGAATATACTATTTATTTAATCAATAGTAATAGAATATACATTTAAAATATAAGTTTAAATAAATAATATTTGTTAAAGATAAAACGTATGGAATATATTGTTGTTTATAAAACTTGTAGTATTTTATTGATTTTAATTTAAAGAGATATTGAATGATTGATCTTTGATAAGCAACACTTGGTTCTGGATATTTTATAAAATAATTTTTATAACATTAAAACTGATTAAAATACAAAATATATTAAATAAAAGATTCTGTTAAAGGATGAACACGACCGTGCTCGGCTCAAACGCGACCGCGCTTGGCCGGTAACGCGCCCGCGGTTGGTCAGAAGTCACAACAAGGGTCTGTTCATCAGACACGACCGTGCTCGTACCCGGCACGACCGCGCCTGGGGTTTGACTAGGTCAGGATTTTGTTTGGTCGTTAAGAATGACCGCGCCACACCCGGGCACGACTGTGCTTGGTCAGGCACGACAGCGCTCTTTGATGAGCGCGACCGTGTCTGGTCCTTTTCAGACACAATTCGCCTGATTCTTGTATTAAAACTGATTAGAAACTTAGGGTTTTCATGGAGGATCTGTTCACGAACTTATCCATGCCATTTAATTGGATTTATATCCTGTTTAACTTATAGTTTGATTAAAACCATTTATTTATCAAACTCAGATTCAATTCGGACAAATCGTGTATTATTGATTCAAATGAGTTTAGGGCTTTCGATCTACGTGATGAGACGAATCTATTGGACTAATACTAACCTGTTCTGAATGGGCAACAAGTGCAGACGGCTACGGAAGGAGGATCGCGGCTTTTCTAGATCGACAGACGAGATAGAGACGATGTAATGACGGATTTAGGGTTTAAGGAAGCTTATATGGGTCGCGGGTAGGTATTTGATTACTTAATTCGTTTGATTTCTTGCCCCAATTACTTGATTCGTTTTAAAAAGAAGTCGGTTTAGAATTTTCGAGTATTTGGACGATTGCATGTGTATTTGGTCGTGTTTTAGTCTCAATTCGTCGAATATCTTCTTCTGCAAGTTTCGCGAACTTCCAAACGTGTTTACGATCTATTTTTAGACAAGATTGAGTCGGTTTGACTTTCACGGAGTCAAACTGTATAACAAGCGCGACCGTGCTTAAAGTTAAGCACGACCGTGTTCGAGGCTTAAACGCGACCGTGCTTAGGACTAAGCACGACCGTGCTTGTGCACTTTTTGATAACTACAAGAATGGTCCCTGTAGTTTTGTAGTCTTGATGTTGTTTTGAGTTTTGGTCAAGTTTGGTCCTCGAGGTTTGTAAGATTGTTTTAGTTAATATTGTAATATAATAAACGCGTGTATGTTTGTTATTGCACATGAACAATGAATGTAAGGTTGGAATCGGAATCGTCTTTTATAGCACGACATAAAATAAAATAAGAAAAACATGAAAATCAGAAAGGTTGCAGTATCCCCATGTTAAGGGAATTTCGTCCCGAAATTCAACTAGTTGAGGCTACTGCTTCAGCAAAAAGATGTGGGTACTTGAGCTTCATTTGGTCTTCTCGTTCCCAAGTAAACTCGGGTCCTCGTTTAGATTCCCAACGAACCTTGACAATAGGAATACGGCTGCGCTTGAGTTGTTTTATCTCACGATCCATAATCTCGACTGGTTTTTCAACGAAGTGCATCGTCTCATCAATGTGCACATCGTCAAGAGGTATATGAAGGTTTTCATCAGCAAGACACTTCTTGAGGTTAGATACGTGGAATGTAGGATGTACGTTGCCAAGTGATGGAGGTAACTCGAGCTTGTAAGCCACTTTCCCAATCCTTTCAAGGATCTTGAATGGACCCACATAGCGAGGTGCTAGCTTGCCTTTCTTCCCAAAACGGATCACCCCCTTCCAAGGAGACACCTTTAGAAGTACAAGATCACCAACTTGGAATTCCAAGGGTTTACGTCGTTTGTCGGCATAGCTCTTTTGCCGACTCCTCGCAACTCGAATGTTGTCACGGATTTGAATAATCTTGTCGGAGGTTTCTTGAATTAACTCGGGACCGGTGATTTGTGCTTCACCAATCTCGTTCCAACAGATGGGAGAACGACACTTACGACCGTAGAGAGCTTCAAACGGAGCCATGTCGATGCTGGTGTGGTAACTATTGTTGTAGGAAAATTCGATAAGTGTCAAATGTGAATCCCAATTGCCACCAAAGTCGATGACACAGGCTCTCAGCATGTCTTCCAGGGTTTGGATTGTTCGCTCGGTCTGACCATCAGTTTGGGGATGGTAGGCCGTGCTCAAATCTAGTCGTGTACCAAGTGCCTTTTGAAGAGATTGCCAAAACCAAGAAGTGAAACGAGCATCTCTATCGGAGATTATGTTCAAAGGAACACCGTGACGACTCACGATCTCGTCAATGTAAATTCGGGCCAATTTCTCAACCTTATAGTCTTCACGGATAGGCAAGAAGTGTGCGGACTTAGTGAGACGGTCAATGATCACCCAGATGCTGTCATAACCGCTCGAAGTGCGAGGGAGTTTAGTGATGAAATCCATAGCTAGATTCTCCCATTTCCACACAGGGATTTCTGGTTGTTCAAGTAAACCAGAAGGACGTTGATGCTCAGCTTTGACTTTAGAACATGTGAGACATTTTGCTACGAACAAAGCAATGTCTTTCTTCATACCAGGCCACCAATATTGTGGACGAAGATTTTGGTACATTTTATCCGCACCAGGATGGATAGAATATCGAGACTTGTGTGCTTCGGTCATGATGAATGCTCGGAGATCGTCACGATCGGGAACCCAAAGACGATTTAGAAAATAAAGCAAGCCATTGGTTTTAGTCTCTAATTGGAATTCAGCACCACAAGACATTTCCATATGCATATTGCCCTCGGTAACCGAGACATGTTGAGCTTCTAGAATACGAACTTGAATATCGGAATGGATCTTGACACTTTGAAGTATGACATGTTCCTTGCGGCTTAGTGCATCGGCTACAACATTAGCCTTGCCGGGATGATAACGAATTTCGCAATCGTAATCGTTGAGGAGTTCAACCCAACGTCGTTGTCTCATGTTGAGTTCCTTTTGGTTGAAGATATGTTGGAGGCTTTTGTGGTCGGTGAACACCACACATTTCGTGCCATAGAGATAATGTCTCCAAATCTTCAACGCGAATATGACAGCACCCAACTCCAGATCACGCGTCGTATAATTCTTCTCATGGATTTTGAGTTATCTTGATGCATAAGCGATCACCTTGCCTCGTTGCATGAGAACGCAACCAAGACCTTGGTTTGAAGCATCACAGTAAACAACTAGATCATCTTCACCTTCAGGAAGGGTGAGGATAGGAGCATTGCACAACTTTTGCTTGAGAATTTGAAAGGCTTCTTCTTGTTTCGGTCCCCACTCATAAGGTTTACCTTTTTGGGTTAAGGCAGTGAGGGGAACAGCGATCTTGGAGAAATTAGAGATGAACCTTCGATAATAACCCGCTAAACCAAGAAACGAACGAACTTCGGTAGGGGTTTTAGGAGCTTTCCAATTCTTAACAGCTTCAATTTTGGCGGGGTCAACATGAATTCCCTTTTCATTGACAACGTGACCCAAAAATTGCACTTCTTTTATCCAAAAATCACACTTGGAGAACTTGGCGTATAGCTGTTCGGTTTTCTAGAGATCCAAAATCAACCTAAGGTGTTGTTCATGATCTTCCTTAGTCCTTGAATAGATCAAGATGTCATCAATGAACACGATAACAAATTTATCAAGGTATGGTTTGCACATGCGATTCATGAGGTCCATGAAGACAGCAGGTGCATTGGTTAGCCCAAAAGGCATAACCATGAACTCTTAGTGACCATATCTCGTTCGGAAGGCGGTCTTGGGAATATCCTCCTCTTGCACACGGAGTTGATGATAACCAGATCGAAGATCAATCTTCGAGAAGTAGGTAGAACCTTGGAGTTGATCGAAGAGATCGTCAATCCTAGGTAAAGGGTAGCGGTTTTTGATTGTAAGCTTGTTGAGCTCTCGATAGTCAATACACATGCGGAATGAACCGTCCTTCTTTTTAATAAATAAGACCGGCGCACCCCACGGTGAATGACTCGGGCGTATGAACCCTTTGTCGGCGAGTTCTTGAAGTTGGCTTGCAAGTTCTTGCATCTCGGAAGGTGCAAGCCGGTATGGAGCTTTAGCCACCGGGTTTGCTCCAGGTACAAGATCGATGCGAAATTCCACTTGCCGAACAGGTGGAAGACCGGGCAAGTCATCAGGAAAGACTTCGGGAAAATCCCGAACGATGGGGATGTCTTGTACACTCCTCTTTTTGTTTTCTTTTTGGATAACATGGGCTAGGAAAACCATGCACTTCTTTCGTATATACTTTTGGACGGTAATGCATGACATTAGTTTGAGTCCTTTGCAAGGTTTCTCACCAAAGACCTTCAACGTTTCACCGGGTGGGAGTGGTAGACGGATGCATTTTTCAAAGCACATGACTTCGGCATGGTGCTTCGACAACCAGTCCATACCTATGATGACGTCAAAACTCCCTAATGGCATTGGTACGAGGTTGATTGGAAAGGTGTGTTTATTTAGTTCTAGGGAGCAATCATAAATGATGGTGTCAATTGTAACGGTGTTACCATCGGCTACCTCAACGGTAAAGGTTTTCTCTAGTTTAGACCGGGTTTTTGCAAGTAACGGTTCGAAGTCTAGTGACACAAAACTTTTATCGGCTCCGGTATCAAATAGTATAGAAGCATAACGATTATTCATAAGGAACGTACCGTTAACCACATCAGTGTTGGCCTGAGCCTCATTGGCGTTGATGTTGAAAGCACGCCCACGAGCTCCGCCTTGGTTAACATTGACCAGTCTTGGGCACTGGTTACGGAAGTGGTTCGGGTCGCCACATTCGAAGCAAGCACGTCCATTTGCAATGGCTGGGATGGCTTGGTTAGTTGCTTGATTATTGGCTTGATTTGCTGGGTTGGTTTGGTTGGCAAGTGCCTTGGCTCGACAAATATTAGCTGTGTGGCCATGTTTCCCGCAGTGGTTGCAAAGACGACAAGGTATGCCTGGAGGGTTATGATAGTTGCAGGTGTTGCAGAGTGGGTGGCTGCCCCCATAGGGTTTCTTTGCTGGGTTTTGAGTCATGGGTGCAACTTGATTTACTGGAGCAGCCGGAGTGATTACAGCACAGTTCTTGACCTTTCTCTTCCTAGTGTTGCGGTATGGTTCAGTTTGGACTTCTTTGACATGAGCGGGAGGTGTTGTTGTGTCAGAAACTTTCTTGGCACCCTTTCTTGTAAGTGTACCCGCTTTAACATGGTTGTCAGTAAGTGTGGCTGACAAGCGGATAGCATCCTCCAGAGTAGCAGGATTTCCTCCTACCACAGTATCTTGAATTTGTCTAGGTAGACCACCAATGTACTTTTCGATACACCTAAACAGAGGTGTAACCATGTGTGGCACAAGTAGACTCAGCTCGTGGAAACGGGTGGTGTATGCTAAGCTTTCACCACTATCTTGAGCAAGATCCCAAAATTCCGCTTCCAGCTTCTTCATCTCATTTCGAGGACAGAATTCCTCAGTCATGATCCTCTTCAACTCATCCCACGGCAGTGCCATTGCTACATCCACTCCCCTAGTCCTTTTCTCACCATTCCACCAAGTAAGCGCCCTTTTTTTGAAAGACACTAGTAGCATGACGAACACGGAGGTTGTCGGGACAGTCGCTATTGAGGAAAGTGCTCTCAATGCTTTCAAACCATTGAAGGAGTCCCGTGGCTCCTTCGTTGCCATAGAATTTGAGGGGATTACAGGAATTGAAGTGTTTGAAGGTGCATTGTGGCGGGTTGGCACCACCACCACCTCCGGTGTTAGCACTCCCACTGGCATGACCATTAGTGTTGTTGTTGGCTTGGGTAATTTGATTCACCAGCTGTGTGAGTAGAGCAGCCAGGTCAGTGTTATTGCTGTTGTTGCTGTTGTCGCGACGGGGAGGCATTCTACAGATTTAGACACAATAAGAGTTGTGAGAATTTCTTGGATTAAATAGAAGGACAAATAGATATAAGTAGTTCATAGTTTGGATTGTACTCAAATAGTGACATAATCACTCGAGTACTATGACATATTAAGGTTAATTTAAACTCAGATAATTATCAAGGAGACGTGCTTTAGCCTATAAGTAAACACTCATCCCGGGAATTCCCAGGAAAGTATACGGATCCCTCGGTTGATTGGGATTTATATGAAATACTTTCCTAGACATAAAGCCCAGAATACAGGTGTCACTCTTCCAGATTGCACGTGTCCTTTAACAATTAAACAAAGTCTAAAAACCTTAACGGGTGTAAAAGAAAATTTTATAGACCAAAGTCTAAGAATATGATTCAAGTTATGTTGATGATGACATGGAAGCAGGCATGAAGGATATGTGGTTTAGGATATGGGTAGGGATATTGTTTATTTAAGTTGTTATTTATATATACATATAAAACATGTAGCATATATCATATAGCATGTAGCACATAGCATGTAAATCATGAAGCATGGCATAAGTGGGTATCCTAAAGTTATAGTCTAGGTCAAAGGTGTCTAATAACCTAATTCCCTATAACCAAGGCTCTGATACCAATCTGTCACACCCCAACCGACGGCGAAAACGTCGGGGCGTGAAGCGTGCAGACTGTTCATTGCTCATGGTTTGCTAAAGTTTAAATAATCAATACTTGTTTTCATTGCAATTAGACAAATTCAACAAAACACAATCAATCCACGAAACGAAAATGTAAATTACATAAAATAAACTGTTTTAATTTAATTACTAAGTCCAAAAATCCTAAGTGTAGCAAATCTTGATCACTTCAAACATTAGTACCTGAAACATGGTTAAAACAGAGTCAACTAAAAAGTTGGTGAGAATACATAGGTTTTATTGTGTGATAGCAAAATACGTGTTCTGTGCATACAGTTCAATACAACATGACAATTAAGGCAATTATGGAGAGAAACTATCGGGTGACCTATACAATCAAACCTTTGTAACTTGCACTCAAAATTTGTGTTGTCAGTAACAGTCACCCTACATGGGTGGGTTTGTCAGACTCAATAGATCTACCACTGTTTACTGTCGGCTGATAGTTAATGATTGTACATGAAGAGCATAATAATTGGTCTACACACCTAGTACTCAAGCACAAAGCGCAAAATTGTATATGCATAGGATGGAACTGTATATGTGTATAATTGAAAACATGTAAATAGAACGCATGTTCCACCCCAAAAGTTTGTAAAATAGAGTAAAAGAGGGGCTATGTAACTCACGTGTTATGCAGAGTATAGATTGCACAAGCAAATGGGAAACGGCGGTGTGTTGTAGATCGCTAGATTCGACCTAATGAACAATATGATTTACGTATTATTGAGTTGCGTTATTCGATGTTGGAAGTGGATTTGTTTAAGTTTAAGGTTTGTTTGAATATACTATTTATTTAATCAATAGTAATAGAATATACATTTAAAATATAAGTTTAAATAAATAATATTTGTTAAAGATAAAACGTATGGAATATATTGTTGTTTATAAAACTTGTAGTATTTTATTGATTTTAATTTAAAGAGATATTGAATGATTGATCTTTGATAAGCAACACTTGGTTCTGGATATTTTATAAAATAATTTTTATAACATTAAAACTGATTAAAATACAAAATATATTAAATAAAAGATTCTGTTAAAGGATGAACACGACCGTGCTCGTACACGGCATGACCGTGCTCGGCTCAAACGCGACCGCGCTTGGCCGGTAACGCGCCCGCGGTTGGTCTGAAGTCACAACAAGGGTCTGTTCATCAGACACGACCGTGCTCGTACCCGGCACGACCGCGCCTGGGGTTTGACTAGGTCAGGATTTTGTTTGGTCGTTAAGAATGACCGCGTCACACCCGGGCACGACTGTGCTTGGTCAGGCACGACCGCGCTCTTTGATGAGCGCGACCGTGTCTGGTCCTTTTCAGACACAATTCGCCTGATTCTTGTATTAAAACTGATTAGAAACTTAGGGTTTTCATGGAGGATCTGTTCACGAACTTATCCATGCCATTTAATTGGATTTATATCCTGTTTAACTTATAGTTTGATTAAAACCATTTATTTATCAAACTCAGATTCAATTCGGACAAATCGTGTATTATTGATTCAAATGAGTTTAGGGCTTTCGATCTACGTGATGAGACGAATCTATTGGACTAATACTAACCTGTTCTGAATGGGCAACAAGTGCAGACGGCTACGGAAGGAGGATCGCGGCTTTTCTAGATCGACAGACGAGATAGAGACGATGTAATGACGGATTTAGGGTTTAAGGAAGCTTATATGGGTCGCGGGTAGGTATTTGATTACTTAATTCGTTTGATTTCTTGCCCCAATTACTTGATTCGTTTTAAAAAGAAGTCGGTTTAGAATTTTCGAGTATTTGGACGATTGCATGTGTATTTGGTCGTGTTTTAGTCTCAATTCGTCGAATATCTTCTTCTGCAAGTTTCGCGAACTTCCAAACGTGTTTACGATCTATTTTTGGACAAGATTGAGTCGGTTTGACTTTCACGGAGTCAAACTGTATAACAAGCGCGACCGTGCTTAAAGTTAAGCACGACCGTGTTCGAGGCTTAAGCGCGACCGTGCTTAGGACTAAGCACGACCGTGCTTGTGCACTTTTTGATAACTACAAGAATGGTCCCTGTAGTTTTGTAGTCTTGATGTTGTTTTGAGTTTTGGTCAAGTTTGGTCCTCGAGGTTTGTAAGATTGTTTTAGTTAATATTGAAATATAATAAACGCGTGTATGTTTGTTATTGCACATGAACAATGAATGTAAGGTTGGAATCGGAATCGTCTTTTATAGCACGGCATAAAATAAAATAAGAAAAACATGAAAATCAGAAAGGTTACAACTTGTAACATCCCAAAAATAAAACGACAATTATAATAATGGAATAAACGAACGAGGCATGTCGGGTCGGGCCGGATGGGCCGGCGGGCTGGAAGGGGAGCCTCCCCTATAAATAGCTTAGGTCTCCATCATTTCTCTCATTTGCAAGTTCTAGAGAGAGAAACCATAGAGAGAGAAAGTTGGCGGATCGACCCGAGATTTCAGCAAAGTGTTGCTCCATAGCTCGTGAGAAGAACCTCCGGATCAGAAACTCGATTCAGGTAACGATCGGGCCTAAATCTGAGTTTTTGTTTGCTTTTGGGTTTTTCGGGTTTTGGTTGAAAATGTAACGTTTTTACGGATGAAATTGAAAGGAAAACATATATTTGGATTCCTTAATGAAAAGCAAACGTTTTGAAGTAAACAAGTTCGGGATCTTGACGTGATCAGACCCGAAGGCGAAAGTTAGGGTTTTTACGAGGAAGCAGTTCATGCGTACTTATCAAGTACGTATGAAGATGATCCTGCGTACTTACCAAGTACGCAAGAAGAGGATCCTGCGTACTTATCAAGTACGCATGAAGAGGGTCATGCGTACTTATCAAGTACACATGAAGAAGGTATTGCGTATTTATCAAGTACGCATGAAGCAAAGTCTGCGCACTTATTAAGTACGCAAGAACAAGTCCCTGCGTACTTGCTAAGTGCGCAGGCATCAGGCTGGTTAAGTAAAGTTAGTATGTTTAGAATGGTTAAACCGTTAGAGTCGGTATTGGTCTGATGTGTATTTAACTAATCAATTCAGATCGGAAGTGACGTTGTTGGACCTTGTTTAGGACAACCCAAATTAACTTATCAGGTGAGTTCTAGAAGCCCTCTTTTAAATGTTTTAATAATGTTTTTGGGCTGGTGTGCATACGTAACGATGTGACTATTTTATAAAACGATGTTTATGAATGTTGTATGTGACGTTTTATAAAATGATGTTTATGAACGATGTTTTGGAAGGAAGGGTTATGAAAGAAGTGTTTATGAAATATTTGCCAAAAGAAGTTTATGAAGTGTTTATAAATGAAGGAATGATTTTTAATAAAACGTACGAATGCTTTAACTGAAGTTTTAAAGTAAAAGAAGTGAATGTTTACGAAAGTCACAAACGAACGAATCTGCCAATATTCCTTAGGGAATGAAGGTTATGGGTATGGGAAGTATGTTATGGGCCTTTACCTTTTAGGGGCCTTTGTGGCTGGCCAACTGTTGTACAACTGGGGTGATGACGGTCACCAAGGGGATTATCGTGATCCTTGAAGTTTGGTACGATTTACCTTACGGGGTAGTCGTGCTTGAAGTTTGGTACTTGCGCCTTACGGGGTGCAGTGCTTGAAGTTTGGTACGTGTCATCCTTGTGATGCCGTGCTTGAAGTTTGGTGCTGAATAACCTAAGTATCGGGCCCTAGGAGTTCCTCACCCGAAGGACAGTACGGTGTTGATGGGCCTAGTGGTGGTGATCTTTAGGTTATTCCACTAGTATGTGACGTATGGATTTGACGGTTACGAGAAGGCGCAGATTCGATATGTTCGTTGACTTATGTTTATGAAGTGTTATGTTTTGTTATTGCATTATTTTACGTACGCTTTTATTAAATGAAGTATGAAGTTATGTTTTTGGCAAATTATTTGAAGTTAAAGTTTTATGTTAAAGCTAGAACTTACCAGCGTAGCTGACTTTTTAGTATGCATATTCAGGTTAAGGCAGGTTACGATGATGGAAGGTCATGCTGGGCGGCTTGATGTGTTACTCGGATGATACGAAGACTGGCATCTTGTTATGATTAGATTATATTATGTTTATGTAATAGACCTTGTTATGCTTCCGCATGTTGAACAATGTAATGGTTATGTTCTAATGAAGTATTTTTCGCTGCGTTATTTTGATATTCAAGTTTAAGAACTGTTTGTAAATGAGTAAATCCAACAAGTGAGGCCTCCCGGGCATTTTTCTTACACACGGATCCCAACCCGTTTCCAATTAACCTAATTGCGTTTTCAAATTTATAATTATAACTTTCCATATTTCATCTCCATCAATCTCGCACACTCTCTGTGGAAACCCTAACCAATTCTCTCCCCGTAATTGGTACGATTCAAACATGGCATTTGAGATTACGATTCACTATGATTGTTGGTTTTAATCAATCGTAGGGTGTGGGAACAAGAAATCAAAATTATTTTTGGTACGAAGGATAAGGTACCGCAAATCACATCAACTTCTTTCATCACCGTGCTGATCCGTTTTCTTTTAGTTTCTATGAATCTGAACAAGCACAAATCAAACTATTTTATAGCGATCAACGTTTCTCAATCGCCGTCTAATCTGTTAAAAAGTGTACGCCCTTTCGATCGATTCTTTGATACGATTCATGTATAAATCGAACCCCCTTGTTGTTGTATGCTTACTATTGTTTAAATCTCCTGTTGGTTATTGTAAACACATATTGAATGGATTATTTAACGAATTTAGAATTCTGTTTCTCATTCTTTTACAGTCGTTCTTCTTTTAATATCAAAGTTCAAACCCCAATTCGAGGAAGGTCAGTATTCGATTTCCCCAATTTTGATTATGCATTTTATCAGACTTCGTGTTCTGTATTCTAACCTTTTCTATGTTTTGGTTTTGAGGTTTGGATATCGCAACTTGATTAAAAAATACAAATTGAGAAATTTTAATTCCTTTTTGATTATGTAGTTGAAACCGGGAACACCCTTTTTTTATTTTGTAATTAAAACCCTAATTCCAGGAAGGTCAGTGTTCGATTTCCCTAATTTTGATTATGCATTTGATCAGAGAGTCCAACAAATAATGTAACACCTCGAAAATTCCTATAGAATATAAGGACTAAAGATGTCAGGAATTAAAGTCTAGGGGTTGAATTTCAAATATACCGAAGATCAAGGGTTAAACGTGAAGAATTTTGAAATTTGGCCGATAGCGGACCGCTATCATGGTCCTAGGCGGCCCGCTACGTGGAGAGGAGGGTAATCATGAGAGAATGACACGTCATCAGATGCGTGTCTAATGACTCAGTCCTATGGCGGACGGCTATCCATAAAATGGACCCGGACAATGAGCAGCTGACAAGTGTCATGTGACTCGCTGAAACCAGTCGGGTGGCGGACCGCTACCACCCTGGATAACTGTCCGCTATGTAGGCGGTACGCCAAATAAGCCGCCAGAAAGGGTGGCGGACTGCTATGCTCCTGTATGACGGTCCACTATGGGTCTGATGTTGGCCTATAAATAGAATTCGATGTCCAAAAGGTTTGAAACGTAACTCACACACAAAAATACCAACGATCACACACACTTAGTCTAGGGATTCGTGCCAAAGTTCTGATACGCGTTTGAAAGTGCGATTTCTAGCCTTACGCCTTCAAAGAGCCGTATATAGTTCTGAGGTAAGGATCCGACAACTTAGTTACTTATCATTAAGTTTTGATTGTATATTATTAAGTTTATTATAGATCTTAATTAAGAAATATTAGCAGTTAAATATACGTTGAGGTGCTGTCCGAGGTGTTTGACATATTATTGATACGATAAGCTGAAATATTGTTCAAATGAGTTCTTCTGAATTGAAATGTGTATTTAATTATATAGTTGTTATTTGAAATATGTCTGATAAGTAATGCCATATTACAAGTATATATAATGCGTATTAAGTACTGTATACGTGCCGAAAGTGGATGGGACCTACGGGTGGACGATTATCTTATCTTACTAGTGAAAGGTAGGCCAGTAGGATAAGATGGTTGTCCATTTTATATTGGTGAAAGGTAGGCCACTGGCGGAAACGGTTAACCAATTATATATATAACAAAAGCTTATTAGTTTTGTGTAAACTAATGGGTGGGACATGGGATTGTTGGTGATCGGATAACAACCATGTGGTAAAGATTCATGAACTCACCAACTTATGTTGATCCAATTATTTTTATTATTTTTAAGGTTGTTGAAGGGGTATCTTTAAGTGGCATTCTAGGTAGATAACATATGTGGATAATAGTTTAGATGGTCAAAAGATTATAATAGATGGAGTCATGCTTAGAAGAGCTATAAGACCTGGGATGTTTTGAGTTCCTTGACAGGAACTGATGTTTGTTGGTTTGGTTACTTATAATAGAAGTTTGCTTTATGATGTAAAACAATTTAGCTATTAATGAAAGAACTTTATGATTTTAGCTTCCGTTGTGTGTTCTGTACCATGTGTGACGTCTAACCGGTGCCTGGGATCGGGGTGTGACAAGTTGGTATCAGAGCCTCAGTTTATGGGATTTAGGTACTAAGGTTTAGTATCTAGACTTAAACTAGGGTTCTGTAAGTTAGCCGGAATGCCATAAAATATGTCATAGGCTGAGATGCTGCCCTTCATTATGAATATAGCAGGTGATATTGTAGGTCCTGAGCAGATTCGAAAAAACACAAATCTGCGGAGAAATCTTCAAACAGTCCGGATCGAGAGGCGGAATCTCTGGATCCGGTATCACTCTCGAATTAGAAATGGTAGAGACGGGTGCGGGAATCACAAACACTGACAGAAACATATGAAAATGAAAAGAACAGATAATTGAAAGCATAAAACGTATGATTCTTTGATTGAAATGAAAATTAAAAGGCTCGATCATACACTAACAATTATCTCACCCCAGGGTGAGCTCCCCCTGGGGTGGTGATTCCCTCTACAGACACACTCACTCCTAATGGGTATTCTACTATATATAGGAGGCCTCATGTGCCTTGTTTTCCAAGCCACCTGCCAAACAGGCCTGAAAAACAGGCATCGAAACTAGGTAGTTTCGATGGAACAAATGTTCAACCGAAACTACTAGTTTCGATTGAACAAATGTTCAACCGAAACTACTAGTTTCGATTGAACAAAAGTTGAATCGAAACTACTAGTTTCGATACTGTAGTTTCTATTTACAGCATCAGTCTCATTTCTATACCCAACAATCTCCCCCTAGACTGATGCTATCAAATCTTGTCCGACTCTGTCTTTCGTCTTCATAGAATGACTGATGATCCAAAGCCTTTCGTTGTGATTCTCCCCCTCAAGTGTAGACCCTCCTATCTTGTAGGCAATTGATAAAGGTTTGAATCCCAAGTATTAAGCAGTAAATAACCATCTTTCTACAAAGATTCTTGACATTCTCGAACACTTGATCAACTTTTGCCTTCTCTCCCCCTAAAAAAAGGTCAATTTCAAGCAAAGGCTCACTTTGTCTTACATCTTCATAACTCTGCTGATAATTTGAAGTCTTTCGTGGTAATTCTCCCCCTGAAGTGTAGACCCTCCTATTTCTAGGCAAAAGATAAGGGATCGAATCACCATGTAATCAACAACTAATGACCCGGTTTGTGACAAATATGCTTGACTTGTTACCCGCTGCCCAAACTTGAACTTTAATCAAAGGAATTACGGCTGAATCAGGCAGAACATCGTGTATATTGCCGAAGAAACGAAATTTTTGAAAACCCGAAAAAGGCTGTCTTCAAGTTTTCTTCCAAAACTCCCCTCCTTCTATGCAATATCCTGTTAAAAAATTTATCCAAGAAAATTTCCAAAATTTTTTTTTTTTTTTTTTTTTTTTTTTTTTTTTTTTTTTGGAAAGTACTTGGACAGTTCTGCCTGTAGTTTCGATAGGCTCTACTTCAGTCGAAACAAGGCTAGTTTCGATAGAGACAGTATCGAAACAAGAAGTTTCGATAGAGAGATTCTTCAATCGAAACTAGTAGTTTCGATAGGAGATTCTTCAATCGAAACTAGTAGTTTCGATACCCTCTAGTTTTGATAGCCTAGTTTCGACAGCCTAGTTTCGATGTCTTCTACTTCTGATTTAGGGCAACACCAGTAGTTTCGATAGAAAATGTTCAGCCGCCACATATTTTCGATTGACCATCTTCAACCTTCAGCTACTTCGATACCCCCAATCCAGGTCTGAAAAATGCTTCAAAAGCCTTACATCTTCAGATTTTGAAAGTGGAAATGTAGAACAGCAGTCACGAACCTGCTACACATCGATTTCTTCATGTTTAACGTCTCAGTGGCGGGTTTTTCTCTGTTTTTCGAGCAGATTCGAGAGCAATAAGAGCCACCATGGCTCTGATACCACTTGTAGGTCCTGAGCAGATTCGAAAAAACACAAATCTGCGGAGAAATCTTCAAACAGTCCGGATCGAGAGGCGGAATCTCTGGATCCGGTATCACTCTCGAATTAGAAATGGTAGAGACGGGTGCGGGAATCACAAACACTGACAGAAACATATGAAAATGAAAAGAACAGATAATTGAAAGCATAAAACGTATGATTCTTTGATTGAAATGAAAATTAAAAGGCTCGATCATACACTAACAATTATCTCACCCCAGGGTGAGCTCCCCCTGGGGTGGTGATTCCCTCTACAGACACACTCACTCCTAATGGGTATTCTACTATATATAGGAGGCCTCATGTGCCTTGTTTTCCAAGCCACCTGCCAAACAGGCCTGAAAAACAGGCATCGAAACTAGGTAGTTTCGATGGAACAAATGTTCAACCGAAACTACTAGTTTCGATTGAACAAAAGTTGAATCGAAACTACTAGTTTCGATACTGTAGTTTCTATTTACAGCATCAGTCTCATTTCTATACCCAACAGATATCAAGAAAACAGATAACTAATTACATTTTTGGCCAAATGTCATTAATTTCTGATTTTCTGGATTATTACTAGTTAAACGAATTCTGATGTCATACATCTACATAGGTACAAGATGGCAGGAAGAGGTAGAAGACGAGGTAGTGGTAGGACTCCTAATACTAGGTCTCGTACCCATAACATGACGAATGTTAACCCGAACATAGAGGCAAATACCAATGATGAACCTGAGCAACACACAGAGGAGGTGATCATGACATAATCTCAGTTTCAAGGAGCGGTGGCATCTGAGGTCACCAAAGTGCTCCAACCAACTTTACCAGGAATCGTTGATGATGCTCTTCAAAGGAGGATGGGCTCCAGCAATTAGGGAAACAAAAATGATGGAGCTAGTGGTGCAAACCCACGAGTGGAAGATACTATTCATACCAACCCTATAGAAAATAATAGTGGTGCCACCCGAACCCCTGAAACTATTGTAATTACAAACCAGAGCACGGGAGATAAGTACCAAGGATGTACTTACAAGAACTTTAGTGATTGTCACCCCAAACCTTTTCAACGAAAAGAAGAATGCAATTGCAGCCATGCAGTGGATGACTTCTATGGTTGCCGTAATTAAAATGAGTGAGTGCAAACCCGATCAAGCCATCGAATTTGTTGCACATTCATTCGAGAAAGATGAACTTGACTGGTGGGAGTCAGTAAAGCAAACCAAATGAGAGGAATACATGGATAGAATGAAGTGGGAGGATTTGAAGGAATTAATAGTCAATAGATACTGTCCACAGAATGTCGTGGACAAGATTGAAATAGAATTTCATCGATTTGAAGCTGGAAACCATACCAAATTCAATGAGATGGCCAAATTGGTGCCACATCTTGTGACTCCTGAATCCCGAAGAATTAAGCGTTATGTGCAAGGTTTACCACCAAAAGTACGAACCTTTGTGAAGACTACCGCACCTGGAACCATAGATTCAGCAGTACAGCTTAATGCGGTAATGTATGATGAGATAGAAGCTCAAGAGGCGGATAACAAGAGAAGATTGGAGAACATAGACATGAACCCACATATAACAAAATCCCAAGAAGGGAAAGAGATAATCTGAGCAGAGGTGTACAAAGGACTATATGTTATAAGTGTCAACAAGAATGACACATTTCAAGAAATTGCCCAACCATTAAGTGCCACAACTTTAATGAAATGGGGCAATACAAGTTTGATTGTCCAAAGACGACTCAAGCTAAAATTGGTGGTGGAGTCAAAGGACGTGTATATATATTGGGAGGAAGGCAAGAAGGAGGAGAATAGGTATGTTCCTTATAGGATAATATTAAGTTATATAAATGATGTGAGGAAAAAATTCAAAAAGAATTGAATTGAAAGAAATAAAAAGATAGAGAATTCCTTTCCGCTGTATATTTTGATATCACGTCAATGTAACAAAAGGGTAACCATCTAACCGGTATGTAGTTATCTAGCAAACTAAATGTTCTGTCTAATAAAAGAATGGTGTATAAATCCCTCCTGAACCCGTAATTCTTTCCTGGGAACATTCTAGTTGGAGGTACTACTCTAGTAAGATAACCACCCTAGTTACATAATATATCATAAGTAGGATCATCGGTTGAAGAAGTATTTCCAAATTTCTAGGACAAAATTTCCTAAAGGAGGGGAGATTTGTAACACCTAAAAAATTCCTATAGAATATAAGGACTAAAGATGTCAGGAATTGAAGTCCAAGGGTTAAACCAAAGATCAAGGGTTAAAAATGAAGAATTTTTAAATTTGGTCAATAGCAGACCGCTATCATGATCCTTGCGGCCAGCTACGTGGAGAGGAAGGTAATCATGAGAGAATGACACTTCATCAGACACGTGTCTGTTGACTCAGCCCTATGGCGGACCGCTAAGCCCTTGGCTAACGGTCCGCTAGCCGTAAAATAGACCTGGACAATGAGCAGCTGACACGTGTCTTGTGACTCGCTGAAACCAGTTGGGTGGCGGACCGCTACTATCCTGGATAACGGTCCGCTACGTGGAGTGGTGTGTCTGTTGACTCAGCCCTATGGTGGACCGCTAAGCCCTTGCCTTCTTGTAACCGTCAATTCCAACTTCAAGAACGGTAACCCCGAGGAGTGACGTGTACCAAACTTCAAGCACTACTACCCCGAAGAGTAGCAAGTACCAAACTTCAAGCATTGCCCATCCGTACAGTGACACCTGTTTACTTCAAGGGTCACGTTAATCCCCAAGATAACCGTCATCATCCACCAGTTGTACAAAATTTGGCCAACTACAAAGGCCCTTAATAAGGTGTTACCAAACATAACACAACTTCGCTTCCGTTCCCGAAGGAATCACGGCTGATTCGTTCATATTGTGACTTTCGAAAAACATTAACTTCTTTCATGTCAAACTTCATAGTTAAAGCATTTGTACGTTTTATTAAAATACCTTCTCATTCATAAACACTTCATAAGCTTCTTTAGCAAACCATTTCATAAACATTTTTTCATAAACTTCATTTTATAAACATCATTTCGTTACGCATGCACATCATCCCCAAAACACAGTAAAACTTCTTAAAAGGGGGGCATCTAGAACTCACCTGACTTCTTGGTACTACTTCTTCCGTAGGTCTTTGACTAGGTGGAGTACTAAACGATCTGTATGAAAGTTAACATGTAAAACCTATCAAAATTGGCTAGTGTCACCGCGACTAGTGTCGCCTGACAAGGACGCCACTATAGTGTCGCCTGTCTGTTACGCCATTATAGTGTCGCCATAACTTTCGTTATGGACTTTTGTGTCGTTGTCTCAGTGTCACCACTCCTCAGTGTCGCCACCAATGAGTGTTGTCACACACAACTCAAGCCCACGGCTAGTGTCGCCCCATGAATCCCACTAGTGTCGCCCCAAGAATCTAATCAGATCCAGTCACCATTTTGATCTAAGATCAAAACTTTTTATGTCCAAATCGTTTGTTTAACTTTCATGTAGCCAAATCTATGGTTTTTAGGCCATTTCATATTTAAAACCCAAGTTTTTTTTTTGGATCAAACCTTAGTTTACCCACCTTTTACCCAAAACCCTAAAATGAATATTAAGGTACGAAACTCACCTCAAAACGTCTCGTTTTCTTGCAGGAGTTCTGCTAATTGATGGAGATAGAGCAATCACGCAAGAAACTTGGAGCTTTCTCTCTTTAGATTTTCTCTCTCTCTCCCTCCGTCCCTCCCTCTCTCTCTCAAAAAAGTGGTGAAGATGGGGTGGTGGCTAGGGTTTAAGGCCCTTCTCGTTATCTTAAAATTAAATTTTATGAGGTAGTAATCACCTTTATATTCTCACTATGTTGTTTGGTGATCATCCATAAAAATCTTCTTGAAACCTTAGTAGGAATCTATATCACTAAATATGAGTGGATGGAAAGATAATGCAATTAAGTCATAAACACTCTTTCTTTTGAACTCATGCTTTCTTGAATCTTGATAAGATTTGGATAGATAAAATCACTCAAGAACTGAACTTTGACGTATATTTGGTTTTAGTATGTGTAAAGCAAATTTTGGAGGATGAGGTGTTTAAATAGCCCAAGATGAGAGAGATAACAAAAGCCATACATGAATCGGACGATCGATGTTATAGTTCGACCGTCCATCGACCTTACTCATTTTGTCTTGTTTTATCTAAAAAATAGATTCGTTATTAGTGGTCTAAAGATCATATTTATACAAAGATCAATATGTAATAAATGTGTGAATCAACTTGAATCAAGTGGGGTTTATCTCAACCAAGAGAAAGAAGTGAAGCATTTTTTTCTTAAATGATTTGGTTTTGTCTCCATTCCTATTGGGTTATGTATTATCCTATTTTTGTAATATAATCTTGTTTAACCATATTAAATTTAAAAACTAATAATTTCATCCAACATATGTAAAAATTATTTTAAACCCATTTATATAAAAGATGTAGCCTTTTTTAAAAAACATTCAATGGTCTTAAAATTTGTATTTGTTTATAAAATATATATTTATGAGTGATTATATTTTATACCAAATACAATGGAGTCCTTGATAATCGTGTAGTTATGGATGACTCGTCTTGATTTGGTTTTAACTTTAATTGTTTAGCTTGAATCTTGAAAAGTCGTCAAGTGGAGGCACTATCACTTCATGGTCCAGCCGTAGCTCTGATCGTTGTGTTTTTATTTGAATAAAAGTTGGTAGATTTTGAATAGAAGCATGGCGGTCAATCCTATGGTCCGACAACGGGCCGGAATGACCTTGTACGTTGTTGCTAGTGATTTCATATGATCACATTTAAAGCTTGATGTTTTACATATTGTACTGTGACTTCATCTATGCAAATAAGAGACATATTTTATAAACATATAGATCTCTTAGAGTAAAACTTTTTCTGTATGTTTGGATTTCTAACATCATCAAATAATTCCTACATGATGTGCTTCTATGCACCAACACAACGCATTCACCCTCGGCCATAGTTTTGGGTGGAAGTTAGTCGAGAAGTTGAGATATGTCCCCATCTGGTTTAACAGCTCTGTCTAATACCGCTTTGTGAATCGAGGATCTCTATTGGTCATAATCATCTCCGCCGCTTTAAAAAAAGACATACGGTCTCTATCGAGTTGTAAATGATTTGGGTTTTTATAAGACCCCAAACCTGGGAGGCCTCGCGTATTGGATTTACTCATCAACACATAGCTAATAAACATAAGACATTCATTAACCCAACGGAAACGATTTAAAACTTTAGCATACATAGCAGAACTACATAACATGTCTAAACATAACTTGTCTGATACGAAATGAAACTTGTCTTAAACAACTGAAATATAAACATAAACGGGATGCCAGATGCCGATATTGGGGTAACTCTTCTCGCCAAGCCAAGCATCCTCATCCATCCAAAGCCACCTACACTTAACTGATATGCATACTAAAAATTAGCAACACTGAGTGAGTTCTAACGTTTAGTTTAAATCAATTATGTAAAAGATTTAGTAATACATACATACTACCGTTAAGGCAAAAAATTTACATGTGTTACTTTTCAAATTAGGTTAAAACATATAATAAACCGTCAATTCCTTTACACTATAGTGCCCTCATGGCTCTCGGCCATGAACCGACAAGTACCTAGTCAATGCCCCCATGGCCAACGGCCATGAACCGGCACTACCGCTTAACCGTCAATTCACTTGTCACTATTGTACCGCCCTCATGGCTCACGTCCATGAACCGACGAGTACAGGGTCAATGCCCCCATGGCTCACATCCATGAACCGACAATACCGCTTAACGCTAAGGGGAGGTTGCGTGGACCTCCCGAGCAACCGTCGTCACTCATCCAAATTTTACAACCGTTAGCGAACCCAAAGGTTCTTACTAATAGGTAGAACCCATATCTGACATCTTGTACAACTAACATCTGTCCCAATGACCTTTACAGTTGGTACACATTCCCGTATGAAATCTATTTCAATTTCTGTTCATAAAACTTTATCTGACTTGTTCATATCTTTCACATATCTTATGCTTTTGTTTATGTATATATGAAAATATAGTAAACACTTGCCATAAAATATCTTGCTTTACCGAGCATAGCTTGACACATATATCATGCCTCTGTTTATTTATATGAAAATATAGTAAACGCTTACCAAAATGATATATCTTTCTTTACTGAAAACATAGTAGCATGTATATTTTGCCTTTGTTTATGTATATGAAAATATAGTAAACGCTTGACATAATATAGCTATACTTTACTCAAAACGTACTTTTGCCCATTTTAAACTTTACACTAGAACATTGCTTTTCACTATGTCTATTAATACGAAAATATGTAATACACGTTTTACGCTAAGTATGCACACCACCCCTAAAGCAGCCAAAAAGGTGTAACATCCAAGATTTTTCTAATACTACATTATTTTACTTTATACAGTAACGACACTCCTAATGAACCCCATACTTGTTCAAAACAATATGTCACTTTAATTTTTATTTTAACATCTATCAATTTAGATTTTTGATCTTACATTTAAATATTACCCTCCTATTATATATATAAAATATATATGTACATTCATTTATATATTTATATATGATTATATCAAATAAATCAATTATACAACTTTTGATATAGGACTTATACATCTTTAATCACGTTTTTACATATTGTTATATATAGATATAGGAATCTAATTATAAATATGTATATATGATATATATGTATTTGATGTTATTAAATTAATCATCTATACAAATTGTAAGTTTTAAAATTTATGAGCATTAATCAAGAGTTTACATTTTCTAAATGTATGTAATTAATTTTAAATAAATATGTAAACATATATCTATTTTAGTAAACCATTTACACAAATTGTAGTCTTTATAAAAATGAAAGACATTTTTTTATAAACATTTGTAACTAAACAAGTAACATATTTAAGATTTTATAAACTTTATAAAAACAATTTTAAATATGAATTATGGAGTCAAACATAACATTAATGAGCATTAAATATTATTCTTCACCTTTTGCAATCCTAGTCCTTATCAACAAATTGATTTTTGCGAATAAGTCCCTTAGTCTCACCTATAAATAGAACCTTAAACCTCATTCATTTTCACACCTCAACAATCCTCTAGGGCTCTCTAGCAACTAAAGGTTGTTCTTCTCATCTTTTGGAAGATTCTAGTTTAAATCCTTCCATTCTAAGTAAGTTCTTCTTATGTTTTTACTTGTTCATACTTTTCTTTTTAAAAGTTCATCATAACTAGCTAGATCTATGATCCCTAACATGTTTATGTTATAATCATAGATCTATCCAAGATCAAAAGCATTATTTTAATTAAACTTGTTCAAACTTTATTTAAAAACTTGGTTTTGATCTTTATATTCCTTTCAATTTCAAAAAAATCATGTTTTTACCAAAACTCCTTATTTTTAAAACCCTTTAATATTCAATTAAATTTATTTCTATCTTTACTAAACTCATATTTTCACTTTAGCCCTTATACTCTCCAAGCTTACCAAACTCACCCTAAACTTGGTTAAGTATGCAAATAGAGTAACTTTCAAACCAGTATGTAGTTATCTGACAAACATTAAAGTTCTGGCTAGGAAAAGACGGGGTTCTGATCCGGCCAACTCTTTCCTAGGAACTTTTCTGTTGGAGGTACTACTCTGGAATGATAACCACTCTAGTGTACAACAACCACTTTCAACTAATTACACTGTCAACCCCTTGACTATCCATGACGTGTTTCTAACGTAACAAACTTAACTTAGGCAATCCTTAAGGCATTGAATCCAAGTTACTACAAGTTCAAGTTTAACCCTCTAAACTTGCAAGGTGAGTTTACATAGCCCCTTTTTTTTCTTATTTACACATTTGGGGTGAAACATGATTACATTCAAACACTATTTGCAATTACACACGTACAATTCTACAATATGATCATATGTGTTTATTTGTGCTTTATGCTTGAATGCTAATTGTTAAGGCTACATATACATGGTATACACGTGCAAACACAAATACATTACTTCAGGCTAACATGTGTTGTTAGGCCCTACATTAGGATAACATGTGTTGTTATGCCCTACATTAGGATAACATGTGTTGTTATGCCCTACATTTACATCAGGATAACATGTGTTGTTATACCCTACATTAGGATAACATGTGTTGTAATGCCCTTCAATTACAAAGTTTCATTTATGCATCTAGCTTAACTTAGATTCTCCATAAATGCTTTATGAACCATGCATCATATGAATTGTACACAAAACATTTGAACTTTACTTGTGGTGTCAAAACCTATGTATGCTCACCAACTATTTATAGTTGACCCTCTCATTTTATCATGTTTCAGGTACAGTTGTTTGAGTTATGATTCAAGCTACTTCACTTAGGGTTGAGGACCTAGTCTTAAATTTTAATACGGAGATTCATGTATTCTTAAATTCTTGTAAATGATTACTTGAGTTATGAAATGAAATTTACTGTCTAATTATTACAACTTTAGCAAACCATGAGCTTATGAACAGTCTACATGTCCCGCCCCGACGTTTCCGCCGTCGGTTGGGGTGTGACAGATTGGTATCAGAGCCTTGGTTATAGGGAATTAGGTTATTAGACACTTTGACCTAGGCTATAACCTTAGGACATCCATTAAATGTCATGCTCTATGTTATATGATTTTTGCCACATTGCTACGTGTTACATGTTCACTACTATGTGTAATCTTCTTACATGTTATTCTAAGTGTTACTTCACATGATACAATACATGATAGCTTATATGCTACACTACTTGATAACTCGTATTCTTAAAAACATTGCTACCTATATAATACTTTCTTTACCACTTCTTGATTACATGTTGCTTATTTGAGGCCCTTAAATGCTATCCTTAGTCTTATCACACACCTATTCACATCTAACCCTTTATGCACCCTCATTCTTGCACTCATGTCATCATCATCATTTGTGAACAAAATTTTAAACTCTTAGGCCTAAAGCCTATTAAGATTTTAAAATCCCGTCAAAGTTTTGAATTCTGAAAATTTGTAAAAAACATGTGCAATCCGGAAGGGTGAATGCCTGTACTTTGGGTCTTCTGTCTAGGAAAGCATTTCATATAAATCCAAATCAACCGAAGGATCCGTATGCTTTCCTGAAAATTCCCAAAGTGAGTGTTCACCTATAGGCTAAAGCATGTCTTCTTGAAAATATAAGAATTTGAATCACTTTGATTTGTCAAAATATCCATTTGATTATATAATCAAATGCGTATAATCTAAACACCATCGTTTCGTTTATTACAATTTACTACACGTACCTAAGCTTTCTTTGTAACTAATCATTTTATTATCTGAATTAAACAACATCGTTATTTTGTTCAAACAAAATGTTTATCAAACCTTTAGATAGTATCAGAAATAGACATTTTCTATTAACATTTTCACCTTGTAATGAAACTTAATACAACTTGTTTCATAAAAGCATTATCTTAATTAATAATTATTTATGACTTTTATTTCGTTAAATTAACTTTTATTAAACTGTTGCTTAATTATTTGATAACTTAGCCATTATTTTCCCTTGAAACATTCTCTTTACGATGATTAAAAATTTAATAAAAAGTTTTTATTTATTTATCCATCTATCTAGTTATTCAACTTATTATTTTCACTATTTTATTAATTTACAAACAAGAACAAATTGCAATTACTTGTTTATTTACAAACAAAGAGCACAAATTAGTTATTCATTAGCACACTACTCTGAATATCTACACAACCTTCTCGTTATCTTACACATTCGAAAATGTATACTAGGCACTACAAGGAGATGAATCATTTCGCGTAGGCGTTAACCAACCATATAACCTCAACAAGATTGAAAAAAAAAAATTATAACCCAACTACCCGCATTATACATAAACGTCAAGCAAAACGCTTGTCCGCAACACTCGAACACCTACAAAATTTGATAGTTTACGTTACACAAGAGATTCAATACTTACATATGAACATTCACAATATGCATGATACTTGATTGATCACATGATACATGAAACTTGTTTGTTTGCAATATATGTAATACTAGATTAATCACATGAAACTTATTTACAAAATACATTGTACTAAATTGTTTACATTATACATGAAAACTTATTTATTTACAAAATACATTATACTAAATTGTTTACATTATATATGTTTATTTACAAAATATATAATACTAAATTGTTTGCATCATACCTGAAAACTTATTTGTTTACGAAATACATTATACTAAATTGTTTACATTATACATGAAAACTTATTGATACTAAATTGTTTACATTATACATGAAAACTTATTTATTTACAAAATACATTATACATGAAAACTTATTGATACTAAATTGTTTACATTATATATAAAAACTTATTTATTTACAAAATACGTTATACTAAATTGTTTACATTATACATGAAAACTTATTTATTTACAAAATACATTATACTAAATTGTTTACATTATATATGTTTATTTACAAAATATATAATACTAAATTGTTTGCATCATACCTGAAAACTTATTTGTTTACAAAATACATTATACTAAATAGTTTACATTATACATGAAAACTTATTGATACTAAATTGTTTACATTATACATGAAAACTTATTTATTTACAAAATACATTATACTAAATGGTTTACATTATACATGAAAACTTATTGATACTAAATTGTTTACATTATACATGAAAACTTATTTATTTACAAAATACGTTATACCAAATTGTTTACATTATACATATTTATTTACAAAATACATAATACTAAAATTGTTCGCATTATATATGAAACTTATTTATTTACGATATATATGATACTACATTTATACATGATACTAAACACATAATACTAAAACTGTTCGCATTATACATGAAACTTATTTATTTACGATATATATGATACTACATTTATACATGATACTAAACACATAATACTAAAATTGTTCGTGTTATACATGAAACTTATTTATTTACGATATATATGATACTACATTTATACATGATGCTAAACACATGATACTACATTGCTCACATTATACATGAAACTTATTTGGTTACAATATACTTGATACTAAACTACTTACAGTATACATAAAGCCCATTTGTTTACAATGTACATGACAGTAGATCATACATGAACTTGAGTGCTTACATTATACACAGAACTAGATTGTTTACATTGTGACAATTGATTAAGTCCATCATACACAAGGCATGATTATTCACCTTATCCATGAAAGCTACTCGGTGTTTGACGTATTCTTGTTCAAACACGAAGAATGCTATGGGATCCTAAATTATGCCACGTTATTACTCTTTAGTATTTGATTGACTCAAGCATCTATGGACATAGTTATTTGTTAGCAACACATACGTGAAAGCAATAGTTACGGATTAAGTGTTTTTGTATTACCCCATGGACCCCACACACAATGGGATAAACTATGTGGACCATGCGACGATTTGGATAATTACGGGTGCACACGTAATTATAAAGATCAGCGCATTGAAGACATAGTGAAATCTGTTGTGTGTTATGACATGAAACCTATCGTGGTACATAGTAACAAAAACTAATGGGATATGATAAGGACATGGTGGATACGCCGCTGGTACTTCCTATATATAAGTGTTCCTGTCATAAAATCGGAAGTAGCGTTATTCTTGCCACGTAAAGTTTTATGTTGTTTGACGAGGCCAATGTTTGTGAAATCCTTTATACACTGATAATCCTTGAACATATTCGATTACATCTCAACATACCTTGATCATCTAGTTCCCCTCAATTCCATTCTAAGTAATACATTCCATCTGTAGAATCCAAAATATTCTTCAACAGTTTTCCCCTTAATTTCATTCAAACTAAACCCACTACCGCCATCTATGCCTGACACGATGACCAGACTTGAACCTTGACATCAGCTATACTCCTCAAACCGACAATCCAAGCTCACCTCCTTCCTAATTCAGTAGTCTCCAAACAATTGAATTTCGGGACGAAATTCCATCAACTTGGGGTTACTGTAACATCCAAGATTTTTCTAATACTACATTATTTTACTTTATACAGTAACGACACTCCTAATGAACCCCATACTTGTTCAAAACAATATGTCACTTTAATTTTTATTTTAACATCTATCAATTTAGATTTTTGATCTTACATTTAAATATTACCCTCCTATTATATATATAACATATATATGTACATTCATATATATATATTTATATATGATTATATCAAATAAATCAATTATACAACTTTTGATATAGGACTTATACATCTTTAATCACGTTTTTACATATTGTTATATATAGATATAGGAATCTAATTATAAATATGTATATATGATATATATGTATTTGATGTTATTAAATTAATCATCTATACAAATTGTACGTTTTAAAATTTATGAGCATTAATCAAGAGTTTACATTTTCTAAATGTATGTAATTAATTTTAAATAAATATGTAAACATATATCTATTTTAGTAAACCATTTACACAAATTGTAGTATTTATAAAAATGAAAGACATTTTTTTATAAACATTTGTAACTAAACAAGTAACATATTTAAGATTTTATAAACTTTATAAAAACAATTTTAAATATGAATTATGGAGTCAAACATAACATTAATGAGCATTAAATACTATTCTTCACCTTTTGCAATCCTAGTCCTTATCAACAAATTGATTTTTGCGAATAAGTCCCTTAGTCTCACCTATAAATAGAACCTTAAACCTCATTCATTTTCACACCTCAACAATCCTCTAGGGCTCTCTAGCAACTAAAGGTTGTTCTTCTCATCTTTTGGAAGATTCTAGTTTAAATCCTTCCATTCTAAGTAAGTTCTTCTTATGTTTTTACTTGTTCATACTTTTCTTTTTAAAAGTTCATCATAACTAGCTAGATCTATGATCCCTAACATGTTTATGTTATAATCATAGATCTATCCAAGATCAAAAGCATTATTTTAATTAAATTTGTTCAAACTTTATTTAAAAACTTGGTTTTGATCTTTATATTCCTTTCAATTTCAAAAAAATCATGTTTTTACCAAAACTCCTTATTTTTAAAACCCTTTAATATTCAATTAAATTTATTTCTATCTTTACTAAACTCATATTTTCACTTTAGCCCTTATACTTTCCAAGCTTACCAAACTCACCCTAAACTTGGTTAAGTATGCAAATAGAGTAACTTTCAAACCAGTATGTAGTTATCTGACAAACATTAAAGTTCTGGCTAGGAAAAGACGGGGTTCTGATCCGGCCAACTCTTTCCTAGGAACTTTTCTGTTGGAGGTACTACTCTGGAATGATAACCACTCTAGTGTACAACAACCACTTTCAACTAATTACACTGTCAACCCCTTGACTATCCATGACGTGTTTCTAACGTAACAAACTTAACTTAGGCAATCCTTAAGGCATTGATCCAAGTTACTACAAGTTCAAGTTCAACCCTCTAAACTTGCAAGGTGAGTTTACATAGCCCTTTTTTTTTCTTATTTACACATTTGGGGTGAAACATGATTACATTCAAACACTATTTGCAATTACACACGTACAATTCTACAATATGATCATATATGTTTATTTGTGCTTTATGCTTGAATGCTAATTGTTAAGGCTACATATACATGGTATACACGTGCAAACACAAATACATTACTTCAGGCTAACATGTGTTGTTAGGCCCTACATTAGGATAACATGTGTTGTTATGCCCTACATTAGGATAACATGTGTTGTTATGCCCTACATTTACATCAGGATAACATGTGTTGTTATGCCCTACATTAGGATAACATGTGTTGTTATGCCCTTCAATTACAAAGTTTCATTTATGCATCTAGCTTAACTTAGATTCTCCATAAATGCTTTATGAACCATGCATCATATGAATTGTACACAAAACATTTGAACTTTACTTGTGGTGTCAAAACCTATGTATGCTCACCAACTATTTATAGTTGACCCTCTCATTTTATCATGTTTCAGGTACAGTTGTTTGAGTTATGATTCAAGATACTTCACTTAGGGTTGAGGACCTAGTCTTAAATTTTAATACGGAGATTCATGTATTCTTAAATTCTTGTAAATGATGTAAATGATTACTTGAGTTATGAAATGAAATTTACTGTCTAATTATTACAACTTTAGCAAACCATGAGCTTATGAACAGTCTGCATGTCCCGCCCCGACGTTTCCGCCGTCGGTTGTGGTGTGACAAAAGGGGATTAGAACTCACCTGACTTTCTTAGCTACTCTTCTTTAAGGCTCAATGATCTGCTCGAGTGGTCATAAACAAAAACGTATTAGCTCCTGGTCCTAACAAAACTATATGTCCGAAATCTACTTGACCTAAAACTCTACTCGTCCGAAATCTATTTTCGACTGAAATCTTTCTCGGTCGATATCTATTTTGGTCGAAATCTTATTTCGCCCGAAATGTCTTTCATCCGAAATCTATTTTGTCCGAAAACTAATTCATTCGAAATGTCTTTCATCCGAAAACCATTTCGCCCGAAAACCAATTTGTCTGAAATATCTTCCATTCGAAAACTATCTCGCCCAAAAACTAATTCGTCCGAAATCTTATGTCCGAATTTACTTTTGTCTGAAATCTCCCTTTTCGTCCGAAATACTTTTTGGACACATCAGACTTTTCGGACCATTCATAGACTTTTCTGACGACTCATCTGATCTAAGCTTGATTCTTCCTTTTTGATCCAAATTCCCAACTTTTTACGTCCAAACTGTTCTAATCTTAACTATGAAGCTAAATCTATAGTTTTTATTGAAAAACACACTGGAGAAGAAGGTTGGATCGATTCTTCATCCGGACGGATTCATCTAATCTTCATTTTTGATTCTTCATCTGGACGGATTCGTACCTCTAATCGCCCCGTTTCTTCATCTAATCTTCGTGTCAACACTAGAGAAGAAGGTTGGATCGATATTGGGGCAAAACTGACTCACTCTCTCTCTCTCTAGAAAACGTAAATAGTGATATCAAAGGGGTTTGGGGCTGGTCTTGGGGCTTATAAGGGGCCTATCCCTTGCCCTTTTTGGCCCATACACTAAAGCCCAAACCCACACCTCTCATCCTTGCAAAGTTGTAAATATTCCTATAAGTATTCCGCGTTCTAAAACTCGGGATGTTACAAGTTTACCCTCCTTACAACAGGTTTCGTCCTCGAAACCTGCCATAAGCTATACTGATAGCAAATCACATAATGGGTGGCATAAACCGTAGCTATACGAGGCAGCTTGGTCATGAAGGCCATTGTGATTAACTACCACTGAGAGTCTAACCGGGGAAGATCTCTAATTCTAAAGAATCTAATCTAATGGGGCTAACTAATCATATAAGGAATCAACATTATGAACTTTCCATAACATAAAATAAAAGCTTGCAACGTACCATAATGAGTTATCTGGCAGGCCCTTGCTTTGGCCTTGTTGATGTATGGTTCCTTCGTTACACCCTTTCCCTTTCCGGATCCCCCAGCTTTCGGTTCCTTGGGCTTTCTACAATCCCGGCTTACGTGTCACTACTCCCCATAGTTGTGGCATCTAGGCTTATCTGGACAGTCGCGTGACTGGTGTCCGAACTTGCCACACCTAAAGCATCCTACCTGCCCAGCTCTACATTCACCTACGTGCCTCTTCCCACATTTGCCACATAGGCCCTCAGCTTCTACCCTTGCTCTCCTTTCACCAGGACCTTGGCGGTCCTCACCAGTTCTCTTAACTACTTGTTTCTTGGGCCCTCAGGGATGACTTCCGTAGAAGCGATGTCATCATACACACCGCCGCTCAGAACAACCACCGACTCAAAGGTACTCGGTGTGTTGGCTTTGACAAAAGTACGGATCTTCGGAGGCAACCCCTGAACATAATAATGAATTCTCCTCTCTTCAGTTGTCACAAGATGGGGCACCAGACGTGCCAACTCATTGTACTTGGAAGTATACTGTCGGTGAGTCATGAGTCCGGCTTGTAGAGTCAAGAACTCCCTTTCCAGCTTGTGGGCCTCATTCTTAGAAAAAAAACTTTTCCATTACCAATGCTTTCAGATTGTTCCACCTCATCAACTCGACTGCTTGGTCACCTTTAGCTTGTTTCATAGTTTCCCACCAGTGTGCTGCTTCTCCCTTTAATGACTTTGCAGCAAACATGACCGCTTGTTCCGGTCAGCGTTCACTAAGATGAATGGTCGACTCCATACCATTAATCCATTCTAAAGTATTTGCTGATTCTTTCTCCCTAGTAAGAACAGGGGGATCACAACCTCGAAATGCTTTATATTCGCAGACGCGAGCAGGCGGCGCAACGTTCTCTACCGGCATTGGTCCTCCCAGAGCTGGAAGCACCACGTGCCCTTCCGTGACTGGGATTGTGTTGGGGTTCTCCTTGGCTTTTCTCAAGGCTTCGTCTAGTATGACCGGTAAGGTTTCCTTCAGTAGTCCGGTGAATTCCTGGTCTAGAGCTGCATGTACGGCTGGTTCAAACTCAAATGGCTGGTCATCTCCTACCACATGTTCAACATTATGCTGACTAACCTCCGTCTCAGTATGGGTAGTGTGGACACTCCCCTCAATCTCTTAGTTTGTACTAGCTCCACCGCAACGGCTAGTCCGCCCAACACGTCTTCCTCCTGCACCTCTTCGCTCCTCCACGTCTCGCCATTTCTAACTGAAAGATAGAGAACAAAGGGATTTAACTTCATCATGCTAGGGAATATGTAAAACGCAATAAGTAAGGTAAGATGTTAATATACACTGGCCATCTGTAATTAACCATTACATCACTTCTTGTTTTCTAATTATTCACTTTCATGATTCCCTAAAGCCTCTATTCTTATCTTGATACTTTAAACAAGGAAAGAAACTTTAATTACTATACAATTCTGATGCTTTGGGTTGAGTTACCCGTACTGGAATCCGCTATTCTCAGTTTAAGTCTGAACGTGGGGGATGTCCAAATCTCTCAAACTATGGCTCTGATACCAACTTGTAAGGCCCCAAACCCGGGAGGCCTCACATATTGGATTTACTCATCAACACATAGCTCATAAACATAAGACATTCATTAACACAGCGGAAACGATTTAAAACTTCAGCATACGAAGCGGTACTACATAACATGTCTAAACATAACTTGTCTGATACGAAATGAAACTTGTCTTAAACAACTGAAACATAAACATAAACATAAAGGAATGTCAGATGCTGATCTTCGGGTAACTCATCTCGCCAAGCCAAGCATCCTCATCCATCCAAAGCCACCTACACTTAACTGATATGCATACTAAAAATCAGCAACGCTGGGTGAGTTCTAACGTTTACTTTAAATCAATTATGTAAAAGATTTACTAATACATACATACTGACCTTAAGGTAAAAACTTTACATACATTACTTTTCAAATCAGCTTAAAACATATAATAAACCGTCAATTCCTTTATACTATACTGCCATCATGGCTCACGGCCATGAACCGACAAGTACCTGGTCAATGCCCCCATGGCTAACGGCCATGAACCGACACTACCGCTTAACAGTCAATTCACTTGTCACTATTGTACCGCCCTCATGGCTCAAGTCCATAAACCAACGAGTACCTGGTCAATGGCCCCATGGCTCACGTCCATGAACCGACAATACCGCTTAACGCTAAGGGGAGGTTGCGTGGACCTCCCGAGCAACCGCCGTCACTCATCCTAGTTGTACAACCACCTAAAGGTTCTTACTAATGGGTAGAACCCATATCTGACATCTTGTACAAGTAACATATATCCCAAGGACCTTTACAGCTAGTACACATCCCCGTAGGAAATCTATTTCAATTTCTGTTCATAAAACTTTATCTGATTTGTTCATATCTTTCACATATCTTATGCCTTTGTTTATGTATATATGAAAATATATTAAACGCTTGCCATAAAATATCTTGCTTTACCGAACATAGCTTGACACATGTATTATGTCTTTATTTATTTATATGAAAATATAGTAACGCTTGCCAAAATGATATATCTTGCTTTACTGAAAACATAGTAGCACGTATATTATACCTTTGTTTATGTATATGAAAATACAGTAAACGTTTGCCATAATATAGCTATAATTTACTCAAAACATACATTTTCCCCTTTTAAACTCTAAACTAGAACATTGCTTTTCACTTTGTCTATTAATATGAAAATATGTAATAAACGCTTTACGCTAAGTTTGTACACCACCCTAAATTAGGCAAAAAGGGGATTAGAACTCACCTGACTTTCTGAGCTACTCTTCTTTAAGGCTCAACGATCTGCTCGAATGTCATAAACGAAACGTGTTAGCTCCTGGTAGTAACAAAACTATCTGTCCGAAAACTCTACTCGTCCGAAATCTTTCTCGGTCGAAATCTATTTTGGTGGAAATCTTATTTCACCCGAAATGTCTTTCATCCGAAATGTCTTTCATCCGAAATCTATTTCGCCCGAAAACTATTTCGTTCGAAATGTCTTTCATCCGAAAACCATTTCGCCGGAAAACCAATTGTCCGAATATCTTTCATCCGAAAACTATCTCGCCCGAAAACTAATTCGTCCGAAATCTTATGTCCGAAATCACTTATGTCTGAAATCTCCCTATTCGTTTGAAATACTTTTCAGACGCATCAGACTTTTCGGACGACTCATCTGACCTAAAGCTTGATTCTTCAGTTTTGATCCAAAATCCTAACATTTTACTTCCAAATTGTTTTAATCTTAACCATGAAGCTAAATCTATAGTTTTTTTTTTATCAAAAACACACGTAAAAATCCAATCTTTTTAAAGAAAACTTATTGAAACCCTAAAATCCACGTTTCATAAAAACTCAGATTCTGGACGGATTAGTACCTCTAATTACCTCGTTTCTTCATCTAATCCTTGTGTCAACACTGGAGAAGAAGGTTGGATCGATCTTGGCGCAAAAGCAACTCACTCTCTATCTAGAATATTTCTCTTTAGAAAACGCAAATAGTGATAACAATGGGGTTTGGGGCTGGTCTTGGGGCTTATAAGGGGCCCATCCCTTGCCCTTTTTGGCCATACACTCAAGCCCAAACCCACTCCTATTATCCTTGCTAAGGTTTAAATTTTTCATTAAGTATTCTGCATTCTAAAACTCTGGATGTTACAGTTTTTATCAAGCAATTCATGCTAGGCTCGTGAAGAATATAATCTCCAATGTAAAACAAGTCTACATCAAGCTTTTATATACTAGCTTAGGACTCGTGTACTACACACATAGTGAAAAATATAAATGCATAAATTTTTTAAATTTTTATTTATATATTTTACATGTGTAAAAATGTATTACATATAATAACAATAGAAAATAAAATTCAAAATATGTAAAAATTAATATATAATTGAGTTTCAAAAATAAATTAATTACTATTTTTAATGTAATTATCCTACAATATCTAGGTGTTGCCGTACAACCACTAGCTTAGTGTAGTGGCAAAAGGTGTATGCCCAAAACTTCTTCAAAATGGAGAGGTATTGGGTTCAAGTCCCACTGATGACAAAAATAAAAAAGGGGGGTCCAAATTGGGTCAGTGGTTTTTTCACCTATGGTGGGTTTACTCCTGTGGGGTGGAGATGATCGGGTGGGCCAGTGGCCCGTCAGTGATCCAAATTGCCGTTCAAAAAAAAAGTTAAAAAACAAAAGTTACATAATTAAATTTCAAAGTTTCTTAAAATAAGAAATAATTTAAAATAAATGTGTTTTATTAGTATAATTAATATTTTTCTTTAAATATAAATCATTATTAAAAAAAAAGAGATGTATTTAATAAGAGATATAAGCGGAAAAAATAGGAGAGAAGATATGCGGACGCGACACGTGACAAAAGTGATTTTTATTTATTATATAGTATAGATATAGATATAGATATAGATGTGTGTGTGAAGGATAAAAGTAAAAGAATTTGTTTATGAAGGAAGGAATACAAACTATCTTGTATCATTATTAATTTATTTTTATCTTTTAAGGGTAATACAGCAACACAAGATATATTTCCCCCTCCTAAGGTAGACATCCTTCATCAATAACATGTGTTCATTCTCTTGTTCAATGTTCTCACTTGTTTCACCATTAATGCACAACACTCTCAACTGGGGCTTCTTTTCTAATAGTTGTCTTCATCAATCATTGTTTGAAAAAATCATATTGGGGTTTCTTCTTCGACACTCGTCAAAATAGTTTCACACCAACGGTTGACAACGAAAGTTCTACACTTACACCCGTTCTCCCATTGATTTTACGTATTGTTATCGTCTTTTTTTAAATGTTTTTCTACAATCATCGGTGGATAATACACATGCGTTATCATATTATTTATATTTATATATCAGCTTTTTTTTAACGGCAACACCTAGATATTGTAGGATAATTATGTTTCCCGGGGCAACACCTAGAACATGCAGGGCAGCCCACCCCAGGAGTAACCCCCAACTGGGTAAACCCCCTGACCTGACCACAAACCCTTTTTTTGCTGTGGCAAGGATTCGAATCCAAGACCTCCACTATGGTAAGTATTGGGGCTATCATTGCACCAAATAGCCAACGGTATTTATATATCAGATGTTTGCACTTTTTCATATGAGAAAAACACTAATTGTTAGTATATACTATCATTTATGATTGTTTTTTTGAATCTTACCATGTGATTCTCACCCTTTTATATTTATTTGTAAGTGCTAAAGTTGAATAGATGTAAGGATTGATAAAAAGGGACTAAACATGTGCAACAAACTTGCAAAATTTGACGCAACATCGTTGTTGTTTTGACGCGATTGATTTTAACTAATCGTTATAAACATGAGCATCAAAAACATTTACAACAGTGAATCAAACTTTGTAAAGTTTAACACACAATTAAAATGGTTTTTTCACACCAAAATAAACATATGCATCAAAACCCAATAATAAATTCAACTTGCAACGTTTGGCGCACCTTTGTAATGAGATTAATGCACTCATGCCTCAAAACTTGATACACAAATCTTAACTTTCTGGTGTAATTGAGATTGAACAAAAAAAATTCAAAAAAAAACTGTATTTCATAAAAATAAAATCAAAAAGTTACTACGTGTATTTATTCTTCTTCCGATACCTCTTTTTATCATTTCAAACGTATCTATTTTTTCTTATAATTGCAATATTACATCAAAACAATTTTCATTATTTGATGGAATTAATTGTAAACAAAAATTCTATATAAACCATTTTTATAATAACCATATATATTATTGGAGATTGATGGGACATCATAAATAGTAACCTTTTTGTCTTTTCTTTTTTTAAGTTCTGTTTTATGATAGGTAAATAAAAGCGAAATTAGAAAATAAATAATTTGATTCAGCGCAAGGCCGTAGCCATTTGAACAGGAAAGGAGTTCCAGCTCCGTCTTTTATTTTCCCCCTCTGTGTTACCTTTTTATTAGCTTTTGTAATAATATTGAGGATTTTATGGCCCCTCAATGTTTATGCAATTTAGGGTTTATATTGTATCACTATGTGTTGTATAGGTTTGATGTTATGGAATGAATAGAATCAGTTCTCACTTTCTTTTTTGTTTTTCATTAGCTTTTACATTTTACAATAATAGCTTATGTGCTATTTGAACTTATATGATAGTATGTGTTATTTGAACTAATTGTTTATGTTTAATAGGAAAGTTACATAAATGATAGTGTAAAGGTAAAGTTATTGATAGTGGTAGAACGTAGAGAGGAGTTTTCTTACAAGCACTGAAAGGAGACTTGCAAGCCGATAAGGGTCTTGTTTCTTACAAGCCGATAGGAGTCTTGTTTCATACAAGCTGAGAGAAGTCTTGCTTTGTGCAATCCGATAGGAATCTTGTTTCATACAAGCCGATAGGAGACTTGTTTCATACAAGTCGAAAGGAGTCTTGTTTCATACAAGCGAAAGGAGTCTTGTTTCATACAAGCGAAAGCAGTCTTGTTTTTACACAAGCCGAAAGGAGTCTTGCTTTGTACAAGGACAAGAAGTCTTGCCATAAGGCAAAGGCTTGGATATGTTTTGATAGTCTTGCATGTGTGCAAGTTATAATGCTGATAATAATAAGAAAGTGTTTTGAAAGATATTTGGACAAGGTTTAAGTAAAAGTAAAGTTTTTGTTAAAACCATGGCACATCGAAATTTAACTTATATAAATAAAGATACTTAATGACAGATAAAGTTTATAAATGTAAGGCTTCAAACCCGGGAAGCCTCACTTATTGAATTTACTAATCAACACATAGCTATTAAACATAAGACATTCACAATCACAGCGGAAATGATTTAAACATTAACATAAGCACTGGAATACATAACATGTTTGAAATATACTTGTCTGATACGAATTTAACTTGTCTTAAAACATAATAAACTTTAAAACATAAATGGGATGCCAGACTCAGATCTTTGGGTAACTCCTCTCGTTAAGCAAAGCATCCACTTTCATCTAGTGCCACCTACACTTAACTGATGTGCATACTAAAAATCAGCAACGTTGAGTGAGTTCTAACGCTTACATAAAACATTCATACATAAAATATTAAAGAGGAAGGGTTTTTGCGTAAACATAACTCTTGATGCCATTAAGGCAAAACTTTACGTACTATAACTTTTAAGTCATTCATTAATTATCTTTACTGTAACTTATCTTTTGCTTTCCATTTCTTTCCATATTACCCCAATGGTTCAAGTCCAAAGGCCGACGAATAAGGGAAGATTACACGATGCATCACCGTAACTTTTGTAACAGTCCTGACTCGGGTCAAGACGCTGTGACCGTACCATCAATTCCATAAGTATCCACACTGTATCCTAAGGCTCTTTACCTCTAGGATTCACTACTCACTATGTCTCCTACGGCTCTTTTCCCCTAGGAAGACAAACTCAGCACAAAGCAACTCATCACAAAGCGACTCAGCACAAAGCAGGGTTAGCTTGACCCTATGAGTAACCGGCATTTCTTCTTATCACTAAGAACCAGTTGATCAACCGTTAGCGAACCGCGAAGGTTCTTATAGAGGGGGCATAGCCCATAACTGACTTTCTTTACATAGTAACATCTGTCCTTGAAGGAACCGTAACTTAACTTGGTACTTATTCCCAAAGGAAACTTTATCTTTACTTTCTTTGTTAATGAAATGACTTTCTTTAAAACTTTACCTTCAACTTTTAAAAACATCTTTACTGTTCATATACATTTCATAAATATCTTTCCTAAAAGCTTTCTTTTGCCTATTTTAAACCTTTCTATAAATCATGACTTTCGCCTTCGTTTATTAATATTAAATATGTAATAAACACTTTACACTAAGTATGCACACCACCCCTAAAGTAGGCAAAAAGGGGATTATAACTCATCTAGTACCTTAGCTGTAACATTCTACTGGAATCTCACTCAATCTGGGTAAACATAACAGTTTAAAGTATATCAGACTTTACCCGACACTAAATGGTTTCTCTATTTCTGGCCAGGCGAACATAGGTTAAGTTTGCCTCCCATAGACTCAGTGAACTTAGTAGTTTCGTTAGATTGCACCTGGCGAAATTATCAGGCGAACCTGATAGCTTTGCTAGACATCACCTAGCGAACTTACTAAGTGAACTTGATAAGTTCGCTAGCCTCAAGCCCGGTGAACATGCGGGCTTCATCTTCTCCAAACAAACCCTAATCTGCATGCTATGGCGGCTAAGGCTCAAACCCATCAAGACTCAAACTTTTTACGTCCAAAACTTGTGTTTAATACTCGTGATGCTAGATCCAAGGTTTATTTTTTGTTTCAAACGTAAATATCTAACCTTTTGATTTGAAAACCATAAAAACCCATAACTTTCTAAAAACTCAGATCTAGGAGAGATCGTTACCTGTAAGCGGCTCCTTTCAGTTGCTAAGCTCTCCTGAGACGTATACCAACGATCCTATAAGCTCGGATCCAAAAACTGAGGCTTTCTCACTCTAGGCTCTCTCCCTCTTTCTCTATCTGAATATGGGTAAATGGTGTGCAAAGTGGGCTGGTCTTGGGGGCTTTTAAGGGCCCAAACACTTCCTCCTTCTGCCCATGCGCTCAAGCCCACGGCCCAAGGCCCATCTTACTCCTCTTTCTCGATTTAATGTAAATCCCATGCCCGATCTAACGCTTTCGAAATACGGGATGTTACAATAACCATGAAAGAAATGATAGAACTCACTCAGTTTATCTGACTTTTAGTATGCACATCATGTTAGCAATGGATAGTAGTAAGAAGTTGCGAGGGCTGAGATAGCAACGATTGCAGGGCTGCTCGACTGTGAAGACTGACATCCAGATAGTTTGATAGTATCTGAACAATGATTATGAAAGTTTTATTTGGTTATGAATTTTGTTATATTTAAATATGTCTTCCTTTGAGTTTAAGAACTATGCATTTATGTTTTGGACCAACTATGAGATGTACCCGGTTTGAGGGGTTTTAAGTTGATATCAGAGCCATAGTTTGATAGATTCAGACATTACCATAATGTCTGAACTGAAACTGAGAATGGGACAGAGAAGGGAATGTCAGTCAGAGCAGCCAAGCCATGAAAGAATAGTGAAAGTAGAAAGTAAATGCCCTAGAGCAGAAAGTAGAAAGTAAATGCCTTAGAGCTGAAAGTAAAAAAGTAAATGCCTTAGAGCAGAAATTAGAAAGTAAATGTCTTAGAACTGAATGTAGAAAGTGGGATACAAATGTTACTCCTGACAGGAAAAATTCAGAACCCAAGTAGTAAAGTAAATTAATAATTTCATACTGGTCTCTGTAATTAATAATTTGCCTTACTCGTGGTATTTAAAATCATTACCTATCATGATGACACTAGTATTCCCTTGCCTATAGATAGAGATAGTAATTTCTAGAGGAAAGAGAGGAAGTCGTACGGGTCATAGAGGCAGACCAACGGTCAACCGACAGACATAAGGAACTGACACTCAACAAATATGAACTTATCAGATTCGAGGAGGATGAGAAAGAGAACAATGTAACCAACCACAGTGCTAAGTATGATGAACGTCCAACCTTGGAGCCTATATTTAGGGAAGCTATAGCCGAGGAAGCTGCTTCAATCTTGAAAGCCACTTTTCCTGCAGCCTTATTCGAGGCTATGAAAGAAATTGGAAAGGAAATGAAAGGGGACCCGAGTGGCAGAGAAAGAGGAAGTGATTGAATTGTTGAAGAGACTGATAGCGACGACTCATATAATGAACCGATTCACGGATGTAACTACAAGTCCTTTCGAGGTTGTGACCCGCCAATACTTGATGGCAAGAAAGATGCCATTGCTACCTATTACTATACAGAAAGAAAGAGTGTGGTTGTCAACATCAGTGAGTGTCATGAAGATGAAGCTATGAAGTTTTTTGCCCGATCGTTTGTTTATGAAGCACTAAGCTGATGGGAGAACATCAAAAGAGCCAGGTCAGCCAGGGCCATTAAGAGGATAAAGTGGGACGACTTGAAACAACAAGTGATCCAGAAGTTCTTCCCCTTGAACGAGATCGACAAGATAGAGGCTGAGTTTGTGGGGTTCAAAGCTGGTAGCATGATGCACCGAAAATATACTTCCAGGTTTAATGAGCTGGCTTAGTTGGTTCCATTTCTGGTGAACACAGAAGAAAGAAGAATCAAATGTTATATCCAAGGACTACCCCGAAAAGTTCGTACTTATGTGAAAGCCAACATTCCCAAGACCTTTGAATTTATGGTTGAACTTAGTGGGATTGTTTGTGATGATGTGACTGCTGAGGACCCAATCCCCATTGATACTCAAAAGAAATGGTCCAATTAAGATAAACGACAAGAATGGGATGGGTCACAGTCGAAATGAAAGAAGCAAAGGATAGAAGGACCGGGAAATTGTGGGAAGTGTGAAAGAAAGCATTCTGGAAAGCGCAAAGTGGGGTCGAATATCTGCTATCGATGTGGAAAGATGGGGTACTTCTCACGTGACTACCCGAGCACTTGCAAGTGCCACAATTGTGGGAATGTCGGCAACTTTGCTAGAGACTGTCGATAACCCAAATCTGGAAATGTAGGAAAGGAGAAAGAAACATAGCAGCAAGAGCAAGGACTAGGTCTTACGCCCTGACACAGGAAGAGGCAAGAGGGAACCCTAACGTCGTGTCAAGTACGTTTCTAGCTAATAATATTTACGTGCTCATTCTTTTTTATTCAGGCGCAAGTAAGAGTTTCGTAGCCACTACATTTTTTCCCAAACTAAAGAGCACTAGAACTATAGCGAGGGCCTTTGATATAGAAACTACTATTGGTAAAACCATGAAAGTGATAGAATCTATAGATGACTGTTTGATACGGATTGAAGGCCATATCCTTCTAATTTTTTTTATAGCCTTAGGAGGGATTTGATATAGTACTGGGAATGGATTGGCTAGCTACCAGTGAAGCATAAATAGTATGTAAATGAAAGATGATTCATCTCAAAGCCTTTGGCGATAGTTTAATCACGGTTCATGGGGATAGAGATTGCAAAATGTCGAACGTCATTTTTATGATCAAGGCAGAAAGTTTCATGAGGCACGGTTGCGAGGCCTACTTGGCATATGTCATTGATGATAAAGTGAAAGCTGCAGGGTTGAAAGATGAACCCGTGGTGTGTAACTTTCCAGAAGTGTTCCCCTAGGACTTGCTTGGAGTGCCACCTGATCGGGTGATAGAGTTCAAGATATATTTGATGCCAGGAGTCTAGCACGTCGCCAAAGCACCATACCGGTTAGCTCCATCAGAGATGAACGAGCTGATGACCTACTAAAAGAGCTCCTGGATAACGGCTTCATCAGACTGAGCATTTCACCGTGGGGTGCTCCGGTGTTGTTTGTAAAGAAGAAATATGGAAGCATGCGTATGTGCATTGACTACATAAAGTTGAGCAAGTGCACAGTAAAGAATAAATACTCATTACCGAGAATAGACGATCTGTTTGACCAGTTGCAAGGAGCAAGTTGGTTTTCAAAGATCGATCTTAGGTCGGGATCCCACCAGTTGAAAGTTAGAGAGGAGGACGTACCAAAAACTGCTTTTCATACGCGATATGGACACTACGAGTTTCTCGTAATGTTATAAGGTTTGACAAATGCCCCTGTGGCATTCATGAATCTGATGAGCAGAGTATGCCGTCCAATGTTGGATCGGTCAGTAATAGTATTTATTGATGATATCCTTATTTGCTCGAAGAACGAAGGTGATCATGCTTTCCACCTTAAAGAAGTGCTAGAAATTCTGACGAAAGAAAGATTGTATGGAAAGTTCTCCAAATGCGCGTTCTGGCTTAGGGAAGTCTAGTTCCTAGGCCATGTCATAAACTTAAAGGATATCATGGTGGATCTAGCAAAGATAGAGACAGTTAAAGAATGAAATATATCCCGAAAACGCCAACCGAGATATGAAGTTTTCTTAGATTGGCAGTTTACTATCGGAGATTCATCGGGGATTTCTCGAAGGTAGCTTCGCCTCTGACAAAGTTAACCCGAACGGGGGTAAAGTATGAATGGGGTTCAACTCAAGACAACGCTTTTGAAGACCCAAGCTCCAGTCTTGGCCTTGCCCGAGTGCAATGAAGACATGGTAGTTTATTCCGATGCTTTCGGTCAGGGATTAGGGTGTGTATTCATGCAACGAAGTAAGGTGATCGCGAATGCGACACGACAGTTGAAAACACACGAAGGTAACTACCCGACTCATGACCTAGAGCTTGTTGTGGTAGTGTTTGCATTAAAGATCTAGAAGCATTACCTCGATGGGGTTAAGTGCACCATTACTTCGATCATAAAAGCTTAAAGTATTTATTCAAACAAAAGGAGTTGAATATGAGATAGAGACGGTGGATAGAACTGTTGAAAGATTATGACGACGAGATCTTATACCACTCTAGGAAAGCAAATATGGTAGTTGACGCCCTAAGCCGAAAGGAGGGACAAACTCCTATCCGTGTGAAAGTATGCCAACTGATAGTAACCCTAGACTTTATGACATAGATAGAGAAAGCCCGAACAAAAACACTCAAAGAAGAAAAGGTACATAAAGAAACAATGACATATCAGCAAGAGAAGTTAGAAAACAACACACATGGTATGAGAACCCGATTTGGCCAAATGTTGATACCCAAAAGCGGTGAGCTTAGGGCTAAGTTCCTTGAGGGGGCCATAAGTCTTGCTACTCTATACACACAGGGGCTACAAGGATGTACCAGCGCCTAAAGGATATTGGTGGTCGAGTATAAATAATGATGTAACACAGTACGTGAGCAGTGCCTGCCTTGTTCACAGGTAAAGTTCAAACACCAGAAACCATACAGTAAATTACAACCTTTGGATATACCTGAATAGAAGTGGGAACACATTACCAAGGACTTCATAACCAAGCTACTCCGCACAGCTAAAGGTTGTGACACCATTTGGATAATCGTTGACCGCTTGACGAAGAGTGCTCTTTTCTTACCCATTTGTGAGACATTCTCATCAAAGAAGTTAGCCGAAGTATTTATCAAAGAGATAGTAGCACGAAATGGGGTGCCATTGTCAATTGTGTCTGACCGGGACACACGATTTACATCGAGGTTCTGTAAAAGGTTCCATGAAGCGATCGGCACGAGATTGAACATCAACACGCCTATCACCCGTAGATGGATGGTCAGTCCGAAAGGACCATCCAAACTCTGGAGGACATGCTTCGTGCGTGTATTATCAACTTCGGTGGCGGTTGGGACATATACCTACCATTGGCAGAGTTCTCCTACAACAATAGCTATCAGACGACTATATGCATGTCGCGTTATGAAATGCTATATGGTAGGAGATGTAGAACTCGGGTATGTTGGGGTAAGATTGGTCAAAAAGTACTTAACAGTCTAGAAGTCGTTAAGGACATTTCAGAAAAGTTCGAACATATCAAAGCCCAAATGAAAGCCACACAAGATAAATATAAATCTTACGCGGATAAGAGACGGAGACCTATTGAATTCAATGTTGGAGACAGAGTAATGTTAAAAAGTATCTCCTATGAAAGGGATCATATGATTTAGAAAGAGAGGAAAGTTGAGACCGAGGTTTGTCGGACCTTTCAAGATACTGGCGCGGGTTAGAGAGGTCACATATAAACTGGAACTGCCCGAGGAACTAAGTGGAATCCATCCTACCTTTCACGTGTCGCATTTGCAAAATTACCTAGCTGATGAGTCAGCGCACGTGCCACGTACTGACATCGTTGTATATAACAGTTTAAACTACATTGAAGAGCTTGTGACCATCGTGGATAGAAAAGAGAAGCAATTACGAAATAAAGTGATCCGACATGTAAAAGTAAAGTGGAGACATAGAAAAGGGTCTGAGGCTACGTGGGAAGCCGAGGAAGAAATGAAAGAGTTGTACCCTTAATTGTTTCTTATAACAGGTTTGAAGGACAAAACCTCTTTGTAAGGAGGGTAGACTTGTAACATCGCATATTAATCGACATGTTTTTTATGTTTGGGGTCGAAAGAAATAAAAATCAAGGGGCTAAATGGTTAAAAACAAAATAAGTGAATACCCCCATAACCCTAGCCGCCTCCACCCTCTCCCCCATTCACCATTTTCACCTTCTTTTTTCTAGAGAGAAAAAAGAGAGAATTAAAGAGAGAAAGTGAAAGAAAACATCATACAAGCCTTCAATTGCCCCTAATCTATTCTAGATCGATTGAGAAAGAAAGAACACAAAGCAATACACGTTTTGAGGTAAGGAATCGACCCTAAATCTCCTGTTTTCATTGAAATGCGTTAAAGTGGGTAAAAGTAGGGTTTAATCTTAAAAGTTTGGATTTTTACGTATGAAATGCTTAAAAACCATATATCTAGCTTTATAGAAGTTAAACAAAGGATTTGGATGCAAAAAGTTAGGATTTTGGATCGAAAATGGCCTAGTTCGTGACACATGCAAGTGGTGACAATGCATGTGGCGATACTACGATTCATCCCGCTGCACTAGGGTAGAAATCCCGATGGAGGACCCTAATGATTAGCGACAGTCATGATTGGCGACACTCATGATTGGCGACAGTAATGATTGGCGAAAGACCATAACTAAATATATTGGCGAAAATGTCACGGCGACACTAGGCCTAGCGACAGTACTTGGGACACTTGTCCTAGCAACATTGTTGGCGACACTATAGGCAACAATAGCATATTTTATAGATTTTCGCGTGTTGATTTTCATGTAGATAGTATAGTACTCCAGCCAACCGTTTAAGAAAGTTACAGAGAATCAAGTGAGTTTCTATTGCCCGTTTGATAAGTTTTAATTAAGTTACAGAGAATCAAGTGAGTTTTAAATAAACAAATGTTTTATGAAAGCGATGATGGAAAGATAAATAATAAAAATATAATGAAAGCAGTATTATATTACTGATTGATAGTGATAGATGTCATGATATGAAGTAATATGATAGTATGTGCTATTTGAACTGATTGCTTATGCGTAATGTGAAAGTTATGTAATTGATAGTGTAAAGGTAAAGTTATTGATCGTGATAGAACGTAGAGAGGAGTTTTGTTACAAGCACTGAAAGGAGAATTGCAAGTCGAAAGAAGTCCTGCTTTGTGCAAGCTCATAGGAGTCTTGTTTCTTACAAGCCGATTTGAGTCTTGTTTCATAAAGCCGAGAGAATTCTTTCTTTGTGCAAGCAGATAGGAGTCTTGTTTTATACAAGCCGATGTGAGTCTTGTTTCATACAAGCCAAAAGGAGTCTTGTTTTTACACAAGCCAAAAAGGAGTCTTGCTTTGTGCAAGCACCGAGGAGCGTTGCCATATGGCAAAGGCTTGGATATGCTTTGTTAGTCTTGCACGAGTGCAAGTTGTAATGTTGATAATAATAAGAAAGTGTTTTGAAAGACATTTGGACAAGATCCAAGTGAAAGTAAAGTTTTTGTTAAAACCATAACACATGGATAGTTTAACTTATATAAAGAAAGATACTTAATGACAAATGGGCTGCTCGACTATGAAGACTAACATCCGGATAAATTGATAGTATCTGAACAATGATTATGAAAATTTTCTTTGGTTATGAATTTTGTAATGTTTGAATATGTCTTCCGTTGAGTTTAAGAACTATGTATTTATGTTTTGCCGCTAAGTTTAAGAACTAGGTATTTATATTTTGGACCAAATGTACCCTGTTTAGGGCATTTCAATTAAAAAGTACGAGTAACTTTGATTGAAAGTATATTAAAACTTGATTATTATTTTATGATTTTATCCTTATTTAATATATCAATAAATCTCTTAAATACAATATTTGATATATTCATAATATTTTCAACTTTAGCTATTGAGATATTAAGTAGTGATTACATAGAATCCTAACCGGGATTTAAAAAATGTAACTGGTTATAATGAAATTAAACGATTTATATAATAAAAATACGCAGCAAAATCACCACTACTTCACTCAAACATTGTGTTAGTTATTTTCTAGAATTGATGGATAAAAGTTATGTCTAGAAGTTTATGTGATAAAACTTGTAGAAAGTAAGGAAAATGACAATTCGAAAAATATTAGGTGAGAATCATCATGATTCAAATATTCAAATTGAAGTCACATGATCACATAATAATAATTGCAATACTATGCTTTAAATCAGTAATCTGTAAATACTAATAAATAAAGGTTTTGAATTACCACATATCACTCACTCATGCCTTCTTATATTGGTTTTCTCGTCTTTCTCTAATAATAAATGTACCTATATCTTATTAAATAATAATGATATTATAAATATATTATTAAAGAAAAATAATAATTATATTAAATAAGAATATATAATAAGAATTCAAAATATAACTAATTAAAGAAAAATACTAATCTATACTCCCTAATAAATAAAGGTTTTTTATAAAATGGTTTTCTCATCTAAAGTTTAATTATAATTTAAGATTTTAAACCTCTCACAAATAATAAATGCTTAACAAATATAATTGTTAAAATTATTTAATATCATTTGACTAGAACTTAAAAACCGTTTAATTTGAAAATTTTAAACTTTGTATTATTTAAATTATAACAAAATCAATAAATTAACTCTCGCAAATGTACTATAATTAGAGAATTAAATTGACAATTTTTTAAAAAAATTAACAACTTATCTTTGTTAAGCAAATAACAATTAATCAAAATCAACTTTCTAGAATCTAAAAAATTTACCTTATGTAATTTGGTTTTGTGAATGTAATTGTAATTTTATTTTTTTCACTATGTAAAGTAATTATTATTTAAACACTTATGAATAATATATGTTTCTTTTCATTAATCATGTAATACACGAAAAGTAACCTAGTTCAATAATGTAAGTGCCATATATAATGTGAATCATATGATAAAATAATGTTTTTAACACTTTCTATTAAATTAATATTCATTTATTGGTAGTTATCATCTTTAATTTCTATGAGTGTTCTAAATATTAAATCGTTTGCTAGAAAACCTCCTATCAAGCTATCTTAATATTTTTTTTTGAACGGCAAATCAAGCTATCTTAATTGAAGGAAAATCAAGCCAAGAAAATCTTATCCAAAAATAATAACCAACAAGAGGTTCCACATGATTACCAATTTATTTACTCACTAGGTTATAAACCCCGTCTATTAAAAGGGTTGAATAAATGTAATTTTATATACTTAGTAATAAAAATTTACATATTACATGTTTTTTAATACAGATTTAGAAACGTTATATAATTGTTTTTTAAAAAATGTTTCATGAAAGAAATGTTCAATTTATAAAAATATTTTATAAAAAAACCTTTTTTTAAATAAATAATGTTTTATAAAAACAATTATAAAAATCATTATTAATTAATAGGAGAGAGAGTAGGGAAATAAAAAATTATAAAGACATTTAAGAAATTTGTATAGTTAATAAGAAAGAGAGTCGATAAAAAAATTAAGGATAAATAGAAAAGTGACAAGTGTCCCAACAAAACTTTTATTTATTACATAGTGTAGATTCTTTAGGCAGCATACACTTCAATTTCATTGCTAATAATCAACTACAACATATGTTTCTTTAAAATAAAACATATTTTTAAAGTAATAAGAAACCGAAAAAATGACGTGATGGTGGTGCTATATTATTAATTTTTCTAAAATATTATTATTATTATTATTACTACTACTACTATCAAGAAAACCAAATACAAAATCATCCGACTCATGAATTGTCATATATTATTTATGCACTCTAATGAGTCACTAATCATTTATTCAAAGAAACTTAAAAAATGATCTTTTATGTTATTACATTTCAAGTCCCATATAGTGTCGTTTGAATTAACTGATATCTGAGATCCTGGTTTGTCACCTTCCAAAACGGTAAAACTCCGTTAGTGGAATTTCGGGGTGTGACAAATTGGTATCAAATCCATTGGTTATAGAGAACTAGGATTGCATACTAGACTATAACCCACACACATTAATTACACGACACAGACACTCATACATGCTACACGTAACATCTACACATGCGTTGCATTGCAGGCATGTTGACGTCATTTATATCACCCTCTGCTGACGAGGAACACGTCATTAGCATTGCATCAACATTCCTAGTGGAGACACTCGGGGAATCATCAGAACAACATCCACTCCCGTCTGTGGGCAGCGAGACGAAGCCTTCGGAGGAGTCACTCACACCACCATCATCTGCACCATGTTACACCATCAGAGTCGAAGATGACACCGGCTTGATCCTATCGAGGACACAATCGGGGAATGGTGGGTCTTCTCAAGTTCATGTCGGGGACAACACACAACATTAGCACATATCTCTTTGGAAGTTGGGATCATCGGAGGCGAGTCCCTACTGTACCCACTAGCAACAATACGCCGTGTGAAGGCAGACTGTTGCACACATCATTGCAGAATCCATTGACACGTAGATGTCATCACTTTCCTGAGCCATGGGCTCGTGCTTTGGTCGATATTCTGTTGAAGAAAGATTGAGCACAAGGTTGAGAACGCCTTGCTTATTGCATACTCAAACCCTATCCTAAGTCAGTTGGAAGAAAGGCTACTTTGCTTCTTCCAGTAACACATATCCATGAACTAGTTTCACTCCTCGAGGCCGCATTTCATGTACATGTTTGTTTCATGTGCATGATTCCCATCTACAATCCACTGGATTGTACTCTCGTATTATGTTCCAACTCGAGTGAATACTCAGAGCAAATGATTTCCGACTACTCATCCTGATGTGAGTCCTAGTTGATCAACTTATGGTTGATGACTAAGCCTCTCGATGACTTATCATATCTAACAACACTCTGTACTTGGCAATACAAACTAAGGGACATTTTGACACAAGACAGGGAGAAGCTAGGGTGAGCATGCAAGGCAAATTATCATTACGGGTGCACACGTAATAGTAATTTAAGGTGCATGTAAGTCCTGGTGAAACCTAGTGTGTGGATAAATGGTCCTAATCAGTGATCTACAAACTCAAACTTCCACTGTCAGTAGAAGTTCTTGTAACCCGCTCAACAACTAGTTGGTATCATTAAACATGTTCAACAGTTGATAGATGCGACTATCAAGTTGAAGAGATTTACGAACACACTAGGCTATCATCAATGGAACCCATTATTTTATGTCACTCATGTAAGAGTCTTAGTGAACTTAAGACTCTCATCCAGATTTGATCAATGAAACCATCTCGATCGAAACACTAGTAGAACCTCATGGTAAACCCATCGACTCCAACTATGCAAGTGGAATTTGAGGAATTCTTTCTAAAGCTAACACGTTATTCCTTACACTCCAACAATAAATTCCATTTGACCCTATTACCTCATCCTGTGACTAGTCCTTGGTCTAATTTGATTTATACCTCAACATATACAGTTATTTCAATGACCCCACAAATTTCTTACTGGTGCGGTTGTACTCCAACTTTGCTAGAAGCTAAATACATCATAGAAACAGTTGATGGACAGGTAACTGAAGCAATTCACATTCTTAAGGGTTGTAAACTTGAACTGGCTAGTCATAAATTTGACATTGACCTCATGCCGGTCACACTCGGTAGTTTTGACGTAATTGTCGAAATGGACTGGTTATCTAAGAACCAATCCGAGATTGTCTGTCGTGAGAAAATCGTTCACCTTCCTCTTCCTGATGGAGAAACCCTCTCCGTCCAAGGCGAAAGGAGTGATGCTATTATGGGCATCATATCTTTTATGAAAGCAAAGAAATGCCTACGCAAAGGACATACTGCTATTTTGGCTCTCGTCGTCAAGCAGCCATTGAAGAAAAGAGGATTGAAGAGATACCGATCGTTCGTGATTACCCGAAGATATTTCCCGAAGACTTACCTGGTCTCCTACCACACAGATAGGTCGAGTTCCAAATTGATTTAGCACCCGGAGCAGCGCCTATTTCTCGGCCACCGTATAGACTTGCACCTAGTGAGCTGCAAGAGTTGTCTACACAACTGCAGGAGTTGTCTACACAACTGCAGGAGTTGTTAGATAAAGGTTTCATTCGACCTAGTTCATAGCCATGGGGAGCTCTAGTTCTTTTTGTCAAGAAGAAGGACGGGACTTTCCGCATGTGCATCGATTACCGGGAACTGAACAAAGTGACGATCAAGAACCGTTATCCTCTACCCCGCGTTGAAGATCTTTTTGATCAACTCCAAGGATTAAGCTTCTACTCTAAGATTGATCTTAGGTCAGGTTATCATCAGTTGAGAGTCCGAGAGGAAGACAACTCAAAGACTGCATTCAGAACAAGGTACGACCATTACGAGTTCATGGTCATGCCCTTTAGATTAACGAACGCACCTGCGGTATTCATGGATCTCATGAACCGTGTGTGTAACCCTATCACGATCAGTTCGTTATTGTGTTTATCGACGGCATCCTCATCTATTCCAAGAATAGGGATGAACATGAGGAACATCTTTGTTTAATTCTGGAATTGCTGAAGCAGGAACAACTGTATGCAAAACTCTCTAAGTGCGAATTTTGGATTCGTGAAGTGCAATTCCTAGGACATGTAGTCAATGAGAAGGGAATACATGTCGATCCATCAAAGATAGAGGCCATCAAGAATTGGGCAGCACCGACAACTCCGACAGAGGTGCGACAATTTCTAGGATTGGCTGGTTATTACCGTCACTTCATCGAGGGATTTTCCAAGATAGGTCAACCCCTCACAGCTCTAACTCAAAAGGGTAAACTCTATGACTGTGGTGACACCTAGGACTCAGCATCCCAACTGCTAAAATAAAAGCTCTGTAGTGCACCCATCCTATCTCTGTCAAAGGGAAGAGATGATTTTGTGGTATACTACGATGCATCCATTCGAGGTCTTGGTTGTGTTTTAATGCAACATGATAAGGTCATTGCCTATGCTTCTCGTCAGCTGAAAATACATGAGAAAAACTACACGACTCATGACTTAGAGTTGGGACCGTAGTATTCGTACTGAAGATATGGAGACATTACTTGTACGGTACCAAGTGCACAATTTACACCGATCACAAGAGTCTTCAGCATATCTTTGAACAGAAAGAGATGAACATGAGACAACGACGTTGGGTTGAACTTCTGAACGATTATGAATGTGTAATCAAATATCACCCGGGGAAGGCTAATGTGGTAGCCGATGCCCTTAGCCGTAAGGAAACAAAACCGAGCACTACAACTTACCATTCACACCGGATTATCTGAAAAAATTCAAAGTGCTCAACTTGAAGCCCTTAAAAAGGAAAACATACCGCTGGAAGCCACACGCGGTATGGAAGAACAACTGGAGGTCAAATCAGATGGCATTCGCTACCTGGCAGAGCGAATATGGGTTCCAGTGTATGGGAACTTGAGAGAACTGGTTATGGATGAAGCTCATAAATCTCGATACTCTATTCATCCAGGTTCTGACAAGATGTACCATGAACTAAAGGTGATATATTGGTGGCCAAAGATGAAGGCGGATATAGCCACCTATGTGAGCAAGTGCCTAACCTGGGCAAAGGTCAAGGTGGAATACCAAAAGCCTTCTAGCTTACTATAGCAGCCAGAGATCCCAATGTGGAAATGGGAGCAAATTTATATGTACTTCATAACTAAACCACCCAGAACCCCTAGTGGATGCGATACCATCTAGGTGATCGTAGATCGCTTGACAAAATCTGCACACTTCCTTGCAATTAAAGAAACAGACAAAATGGAAAAGCTCACTCGCATTTACTTGAAGGAAGTAGTCTCTCGGCACGGTGTGCCAATCTATATCATTTTGGATCGAGACGCTCGATTCACCTCTCGGTTCTGGCAATCACTATAGAAAGCCCTAGGTACACGTTTAGACATGAGTACGGCATATCATCCGCAAACCGATGGTCAAACGGAACGTACCATTCAAACCTTAGAGGACATGCTACGAGCTTGTGTGATCAATTTCGGTAACTATTGGGAGTCTCACTTACCTCTAGTGGAGTTCTCCTACAACAACTGTTATCACACTAACATCAAGGCAGCACCATTCGAGGCATTGTACGGACGTAAATGCCGATCTCCTATCTGTTGGGCTGAAGTTGGGGATATCCAACTTACAGATCCCGAACTTGTATTCGAAACCTCTGAAAAGATCGTTCAAATCCAAAACCGTATGGCGGGAGCTCGTGATCGTCAAAAAGCTACGCCGATAAGCGTCATAAACCGTTAGAGTTTCAAGTAGGTGACATGGTTCTTCTGAAAGTCTCACCTTGGAAAGGTGTAATTCGCTTCGGGAAACGAGGCAAACTGAATCCTCGTTATGTTGGACCATTCAAAATAGTGAAGAGAATTGGCCCAATAGCGTATCAACTGGACCTACCGGAAGGACTTAGTAGTGTACACGATGTCTTTCATGTCTCGAACTTGAAGAAATGTCTATCAGACGAGACACTCGCGGTTCCTCTTGAGGAGCTGCATATCGATGAACAATTGCGTTTCATTGAAGAACCGGTAGAAATCATGGATAGGGAAGTCAAAACGCTCAAACACAGTAAAATCCCTATTGTTAGAGTTCGTTGGAACTCGAAATGCGGACCGGAGTTCACTTGGGAGCGCGAGGATCAGATAATACGCAAGTATCCGCATCTGTTCAAGCAATCCACTTCAAACTCTTAGGATACTATTCTAATTTTCGGGACGAAAATTCTTTCAACTAGGGGATGATGTGACACCTTCAAAAAAAATTTTATTTTAATTTTCGGGATGAAAATTCTTTCAACTAGGGGATGATGTGACAATCTGGACTTTTTAGTCTAACCTCGTTAATTAAATCCAGTTAAAGTTAACCTAGTTAACCCTATCTATAACTTCAGGGGCTAATTCTGTCAACAATCCAAACTTAAACTCCAGGGACTAGTTGTGTAATACCCCTAAACTAATTTGTTGACTTTACAAAGTCAAAATCATATTCCTGTTGACTTTTAATAGTCAAACTTAACCAATTCATAACCTAAGTAACCTAGTTCAAATCTCAGGGATCAATTCTACCAAGTTTAAAACCCTAAGACATGAAGCCACAAGGACTAGTTCTGTAAATTACCCAATTTCGATTTGGTTAACTTTCAAGAGTCAAACCGGGCACCTTTGATCCAAATTCGCAGGCCATAACCAATTTCTACCAAAACTTGTAACTGATCTCGCACGTAATCTACATTAACGGTCATAACCATCCAATTAATCATCATCAATTGTTTAATTAAACCAAATAATGGATAATTACTTCGTAACAACCGACCAACATCATTTATCCAACGAATTCGAGCAATTTGATTATAATTCTCACAAGAAAACACACGGCACGCTCTGTTCGAATCTACTTGAAGTTGTTGCACGCGTTATTTTCATCGGAGAAGCAATTCAGGTCGCCAGAGATCAAGTTCTTCACGGTCGGCACCTGTTTTAGGCAAGCTCCATCAATCCGATATCATTTCAGGTAATTGATTACACCTACAGCTTCGTTTCCATCTCTTATATGAAAGCTCGATCCTAATTAGGGCTTACATTATCGAATTCGACTCAAGCCAGATTCTAGGGTTCATCGTAAACCAGTTTAATCGAGCTATACCCTAGACTCTATTTGAATCCAATTAATATACATGATTAGCTTCGCAATCCTCTGTATATTAAAAGCCCTATGATAATTGGAGTTCATATCATCGAATTGTTCAAGATCCTTAATCTAGGGTTTGTTCTTGAAACGATTTGGGGTTTTTTTTTATATCTTAAACGCATTTTTAATCAAATCAAACCACACCATCAGATTCGCAATGATCTATTTAGTGAAAACCCTATGATTCTAACAACTCTTAATATCGGATTTTACCAAATCGACCTCGTGTTCATACCTAGGGTTTTCGGCATTTCAAAACAGAATTTAACGACCTTTAACCTGTTGTTCTTGCAATTGAATACACCTACAGGTTCGGTTTGAGTCGATAATCAAAACCCCTTTACTACTTTGATCGGTCATGAACGAAATCGATGGATTGGGATGGGTTTCGAACTGGGTACGCTTATGGGAGGGATGAACACTGGACTTGTATGTTAAAACCATTTCAATCCGTATCATGTTGCGATGATCCTAGCGGGCGGACTGATTAATCATGTATGCATACAGGGAGGAGACCCGGGTTCGAGTCTCCCTCCCCCCTGTTTTGAGTTTTTAATTATTTTTAAGCATTATTTTAATATCAAAGCCCACTCCCACTATTATTATATCTCTATATTAATACATTTTAATCCCGGAACACCAATAGGCTCGGTTTTGAATTATTAACCCATTTTTATATTATTCTCATTTTTAAAAATAATATATTTATGTTATTATCGAATTAAAATAATATGTTTATATTATTTTCAACCCGTAACTTCTACTATTAAATAATATATAATTTTATATTATTTCACCTCGTTTAATTACTTTGTGTGACGTTTAAACTAAAAATAATATAATTGTTTATATTATTTACTCGTGTTTATTATCTTGAATAAAAATAATATATTTATTATTTTTGCCACAATGATTAATTATTAATCATACGAGCCTAAAAATAATATATTAAAATTATATTATTTTCCTAACGTTTGTAAACGATTCTAACGTTCAAATTTATTTATTTATTTATTATTCGTTATTAACGTTCGACACGTAACGCTTTGATCTTAATTATTATATTAAGAAATTTATATATTTTCGTAGACACGTTCGTCTACTCTTAAATCCCTAGAATGCATTCAGACATTCAATCTTTCGTGTCGTCGTTACAAACCCCATATGACCCTAATATTATGTGTTTATAATTCTAGGGCATACGTAAGTCATCTGAGACTTACGCTTGTGGTTCCAACCTTTCTCTTGTGTGATCCAATCCACTACTCAAACTCAGGTGAGATTCACGGCCCCTTTTTACTGTTTTAATTTGGGGGAGAAAACATGCAAACTATCTTTGATTATGGTACGTCATATGATATCATTGTTGGGGCTAAGCGTATTGCAACTATCATTGAAAGTCCTCACACTCACATCGTACCGTTAATATGGATCTTAGCATGGTAATGTTTAGTAGTACTACTGGTGCTTGACAAGCCCCACCCGCGTTAGTCGCGCTAACTCGATTGGAGGTCGAACGGGTGAAATATTAGCCTAATCACATTAGTCATAGTTGATAGACCTGGATGGAGGCAAACAAACAAACACATGTCAGCTTCGGTTACGAACACTTTAGCAAAAAAGGAACGTAGGTTAGCTACCTATATATATGCATATTGGAATGTACATAATCTGCAAGCGCTTTACTATGTTATTGAAACCTGTGAACTCAACAACCTAGTGTTGACTCGTTTTCTTACATGTTTTCTCAGTTGGCACTCAGGATCACGTTAAGTCATGCATGTGTCTTGGATTACATTCAAATTATCTATCTATCTATCAAACAATCTTTATGTTTTATTTGTATTTGGATTTGGGCGCGTTGTTTTGCGCATTTACTTTCGTTTAACGCTTCCGCATATTTACTCTGAACCTTGATCTTTTATGTTGTTACATTTCAAATCCCATATAGTTTCGTTTGAAGTAACTGATGTCTGAAATCCTGGTTTGTCACCTTCCGGTAAAACTCCGTTAGTGAAATTTAAGGGTGTGACACTAGGCGACCAAAAACAAGTGTATTGTTCTCAGTAAAAACAAATGCAATCGAAAATTACGTTTAATTTCTGTAAATTCTCTCTAAATTCCTGCACATACATATGTGTTTTGTGTAAGTTTTTCTGTCAAATTAAGAAGCAACAAATATCATTTCGTTGGTTAGGTGTTGCAAAATGACTAACTCTTGTGAATTTTCGGATGTTTGGACAAACCTTATCAAGGATGATAAGTCTCTAAGAATAGATGTTTATAACGACAACTTAGATAAATCTCACATCGACAAAGGACAAGAGAGATGTTGGGCTACTACTTTTCAACTGTGTTGACGAATTTATTTTAGCAAAGCAGTAAGCCTGAGTTGCGCCTTTGAACAAATCGGATAATATATATCACTACTTTGGTTGATCGGGATGTAACATGTATTACTTTGTATTGTCATAAAATAGCAAGAATAGCCTACAAAGAAGAATAGATACAACTATTGCATGTTGTATAAAAGGAATGGCAACTGGAAATAAACAAAATAAAGAATTGAAGTGACTTTCTTCCATTGCTTCGGTTCTGAATTAAGTGAACCTCAGTCCTCAGCCACTTTAATTCTAGTCATGGATTGTTTATTACTCTAGCCACGGATGATGTAATAATATTATCACAATATCAAACAATTTATTGTAGATGGCGTGTCAAATCATCTTTTTTAATATTTTGAAACGTACCTCTTATATTTTAGATGTATTACCTTTGTTCTTTTGGCTCCATTCCCTTCTTCCATCCACTAAATACCCTTTGTTTCCCCTCCTATCTCTCTCTCTCTCTCTCCTCTCTTTTACCTTTTGCAAGCTACAGAAGCTACTCATCAATTTGCAGGTCTGTCCACTTCTTTCCCACCTCAAATTAGGGTTTCCTAAATCTTTCTTTATTGAGGTTGAAGTTTCAAACTTTCTTTTTTTGAAGCACATGTATACTTACATAAACCTTTTATCTTGAATTGAAAGCAGACTCACAGGGTGATCATTCAAAGGGCTAGCTAACTCTTTGAACACAAGAGCAAGAAAAAAAGGTGCTTTTCTTTTTTGATCTTTTGTGATCTTAAGATGAAAGAGCATAGTTAGCCAATAAATCCATAGAACATGTAATCACATGAAGCTCCATATGTTTGTTTCTTTTTGGGTCATTCTCCTTTTTTCTTTACTTTACTTGTAAAGTTTGGAAGTGTGTCTAATCTGCTAGGGTTTTTTCTTCTTTAATTGTGAGAATAGAAGATCATGCCATTCTAGTAGTTCACACAATGAAGCATTATGTTCAACAACTTCAAAAGTGTCCCAGATCCCATGTCTAAAACAAAATTCCAATTTCAAGGTGAGAAAAGTAGAGAGAGAGAGAGAGAGAGAGAAGGGGAGGGGGGGGGGGGGTTTCAGATCTCTCTGATGACTTATCATGATAATATTAGTTCAACCAATTGGAATCTGAACAACTAATATATATGGATTTGAGCAGCTTTTTAAGTATGCATGTGTGTATATAGTTCAGAAGTGAGAGAGAGAGAGAGAGAGAGAGAGAGAGAGAGAGAGAGAGATTGGTGCTTTGGATTAGAGAATTCTGTAAAAAGACTGTTGTAGAGAACTTGAATTCATCAGTTCTGTGTCTCCTAGAAGCAAACATATCCTGCAAGCAATCCAATCTATTGATTATTCAAATTGTCATAGATATGTATACATGTGTGCGTGTGTAAACACACAACACAGTACTATTTATCAAGGTCAGCCTTCATTCAGCATTTAATGATTAACTTAAGTTATTGTTCTGTGTCTATATGAAACCAAACTCAAAATAAAACTCCAAGTTATTGATATGACAAAATATTTATACTAAAGAGTCTACTTTTGGTTTAAATATCTGCATATAGTATGTTACATATTCAAAATCTACATAAAACATTCTTGATTGATTTAATGTAAATAGACTATTACTCTATAAGAAAATAGTTTTTCTTCTCAAATTTCAAACTTAGTTATTTGAATCTCAAGAGTCAAGTACAAACCTACAAGGAAAAAATTGAAGTACTATAAACAAGAGCATCAAACTTATTTAGATTGCATAACATTACAAAAGTGTGTATAGTGTATGTGTACATAATAAAATATATATTTAGCACATATTCTTTAATAACTAGATATATATATTCTTGAATTCAGTTAGAAGAAAATTAAAGGAGAAGAGGAATAATGGCCTCATCAAGCTCTTACAACTCTCCATGTGCTGCTTGCAAGTTCTTGAGGAGAAAGTGCATGCCTGGTTGCATATTTGCACCCTACTTCCCACCAGAGGAACCACAGAAATTTGCAAACGTTCACAAAATCTTCGGTGCCAGCAATGTCACTAAGCTTCTCAATGACATCATGCCTCACCAGAGAGAGGATGCAGTGAATTCACTCGCATATGAAGCCGAGGCTCGAGTGAGGGATCCTGTTTATGGATGTGTTGGGGCCATCTCTTTTCTTCAAAGGCAGGTTGATAGGCTTCAAAAGGAGCTTGATGCCACCAATGCTGATTTGATTCGATATGCATGCAATGAGGTTCCTAGTGGGTTGCCTCATTTGAGTTCAATCCAGCCAATTACTCCACCTCAAAACCCTACTAGGAGGTTTGGAGATATTGATGGTGGTGGTGGTGGATTCTACCAATCACCACCATCTTTTCCTTACCCTTATGCTAATTATCAATGGAACCCATCTAATTCCGGTGGAAATTTTGGTGGTGGTGGAGGTGGAGGAGGAGGACAAGGTAACATATGAATTTCTTTCAATCTCTATGAAAGCCAGATGCATGTTATAAAACCCTCTTTTGGGTATGTGTTCTACATATATTATTTGGGACACAGTGGTTTACTAGCTGAACTCTATGGCTAGCTAAGCTATGATATGTGTGTATATATCTATATATCATCACATGCGACTCATCTAGCTAGACCACCAATCCCTACCCCTCCCCATTAATAATAACTACTTATCTATTTGTTACTTTCGGTGGTGTTCAAGAGTGAAGAACATTGGGATCATTTTTTCTAATGTTAGCAACTCCCTTATACATATAAAGTTAATTGGTATTTTGGTTTCATCAATACATTAGGTAATAGCTAGGTTAGAAACCTTATCTACATACGAATTAAAAAATATCAATACATAAAATTATTAAATCTTTATATATATATTTTACAGTTGTAAAAATTTATTACATATACTAAGGATACAAAACAAAATTCAAAATATATAAAAATTAATATATAATTGGGTTTTGAAAATACGTTAATTACTATTTAATATAATTTGACTTTCATTTAATATTTGATTGAAAATAAAAGTTACATAATTAGATTTTAAAGTTTCTTATAATAAGAGATAATTTAAAATAAATGTGTTTTATTAGTATTTCTTTAAAAATATATTATTATTATTATTAAAAGATATAAATGTATTTAATAAGAGAGTGAGGCGTAAAAAAAATAATAACAATGAATATAAAGACGACACGTGGCATGAAAAAACTTTTATTTATTATATAGAATAGATATAGATTTTTGGCACTTTAAGTTGCATATGATTGAAATTATGTCCTTTCACATCTAAAATTCTTTTGATACATATGTATGTACATATGTAAATATAGAATGTGTTTCGTTACGAAACACAAAACTATTGTTAAAACAAACCTAAATTGTTTAATTTTTTTTATTAATGGTTCATATTTTTAAAACTTTACTTCTTAAATAAAAATGCATATGTAATGTACATAAAAATCATTAAATTAATTTGTTCATGTTTTTTTTTAATTTTTAACCATTTACATACACATAACCTACTCATATATGGGTAATTATGTGTAAGTAATATAATCTACATATGACCTACAAATGTGTAGGTTCTATACAAACGAAATATATTAATTTTTTTTTAATTTCAAAAGATATAAATAAACATTTCTTTTCAAACACTTTATTATATTTTAAAAAGTTTTGAAATTAAAAAAATAAAATATTTATTTTTTTCCTCGTAATATATAGTGTTCTGTGTGCATATATATCATTCCTGATCATATATAACACACGATTGTCATGCATTACCTAGCAATACATGGGCATAAATATATTCATATATTTTCACTTTTAGTGCATAGAGTTTCTTTTATATATTAGAAAATTATACACACTTGATACATCTTTAACTAGATTAGTATTTTTTTTAAATACCTAATATTCGAATTTTAAGGTTATAACGAAAATAACCATAATGCTAAGATCTTAAATGATTATATGTTTATTATTTACGTGGATTATTTTAAGAAACGGAATAATTAATCATGAAATTAATAATCTAGTGAATGTCCATACAATGCTGCCTTTAGTACATATATTGTTTTCATTTTATTTCTAAAATTACAAACTATAAATAAAAAAAAATGAAACTTTGACGTCCAAAAATATATCAAAGATAATAAATTAAAGAACATGTAATTATAAAGATTAATTAAAGAAGGATTCTCTTGAAGTATAGGGGTCTACGTCTGAGTCCTCCATTAGGCACTAAGTAGTTTATATTCTCACTTTCAAGCTTCATGGGTTTTGTTCTTGTTTGGACCACATCCTCCTTTAATTAAGACTTTATTTTTTTAATTGATTAGTTTAAGCCAATGGTTGCTAAAGTTCCCATGAATATAATTTCATTTAATAACAGAAACTGCAAAAAAGACAGCAAATATACGATGTATAAAAGCATGCACCAAAGAGGAAAAGTACATATGCTGATTCTTAAATGAGATTATATTTGCTTAATTAGGCACGTTGATGATTGCTAAGAGATACATGAACTAAAAACACAAAATTCTCTCTCTATTCCTATAAGAATAAAAATGTGCTTATCTTTTGTTCAAGACTAGTTTCACCTTATTTAAAAGAAAAAAAAACACCATAAATTCATAAATTCTATATATACATACGGTTCACGATTTGTTAAATGATATACTGGTTTTTAACTTCTGAGAAAAAAAGGTTCAGGATGGCAATGCATGATGATTCACAATTAGTTCCGCAATATTGGATAAAAATAAGCGTACGTGTATGAACTGTTATAGTCCATAATATATATTGGATAACATATAATAAATTATGAAAACCCTCTCAAAGGACAACAAAATCCCCAAATTCATCACTTAATAGAAAAAAAAGTCGTTTCCAACCAGAAATTTCCGACGCAAAAATTGTGTAATAAATTACGACACATTTATGACCAAATAGTGACGAAAATGAAAACCCTAGTATTTTTCGCAAATGTGTCGGAAGTTGTGACATATTTGCTACAAAATTAACAATAATCTAAATAATTATAATAAAAATATCGTTTTTTTATGTAATTGTCATAATTAATAAAGGCTTTGTCGCAAATGTCTCGCAATTTGCCACACATTTGCGACAAAAAACTTTATTAATTATGATAACAAACACACAGATATTAAACCCACACCACATAGATTTGAAGCATCGAATGCAACCGAAAGAGAAAAACTCACCATCAGAACACCATTACCGACGAAGGGCCAAAACACAACGAAAAACATAAACAAAACCTGCACAAAAATCCAAATTAAACCTAACGACCCAAAATTCAAAGAAATAAGGAAAGAGTAATGTTCAACTTACATCACAATGGCAGCAAAGAAAGAGAGAGGGAAGCGAAAATAGTAAAGCAGTGAAAGAAACAAAAATGAACCTATAAGAGTAAGAGGTATACCCTCACGCGAGGGTTTGCGTGAGGGCCCTTACGGCGTGAGGCAACATAGCACACCACCCCCTATGGCGTGAAGGGGGCGTGAGTGAGTGCGTGATGTTCTTCACAGGGCGAATTCCTACTTTTGACCGTTGAACGGCTTTTTTCCATTAAAATTGTTACCGTTGTAAATTTAAAAAAAAACTTTTAATTTATTTTTTTAACCCTATAAATAACCTATTTAAACCAACTTTTTATACACAACCATTTCTAAAACAATCTTCACTCTCTTACTTTTATAAAAAAAACCATGAATCCTAATAACCTGACGTGGTGGTATCAACAATACGGCAATCAACAAAACGCCTTCCAAATCCGTGGCCAAGCCCTTCCCTTCAACCAAAACCCGTTTGGTTCGGCGGGTTATGTTCCACAACCACAAGGCCAGCCAATAACCTTATACGAGCCGGACGTTGTTCCTGAAACTCAACCCGCACCACAATCTGAAGAAAACGTTGACGAAACGCAACCCGGACTTTCTCGAAAAAGCCGAAAGAAAAAGGTCGTTAAAGAATCGACTTCTACACGAGCCACTAAAAAGTGGGATACGGAGGAGGAGTTGAAGTTGGCTAAAGCGTTTATCGACGTATCCGAGGATCCCATCATTGGTAAAATTAATACTTTTATGTTACATTTTTAATACTTTTATTTTTTTACAAAATTAATACTTTTATTTTTTTAGGGAACTCTCAAAGCAAGACCGCTTTATGGGAGCGTATTATAGAAAAATATTTTATCTTGATGGAAGTCTGGCCCGATTACCACACAACCAACCAGTTGAGTTCTAAAAGGACTCATATTAACAAAAAAGGTCGTAATTTTCAACGGTATATACGAAGAATGTGAGCGGATCAGAAAGAGCGGGTCTAGTGATACGGATATTTTGACGCAAGGAACTGCACGTTTTCAAAACGATGTTGGAGGCATGGCTCCAATTAAAATTTGGGAACTTTTAAGAAATTCCCCGAAATGGCAACAAATTTACAACAAAAAGAGCGGACCTAGTTCGTCAAATAAACGATCCTCAAACGACATGACTGGTAGTCCCGCCGCATCCGATGGGAGATCTAGGTATAATATCAACTTAGAGGAAACGGATGAGGTGGACGTAATAGTACGGCCGATCGGGAAGAAAAAAGTTAAAGCTAAAGCCCAAGCGCAAGCATCCCCACTCCATTCCGACACACATCGAGATCGGTCAACAAATGATCGAGGAAATGCGTCAATTTAACGTGACTCAAAAATAGAGAAATGATTGGAAAAAAGAAAAAGATGAGATGGATATTCTCACACTCGACCTTGATCGCGTTCACGGGGCTAGACGAGCCTTTTTCGAGAAAAAACAAAACGCGGTCAAAACAAAATATGGGATTGAAGACTAGTTTTTTAAAATTTATGTACTTTTTATTTAATGTTTTTTTTATTTAAAGTTTTTTTTATTTAATATTTTTTTTATTTTAATGTCTTTTTTTATTTATTTATTTTTATTTATTATTTTAATGAAATTTGAATTTATTTTAAATTGATGCATTTAATACTCACTTGGGTATCTCTCATATGAGTATACCCCTTGCCATGTGAGAGCCAAGTGAGTAATACACCAATATGATGTGGCGCCTAGATGTCAAAAAGGGTACTCTCACTTGGGAGAGTCAAATAAAAGTATAACTCATACCCTAAGAGAAATATGAGAAGATGACACTTGTATAAAACACGTGTCAGAAAAATAAACAAAAGTAAAAACATTGTTCCTATCGGTTTTAAATTCATAATGTTAGTAACTATTTTTCAATCATTTGTTTTTCATTTTTTTATTTAGTTAAATATATTGTTTTCATTAAAATACTAATATTATTTATAAAATAAGATAAAAAAATACAGTTATTAAAAAATTACAAATTTATAATAAAAAATACATTTACAAATACTAAAAAAAGTACAGATATTATTCGTCATAACCGTGATTCATTCATAGATGTTCTTGTTGGGGTTTCGTATAGGGTTTTAAAACAATTTTTGAGCAACGCATCGTAATAAAATTGTACGAACCAGTCAAGGCCAAAAACCTTAGACTGTCTATCAGGAGTCCAGATACAAACCAATAAAAAACAAACACAAACATAGGGGGTTTTTAACAATTATACCTTTCGTGAAACTGACTAACTGATCAAGCTCAACACCTTGAGAATAACGATTTCAGTCGCTAGATCTGGACACACGAAACTCCACTCGGATCTGAACTCCTTTAAATCCAATCACCAAATAGCCCGCAATTCTGAACTCTTTCAAATCCACCCGCATAACTATCCGTAAATCTGAAACCTGACAGTAACTGAGTAAACCTACCCGTAAACTGACGTAATAAGAAAAATCTGTCAACACGGAAGTGGGAACGATGGCTCACGGTGGCAAAGGTGGCGGCGATCGGCATGAAGGCTATCGGCGTATTGGCCGGTGACAGAAAAAGGCGGCGACAAGCGGCCCGGCCGACGGCGGTAGCTTAGATGGTGGAGGCAGGGCAAAGGGGAGAGGGGGTTTAGGGTTTGCAACTTTTGTAAGACTAAATTAATTGTCTGTTTGTGTATGTAATAATTAATCTCTACCTCAAAACCCTTATTTATAAACTCCTAGCTTATTTGCCAAGATTAGGGTTTTAGGGTCTTCAGTTACAAGTTTGATCCTTGTAATTATCTTATAAGTACATTAATCAATACCTATTATTTTAATTATCAATTAACTAACAATTAGTTAAGCACTTAATTATATCTAATATAATTAAGACTTCAATTAAACTACTTGTAGTTAATAAATATGTATATTTTCCACCAGTTTATTATTAATCTCATTAATAATAACAATTATTATTATTCCATAAATAATTACAATCTCATTAATAATAACAATTATTATTATTTCATAAATAATTATCGCGTTCAACCGTTACCGTTTATTCGCCTTGATAACTATTTCACAAGTAATTATCTCGTCTCTTTATATATTTGTATAACAGACTGTTTTACCCTTAAAAAATTTATCATATATAATCGTTGCCCAAAGTGTAACCATTTAGATCTTACCTCGTTACGAGTACTGTCAAATGTCGTTACTCAGGCATATAAGTCCAACAGTTCTACAAAGTTCTATCAAAGATTAATATGTGTTTTTGAGTCGCGTATTTTCTTGAAAATAACCCATTTCTCTTCGGGGTTTGGTGGTACAGTCACCGGTTGAATGTCATCTTGATAGTCTTAGACAAATCGATTATCCTTGTCCTCCAAGATCAAATTAAGTAAAATCAAACAACCATACATAACATTCATTAGTTTTTCTTTTGACCACATTCATGCTGATTGGGCAATGACACCCCATTTTTTCTTCAAAACTATGAATGCCCGTTCAATATCTTTTCTTGTAAGTTCTTACTTTTTCTTAAAATATTTTCTTTTGTCCCCAATGGGGCTATAAAATGCTTTCACCAACGTGGCCCACTTCGGAGAAATACCATCCGTAAGATAATACCCGTATTTGTACTCCACATCATTAGCATAAAATGAAGACACGAGTGCAACTCTATTTATGACATCGTCGAATATAGGTGAGTGATGTACAACATTAATATCATTGTTTGCGCCGGCCACACCAGATAACGCATGTTAAATCCAAAGATCATATGATACCATTGCTTCTAGTATTACGATTGGGCCATCATGATCACCATGATGATGTCGACCTCGCCAACAAGTTGGACAGGCGGCCCACTCCCAGTGTGTGCAATCGATGCTGCCAAGCATCACGGGAAAGCCATGTACTTGTTCATGGATCTCATATATTTTTTTGATATCGTTAAATGTCGGGTTCCTCAAATATCTCGTGCCACAGAGATCAATCACACCTTAAAATTGATCATAAATATATTAATAAAAATAATAACAATAATAATAACAATCGTAATAAAAATAATAACAATAATAATAACAATCGTAATAACAACAACAACAATAATAATAATACCTTCACAAAAATTGTGAAGACTATCTTGACACGCTTTTTCCGAATCATGCGAAGTGTCGTACGCCAGTTGAAAAATTGTCGTCGTGTGAAACGCCCCAAAACGGGTACATCTCATAGTTGGCACACAACATAACAAACATAGTTCTTAAACCGGAAATCAGAATCTATTACAGCGGAAGTCTTTAATTCAAATCATTCATCAAACTATAACATGAAATATTGTCTATAACATGAACTATCAGGATTGGAAATGTCAGTCTTCAATACCGCAGCCCGATGTCCATGCTATCCAGCCCACATGGCTCTTTCACTTTTCTTTAGCTTTACCCTTTTTACCTGTCATGCATACTAAAAGTCAGCTAACGCTGGTGAGTTCTCTCTTTACTTTAAACTGTAAACTTTATCTTTGGTAGCTTAGTTTTATTAAAATAAAATAAGCTTTACTTTCACTTTCTTTGAAATAAACTTTTAACTATTACTTTAAAACTTTACAACGTTACAATTATAAATCTGTTACGTTACTATCTGTCATTAAAACTTTATCTTTAAGGAAACCCGTTAGGGTGTCCCACTGTACTCTGTCTATCATTTCACTTATACTTGACAAGTGACTTTATCATACTTTAACTATCACATATGGATCGTGGTCCGAGGACCAGATCCCTATCTTGCTTACACCTCAGGGTAAGACTTTTACTTTAGCGCTGCCCACACCTCAGGGTGGGACTTTCTTTCTCGCTTGCACGTTAGTGCAAGACTCCTTTAGCATTGCTCACACCTCAGGGTGAGACTTTCTCGCTTACACCGAAGTGAAGACTCCTTTAGCATTGCTTACACCGAAGTGTAAGACTCCTTTAGCATTGCTTACACCGAAGTGTAAGACTCCTTTAGCATTGCTCACACCTCAGGGTGAGACTTCTACTTTAGCATGCCTGCAGGACTTTCTACTATGCAACTACTATGCAATGCAATTACACTAATACACAAGTAGAAATGCAATCACATAACTTTCATATAGACAAATAACACATATTAACACATAAGCATATAGCATGGTATTTGTCACTGTCACTGTCACTGTCGAGCTGTACCGAAGTACGGCTCCTTTATCGTTCTTTCTTTAGCTCATTGTTATCTTTCAAAAACTTGTTTAAAAGATAATACTATGCTCTTTTGTTCTTTATCTTTCATTTTATAAAAATAACATTTTTATAAAATACTATACTTTGCCTTTCATTTTATAAAAATAACATTTTTATAAAATACTATACCAGTATGCATGCCAGCCCAAAACCATTAGGAAAAAGGGCAATAAGAACTCACCAGATGAATCGTTTCTGTTTACACCTAGCCGGTTCCTGAATGTCACTATGGTCACCCACAATCTGTATAATCAAGTCATAGGCGTAAGGCTGTGTTCCTAGGGGACACTTAGACATTACTAGGCTTGACTCAGATGTTTCGGGTCATGGTTTCATTATCGAAACTAGGTAGTTTCGAGCCCTGGCTCCTTATCGAAACTATGTAGTTTCGAGCCCTGGCTTCTTATCGAAACTAAGTAGTTTCGAGTCACTGCTTCTTATCGAAACTAAGTAGTTTCGAGTCACTGCTTCTTATCGAAACTAAGTAGTTTCGAGTCGTATGACTTATATAAATTCTTAGTTAAGGTCTTGGGTCTATATTGAAACTATGGTAGTTTCGATGGGTCTGCCCCTGTCGAAACTAGGTAGTTTCGATAGATGCGTCCATATCGAAACTAGTAGTTTCGACTGTGCAGTCTTCTTCCCCAAACAGAACCCTAGATCTGGTCCCTTTGTTCTAATCGATCAAGCTATGAACTTTTTACGTTCGAAATGTTCCATTTTCCCCCATGAACCCAAACCCGTGGTTTGTTTCCAGTTTCACACGTAAAAATCTAAACCTTTACTCGATTATTAACCCGAAACCCGAAAGTTACAAAAACTCAGATTTAGGCATAATAATTACCTGTTATAGCTTCCTTCTCGTTCCTTTATGCTCCAGAGATGTTGAGCAACAATCCTCGAGACTTTGAGCTTGATCCGAGCTTTCTCTCTCTAGACGATCTCTCTCTCTCTCTCTAAGGTTCTTGCGCAGGAAGAAAATGAAGGACACATGAGGAAATGGCTACTGATTAGAAGGGTTCTTCTCAGTTTTCGGGCCCATGGGCCGGCCCCTAGCCAAGCCCACCTTCCTTTTTCTTTTATTTGGGTTTTTATTTATTTTGGGATGTTACAAGTCTACCCCTCTTACGAAAGGTTTCGTCCTCGAAACCTGTTATAAGTCAAACAGGTGCGGGTACGACTCTTTCATTTCTGTCTCGGTTTCCCACGTAGCTTCTGACCCTTTACGATGCTTCCATTGTACTTTGACTAACTGTATCACTTTATTCCGTAACCGCTTTTCTTTCCTGTCTAGTATGGCGACGGGTTCCTCGATGTAATTGAGGCTATTATCTATCTCGATGTCGTCAAGTGTCACATGCGCTGATTCGTCGGCCAAGCACTTGCGCAAGTGCGACACGTGGAAGGTTGGGTGAATTCCACTAAGCTCATCCGGTAATTCTAACCGGTAAGCGACTTCACCAACTCGCGCTAGTATTTTGAAGGGTCCGACGAATCTTGGGCTTAACTTCCCTCTCTTTCTGAATCGTATGATCCCCTTCCAGGGAGATACCTTCAATAGTACTTGATCCCCGACATTGAATTCGATTGGTCTCCGCCTCCTATCTGCGTAGGACTTTTGACGGTCCTGTGCAGCTTTCATTCTGGCCTTGATCTGGTCAAACTTTACAGAGGTTGCTGTGACTACCTCTAAACTTCCCAATTCTTTCTGTCCTACCTCCCCCCAACAGACCGGGGTTCGACATCTTCTACCATACAACATTTCGTAAGGCGGCATACCAATAGTGGTGTGGTGGCTGTTGTTGTAGGAGAACTCTGCCAATGGTAGGTGACTATCCCAACTGCCACCAAAGTCTATAATGCATGCGCGGAGCATATCCTCCAACGTCTGGATGGTCCTTTCTGATTGCCCATCCGTCTGTGGGTGATAAGCCGTGCTGATGTTTAACCTCGTACCCATTGACTCATGAAATCTTTTCCAGAATCTCGATGTAAATCGCGTGTCCCGGTCAGATACAATTGATAACGGTACGCCATGTCGAGAGACAATTTCATTGATAAATACTTCTGCCAACTTCTCAGATGAATACGTTTCGCGAATTGGCAAGAAATGTGCACTCTTTGTCAGACGATCCACTATAACCCAAATCGTATCATGGCCTTTTGCTGTGCGGGGCAGCTTTGTAATAAAGTCCATGGTGATACACTCCCACTTCCATTCGGGTATTTCCAGAGGCTGGATCTTCCCGTACGGTTTCTGATGCTCTGCTTTAACTTGTGAGCAAGTCAGACACTTGCTTACATATCCGGTCACATCATTCTTCATGTTAGGCCACCAATACTCTTTTTTCAAATCCTGGTACATTTTCGTGGTTCCTGGGTGGATGGAATATCGAGACTTATGGGCCTCGTCAAGTACTTTGGCCCTAAGCTCTCCGCCCTTCGGTACCCACATGCGACCACACCTGGTCCTCACTCCATGAGTGTTTAATTCCAACTTTGTCTGTTGACCGACCATTCTTTCTTTCTTTATGTTCTCTTCCTTTAGTGCTTCCTTCTGTGCTGCTTCTAGCTCTGTCATAAAATCTGGGGTTATCACTAACTGGTACGCTTTTACCCTAATAGGAGAACGATTCTCCTTACGACTTAGGGCATCAGCGACCACATTCGCCTTTCCCGGGTGGTATAGGATCTCACAGTCATAGTCCTTCAGCAATTCTAACCACCGCCTTTGCCGCATATTCAGGTCTTTCTGTTCGAAGAAATACTTCAAGCTCTTGTGATCCGAATAAATCGTGCATTTCACCCCGTAGAGGTAATGCCTCCAAATCTTTAACGCAAAAACAACTGCCGCGAGCTCCAAATCGTGAGTCGGGTAGTTAATTTCGTGGATCTTTAGCTGTCGTGACGCATACGCGATCACCTTTCCCCTCTGCATCAAAACACACCCTAACCCTTGTCCCGATGCGTCAGAATATACCACCAGGTCCTCGTTACCGTCGGGTAGTGCTAACACTGGGGCTTGGGTCAACTTCTTCTTTAACTCTTCAAATGCTTTGGACTGAGCCTGACCCCATTCGTACTTTACTTCCTTACGTGTCAACTTTGTCAGTGGCGAAGCTATTCTCGAGAAGTCCTGAATGAACCTTCGATAGTAACCTGCCAATCCCAGAAAACTCCGAATCTCGGTTGGCGTCTTCGGGGTTTCCCATTCCTGTACTGCCTCTATCTTAGCCGGGTCAACCATAATGCCGTCTGCGTTGATAACGTGACCTAAGAATTGGACTTCCTTAAGCCAGAACGCGCATTTGGAGAACTTGGCATACAACTTTTCTTTTTGTAGCGTCTCTAGTACTTCTCGAAGATGACAAGCATGATCACCTTCACTTTTCGAATAAATGAGTATGTCGTCTATAAACACTATCACCGACCTATCTAGCATCGGTCTACACACCTGGTTCATCATACTCATGAATGCTGCCGGAGCGTTCGTCAAGCCGAAAGACATCACGCGAAACTCGTAATGCCCATAACGCGTGCGAAACGCTGTCTTAGGTATGTCCTCTTCCCTTACCTTTAACTGATGATATCCCGACCGCAGATCGATCTTGGAGAACCATCTGGCGCCCTGTAGTTGGTCGAACAGATCATCGATCCTTGGTAGCGGATATTTGTTCTTTACTGTACGCTTGTTCAACTCTCTGTAGTCGATGCACATTCTCATGGCACCATCTTTCTTCTTTACGAACAGAACCGGAGCACCCCATGGAGAAATGCTTGGTCTGATAAATCCTCTATCCAAAAGTTCTTCCAACTGTACCATCAGCTCTTTCATCTCCAGAGGTGCAAGTCGGTACGGTGCTTTAGCCACGGGCTGGGCACCTGGCACTAAGTCTATCTGGAACTCTGTCTCCCGGTCAGGTGGTAACCCAGGCAACTCCTCAGGAAACACCCCCGGAAAATTACATACAACTGGTACGTCTTTTAACTCTCTCACCTTTACATCATTGTCTATCACATAGGCCAGGTAGGCCTCGCATCCGCGCCCTATATACTTCTCTGCCTTTATCATTGATATGACGTTCGTTAGTGAACCGTCGCGATCCCCGTACACCAAAACCTCGCCACCGTCTGGAGCTTTGAGCTGAACTATCTTTCGTCTACATATTATCCGGGCTTCGTTGGCAGCTAACCAATCCATACCCAAAACTATATCGAATCCTCCCAAGGTCATAACATACAACCTAACTGGGAATCTATGGCCATGAATCTTTATCGTGCAATTATCTACCAATTCACTTACTATCGTGGTCTTGCCCACTGCGGTTTCCACATTAAAGGCCTGCTCTACCCTAGTAACTTTGCATTTCATTCTTTTACACTTAGAAGATGATATAAAACTCCTACTGGCACCCGAATCAAATAATACTGAAACATAAGTGTGGTCAAGGATGAACGTACCTGACACAACATCTGGGTCTCCCCTAGCCTCCTCCTGTGTCAGTGCATACGCCCGGGTCCTTGCCTTCGGCTTCTCAGGTTCTTTACCCTTTTCGGTGCCAGTAGCCTTGGGTTTCCGACAGTCTTTGGCCATGTGGCCAGGTATCCCGCAGTTATAACAAGACTGTGCCCCGGGACACTCTCGAGAGTAGTGTCCGGTCTTTCCGCACCTATAGCACATATTTAACCCAACTCGGCACTCGCCCGAGTGCTTCCTGCCACACTTAGCACATTCAACCCCATCTTCAATCCTCAGTTTCTTCGTCTCCGGCCCCGCCCACTCTTTAGCTGGCCGTTTAACGGCATTGGTCACTTTCTTCTCAGTAGGCAATGGGTCTGCGGATTCGAAGTCATCATAAACTATCCCAGCAAGTGATACCACAGATTCAAAACTCGTGGGAGCATTAGCTTTCACGTGCACACGGACTTTCTGTGGTAGTCCCTTGATGTAGTACTTAATCCTCTTTTCCTCAGTGTCCACCAGATGTGGAACCAGCTGAGCCAACTCTTGATATTTGGAGGTATACTGGCGATGAGTCATACTACCAGCACAGAGCCCCAGAAATTCCCTCTCAACTCTGTCAATCTCGTTCTGCGGGCAGAACTTAGTGATTAGCAGCTTTTTCATGTCGTCCCATTTCATCTTTTTCATCTCAGCAGAAGACTTGATTCTTTCGATCGATCTCCACCAGCTTAATGCCTCATTAGTGAATGAGTGAGCGGCAAACTTGACCGCTTGATCATCACGGCACTCACTAATGTTGATCACCCCATTCATTCTCTCTATCCACTCAAAAGTGGCAACAGCATCTTTCCGTCCATCATACTTCGGCGGGTCACACCCCCGAAAGGACTTATAGTTGCAACCCCGGGTTGCCATTTCATAATCAGAATCATCACTGTTAGTGACTCCAAGTCTCTTGCTGCTTTCCTCTTTCGTTTCTTTCTTCCCTATATTAAACTCTTTAAGGGCCTCGCCCAATGCTTCTGGTAGAACTTTCTTCAAGGTTGAAGTAACCTCTGCCGCTATAGCTTCTTTCACAATCGGTTCCAACTCAAGCGCCTCATTAGGGGCATCGTTAGGAGCCGACACATGGTTCCCACTATCATTATGCTCCACATGCACCGATTCAGCTTCGTTGCGGGAGTGCTCACTTTCTTCAGGACGGTTCCGGTTACCTGGAGGTCGGCCTCGACGACCAGTACGACCCCCAGTGCGACCTCCTCTCTTTGCTCTAGCCATTTAGTGTCTACTGTGAACAAGGATAGCTCGTGTTATCAAGATAGGTAACAATTTAGAACACCTCGAGTACTGTAAATTACTAATTACAGAGACCGGTATGAAATTACTAATTTACTTTACTACTCGGGTTCTGAACATTTCCTTTCCGAGTAACATTTGCATCCAAGTTCAGAGTTTCTACTATAAAGCACGTACTATCTACTGTCTACTGTCTGTGCTAAGGCATGTACTATGTACTATTTATGCTAAAGCATCTACTTTCTGCTACCTGTACTAAGGCATTATTGTCTATGTTCTATGTAAGGACATTGACTACCTTCTGTCTACTATCTTTCCATGGACGGGCTGCTCCGACTGACATTCCTTTCCTTCCTTTGCTTTGTCCCATTCTCAGTTTAAGTTCAGACATTATCGCAAATGTCTGAATCTCTCAAACTATGGCTCTGATACCAACTTGAAACGCCCCAAAACGGGTACATCTCATAGTTGGCACACAACATAACAAACATAGTTCTTAAACCGGAAATCAGAATCTATTACAGCGGAAGTCTTTAATTCAAATCATTCATCAAACTATAACATGAAATATTGTCTATAACATGAACTATCAGGATTGGAAATGTCAGTCTTCAATACCGCAGCCCGATGTCCATGCTATCCAGCCCACATGGCTCTTTCACTTTTCTTTAGCTTTACCCTTTTTACCTGTCATGCATACTAAAAGTCAGCTAACGCTGGTGAGTTCTCTCTTTACTTTAAACTGTAAACTTTATCTTTGGTAGCTTAGTTTTATTAAAATAAAATAAGCTTTACTTTCACTTTCTTTGAAATAAACTTTTAACTATTACTTTAAAACTTTACAACGTTACAATTATAAATCTGTTACGTTACTATCTGTCATTAAAACTTTATCTTTAAGGAAACCCGTTAGGGTGTCCCACTGTACTCTGTCTATCATTTCACTTATACTTGACAAGTGACTTTATCATACTTTAACTATCACATATGGATCGTGGTCCGAGGACCAGATCCCTATCTTGCTTACACCTCAGGGTAAGACTTTTACTTTAGCGCTGCCCACACCTCAGGGTGGGACTTTCTTTCTCGCTTGCACGTTAGTGCAAGACTCCTTTAGCATTGCTCACACCTCAGGGTGAGACTTTCTCGCTTACACCGAAGTGAAGACTCCTTTAGCATTGCTTACACCGAAGTGTAAGACTCCTTTAGCATTGCTTACACCGAAGTGTAAGACTCCTTTAGCATTGCTCACACCTCAGGGTGAGACTTCTACTTTAGCATGCCTGCAGGACTTTCTACTATGCAACTACTATGCAATGCAATTACACTAATACACAAGTAGAAATGCAATCACATAACTTTCATATAGACAAATAACACATATTAACACATAAGCATATAGCATGGTATTTGTCACTGTCACTGTCACTGTCGAGCTGTACCGAAGTACGGCTCCTTTATCGTTCTTTCTTTAGCTCATTGTTATCTTTCAAAAACTTGTTTAAAAGATAATACTATGCTCTTTTGTTCTTTATCTTTCATTTTATAAAAATAACATTTTTATAAAATACTATACTTTGCCTTTCATTTTATAAAAGTAACATTTTTATAAAATACTATACCAGTATGCATGCCAGCCCAAAACCATTAGGAAAAAGGGCAATAAGAACTCACCAGATGAATCGTTTCTGTTTACACCTAGCCGGTTCCTGAATGTCACTATGGTCACCCACAATCTGTATAATCAAGTCATAGGCGTAAGGCTGTGTTCCTAGGGGACACTTAGACATTACTAGGCTTGACTCAGATGTTTCGGGTCATGGTTTCATTATCGAAACTACGTAGTTTCGAGCCCTGGCTCCTTATCGAAACTATGTAGTTTCGAGCCCTGGCTTCTTATCGAAACTAAGTAGTTTCGAGTCACTGCTTCTTATCGAAACTAAGTAGTTTCGAGTCACTGCTTCTTATCGAAACTAAGTAGTTTCGAGTCACTGCTTCTTATCGAAACTAAGTAGTTTCGAGTCGTATGACTTATATAAATTCTTAGTTAAGGTCTTGGGTCTATATTGAAACTATGGTAGTTTCGATGGGTCTGCCCCTGTCGAAACTAGGTAGTTTCGATAGATGCGTCCATATCGAAACTAGTAGTTTCGACTGTGCAGTCTTCTTCCCCAAACAGAACCCTAGATCTGGTCCCTTTGTTCTAATCGATCAAGCTATGAACTTTTTACGTTCGAAATGTTCCATTTTCCCCTATGAACCCAAACCCGTGGTTTGTTTCCAGTTTCACACGTAAAAATCTAAACATTTACTCGATTATTAACCCGAAACCCGAAAGTTACAAAAACTCAGATTTAGGCATAATAATTACCTGTTATAGCTTCCTTCTCGTTCCTTTATGCTCCAGAGATGTTGAGCAACAATCCTCGAGACTTTGAGCTTGATCCGAGCTTTCTCTCTCTAGACGATCTCTCTCTCTCTCTCTAAGGTTCTTGCGCAGGAAGAAAATGAAGGACACAGGAGGAAATGGCTACTGATTAGAAGGGTTCTTCTCAGTTTTCGGGCCCATGGGCCGGCCCCTAGCCAAGCCCACCTTCCTTTTTCTTTTATTTGGGTTTTTATTTATTTTGGGATGTTACATCGTGCACTTTTGCAAACTTGTGAATTATAGTTTACTCCTAGCATTTCTTATTGTTGGAAATATGAAAACGCACGCTCTAAATCGCCAACAATTCGTAAAAATAGTGAGCGACTCATGCGAAAACGGTACCGAAAAGTTTTAGGATTATACACAGGATTTTCAGAAAAATAATCTTTTACTAAACGGTTATGTACAGCCTCACGATCTCGTTCAAATGCAGCTTGTCATGTACGTGGTTGTGATATTTCGACTAAAAGTTGGATCCCCGATCGAACCGCAAAAACGATCGACTCATCTTCTAAGTCTTAATCCAATGAATAGTTGGGTGGCAAATCCATTTTTAGAAAAAAAATTGGAGAGAATTAGGGAGTTTAATTTTTAGGAAAAGAATGACAGAGCTATAGTTAAAATTAGAAAGGTTTGTTTATATGTATGTGTTTAAATTAATTTTTTTAATTTAATCCTAACGGCTATATCCTCGAACCCACCACATCGGAACAGCTAGCATCTTCTCTTCACGCCCGTTACTAGGGCAACACCCCAAGCTTTGGCGCCCCACAATGACGCCCATGTAATGGTGTTTAAGGCGTTAAAGGGTGAGGTGTACAAGGGCGGTGGGCGTACACATAGTCTAACATCTATTGGCTCCTTGTAACTTTCTACATTTTTTTAAAAAAATTTAAAGAGTTAAATACGGTTTTCGTCCCTGTGTTTTGCTCAAAATAACCATTTCAGTCCAAAAGTTAAAATTTGATTTTTTTAGTCCAATAGTTTTAATTTTGTCTCAATTAAAGTCCAACTCATTAATCTCATTAGAAATTTTCTATTAAGTTATAAAAATTCAAAAATACCCCCTCGATAGTAAATGTTACTCAAATCTTAAAACCCTAAGAGTTGATGTGGTTTTATTGAATCCAGAAATTAAAGCAAATTGAGGAATGTCTCTATTTGTTCCCATGTTAGGACTTTTCAGCTTTTTCAACCGCCCCCTTCTCAGGCCCTACCCAACCCCCCCCCCCCCCACCAACCCCTTCTCCTGTAACTAATGTTTTCAGAACCGGAACGGACGTCGAACCGGTCTCCTTACCGGTCCACTGGTCGGACCGGTCCGACCGGTCGGACCGGATTTAAGAACCGGACGACGTCATAAATATTATAAAAATATATCAGTCTAAATAGTTTTTAATCCTTTCAAAAACCACCAACAAGTCAATTCCAATAATTTTAAACTAACAATTACCTACGAAATAAGAAGCCAAGAGACTTAAAAAAGATTAAAAAAAAAAAAAAAAATAGTCAAGCGGTTCAACCGGTCCGACCACCCGGTTTCCGGTCCGACCACCGGTTCGCTGCAGAAACGGTTCAACACATGTAACCGGACCGGTCAGACCACCTGTTCCCGGTCCGACCGGCCGGTCCGGTACGGGTTTCAAAACATTGCTTGTAACCCTACCTTTTTGCTGGACAACGCATGCACTCATGCAGAAGGTTTGTGGAAATTCTCAAAACCAACCAAAAAGAAGTTAGAAACAAATCATTTAACTTAGCTAGAGTTACAGTGTAGGTTTCATCCATCTAACAAGACACCATCCGCTTGTTTGCTGGGCCTTTATAAAGTTTGTGACTGTTCAAAAAAAACTACAAGACACCAACCGATATATAAAACATAGCGCAGCATGTGCTTACTTTATTGTTTATTCTTTTATAATTTAATTCCTTTTAGAGTCTTCAGAGCATTCAAATCAGCATGTATATCTTTATCTTCATCTTTACTATTGAGTTTTGTTCTATTTTAAACATGCATCAGCATCTCTATATTTATTTTTATTTTTAAATTTTATAATTTAATAAATAGAGATTCTCTAAATATAGAGATACATTTTCATAAATCTCTATATTTTTTGTGAGTGTCTAGAAGAAAGAAAAAATAATAAAATAAGTGTTTGTAAGTGAGATAAAGATAGAGATAGAGAATGAGATGTGAGAGATTAAAGATAAATTTGAAAAAGTGTGATATTTAGTTAAATTATAGATATAGAGAAGTTGATGTGAATGCTCTCACATCAGCATCTCTATATCCATCTCTATCTATATTATTTAGAGTTTTCTTATATTTTACACGTGCATCACGATCTCTATCTTTAAATTTTATAGTTTAGTAAATAGAGAGAATCATTTTAATCAAACTCTATTTTTTGTGAGTGTTTAGAAAAGAGAAAAAAATAATATAATAAGTGTTTGTGAGTGAGATAAAAATAGAGATAGAGAATGAGATGTGGGAGGTTAAAACAAATTTAAAAATAAATTTAAAAAAATGTGATATTTATTTAAATTATAGAGATAAAGATGAAGAAGTTGATGTGAATGCTCTTGTGATTGTTTGTTAAAACTCGTTATTAGACTATTCGTAGTGAGCGGGCGCCCTTCACGCCCCCACCGCTACGTCGAGGCCACATCGACCAAATCCTTCACGCCCCCACCCCTCCGCCCCTTTGGGTGTTAGCCGGGCAACGCCCCACCCCTCACGCACCCTCCGGCGCGGTGTTTAACGTCATTCACACCCAAATCCTACAAAAGTGGTGTTGACTCGGTGTTTAATGCGTTGCGTGAATAGGCTACACTCAGTCTAAATATGTACTTTTAAGCTATTGATTTTAAACAAATTATAATCAGATAAATGCTTCTCTTTGAAATGAATATTGCAATATTAAAATACTTAAAACAAGCAGATTGGCAGATTTATTAAGTAATGCAAACACCCCTAATTCTTAATTGTTAATCCTTATGATATTGCCTAGGTATAAAATTCAAAAAGACTATTTCGTAGAAAACCTTATTTGATCCAAATATATGAACCTAAGTCGGTGGTAGGTGACCCTCGGGTGGAACCATGTTCTGAGATGAGTGAAGATGACAATAAATTTAACACAAAGTAATGAAAGTTGTTATTTTTCTTAGTGCATTATGACAATGTGGTTGTATCATAACATTTTCATATATACACCAATGAGATTAGCTATTTTATGACCATTTATATACTTTTACTTGTGTAACCATAAAATACATTTTGGTCTGCCCATAATAAATGCTACGCAATTTTTTTTTTTTAACGGCAAACGTTACTTCTACTCTATTTTTACACCAATAATCCTAAACTATTTCTTTGTCCAGTTTTAAACCTGAGACCTTCCATCTAAGAGACACATGCATCTACCAAGTGGGCTAGCCTCACATTGGCAAATGCTACGCAATTCTAATTCACATAGCACTGAAAACAGATTCGCCTAGCATTAGAAAAGTCTTCATCAAATTCTTGGAAACATCTATACATATCCACTTGCTCATTTAAAAGATAAATATTCTCCAAGAGACATTATGGTAAAATTGCATGAAGGAGAGAAGTGCGAAAAGAGAACAATATTAAATGTTGTTAAACGTCATTATTCCAAATCTCAACGTTCGAAACAAATGTATGCTTTTGGAACAATATTTCTCTAGGAATAACCCCATTATGTTTTTCGAATCATATGGTAATTTTGGCTTCTGTATTAAATATATATAAATCAGAATTAGATTCATGTATCCCTAAAATAATCTTTTCGTTTGTCATTATAAATGTACAGATACTATATTTGAGTATCTTATTTCTGTAATCGTGTAACGTAACTTATGGTTTATGTATTTTATCGGACTACAAAAATAACATGCGAATGATGGTTTATATCTTGTGTTTTATAAATAAAAATGGGGGAATTATATGTACTTTATTCAAAATTAAAATACAGAAACTATGTATTTTATTTCAAACTAATTATGTTATTTATGTTATTTTAAGTTGTTAGAATTATTTGAAAAATATAGTTTTTAAAGTTATAAATATAGTCATTATTTTTAAAAGTTATGATTTTCTTAAACAAGAGGGTTATAAAATATTTATTATCAAATGTTATAAATTTGTGCACGAACACCAAAGAGTTTTTACGATAATAATTGTAGACTTCTGTTACAATTATTTCATGAGCAAGGATTCATTTCGGTTTTTGCTTATTATGGTACGGACCTATAAACAACTGACGTGCACGGATTTAGTTTCCATTACCCCCGTAATTGGGAATCTAATTCGTTATTTATGCCTAATTGTCAAAAATGTGTATTTGTAACACCCAAAAATCTCAACCAATTTAAACTTTTTAAAACACAACGAAATTTAGGTCCCATAATATAATTCACATTCGTTCATTGATTAGTTTAGAATCAACCGTTACTGGTTTACTACAAAACAAGTTTGACCAATCAACAGTCAACTAACTTAGTTTAACTTAACCTTAATTAAACATCAACACAAGTTCAAAATACATCTTTCACTATTACCTACATTCATACATATATATTCAAAAGGTTTAAACACTCAAAGGAAGGTTTAAACATCTAACGGTTACACCAAAAAGTCTTCCAATGAGAATCCATGCCTTGAGATATGACCCGGTACTATATCGGAGCTTTACCTACATAAAAATATCCATACAAACAAACATTAGTAATGATAGACACCCCATATGACCCTTTATAAGTTAAAGCCTTCATTCGGGTTAAACCAACATTTTTGGGAGACATTTCAGTGCAAATCAGTGGCTTCTCAACGCACAGTGCGTTGCCCAGCGCATAATGCGGCAAACCCAGCGTAAATTGCGCCACCCATCAGGTCTACACATCCAATTTTCATTTTAACGTTGTTCCAGCCCTCCCGACTCGGCCCCCAGACGTTTTAACGATCCCACAACATTATGTTACAATTATAATGATCATAAAACGTTCCATTAACATCCCATGATCAATTTTAATCATCTAGAGCAATCCATACATATTCCAATAACTAGTTAAACTTGTAATTTAGAAAGATAAAAATCTGATAAGCTACTATCACTCACTTGTTTCAAAGCATCAATTATCACTTACTTGTGAGATTCATTGATCTCAAACTCCATTCATGCTTGTGTGGTTCTTTGACCACATACACCAATCATTCTTGTGAGGTTCCTAGACCTCATTTACACTACCTTAGTGAAGTTTTTTACTTCAATTATGACTAGTGAGATTCTTATACCTCAATACTAATCTTTAACATTTATCAAAGCACATAAGCACACAAGATCTAGAACCCATATTCTACAATTAACATGTGAGATTCAAAGATCCCAAACCACCTATTTATTTGTGAAGTTCAAGACTTCAAACTTCTTATTAACATACCATTCATTTGCATCCAAACCCCATCTTTCACAATGTAATTGAACATCCTAATCATAATCAATAACAAGTATTCTATTTCTAACATTACTAAGTAAGCACAAGACACTCACCTTGGGATTTAGACGATTCCGGTCTTGCTTCAATTTTAGGCACACGATCACCTAAACAAATTATCTCAACATTAGTATAGACATCTCAATTTACATCAATTGGGATGTCAAACGCACCCATATCATCAAACAATCAACATTCAAATTTGACTAGGGTACATTGTTACAATCAAACCCTTAACACCCTTCCAATACCCTTTTTCACCCAAGTGACCCGTTTAGGAACTCACTCAATTTCCACCAAATTCCCGATTTAGAAAACACTAAAAAAATTGGGACTTTATAATCAATTGTGTGTCTATCAACTTCCAAAACACATAACTAACCTCAATTTAACATCATAGCATCATTAAATCAAAAACCCCCAGATTCCCTTCAAGAACTCTAATTCATGAATCCTTAAATTAGATGTTTATATGATGTTATATAACTTTCAATACTTCAATTTAAGCTAGATAACTAATTATCTATCAATAACTTCATCCAATTTCAACTCAATTCGGATTTCACCTAAAGACCCACCAAGAACACTTTAATGGTGAATCAAAAGTTGCAATGGAGGCTTACTTGATGATTAGAAGATGATGAGTAAATCAACTCCTTCAATTTTTACATGCAACAACTTCGAATTTGATCTCAGCTCTTGTTTCTCCTTCTTCTCCTTTGCAAAACACCAAGAACACACACATATGTGTGTTAAAATCGCAGCCCCCCCCCCCCTTTTTTACAAAAATATGATTTTTCAAACTTTACAAAACAGCCCCTTATCTTTCTATTTTGACTCTTTCATACAAACTACAACAACTTAATATTTGCCATAAACCTCCAACTCTCCATTTTATTTATTTACACCCTTCTAATATTATATGATTATATTATAATAATAACTCGAAAGTTAGTTCGTTACAAATTATCCCCCTTAACTTTGGGTTTCGTCCCCGAAACCCGCTTCCACAAATAAATTGGGATAATACTTGAGCATTTCCTCCTCGGATTCCCAGGTAGTTTCCGCTCCCTTTCCATGCTTCCATTTAACCAATACTTGGCTAATCTCCTTGGTGCGTAAGCGTTTTACCTTCCTATCTAAAATAGAAATCGGTTCTTCCACATAATTTAATTTCTCATCTACTTCTATATCAAACGTAGACTCATCCGCCAAACATTTCCATAAATGCGACACGTGAAGTGTGTTATGAAGTTTACTTAATTCTCCCGATAGCTCCAAACGATAAGCTACTTTACCCACTCGACCCAACACCTTAAATGGTCCAATAAAATGGGGACTTAACTTCCCTCGTTTCCGGAACCGGATTACACCTTTCCATGGGGAAACCTTTAGCAATACAAAGTCTCCCACTTGAAATTCAATCGGCCTCCTCCTTTTGTCCGCATAGGACTTTTGACGATCTTGAGCGGCTTTTAAGCGTGCTCTAATTTGGTCGATTACACTCTTCGTATTTTCAACCACATATTTACTACCAAGCTCCCTTTAACCAATTTCACCACAACAAACGGGGGTTCGACACCGCCTTTCGTACAACATTTCGAACGGAGGCATACCGATGCTCGAGTGGTAGCTATTGTTGTATGAAAATTCCGCCAATGGTAAATGATCATCCCAGCTACCTCCGAAGTCTAGCACACACGCTTGGAGCATATCCTCAAGCGTTTGAATCATTCTCTCACTTTGTCCATCCGTTTGTGGATGATAAGTGGTGCTAAGATTTAATCTCGTCCCTAATTCCTCATGAAACTTCTTCCAAAATCGTGAAGTGAACCGAGTATCTCGATCCGACACAATAGTAATAGGTACTCCATGTCGTGACACAACTTCCTTGACATAAATTTTCGATCACTTTTCCGATGAATAAGCCTCCTTAATTGGAAGGAAGTGTGCACTCTTAGTCAACCGATCCACTACTACCCATATAGCATCATACCCCTTACGAGTTTTGGGTAATTTTGTAATTAAATCCATCGTGATGTTCTCCCACTCCCAAAGAGGTATTTCAAGTGGTTGAAGCTTCCTATACGGTTTTTGATGTTCGGCTTTCACCCTTGAACACGTGAGACATTTTTCAACATACTTAACTATGTCTCTTCGAATGCCCGGCCACCAAAAATTAAACCTCAAGTCATAAAACATTTTTGTCCCCCCCGGATGAATAGAATATTTGGATTTATGCGCCTCCTCAAGAATGATAGTCAAAACATTCGACAACCTAGGAATCCAAATCTTATCAAAGCACGTCTTGAGCCCTAAATTATTTTTCCCAAGCTTGTCTACATAAGGAACCATCCGTTCTTTCTTTAAATCCCCTCCGAGAGCCATCACTTGAGCCTCCCGGATTTTGTTGACAAGAGATGACGATATTGTCATCTTGAAAGATTTCACCTTAAGTGGTGCATGACTAGTCTTTCGACTAAGGGCATCCGCCCCAACATTCGCCTTCCCCGGATGATAAAGTATTTCACAACCATAGTCTTTAACCAATTAAGATCTTTTTGATCAAGTAAGTATTTAAGACTCCTATGATCCGTGAAGATCGTACAACACACCCCATAAAGATAATGTATCCAGATTTTGAGAGTGAAAACCACGGCAGCAAGCTCTAAATCATGGGTCGGATAATTCGCTTCATGAATTTTCAACTGCCTAGAAGCATAAGCAATCACCTTGCCTCTTTGCATAAGAACACATCTCAGCCCGAAATGCAAGGCATCAGAATAAACAACAAAGTCCTCAGTCCCTTCAGGTAATGATAGCACTGGTGCCTTAGTCAATTTCTCTTTTAGAGTTTGAAAGGCAGATTCCTGATCAGAACCCCAAGAAAATTTTACCTCCTTGCGAGTCAACTTAGTCATAGGCAAGGCAATACGACAGAAGTTCTCAATAAACCGCTGAAAATAGCCCGCTAAGCCCAAAAAGCTTTTAATCTCCGTGGCCGTTTTCGGTGATGCCCAACCTTTCACCGCCTCAATTTTTGACGGGTCCACGGAAATGCCCTCCGCATTAACCACATGACCTAAAAACTATATCTCTCGAAGCCAAAAGGCACACTTAGAGAATTTAGCAAAGAGTTTCTCCCTACGAAGGACCTCAAGAATATCACGAAGATGACACGCGTGGTCGCCTTCACTGCGTGAATAGATAAGGATGTCATCGATAAACACAATAAATGAACGATCAAGGAATGGTCTACACACCCGGTTCATGAGATCCGTGAAAGTCGCGGGCGCATTTGTTAGGCCGAAAGGCATAACAGTAAACTCATAATGACCATAACGAGTACGAAACGTCGTTTTAGGAATATCACCATCTTTCACCTTCATCTGATGGTATCCGGATATTAAATCAATCTTGGAGAACCACGATGCTTCTTGTAGTTGATCGAATAGATCGTCGATCTGAGGGAGAGGATACCATTTCTTAATTGTCAACTTGTTCAATTCCTGATAGTCTATGCACATCCGCATACTTCCGTCTTTTTTTCTCACAAACAAAACAGGGGCACCCCAAGGAGAGACACTTGGGCGTATAAAACCTTTATCGAGCAACTCTTGGACTTGAGTCATCAACTCCTTCATATCCGGTGGAGCTAACTGATAGGGTGCCTTAGCAATTGGTTTTGCTCCTGGAACTAGATCAATCCCAAACTCCACCTCTCTTTCGGGTGGAATTCCTGGTAACTCTTCCGAAAAGACATCTACATATTGATTCACGATTGGAACATCATTAATTTCGAACACACCTCGATTTGCATCTGTGACACAAGCCATATAAGCCTTGCAACCGTGAACAATATACTTCATCGCCTTAAGATAGGAACACAATATGATACCCCCCATTCTATCACCCTGAACATAAAGAGATCTCCCCGAAGTAGAAATGAGTTGAATCGCCTTAGGTCCACACATAATATTGGCTTTATACCTAGAAAGCCAATCCATCCCTAGAATAACATAAAACTCCCCAAACATCATAGGAATAAGATCAATCAAAAAGGTTTCGCCTTCTATTTCCAATTTACAACCCGCGAAGACATCAAACACCAAAAAGATTTTATTATTAGCCACTTCAATTTCTAACAGTTCACCTAGCCTTTTTGTAACATCCCAATTTTTAAGAGAATAAAAGTCCAGGGACTAAAGGTGTAAAAGTCTCAAAGTTAAAGGACTGAAATTATAGAAATTTCAAAAATCAGACCGGTAGCGGACCGCTACCGGCTGCTTAACGGTCCTCTACGTGTGGACAACACAATCATGCAGATAATGACACGTGGCAGTGACATGGGGGATGACTCAGCCCTATGGCGGACCGCCACCAGGCAGGTAACGGTCCGCCAGCCGTAATTTGGCCCGGACAACGAGAGGACGACACGTGTATGATGACTCAATGAATAGGATTGGGTAGCAGACCGCTACCAAAGGCGTGACGGTCCGCCACGTGCGGAGTACGCCAAATAGCTGGAAGTGGGCGGTAGCGGACCGCTACCACCCAGCTTAACGGTCCGCTACGTATGGCGTTTTAGCCCTATAAATAGTTTGCATGAGACGTTCATTTGCAACATCAAACACCAACATCATCATCACACACACACCCGCAAACCGAGGCAAGGATAGCACGACGGTTATGAGTGCGATACGCTACGAGTACGGTTCGAGTTCGGAGAAGCGTTAAAATCGAGGAACGAACTTAGGAACTAACCGAAGATATTGTAAGTACACTGGACCCATACCCTAGACACGATTATGTGAAATACGTGCTTAAATGATATGAGTTATGTGATATGTGATATGATGAGGGTACGGGGTAATGACGAATTAGTCTAAACACTAAACGGGAATAAAGGAGTAGTCACGACGTATCCAAGGGGTGGTGGGTACGCCGCTGGTACTTCCTATATATAAACCTCTTGATACTTCATGTTGAAACCATTATGAATGTTTAGGGGTATAGACTAATAAATAATAACGAAATATAGTAAACGTACGGGAGAACATCCAATCGGTATGTAGTTATCTGACAAACGAAATGCTTTGTCTAAGGAAAGAGTGGTGTATAAATCTCTCTTAGACCCGTCACTCTTTCCTGGGAATATCTCTGTTGGAGGTACTGCTCTGGAAGGAAAATCACCCCAGTTTACAATATATAACGAATATGAATATATGATGGAAGTATACCATTCATGATAAACATAAGTACGTGATGAGTAGGAATACGTAAAATGCATGATGAATATGTGAATGCATGATTATACGTGCAAACATGAATGAGTATGATGGGACGAGTCTAAACCCTAAAATGGAATAACGGAGTACTCACGAAGTGTTAAAGGGGTAGTGGATACGCCGCTGGTACTTCCTATATATAAACCCTTTTAATGCATCGTGGAGAAACTGTTACGAAGTTTTAAGGTGAGGACTGGTTGGAAGGTAAATCAAGCATATCCGTGAAATGAAAATAAATGCTTGATACATTTGGGAGGCTGTGAGTCAAAGATACTCAAGGTCCCAAATGAAATGAGATGCCCGACCTATAATGTGGATCTCTATAAATAATAAGGAAGAGAACTAAAAAGATTCCAAGCCTACGGGGCTGAGGAAAATAAAAGGAAACTCTAGGCCTACGGGGCTGAAAGAGTAAAAGATTCCAAGCCTACGGGGCTGAGGAATGAATGAGTCTTCGTGAAAAATGCAAGGGGTCTATACTGACGAGTATAAGAACCTTGCCAATACTCGGACCGGAGGTACGGCCTAAGATGGTTGTGAGGGGGTTAACACACCCATAAAATATACAAATACCATGATCAGAGGTACGTCCGAAGATGGTCATGGAGGGCACCGAGAGCCCGATAGAACGTGAATAATAATAAGAACCAAAGGGTTCATAATGAAATGAACGATGCAATGTACTTACTTAGCGTAAGCTAATTCAAAAACGTTTTCCAAACACTGCAGGAAAGAAGCATGTAGAATAGAGCTTCCTGAGGACGGAGCGATCGGATTTGAAGAATCCCTATGTAGTACGATGTAACTGTATCATCTTATGTAAAACAATATTATAATGAAAAATATAACTTAGCCATTTTATTGCAAGGTTTTATGAAACTGGGACCGTTTTCCGCAATAAAATACTCTGATAAAATAACATATTAAGTAGGATGTTTCAGGTTGGTATCAGAGCATGGTTTGAGGGATTTAAGTGTCAAAATGGGTACTTAAACTCAAACCATAAGTGCTCATGATATAAATAGGGATTCAATCCGAGGCCGTCCAAGGAAGCATGTATGTTTAAATTTCAGTGCTAAAACAGAAATGTATGAATATACGTGGGAAGAAGTTTGTATGAGATAAGCTCCATGTGATAGTTGGGAGTATCATGATACGTAACATACATTGCCTTATTCCTGGCCAGTATTGGAGCTAATGTATGGGACCATCATGATATCACAAACGTCATATGATAACTTATTCCAGCAGATAGTAAGCCGGGAATGTGATTATGCATGATTAAAATGCATGAATGAATGTGTATATGTGTAAAATGCATAGATGGGCCTTATGTGAAACCCTAGAATACTGAAATAGGGTTAAACTGATAAAAGGCATGTAGTATAAAAACCCTAGACTATGATTAAGGTAAACAAATGAGAGATTAAACGACATCATGTTTCAGAAAATGGCTGAACATCAAAATGACGAAATACGTGACGAGGGAAGCCTCAGGAGAGCTGAATCTCCACTTCATGATGAAAACGAAGTTGAGCAAGTCCCGGAGAATATCCGAAAACAAATCACAATAGAAGTAGGAAAGGCAATTGATGCAAACTTCCCGATCCTACAATCAGATCTACATAATTCATTGAAAGTTGGTTTAAAAACCATAAAAAAGTTACTCATAATGGAGAAGGAGGAAATCCAAAAGTTGATATGAAGTCAACTCGTTGTACATACATGGATTTGATGACATGCAAATCTTTAGAGTTTAAGGGAGCTGTTAATCCCTTAGAAAGTCAGAGGTGGATTGCCTCAATAGAAAGGGCATTCGATACATGCCACTGTGAGAAAGAAGATGAAGTTACCTTCGCTACCAACCAATTAAAAGAACGAGCTGATGATTGGTGCGGTGAAGTGAAGAGAGAGAAAGGTAGAGACGAAATAAAGGAAATGAGTTGGGGAGAATTCAAGGATATCTTCCTAAAGCACTATTGCCCTCGAGCGGCAATTGAAAGAATTACTTAGGAGTTTCTTCAACTCCGTCAGACAGCAGAGATGGTAGATGAAATCAAAGGGATTTTCTTTGACAAAGCTAGATTCTGACATTGACAACCCCGGACACATGGATGACGAGATACCATCTCGTTTTGAAAACAAAAATTAGAGAGTTTATCCATCCATCCAAGTGTGCGAACTTGGAGGAAATAATTGATTGGGCTCGGGAACGTGAAACTGAGCTCAAGAGACAAGATGAGCGAGGCGGGAAGAGGAAAGGGGAAAGTTATCCTTCTCCTATGCCTCTTAAGAGGTTTAAGTTTAGTAAACCGGGAGGTGGTTCTTCCCAAAGGAAAAGTATCCAAAATTGCAAGACTTGTGGAAGAAGGCACCCGGCGGAGTGCCGATTCAATTCCACAGCTTGCAACAAATGTGGGAAGGGAGGACACACTGTTGTAGGTCCCCGGGTGTCTCGGATCGTTACGTGTGGGTGTGTGACTAGTCGGACCGGGTACGGAATGCTCGTGACTAGGTGGAGAATCAAGCAACACAAAGTAAACCGACAACGAAATCACTTTCAAACTCCGTCTATTATAAACTTGAAAGGTTACAGAGAGAATATACTGAGTGCAAATGTCTGCGTACATAAATTCTGTCAACCTTTTCTATTTATACTAGACCTGATCACTGCGCACTTAACAAGTGCGCTGGGCAAATTGTTCATGCGTACTTAGCAAGTACGCAGAGTGTTCTTGCGTACTTGCTAAGTACGCAGGAAGTAATTCCTGTACACATGCTAAGTGCGCAAAACACTTAGAGAAATTATACAACAATAACATGCAGTAGAAATTACAACTCGATAACTAATACATACAGACACTAACATACAAAGAATAATACATACAAGACAAGTACAAAAGCTAAGACACTATCCAGAGTGTCTGTCACACAAAAGTGCTTCAACAAACTCCCCCTTGACAACAGCTATAGATTGTCTTCGGTCTTCACTTCTCCCCAGCTTTAGCTTCCATCTTCTTCTTGTAGTCAAGGCAGAACTTGATCACCTTGTCGTATTTAGAAGCAAGGAACTTTGTCCATTCATCTGTGTACATGCAGTACTTGTCAGCTAGCGCCTCCAGATATTTCACAAAGAAGTTTATGAAGCAAACTTCATCAAACACTCTGATCAGTTCCCTTGGCACTAAGCTTCCACTATCGGACCACACCTTTCCAATCACCACTGCCTCGCCCGATTTAGGATCTACGTACCAGTACCATATGTTACTGAGTATATCCTGAGATAACTTGCTCAGGGGAATCTTTGTTTCACACAGCACTCGCTTGTATACCAGTTTCTTTAAGCTTCTCTTAGTCACAGGATGTCTAGCGTTCTTGTCCCTGACTCGCTTGGGCACTTGAGGCTTAAACATTTTGAATTTCCCAGATCTTACCTCTCGCTGTAGAACCTGCCACAAACCCATCGCTACTGCATTATTTGAGTGACCCAGCAGCTCTCGGTTTACTAGGTTCATGAGGTCGTATCTTGGCAAGGATTTGAAAGCTTCGCTGGTTGGTTTCAAGTATTGAACTCCCCAGCTCTCTTGATTGCAAACAACTTCTTATCCTCGTCGAACTTCATAGCTAAGATCATCCCTGTCGCTCCGTGTTTGTCTATGATTGAAGTCTTTTTCCGAACAGGAGTCGGATCCTTCGATGAACTTGTAGGCATATGTTTGTCTTTCTGTGCCTCTGGATCCAAAGGTGTAGGGTCGGCAGGGGAGGCTTCAGTCGATGCCTCAACAGTACTAGCAGACTCGACTGAACCTGTGTCAAGATGAGATTCAAAGGATGGAACTTCGAAGATCTCTCCATCTTCAAACTCATACTCTCCTTCCCGTCGTCCTTGGGAACTTCGATTACCACATCATCATTTTCCTCATCCTAGTCGTCACCAGAGTCGATCTCTCCCTCTTCCAGATTGCAGAGAGCCTCGATCTGTGCTTCTTTGGAATAGTCTAGCTCTAAGAATAAGATCACATCATCCGACACGTCATCGGATAGATCTTTCAGAACGTCAGCCACCGACTTTCCTTTATTGTCACCTGAAGCATCACCTCCACCTTCACTCTGAGTGGACTCCCCCTCAGCCATAAGCATGGCAGAAATGGGAACAATCGCCCAAGCCGATGATTGCTGCTCACTTTCCCGCTCGGTCCGACTTCAGTATCCTTGTCCTGATCATCACCCTTAGTCAGATAAACTAAGTGACAAGCCTCTTCACTGTTAGGCTTAGGTGGTTGCTTCTCCAACAACTCCTTCAACTTCTCCCCTTGAGCAGCAAGCGTCTTGGCCATGTCACAGACCAATTTCACCATAGTGTCATGCTCTAACCGCTGCTTGTCATCAGCCGCCCGCTGTTTCTTCAACACGGCTACTTCATCAATCAAAGAGTTTATCTGGCCCTGTTGCTTGTCAGATTCTTCTCTTGATTTCTGTATCGTTTCAAGAAGACTCGCGACTTGAGTTTCTAGGGTAGTGATCCGTGTATCACGAGGATCAGGTCCCCTTGAAGACGATGCTTCGGCTTGATGAGTTGGGAAGGTGAAGATTTCATCGAAATCAAATCCATGAGTAAAATCGAACTCATGAAATGGTTGACTGATGTGTTGAAAAGTGGTAGTGGGGATTGAGGTAGGGATTGTGGTTGTTTGAATGGTAGTAGGAGTGATAGTGACAGACCCGGTTAAAATTGGAGTTGTCACTACCACTTGGACAGATGGTACAGGGAGGGACACTATCACAGGCACCTCCTCTGTGATAGCATTGATTGCCACATCAGTTGTTACACGTGGCCTCCTCCGCTGTCGCCTGTAAAGCTGTTGTGAAGGTGAGGTAGAAGTGGAATCAGTACTCGCAGCCGTTACATGTGCTTGCCTCTGAGCATTGACTTCTACCTCATGAAGGATAGCTTATTGCGGCCTATCCCCCCGTTGCTTATTTATACTGTCTCTTCTGCGTCTCTGTATAGCAGCGTCCGAGTCCGAATCGGGCTCGTATTCACTAAGTTTTGGCTCAGACTCGACACTATACCATCTTAAGTCAGCAGGGGCCACATATGCTTCATTGATCAGGTGGCCAAAGAGTGGAGTATGCTCAAGGGTAGGTTCTACACTGCCTGGCGTTAAGAATTGTGAGAAAACTCTCTTGGCCACCCGTTTGACTTGAAGTCTCTCTCCAATTGTCGGTAGATTAGGTACAACATCTTTAATCAACAGCTGCACGAACCGAGGGTATAATAGAAATCTAAACCAATCAGCAGCATTGATCTGATCGGTGATAGACATGTAGATATATTTTGAAAAGTTATAACCCTTGTTGAGAGAGAGGGCAACCATTGCAGCCGCCAAGTCATGCCCCATGGCATGCTTTCCAGCCTTTCTAGCAGACAAGCACATGATCATGACGTGAGTGAAGTAACGCCACTGATCAAATACCCACATCTTCTTGTATGAGGAGTAGTCCATGGTACCGACATACCCCATCCTTTGTCTCCAGCATCCATCAACGAAGTAGTCAGGGTAACTCACCGGATCAGTTGATAAGTCCCTAAACTGTAGCACGCTTCTGATGGTGTCTTCAGAAATAGCAATGTCATGACCTGCTATAGTAGCCCTACTGACGTTTGGGGTTACTGTACAGTCATGATCAGCAGATTCACAGAATTGCTCCAGATACGGTCTTGAGACAATAGGATCAGCTTAGATGACATAGCTGATCTTTGATCGGTTCAGGAAGTCGATGATCTCCCTATATTGAAGTGCAGCACCCTTCCACTCGGGCTGTGTTAGAGCCAATAGATTGAATTCGTTGGTAAATGCACGAGTCATCATTACAAAAACAAACAATAAACACAATAAGAACAAGAAGCATCATTGGAAATGAATCAAACATGACTTGATATAGCAACTACACAATGAACTGAATTTCAGACTTAGAAACTTTTCACAAGTGTCCTTCCTACGTACTTAGCAAGTACGCAGGGGTTAGTTCTTGCGTACTTAGCAAGTACGCATGAATTACATCTTGCGTACTTGTTAAATGCGCCGGAACTTTCACTTAGCCAAATTTCAAAATTCAATTGATGTGAGGCATTGCTGTGGATTAGGGTCACCACAAGGTCGAGATACATGATTAGGACCTATGGAACCACTATCAACAGCAAGGAGTTGCTAAACTCGTCAATTTTGACCTAGCCTTGGTCCGACGGTAGCCTACAGTCAAACAAGGGGTCAAAAGCAAAATCAAACCCTGTAAAAGATAATTTAGGAGTCAAGGAGCTTTTATTAGTGACTTATAACTAGATTTAGGTCTTAATTTTTATTAAGAACATCCAAAATCGGTTAAATCCTCACTATCAAACCCTTGAACGAATATGTCAATAATAGATGATTTTATGGATGAAATGCACTGAGATTCTCACCAAAGATGATTAAGGTGAAAATGAAACAATGAACGGGATGGAAAATATATTAGGAACACACTAAAATCTTGAGTGAAAAAGAGCAGGAGGTATTCAACAGCGTGAAATGTTTGAAATGATATGAAACCCAAGAAAAATTCTAACTGCTGTATATATACCCAACACAAACTGATCTTGCGTAGTTATTAAATGCGCAGGACTTAACCCCTGCGTACTTACTAAGTACGCATGACTTAAGTCTTGCGTACTTGTTAAGTACGCAGGGTTTACCTCATGCACACTTGCTAAGTACGCAGAGACCCTTGTGTGCTAAAACTTTCAACTCAAATTATGAAGATTTCAAGTCAAATAACGAACAAGATAAACACATTCAATCAAGAGGATTCAAAGTCAATTCAAGAAGGTTAAACACAAATATTTTTGGATTTTCTGATTAAAATTGAGCTGAACACAAACTTAGAATCTTTTTGATCTTTTCTAGATAGAAATATACAAGTATATACACACACACTATTTTTTTTCAAAGACACGAGCAGAGAATCATATCAGGCTAAACTATAGCAAAAACGATACAAGATAAACGTCAAAGAATATGGGATCATGTCATGGATTACAAGTTATTTATACGTAATAAGCACATAAACAAGTAATTCAAGTTGGCAATATTATGACATTTGAAACCATAAGCATCTTTGTATCACGTTCTTGTGTGTTAAGGTATTAATTTTAAGATATACAATGTGTACCCCACTGATATGCTACAGAAATGTAACTTGCACTATCTCAAGGCATCTAAGATTTTCAAATCTCCAGAATGAAGTTACATCGTTTAGCACAGAAAAATCAAGCAGAATCCATAAGGATTATCAAGAATCATAAGATTCAGAATCGAGTGATTCAGATGTCTTGGTTTGATTGGATTTTCTTCTATGAATATCATATGATGATTCAGGTTAATAGATATGGAGTCTGAGGATTTAGGTAAGATGATCCAACTTTTATCTAGATTTGATTTCAATGAATCAGATATGATTTAAGGGTGAATATAAGCTTAACGGTTGATGTTAAGACATATCTTGGCCCAACTTCCCATTGCATACTTGTGAGTATGGGCAGTGAGATGAACCGCAGTAATTGTGCTAAAGACATAACCCGAAACTGGTCTTTTAAGAAAATATTTGCTAAAATCTTACATCCTTTATCTGATAATGATATTTTTGTATTCTTTTACACACACACACATGCATACATGGGTTCAAATCACAGTTATAGTCTAGCTTTAGTTTCCACCCTACTAGTGATTCAAAGACGCCTACAGCCTACTGACAATTCAAATAACTTGTAAATAAGCAGATTAAAAACACAACAATTTAAACAATCAAGTAAGCATGACGCAATCATTTCCCATACATGAAGTCTATAGCGTTTAGATCCTTTCTGATGTACTATTATTTCCTCTTTTCTCAAGATAACTTTGAAATTTTCTCCATTTTCTATTTTGTTTGGATTTTTGTAAAATATTTGAAAAGTAAAAGAACTATACAGAAAACTTAAAAGAAATAAAATTTAACTTTCATGAATTGAATTGATTTAAGAAAAACAAGTTTTCACTCTGGATTGAACAATCCTATCAAGTTGACAAGATGTTCAAAGCGGGATCGATCAAACGCCTTAGTGAAAAGGTCAGCCAAGTTGTCATCCGTGTGAACCTTTACAAGTTCAATGAGATGTTTTTCAGCACAATCACGGATGAAATGATGGCGAATTTCAATGTGTTTAGTTTTGGAATGTTTCACCGGGTTGTTTGTGATGGACATGGTGGCATTGTTGTCAATGAAAAATGGAGTTCAAGTGAAGTTTAAGCCGTAGTCTCTCAATTGCTGCTGAATCCACAATATCTGAGAACAACCGCTAGCTGCAGCAATGTACTCGGCTTCACATGTTGAGACAGAAACCGTTGACTGCTTCTTACACTGCCAGGAAACCAGTCTGTATCCCAAGAATTGACATCCACCAGAAGTTGACTTTCTATCAAGGTTACAACTGCCATAGTCTGAATCAGTATAGGCTTTGAAGTCAAATTACTGCTGCTTTGAGTACCAAAGACCCAATCGGGGTTTCCCTTTCAAGTATCTGAAAATCCTCTTGACATCTATCATATGAGACTCCTTCGGTGGTGACTAAAACCTTGAGCACAAGCATACAGCAAACATTATGTCGGGCCTTGAAGCTGTGAGATACATAAGAGATCTGATCATCCCACGGTATAATTTGCAATCCACATCCTTTCCATCTTTGTCTGGATGCAGACCATGATTGACGGGGATAGGTGTACCATAAGTACTGCTATCACTCATCTTGTATTTTGACAAGATGTCCTGCACATACTTGGTTTGATGCAGATAAATACCATCCTCTCTTTGACTGACTTGCAAACCCAGGAAGAACGAACATTCACCCATGTTACTCATCTCAAACTTGGACTTCATCACCTGTTCGAATTCCCTACACATCTCTTCAATTGTAGACCCAAAGATAATGTCCTTGACATACACTTGTACAAGAAGAATATCACCTCCTGCTTTCCGTATGAAGAGGGTCGAGTCAATCTGTCCACGGTCGAAACCATTTGACAGTAGATGTTTTGATAATGTCTCATACCATGCCCTAGGTGCTTGATGAAGACCATAAAGTGCTTTGTCGAGCTTAAACACATTATTGATATTATGCGGATCTTCAAAGCCGGGAGGTTGAGTGACATAGACCTCTTCATGAACTTTTCCATATAGGAAAGCACTCTTCACATCAAGTTGATAGACCTTGAAGCTGACATAGGAGGCATAAGCTAGAAACAGTCGAATGGCCTCAAGTCTAGCAACTGGGGCATATACTTGTGTGAAATCTAAGCCATCTTGTTGATAAAAACCCTGAACAACCAACCTTGCTTTATTCTTCACTACAACATGACGATCATCCGTCTTGCACTTGAACACCCATCTGGTTCCAATTGGTTGTACACCTCTTGGCAAGTCAACCAAATCCCACACATGCAACTTTTGGAATTGAGACAATTCTTCTTGCATTGCCTCAATCCAGCAGTTGTCAGCGAGAGCCTCCTTCACATTCTTCTGCTCTAACTGGGACACGAATGCAGCATGCAAACATGTTTCCATGACACCAGTGTCATGTATCTCAGAGTACAGACTAGTGTTCTCAGCAATGGTTCTATGACGAGTTTGAACACCGGCATGAGGATCACCAATAATGTTGTCAATTGGATGATTCTTATGCACTCTCGTCTCTGGTACATTCGGTTCCTGAATTTCTGAATCTAGGTTCGTGCTCAACTCCCCCATATCTTGTGTTCTAGAGGAAGAAGATTCAATGTTGATTAGATTAGCTGGAGCTTCATTTCCTACACGGGTGTTAGGATTAGCTTGAGCGTCACTTCCTTCAATATGAACATCATCAATGTTATCACAGTCATGAGTTCCAGATGCAGATGCAACATTGGAATCAGGAGTTACAATCGGTACGGTAGCACGTGTTGCGAAACTGGAGTCATCACCGCCACCAAATAATTCATATACATTTGCGGCATCATCTGCAGACAAATCAGGAAGGTTGAATGATTTGAATAGCGCATCATAATCAAAACCCCAAGCTGGACCAGTTGGTTCTGGTGGAATGCTGTGTTTACTACAATCCACTTCAAACCATTCCTCGACAGTACGAGTTCCTATATTGTACACTCTCTTGCAAGGCGAGTTGGCAACATATCCTAAGAAGATGCCTTCCACTACTTTTGCATGAAACTTAGACTTGCGGTCTTTGTATTGTAGCAATAAGGAACAGGAACTACCAAAGAGAACTAGATAGTCAAGATTAAAAGGTAGATTTTTCATCAACTCATAGCAAGTCTTGTTGTGCCTCTTCACAACCAGAACTCTGTTCAATACGTGACAAGTTGTATTAACTGCTTCTGCCCAGAAAGTGACAGGAAGCTTTACATCTGACAGCATTGTCCTTGCAGTCTCAATCAAGGTTCTGTTCTTCTGTTCTGTGACTCCATTCTGCTGAGGTGTGTACAGGGCACTAAATTCGTCTTCTTGAGGCAGAAAAGTTCCATCAAATTATTCTTGAATTCAGTTCCGTTATCACTCCTTATTCTTCTAACCTTCAACTTGCAAAGAGACTCCAAGCTCAGGATCATGTATTGAAGAATGTCAGCAGTTTCGTCCTTTGTACCTAAAAAATGCACCCAAGAGAAATGTGAGAAATCATCAGTTACAACCAGACAGTATGACTTACCTCCAATACTCCTGATACTTATGGGGCCAAACGGATCCATATGCAATAGCTCCAAAGGGGTATCGATGGAGTTTTGGAGCTTAGGCTTGTGAGACTTCTGTTGCTGTTTGCCCTTTTTACAAGGCATACAATCATCTGCAACGGTGAATCTTAGCTTAGGAACATCGATTACCAAACCATTTCGGACAAGATGATTCATTTTTCGATAAGAAATGTGTCCGAGTTTCCTATGCCACAAGATAGAGTCAAACTCTGTTGCATTGGTAAGCAAACAAGTAGCAACTGATGAGGTGGTTTTCGCCACGCTCATGTCGATCTGATAGGTATCATTTGTCCTTGGCGCTCGCATCAGAATCCGGTCTTCAGGAACCTCAAAACCAGGTTTGAGAATCATGCATTCAATCTTGTCAAACATAACCGAGTACTCCTTCTCGCACATCTGGGAGACACTCAACAGGTTATGCTTCAGTTGTTCGTAGTAGTTTACGTTGTTGAAGCTGACACAACCATTTGAAACCACGCCTTGACACATGATACTACAACCTTTCTCTCCAGCAAAGGCCACATACCCGCCTCTAAATGGTTTTACATCTTGAAGCGGGTCCATGTTGCCTGTCATGTGCCGGGAGCATCCACTATCTACATACCAACGATTAGAGATAGTACCCTTCGGATGTCCCTGCACGAGTCACAAGAAATTAATTAGATTTGGAGACCCAAGCCATAGTGGTCTTGGGTCGTCCGTCTTTCTTAAAATAAACAACCTCAACTAATTCACAGTCGTGACTGTAAAAAATGGATGAATCTTTAGAATATTTGGGACAAGGAGATTGAGAACTTTTGGATTTGTTATTCCAGGACCTATTCTTTTTCTTAACTGGAACAGTAGACTTAGATTCAACAGCAGCAGGTGAACTAATGGAAGCTTCACCTGATTGAATTCCAGCCAGCTGTTCCAGTTTTCTCAATCTCTTGTTCCTTATTCTTCTTTGTGGCTTAGAGAGTTTCAAAACAGATTTCTCACCAGTTAGTGCACTACCAGAGGTAGATGCACTAGGTTTAGCAGGTAGCTCTCCCCTTTTTGAAACACATGGTTTAGCCTCAGATGTGATCTTTGGCTTTACCATAGGTTTTACTGGTGGTTTCACCACATTTGCTTTTGGACTTTTGGAATGCTTCACTAGTGGTGACTTAGGGATAACAGCCGGTTGTGAAACAATTGGCCGTTTCCCTTGGTTCTTAGCAGGACAATTCACAAGAATGTGACCAACCATACCACAGTTAAAGCAAGTTCTTTTTTCTTTGTAAGTCCTCTTGTAAGGCTCATTAGATCTAGCATTAGATGACTCAGCATGATGAGCAGGAGAAGTTGTTTGGTGAATAGTAGTTTGACCCGGTGATGTTTGGTTTTTGGGAATATAAATTTTTTTGCAAATTTCCTTGATAACCAAGCCCAAAATGAGCTGAAAAAGCTTCTTTCTTAACTTGATTAATGTTTTTATATCCCCCATAAAACATCACTTTTAATTTTTCATTTGATTCAATGATATCGGGTTCAGTCAAAATACAATTATCACTATCAGTGATTATGTTTTTCTTAACTTTTTGTTCACCTAGCAACTCCTCAGAGACTACTCCTTCAGGGCAGGTGTTCTCAGACCCATCATCATAAGCATTAAAGAACTCTTCATTAGATGCAGAGTCAACCTTACTTGAGGAATCATCCTTGTTAGAGGAGTCATCCTGACTTGAGGACTCATCAAGGCAAGACAAATCAATGTCAATTAAGCTGTTGACAAATTTCCCGCTAACTAGTGGAGGATGGCATTAGTACCCAGCCCTAAGCAATTCACTTGCCTCACTACTGATTCGTAGTGTTCCACCACAAAACGAGAATTTTTCAACTTCTCAATATTACCTTTCAAATGCAAGATCTCATTGTGCAGCTTGTTGATCTCATTGTTTCTCTTTTCTAACCCCTTGTATGCAACATCCAAATGAAACTGTTGTTCGCTGATTTTAAGTGAAAAATCACGTTTTTCTTTCTTTAAAGTTTCAATTGAATCTTTGTAACATTTTTCATTTTCCTTGTAGCTTAACGTTGCAATACGAAGGGGTTCGAATTTGTCCTGAAGCCTTGAGTTTTCTTCTTTCAAGCCAAGACATTTGGAACATGAAATAACAAGAAAAGAATTAGATTCTACCTCAGTTGACGAACTTGATGCTTCCCCAATGTCCATGAGGGCAAAAGCAGTTGTAGACTCCTCTTGGTCAGCTACAGACGCTTCCCGTTCTTCTGTTTCCATCATCTCAACCATTAGCCCAACCTGTGTTTGTGCAATAAGGGCATCCTCCAAGTGAACACCCCAATCAAAGCTTTTGTCATGTTGAGCCACCAAAGCATTGGACGTTCCACATTGACTTTGATTGCGGTTGTTAGAGTTGTACCCTTGATTATTTACTTGGTTGTTTCCCTAGCTTGGTCTTATGAATCCTGAGGCAGGTGCATTGTCCTTTTGACATTCACGAGCAAAGTATCCAAAGTTCTTACACTTGTAGCACTTGGCCTTGGATTTGTCAAAACCCACCTTGGCATTTGAATGCCCACCAATAAACTTCCGGCCAGTTCTGTTCAAGAAACGTTTGGCCCTTCTCAAGATCATGGCCATATTCCACTGAATATCCATGTCCTCCATGTCATCTGGATCCACCTGATTAAAATCTTCTTCAATTGTCTCAGGATCTGTAAGCTTGCCACCAATGAAGTTCTCATAGGCAAGCATACATGATGAAAATAATGCTACATGATCTTCAACTATCTTGGCTATAGCATTCTGGTTAACTGAAGATGTAGATGGAGGATTCCTTGAGGGATGTTGGTGGTGAGAACCAGATCCAGATGCTGTAAAGCATGTATGACCACCACAACCATTCTAGTTATCTTCTTCATTAGAGTTCCCTGAGAATAAGGCTATACCAGAACCAGATGATTTAGCTGTGGAAGACGTCCCATAATACATAGAAGGGTCTTGGATTTGAGGTCTTCCTGAGCTTTCCTTTCTTTTCAGGTTCATATCGTGAGCTTGAACCTTACCGATTTCTTCTTCAATCGTCATCTCATAGAACTTCGGGTTCTCTCTCAGCAGAGTGGTATACATCTCAAACTTTGGTGGTAAAGCATTCAAAAATTTTTCAACTAATTCCTCATTAGGATACTTTAGCTCAAAAGCTTTTAACTCAGTTTGAAGATGATAGAATCTAGATATAAGTTCATCAGTAGATTCATTCTCTAAATATCTGAAGCACTCATACTGCTTTCTCAGAAGATCTCTCTTGCTCTTCTTGATGTCACTGTTCCCTTCAAATATTTTCTGTAATGCCTTCCAGAGATCTTTCGAATTATCATAACCTCTGAAGATGTGAAAGAGTTCTCTAGTTAGGGGCCATTGTGATAGATCCATGTGCTTTCTTTTCTCTATCATAGACTTTCTTTTCTTCTTCGTCTAGCTTAGAAATAGGCTTGGGGATAACATCATTAAGATATGTATAAGTTGGATGCTTATACCTCAAGTATAGGTATAATGTTCAAAGCGTGCTTTCCAATTTGAATAATCATTTACATTAAGCAGCTTTGGCGGTTTTTACGGAGTTCCAATTTCATTGTCATAATTAAGTAGGTTACCGAGGTTCTGATGCCATAGTGTGACACTTAGTCAAATTTCAGAAAAGTCAAAACAACTTGCGCACTTGACTCTGGCCTTGCGCACTTAAAAAATCTTGTCTTGCGTATTTAGAATTTGCTCTTGCGTAATTGACAAGTACGCAGGAGAAATTGATAAGTACGCAGGAGATCACTTAAGTACGCAGCAAATATGGTCTTGCGTACTTGGTAAGTACGCAGAAGACTGTATGTGTTGCCAAATATGGTAAGTACGCAGGTCACTTTTTCACCAACCCTCACCAACTTTTTCCGGTCACTGGAATCTCACCGGAGACAGAAGAAATTGAAGATATGACCAAACAAAATGAGCCAAAGGGTCAGAAATTCGTTTCTAACCAACCTTTGATGCTCAAAACACTCAAATTCACAACAAAAGTCGGTTTTTGGGTGATTTTTGCTTCTAAAATAGTGCTCAAGAGTTACCCCTATTTTATCACAAACATCAACAAAAACACCCACCTTTGCTTGCAAAATCTCTGTAGGATGTGTAGAAGATGCTCCTAACACACTCAAAACACTCGAAATCAAGAGCAAAGCTCTGATACCACTTGTAGGTCCCCGGATGTCTCGGATCGTTACGTGTGGGTGTGTGACTAGTCGAACCGGGTGCGGAATGCTCGTGACTAGGTGGAGAATCAAGCAACACAAAGTAAACCGACAACGAAATCACTTTCAAACTTCGTCTATTATAAACTTGAAAGGTTACAGAGAGAATATACTAAGTGCAAATTTCTGCGTACATAAATTCTGTCAACCAATTATATTTATACTAGACATGATCTTTGCGCACTTAACAAGTGCACAGGGCAAATTGTTCATGCATACTTAGCAAGTACGTAGAGTGTTCTTACGTACTTGCTAAGTACGCAGGAAGTAATTCCTGCGCACATGCTAAGTGCGCAAAACACTTAGAGAAATTATACAACAATAACATGCAGTAGAAATTACAACTCGATAACTAAAACATACAGACACTAACATACAAAGACTAATACATATAAGACAAGTACAAAAGCTAAGACACTATCCAGAGTGTCTGTCACACAAAAGTGCTTCAACAACTGCATTACAGTGTATGAGTGGAACCAGATTGTGCTACAACTGTTATAAGCCAGGACACTTCAGCAGAGAATGTCCTGAGTTAAAATTTCAGACAGAAAAGACCGGTCAATGGTCAAGAGTGGTAGAAAATGAAGTAAAGAGGATCGAGGCTCCGAAGCCAAGGGGTAGGGCTTTTCAGATCACTGCAGAGGAAGCGAAAGATGTTCCTGACGTCTTATCAGGTACATTTCTCTTGAATTCCCTACCTGCTTGTGTTTTATTCGATACAGGAGCTAGTCGATCGTTTATTTCTTTAAAGTATGTGAACTCTAGAAACTTCAATAGAAGTAAGTTGGCTAAGGCACTAGAAGTTGAAATCACGAGTAATCGAAACTGCGTAGTAACTGAAATATGCCGAGATTGCCGACTACTGTTAGAAGAAGAAGAAGAAGAAGAATATTTTGTCGACCTAATTCCAATGTCGATGCAAGAATTCGACGTGATAATTAGAATGGACTGGTTGTCTTCACATGCTGCAACGATTATATGCAATCAGAAGATTGTACGATTCATGACGCCTACAGGAAAGGAAGTGAGCCTCATTGGTGAATGAAGGAACCAGATCACGCTATGTACGATGGCCAAGATAAGTAACTACGTGAGACAAGGTCATCAAGCCTTCTTAGCCTACGTAGCTGATGTAAAGATGAAAGGGAAAGAACTAGATCAAGTTCCAGTAGTAAAAGAATTCGTAGAAGTATTCCCAGACAATCTCCCAGGTGCTCCACTTGAGAGAGAGATAAAATTTAAAATCGATTTGATTCCTGAAGCTAAGCCAGTAGGTAAAGCCCCATACCGGTTAGCACCAACTGAGATGAAGGAATTAATGTCACAACTACAAGAATAGTTAGACAAGAGATTTATACGTCCAAGTGTATCCCCTTGGGGTGCACCAATTATGTTCGTGAAGAAGAAAGACGGTAGTATGAGGATGTGTATAGACTACCAAAAGCCTACTATCAAGAATAGGTATCCCTTACCTAGAATTGATGATCTATTTGAACAATTACAAGGATCAAGTTGGTTTTCCAAGGTTGAATTAAGATCCGGTTATCATCAGGTAAAGGTACGAGAAGAAGATGTACCTAAGACAGCATTTAGAACTCGTTATGGACACTATGAATTTGTAGTGATGCCGTTTGGAATAACGAATGCTCCGGCAGTTTTCATGGACCTCATGAATAGAGTATGCCGCCAATGTTAGACAAATCCGTTATTGTCTTCATTGATGACATTCTGATTTATTCAAGGAATGAAGAAGAGCATGCACAACACCTTCGTGAAGTACTTAGTACTTTACGGAAGGAGAAATTGTATGCCAAATTCTCAAAATGTGCATTTTGGTTAAGGGAAGTTCAATTTATGGGTCATGTTATAAACGCATAAGGTATCTCAGTAGACCCAGCAAAGGTAGAGGTCGTAATGAAATGGTCTCCACCTAAGAATCCATCAGAAGTTAGAAGTTTCTTGGGATTAGCTGGCTATTATAGAAAGTTCATCAAGGACTTCTCTAAGATAGCCACCCCATTAACCAAACTAACCCGAAAGAACTCAAAATATGAATGGAATGCGGCTCAGGAGAAAGCATTCCAGACTTTGAAAGAAAATTTGACACAAGCTCCGGTTCTGGCATTGCCAGAAGGAATAGAAGATTTTGTGGTATACTCTTATGCTTCCAAACGTGGGCTAGGGTGTGTTCTAATGCAAAGAGGAAAGGTGATAGCCTATGTATCTCGACAGCTAAAGACACATGAAGCAAATTAACCAACTCATGATCTGGAATTAGCTGCGGTAGTGTTCTCACTAAAGATCTAGAGGCATTACCGGTACGGAACGAAGTGTACAATTTACACTGACCACAAAAGTCTTAAATATTTCTTTGACCATAAGTACTTAAATATGAGGCAACGACGATGGTTAGAACTGGTCAAAGATTATGATTGTGAGATCTTGTATCATCCCGGAAAGGCTAACGTGGTAGTCGATGCTCTAAGCCGCAAGGAAGAGCATCATTCTATTCGGGTGAAAGCTTATAAGTTAGTAATAACTCCTGATTTCATGAGCCAACTTAGAGACGCACAAATCGAAGCATTAAAAGGTGAGAATATTAAGAAAGAAAGAATGGATGGTCAGGAAAAGTTTCTAAAAGAGAATGAATATAAAGTCAAGACTCGATTTGATCGTATGTGGATACCACGATCAGGTGAGTTTAGACTTAAAATTCTTAATGAAGCTCATAAGTCACGATATTCTATTCATCCGGGTACTACAAAAATGTACCAAGATCTGCGTAGAGATTATTGGTGGCCCGGAATGAAATTTTATATCATGAAATATGTAGCAAAATGCTTGACTTGTTTACAAGTTAAAGCAGAACATCAAAAACCATATGGGAGATTACAACCATTAGAAATCTCAGAATGGAAGTGGGAACATCTCACTATGGACTTCATAACCAAGCTACCAAAGACAACAAGGGGTTATGATACCATTTGGGTGGTTGTAGATCGGTTAACTAAGAGTGCTCATTTCTTAGCGATACATGAGACATACTCTTCAGAAAGTTAGCCAATTTGTTCATCAAAGAAATTGTTTCCAGACATGGAGTGCCAGTCTCGATTGTCTCTGATTGAGATACTTGTTTCACTTCACGTTTTTGGAAAAAGTTCCATGAAGAGATGGGAACTAGATTATTAATCAGCATGGCATATCATCCTCAGATCGACGGTCAAAGTGAGAGGACGATACAAACTCTTGAAGATATATTGCGTGCTTGTATAATTGATTTCAGCAGAAGTTGGGATAGCCATCTACCATTAGCAGAATTCTCATACAATAACAGCTACCATTCCAGTATTGGTATGCCACCATATGAGATGCTATATGGTAGAAGATGTAGGACTCCTGTATGTTAGGGAGAAATTGGTCAGAAAGAGTTGGGCAGTAAAGAAATAGTTCAAGCCACGTCAGAAAAGCTTGACTTAATCAAGGCACATTTGAAAGCTGCACAAGATAGACAGAAGTCATATGCAGATAAGAGACGTAGACCAATAGAATTTCAAGAAGGGGATTATGTCTTATTGAAAGTATCTCCTTGGAAAGGTCTAATCCGATTCAAGAAACATGGAAAACTGAGTCCATGATTTATTGGTCCTTTCAGAATTAACAAAAGAATCGGAAAAGTAGCTTATCAGTTAGAACTACCTGAAGAATTGAATAAGATACAAAACATGTTTCATGTATCTTATTTGAGAAAGTGTTTGGCAGACTAGACTGCACATGTTCCTATAGAAGAGATAGAGGTTGATGATAAACTGACTTATGTTGAACAACCTATCAAGATTCTAGACGCAAAAGAAAAGCAGCTACGTCACAAGACGATCAAGAAAGTGTTACTACAATGGAAGCACAGAAAAGGGTCAGAAATGACTTGGCAAAATGAGGAAGAAATAAGGAAGAGTTACCCTCAATTATTTAAAGATCAACAGGTTTCGAGGACGAAACCTAATTTAAGGGGGGAGAGTTGTAACATCCCAATTTTAAAGAGAATAAAAGTCCAGGGACTAAAGGTGTAAAAGTCCCAAAGTTAAAGGACTGAAATTAAAGAAAATTTTAAAAATCAGACCGGTAGCGGACCGTTACCGGCTTCTTAACGGTCCGCTACGTGTGGACAACACAATCATGCAGAGAATGACACGTGTCAGTAACGTGGGGGATGACACGTGGCAGTGACGTGGGGGATGACTCACTATGGCGGACCGCTTATTAGTGGAACCGTCCTCTATATGTGTATATTCCATTCGTACATTCGTACACTTAACCTGAATATGCATCCATGCATCTTCCATTCGTGTGTATATTCCATTCGTACACTTAACCTGGCTTCGTTGACTGGATAACTCTTCATCGCTAGCCAAGCATCCATGCATCTTCCATTCGTACACTTAACCTGAATATGCATACTCAAAAGTCAGATTCGTTGAGTGAGTTTTAGTTTTACATAAAACATTAACTTCAAACATTTTGCTGAAACATAGCATTTAAACTTCAATAATAAAATCGTACGTAAGCATGCAAAAATATAATTAAACATAAGTCAACATATATATCGAATATGCGCCTTCTCGTGAACTTCGATTCCAACTTCAAGCACAGTACTCTGTAGAGTATCACATACCAAACTTCAAGCATGGTAATCCATAGAGTAACACGTACCAAACTTCAAGCACGACGCTCCAAAGAGTAGCATGCACCAAACTTCAAGGATCACGATAATATCCTTGATGACCGTCGTCACCCCAGATGTACAACATTTAGCCAGCCAAAAAGGCCCCTAAAAGGTATAGCCATACATAACATACTTCACTTCAATTCCCGAAGGAATCATGGCAGATTCGCTCATATCATGACTTTCAGAAAACATTTACTTCTTTTACTTCAAACTTCAGTTAAAATATTTGTATGTTTTATTAAAATAACTTCTCATGCGAACACTTCATAAACTTCGTTAGCAAAACATTTCATAAACACATTTTCATAACTTCACTTTAAAAACATCATTTCATAAACTTCGTTTTGTAAAATTCTTTTCATAAACTTCATTTCGTAAACTTAATTTCATAAACTTCATTTCGTTATGTATGCACACAAGACCGAATCATCATAAAACATTTAAAGTTGGCTTCTAGAAGTCACCTGTGATTACTTGACTATTAAAGTCTGGTTCTAACTTGTCACACCCCGCCCCAGGCACCCCCTGGACGTGTGCGATCTCGATTGGTATCATCTTAGAACTTTGATTTCATGGTTTTTATAAATACAGCGGAAGTCTTTTTCAAAAGGATCGTTTCAACATTCTTTTAACCTCAAGGGTTGTATTTGTAAATATCAAAACTCAGTTGGAAGACAAAAGTTTTATATTTACTTTATAAACATAGAGATTTAAATACCCTTTTCATTTTGATTACAAAACAGTGTTTGAAATCAAATACATTTACAGCCACTTGAAATAGTACTACCCAGGGTTGAACAATTCCGTAGTCCTATCTCCCTTTTCTTTTCTTTAGGATTTTCTACACATGAGGCCTGAGAATCTAACGTGTAAGTCTATCCTTCTCATAGGTTAGATCTAATGTCTGCCTCTCACATTTTCTTTTCTTGAGTCAGATCTGATGTCTGCCCATACCCCGTTCTTATTTCAGTTTATTCATTTCCTGAAAACATTTTGAAAATAAAACGTCAGTGCGAACGCCGGTGAATACAATTATCTTGACATTTAAAATCATTTGGCACAAACAAGTATTATTTTCATAATCACAACTTTATGTTCAATCCACACATTCAGCAGGCCCGTCCAGTTTAATCGCACCACAGTATACACTAGCGTCATGTCTTATAACAATGCACAGGTTTGCCTCTGAAGCTGTTATAAGACAAGCACCAGCCACAATCAGGGAATTTCACCCGAGACCCGTGTATCCCTTGCAAATTTTATGCATACATATGGCCTGAATGCTTTGTTCGTAGAAAAACGTTGAGCATTATTCCCTTAACCTTTATTTGGCCATTTTCGTAAATAAAATGTTTAACACAAGTTTTCAGAGAGATAAAGTATTCACCTTTATTATGGGAATGAGCCTCTAAGTTTGGAAATCTCGTGAATCAATCCCTTAGCTTGGTTTCTCTAGTGTTTCGACCTTTCTATGAGCGTTACTTCTTACACCGGGCACTACAACGAGCGGGAGTTGGACCGAGATCGTCAAGAGCAAGCTAGGACGTTTCTGGAACGGATTGGTGAAGAGAGAATTGATGTTGGTGTGAAGAATGGGAATTAACTCGACCATCTATTTATAGGGCAAAACCTGAGCCCGTGACGGACCGTTACGGGTGGTGACGGTCCGTCACCAGATTAGGGTTTGCAAGTCATCAGACACGTGTCGCCCTCTGGTCATTTTAGGTCGTTACGGATAGAGTTCCATCATTTGAATAAATGACTATATTTCTTTTTCATTTCAGACTCCAGTTCCCACGTGTACTCAGTGCCACGTCTAGAGTTCCATTTTACTTTCACGATCATCAATTTCTTTCTTTTAAATTTTTTTTCCTTCCTGTCCTCGATTTGCAAAGGTTGCTCCATGAATCTTAATTTTTCATCTACCTCTACATCTTGTAGGGGCATTACAAGAGATTCATTTGTCAAACGCTTGCGTAGATTTGACACATGGAATACATCGTGTACTCCATTCATTTCTTCTATTAATTTGAGTTGATAGGCCACAGGCCCAACTCTTTTCAGGATTTTGAATGATCCTATGAATCTAGGAATTAATTTTCCTTTCTTCCCAAATCTTACAACGCCTTTCCATGGTGAAACTTTCAACAGAACGTTAGCACCGACATTGAATTCTAACGGATGTCGTCTCTTATCAGCATAATTCTTTTGACGATCACGAGCCGCTTTCAATCTGTCTGTTATTAGAGTAACTTTCTCAGTCGTTTCCAGGACTATTTCAGGTCCGGATAACTGATTTTCTCCTATTTCGGACCAACATATTGGAGTTCGACATTTACGACCGTATAGGGCTTCAAAAGGAGCGGCGTGTATACTTGTATGATAGCTATTATTATAGGAGAATTACATTAGAGGTAAGTGGTCATCCCAACTTACTCCAAGATCGATAACACAAGCCCTTAACAAGTCTTCAAGGGTTTGAATGGTTCTTTCACTCTGCCCGTCCGTTTGAGGATGGTAGGCAGTGCTAAGATTCAATTTTGTACCTAGAGATTTTTGGAAACTTTTCCATAATCGAGAAGTAAATCTATTATCTCTATCTGATACAATAGATAGTGGCACACCATGTAATGATACGATATCATTAACGTACAATTGTGCCAGCTTATCCATGATGAACGTTTCTTTCATGGGAAGAAAATGAGAAGATTTAGTAAGATTGTCAACGATAACCCAGATTGTATCATTCCAATGACTGGTTCGGGGAAGTTTAGTAATGAAATCAATGGTTATCATCTCCCATTTTCAGACAGGAATTTCAAGTTGCTGTAACAAGCCAGACGGCTTTTGATGTTCAGCTTTAACTTGAGAACAGGTTAAACATTTTACAACATAGAGAGCGATATGTTTCTTCATTCCTATCCACCAATAATTGGCTTTTAGGTTTTTGTACATTTTATCGCTTCCAGGATGCATGGTGTATTTGGATTTGTGGGCTTCTTCAAGAATTTCTTCACGTATGTTTCCATAGATAGGAACCCAAATTCTTTTATTCATTCTAAGAATTCAATCATTACTCTTGATCAATTGGTCGATCATTCCTCCCAATATTTCCTTTTCAATGTTGGGTTCTTATAAAGCAAGTTTATGAGATTCTTTAATACGAGTGATAAGATCGATTTGGAGATCGAGTCTTAAAGCACGAACTCGTTTAGGTTTCTCATGTTCTTTTCTACTTAAGGCGTCAGCTACAACATTAGCTTTGCCTTCATGATAACAGATTTCGCAATCGTAATCATTTAGGACTTCCATCCAACATCTTTGCCTCATTTTCAGTTTTTTCTGATTGAATATATACTTTGGGCTTTTATGATCAGTGAACATAGTAAATTTGACTCCATATAGATAGTGCCTCCATAATTTCAATGCGAAGATTATGGCGCCCAATTCTAAATCATGAGTCGTATAATTCTTTTCATGAGTTTTCAATTGACGGGAAGCATAAGCAATAACTTTGCTTCCTTACATTAACACACAACCAAAACCGGTGTGTGAAGCATCACAATATACTGAAAATCCTTCATTTCCATCTAGCAAGGCTAGTATGGGTGCTTGTTTCAGTTTCTGCTTTAGAGTTTTGAAAGCTTCAGATTGCTTAGGTCCACATTCATACTTAACTGATTTGCGAGTCAGAGAAGTTAATGGAACAGCAATTCAAGAAAAATCTTGGATAAATCTTCGATAGTAACCGGCCAATCCGAGGAAACTACGGATTTCTGTTGGAGTCTTCAGGATTTCCCATTTGGATATAGCCTCAATTTTAACCGGGTCAACTCGGATGCCATCAACAGTAATGACATGCCCAAGGAATTGAACTTCTGATAACCAGAACTCGCATTTTATGCATTTAGCATAAAGCATTTTGTTTCTCAAGAGTTCAAGCAAGATTTTCAAATGATTAGCATGATCTTCCTTACTCTTGGAATAAATCAGCATATCGTCAATGAATACGATAATGAATTTGTCCAAGTAAGGTTTGCAAACTCGATTCATCATATCCATGAAAGCTGTTGGTGCATTAGTAAGTCCAAACGGCATTACCGTGAACTCATAATGACCATACCGAGTTCTGAAGGCAGTTTTGGGAATATCTTCTTCTTAGACTTTCAATTCATGATAGCCAGAACAAAGATCGATTTTTGAAAAGCAGCGAGCTCCCTTGAGTTGATCAAAGAGATCATCGATTCTGGGGAGTGGATAACGGTTCTTAATCATGAATTTATTCATTTCACGGTAGTCGATACACATGCGCATCGAGTCGTCTTTCTTTTTAACGAACCAGACCGGAGCTCCCCAAGGTGACGAGCTTGGTCTTATTAATCCTTTTTCGAGCAATTCATCCAACTATTTCTTTAATTCTGCCATCTCTGTTGGAGCTAATCTGTATGGGGCTTTGGCAATTGGTTCCGTACCGGGTACTAGATTAATTTTGAATTCCACTTCTCTTTCAGGTGGAATTCCAGGCAGTTCATCGGGAAAAACATCAGGAAACTCAGCAACAACCAGCACATCTTCGATCTTCTTTCTAGTGTCGGTGGTTATAGATATGAGGTATGGTAAGCATCTTTTTCGTAATTATTTTGTAGCTTTTAACATGGAAATTATTCCAACAGAGTTGGATAATTTATCGCCATGTATAGTCAAGATATTGCCTTTTGAACGAAGTTCTATAGCTTTCTTATCACATAGGATATGGGCTTGGTTAGAGGCTAACCAATCCTTTCCTACGACAATGTCAAAACCTGCCAAAGTCATTGGCAACAGTTGTGTAGGAATAACATGTCCTGATAGTGTGATATTACAATCGTTTAGGATTTCAGAGATTTGGACTAGGTCACCGTTGGCAGTCTCTACCATGTATTTCTTGTCTAATTTAGCTAGAGTTTTATTTAACAGTCTACAGAATCTATGATCTATAAAACTTTAGTTTGCACCAGAGTCAAACAAAACTAATATTATTGACAAGAAATGTACCCGTAATGACATCGGGCATACATGCTGCTTCATGAGTATGGAGAACGAATGCTCGCGCATTCTTCTTTACTCCATCTGCAGGTTTTGGGCAAGTCCCATCAGGTTTCTTTAGCTTGGGACAATTGATTTTGATGTGGCCGGATTCACCACATTCAAAGCAAGTGATTTGCTTCTTCTTGAAACAATTCTCTGTTTTGTGACCTGTCATCTTGCAAAAGTTGCAGAAAAGTCCAGTACGACATTGTCCTAAGTGCCTCTTTCTGCACTTGGGACATTCCGGAATGGAAGAGTTGTTGTTTCGGGGAGTAAAATTGGATTTCCTTGATCCACTTGGGTCTTGCCCAGATTCCTTCTTCTTTCCTTCCTCCTGATTTCTAATCAAACTGCTGGTTAGTGATGCTCCTAGATCCATAGCATCATCAAGATTTTCACAATTTGCGACTTTGACCATGTCGCGAATTTCTCTAATCAAACCCCAAATATAATGTGTAGGATCGTGAAATTACAAGATGGTTATATTCTTAGTTGAAATTGGCGAAAACAATAACAACTACACAAAGGTAATCGAACAGACAGAAAGAATACTGATAAGAACACTGTTGTATTAAGCTTTGAGAATAAACGATTACAAGTGAAAACTATGATTCAAAAGCACACTTACAATGAAGTGTTTACACAGTATTTATACTAACTTAGAATCAAGACAGACCCTTGATTCTAAGGATCAGATCAAACACAGACCGTTGATCTTTTATACAAAAGCTAATAATACACGTTAAAGCTAAACTAGCTAACTTTATTGAAGCGTCTTCTTTATGCATCATTGCTTGCATGTCTGGAGAAGAGCATTGCTTAGTTTCATTGGTTGTGCCATTGAGGTTCCTTCTGCTTTGAGTGTGTTAGTTGCTTTTGCAGAAAGTTGTCAGTGACACTTGGCATGGATAGTCAGCTGCGACGATTTGTCTTCTAGGAACACAGCTATCAGCAGCAAGAATGAGAATGATGCTGCTGATAAGCCTATCAGCAGCAACATTGGTCTTCAGCAGATAAAGCTATCCGCAACAGATTTATTCTTCAGCACGAGAACAAGTATCTGCAGCAGATAAGCTTGTCCGCAACAGTTTGTTGATCAGCAGCAAACTGTGAGATCAGCTGTATTTGTACTTAGAATTTTGTATCCATCAGTCTTTGTTTCTACAAACTCCCCCTAGACTGATGCTACCGAAATTCTCTTACTGTCTTTGTTGCTGAAGCTTTTGCATGTTTCTGACTATCCTTTCAACCTTATATCCTCCATTGGGACCATCTCCCCCTTTTTGGGTGCATCAGTGGACGAATAAGCGTCAGTTTGGGTGCCCACTGATACAAGGGAGAGAGTAGGAAAAGTTTGGAATTTATGAGCTTCATGCATAGAGACTTGGTGTCTTAGTTTCGACACTTCATCCTCTAGCATGACATCCTGGCCGTCAATTTCAAGATATGAAGTTACAGTATGTCCTCATCCACAGCTGTGGAATCCTTGGATCCAGATGGGGCTTTAGGCCTGGCCTCTTCATCCCCATCACCCATGGTTTCTTGGCACCTGGGATTCCTCTTAGTGAAGGGAGTTTCTAAGGAAACATCCTCACTGTGAGTTGCCGTGGTTGAGGTCTTAGCAATGTTGTCACTGTCCTCCTGGTCATTTGATGGACCAGCAGTACTGACAGCCTCTTCCACATCCACTCTTTCATAACTCCTAAAGTGGACCTTCAGGGTAGACGAACTTGGGATTGGGTGTGTTGGAAGCAAGATCAATCAGTACCTCCGAGATAGTAGTAGTTGGAGAAGGAACATCATTTTGATCAGGTTCCTCAACACTTAAGTTCACAAGAAAAAGGAAAGGCTCAGGGGGCTGTTCTATGGATCCGGGAAGTGATCCTGATCCTAATAGAGAGACATCCAAAGAAGTCTCCCTAATAATGTGGCTGTCCCTTATGATATTCTCACCAGAATGTTGTGATTCTGAGTGAGGGCTGTTAGGTTGGGTTTGGGCCTTGGAGGCAAGAGAAGAAGGAGTTCTCTTGCCCCTTTTTCTAGTCGTTTCAACCGGGACCCTGTATTCCGGTTGATCGATAACATCCAAAAGAGGTGAAGTGATTTTTTGTACCTGTGCATCCTTAGTGGTATGCACAGGGGTTCGAATAGTAGAAGCAGACTGTCATTCAAGTTGTGAGGTGGAGGGTGTGGGATCAGTATCAGCTGGGATTGCTGAAATGTCACCCGGGGTACTTTGTATGTTCGGCATTGTAGATAACAATGGAACATTGACCCCTGAGTACCTTCTTTGACATAGTTGACCTTATCAATGCTCATTCTTTCGTTGGACACAGTTCCTTGTCCAGTAATGGATCCTCCTTTTGAATCACTTCCGAAGGCAACATATCCTCCATTGAAGTGTCTGAAATTTGAGAGGATGGATCTGTTGCCTGTCATGTGCCTGGAACAACCACTATCTACCACCCAAGTGTTATTCTTGTGACCTGGCTGTCCCTGCACATGATAGATTTCTAATTAGTAGGAGGAACCCAAGAGTCTGCAGACTTGAAAAAGATGGTTGTTAGTTTATCCTTTCAGTATGTTTGCAGTCAAAGGAACCAATGACAATGCTTGGAGATGGTTTGGCTTTCCATTGCTTTGTTGGTGATTTTTTAGTTTTCTTCGCATTGTTATCAGCAGATTTTTTTTATTGATGTTTCTGGCTTGTCAATAGTAGATCCTGCTGTTGATGGCTTTGTTGAAGTGTCAGCATTCTTTGCCTTGGATTTTGCCTTAGCCGTAGTGGACGCTCTTGCTGCTGATGGCTTTGTTGATGATGGCTTTGCCTGATGAGCAGCAGTTTTTGATTTTAGCTTATCAGCAGCAGTCTTGGTTGCTGCTGAATGCTGTTGCTTTGTTTTGTTGGGCTTGACTTGACTAACAACCGTTGTATATTGATCCTTCAGTACTTTTTGTCTTTGAGGAGCTTGATGAAGGATTTGGTTGAAGAGGTTAAACTGACAGTTTGCAGCAAAGTGGTTTGATTTTCCACAAATGATGCACGTTTGTTGAGATTTAGGAAGCTTTACTCTTGGGGGAGATAGAGACTCCCTGAACTTGGTTGCTTTGACCTCATAGTTTCTCACCTTCTTGTTTTTGTTTGTCTTTTCAAAGGCATGCTGCTTGGAGTTTCTTTGATGTTCCAGGTAATGAAAGCAGGTGCTGGCAGTATGGTTGTATCTTCCACACACAAAGCATGATCTTGCCAGTTTGTCTCTTGCAAGGTAGACATAGTCCTTTCTTTGGAACAGATCCTTGAAGTTCCATGGATGAGCTTTTCAAAAGTGGCTTCTTCTAGGGTCTTTTGAACATATGGAACTTTTTCTTCAGGCTTACGACATATATCAAATACCTTTCTTTTTGGGATCGGCTTTGACTGAGGGTTGGGGTCTGTAGGTCCTGATGTCTGCTCCTTCTCAATGTTTAGCCTTCTTCCATCTGGAGGAAAGCTGATCTTGATCGGTTTGAATGGTACAGGGACTGGAATATCTGGAAGGACAGCAGGAACTTCAACTCTATTCAGAGTAGCTTCAGATGGGAATGCACTGGTTTCATCATGGTCTGAGTAGGTTGACTCAGGTTCCGATGAGGTAGTGCATTCTACAACGAAGGGTTCATCCGTTGAAGGATCAAGATTTCGATTTGCAGAGTCAAGATTTGCAACATCGAAACTTGGTTCGTAGATGGCAATGTAGTCAGCAGGTGGAGGAACAGATTTGTACTGATCAGTGTTATACCCAAGTCCAGTTTTTACTTTCTCATGGACTTGAATATCTAAAAGTCTTTGTAGCTTTTTGGAGGAAAATTCATATTTTTCAACATGAACTTTCTGTTCTGCCAGTTCAACTCTGGTAGCTTTTAGTTTGACCAGTAGATCATCAATCTGAGTTTCCAGATTAGTTTGTTCGTGTTTTAGTGATGAAATCTCTTTCTTAAGGCAGTTAATTTTTTCTTTATAAGTGTTTTCAACCTTTTTGAACTCAGATTTCATCTGATGAAACTCTTCATTTTGATCTATCAGATTTTGGTTATGTTTTCTATAACCCAGAACTTTATCAATACAGGCTTGAGAGCAGAGATGTTCAAATACCTGAGGTGGTATCTCTGTAGTGTCAGCCATAAGAGCTTGATTGTTGACAGGTAGTTCTTCATATTGGAAGCTCCAGTCGAACTCAGAAGTTCCAACAGCTGCACAAGCTGCAGTTTGAACTGGAGGAGTAGCTTGGTGTTGTTGCTGTCTGGGTTGGGCTTGGTGAGCTTGTCTTGACTGAGTGGTAGCTGAATTTGCTCTTGGTGCCTTGCATTCTCTAGCAAAGTGACCCAGTAGGTTACAGTTGTAACATCTTATTTTGCTTTTATCCAAGCCAACTCTGGTGTTGGAGTTGTTACTTGGAATGGGTCTTCCAGTTCTAGAGTAGAACCTTTTTGCTCTTATAGAGAGCATGGCATATGAGTGCTGTATGTCCATTTCTTCTAAATCATCTGGATGAAAGCATTCCAGATCCTCCTTGATAAAGAACATGTTGCTTGAGTTTCCAGAGACAAAAGCAGCAGAGGTTGATGTTTGAGGAGGAGCTTCTAGGAGAAATGGTGAGCTGTTTGTTTGAGAGGTGGGAGTTTGTGGATGGGTGACAATGGGAGAATAGTAGTTGCTGGAACTAGGACTTGAGTGGTCGGAGTGGAGGGCAGAGGTGGTGGTGGATGTTGAGGCATTTTGATAGCTTGAGCTTCATAGGTTTTGAGCATTCCAAAGAGCTCAGTCATTTGGAGAGTCTTCAGATTCTCTGTTCTTCTGATTGACACTGTGTAAAGTGTCCAGCAGCTTGGTAGAGACCTGATGAACTTTTTGAGAATATCTTCATTCTCTAGCTTAACCTTTGAGCACTGCAGCTCGCCTACAAGATAGGTAAATCTGTTGTATAGAATAGTTAGAGACTCACCTTCCTTCCAGACGAAGTTTTCATACTGTTGCTTCAGTATGTCTCTTCTGTTTTCCTTGACTTCTTCAGAGCCAGCAAACATCTTTTCAAAAGCCAACCAGAGCTCTTTAGCAGTTTTGTGACTTCTGAAGTTGTGAAAAACTTCATTTGGAAGGCACATTTGGATAGCTCCTAGTGCCTTGAAGTCCACCTCCATCCTTTTTATATCCTCTTCTGAGTATTTGGAGGGATCCTTTGGAACTGATGGTCCTCCAGAGTCAGCAGATGCCACCATGGGAGTGTAAGGTCCATCCCTGATGGATTTCCACATTCCGTACTCCTGATAGCAGAAGAAGCTTTCCATGCGATTTTTCCACATGTCGTAGTCTTCCCCAGATACCAACCTTGGTGGTCGGTTGATGCTGCCAATGTCTTCAAACGCATTGCTTTGTGCCATCTTTGTTTTTGGTGACTTAATGAAAGAGAGGGTTTAGAATAGAACCAGAAGTGATTAAACAAGTGTGAATTTGTTTAATCTGATCCAAAGCTCTGATACCACTTGTAGGATCGTGAAATTACAAGATGGTTATATTCTTAGTTGAAATTGGCGGAAACAATAACAACTACACAAAGGTAATCGAACAGACAGAAAGAATACTGATAAGAACACTATTGTATTAAGCTTTGAGAATAAACGATTACAAATGAAAACTCTGATTCAAAAGCACACTTACAATGAAGTGTTTACACAGTATTTATACTAACTTAGAATCAAGACAGACCCTTGATTCTAAGGATCAGATCAAACACAGACCGTTGATCTTTTATACAAAAGCTAATAATACACGTTAAAGCTAAACTAGCTAACTTTATTGAAGCGTCTTCTTTATGCATCATTGCTTGCATGTCTAGAGAAGAGCATTGCTTAGTTTCATTGGTTGTGCCATTGAGGTTCCTTCTGCTTTGAGTGTGTCAGTTGGTTTTGCAGAAAGTTGTCAGTGACGCTTGGCATGGTTAGTCAGCTGCGACGATTTGTCTTCAAGGAACACAGCTATCAGCAGCAAGAATGAGAATGATGCTGCTAATAAGCCTATCAGCAGCAACATTGGTCTTCAGCAGATAAAGCTATCCGCAGCAGATTTATTCTTCAGCAGGAGAACAAGTATCTACAGCAGATAAGCTTGTCCGCAGTAGTTTGTTGATCAGCAGCAAACTGTGAGATCAGTTGTATTTGTACTTAGAATTTTGTAGCCATCAGTCTTTGTTTCTACATAACTCTTTATCGGGTTTGATTCAGGGGTAGCAAGATGTGGAACTATTCTAGCATACTCAAGGAGTTTGGTGGAATACACCTGATGATTTGTTCCTATCATCTTAAGACTTAAGAATTTTCCTTCTATCTGTCCCCTCTCATTCTGGGGAACGTACTTCTTTTCTACTCGGGTTTTGAAGGCACTCCAGCCCATTATATAGGCTGCTTCTCTTCCTTTGGCAGCAACAATGTTGTTCCACCATTCTAATGCTTGGTCCTTGAATAAGTTCAAGGCATAAAGAACCTTGTCTTTTTCAGCACATTAGCTGATAGCCAGTACGGATTCAGTCTTTTCTATCCACCTCAATGTGGAAATTCCTCCTTCTCTCCTAGAGAAGTTATATGGCTTGCAGTCTTGAAACACCTTGTATGTACAGCCAACCACTTTTCTCTTCTTTTCTATATGACCATAGTTATTTCCCATACTCTCATCTTCAGAAGAGTCATGGTAATATTCTTCTTTCCTAGTCTTCTCGGTCTTATGAGTTGCGGAACCTTCAGGTTTTAGAGTAACTGGCTGGGACTGAGTGATAGTTCGGGTATGATGGGTTAAAGGTTGAGAATTCATATTTTTTATTTAATGGTGTGCCGATAGTTTATCAGCTTGCCTTTTCTCCATTTCAGTAAAGATCATAGGAAGGGTCTACAATCATCTTTTGGAGTTCCTTTCGGGATTCAGTAGCAGTATTTTCAATTGTTGTCTGTTTCTTCTTTCCCCTGGTGTGATATGAAGGTCCGGTATTTTTTGACATACTATATAGAAATGAGATTGGAATCAAAACAAAACCTTTTTATTTATAATAATATATTACAGAATATGATACATATAGAAATTATAGAAATTATTGTTCCTATAAATTTCTAAAATTCTTTTCTTTAAGAAGTTTTATTAGAAAAGCATTCCGAGTTTTAACTTCAGCTTTCTCTCATTCCAATTCAGCTATTCTGTTGAGCAACATTCGTTCCCTTTCACTTCCTGATGCATTCTCATTTATATGAGGACCAGGGATGGGAATCGTCTCATAGTATGGAATGTAAGGTATATTAGAGCCAGCGCGTTCTTCTTTTTCAGGATTATTTTCATAAGGTATATCGGCATATTTCTCATGAAAATTTCGGGAATATAATGGGGTGACATTATAACTTCCAGCGGTTGGAGCAGAATGAAAAATTATAGAAGGGTTATAGAGAACACTAGGGTTTCCTATTTCTTCGAGGCTTCTAAAAGTTGAACTTTCAGTTTCCTCATTATTTTCTATAGTTGTTTCATTGGTTTTTCGTTCATGATAACTAGCTGGAGCAAATTTACGAATACAGCTATGACCCTTGCCTTTTTCCGACCATTCTGAAAGATAAACAAAACGATATTTTATTATTATAGAAATATATTACAAAATGCAACAAAAATGATTCTAATCTTTCATAAGCTCTTTTCCAAGAGTCATCAAGTCCTCTCCATATTCATATATTTGTTGCCCATAAAATTTGTTTCTTGCTTTATCCATTATTTTCTTTCTTGTTACTTCGTCCGTTTGGCGCAACGAACGTTCTAAACATTCAATAGGTGAAGAGGGCATACTTTCTACATAACCATATTTAGGAGGGGGCTTACAAAGTCCCATCATAATTTCATTATAAACATTTTGGTATTCTGGAGGAGCTTGAAAATACTCTTTGAAAGGGCCATCATATGGAGATTCAGGAAACATATAGGGATCATATAAAACAGGAGTTTCAGAATTGTAAGATTGATAGTCGGAACTATTTGAAATAGGATTATTGAACGGATAGTCTTCCAGGTTTTTAGAAACAGGTTTATATTGGTGGGATTCCTCATATGGATCTTCTTCTGTTGAATTATTCTGCTCGATATAACTTTATTCAGCTTCATTGTTTCCTTGCGGTTGTTGGTTATTTGTATTCCAACTGCTGAAGTTAGAACTAGCTTCCATCCATTGACTAGAAGAGTTATAAGATTGAGGGTGGTATTCGGGAGAGTTGTTATTAGGGAAAATGGCAAACGGGTCGTCGTTATAATAGGGTGAAGAGATAGGGTTCATTCGAGATCCTAAAGCATGATACTCAGGTGACTCTTGTTTAAACGGATGATTGGGGTCATAATAAACAGGTACAGAATTATCTCCAGACATCTATAATCTTGAATCATTGGTACTTATCTTATTTTGGTCAAGACTTAGTTACTAAATCCAGTATCTTATCATAACTAAAGCTCTATAATGATGGTTATCTTTCCAGAGTAGTACCTCCAACAGATATGTTCCCAGGTAAGAGCGACGGGTCTAGGAGAGATTTATACACCGCTCTTTCCTTAGAAAGAACACTTCCGTTTGTCAGATAACTACATACCGGTCAGAAGGTTACCTTGTTTTCTTATCTTAATTTTAAGTAATAGATAAACTTATGGTTAAAGCCTAGATACTAGATCCAAGTATCTAATTCGCTAAAACTTGTGGCTCTGATACCAACCTTGTCACACCCCGCCCCATGCACCCCTTGACGTGTGCGAGCTCGATTTGTATCATATTTGAACTTTGATTTCAGAGTTTTTATAAATACAACGGAAGTCTTTTTCAAAAGGATCGTTTCAACATTCTTTCAACCTCAAGGGTTGTATTTGTAAATATCAAAACTCAGTTGGAAGACAAAAGTTTTATATTTACTTTATAAATATAGGGATTTAAATACCCTTTTCATTTTGATTACAAAACAGTGTTTGAAATCAAATACATTTACAGCCACTGGAAATAGTACTACCCAGGGTTGATCAATTCCCTGGTCATATCTCCCTTTTCTTTTCTTTAGGATTTTCTACACACGAGGCCTGAGAATCCAACGTGTAAGTGTATCATTTTCATAGGTCATATCTGATGTCTACCTCTCACATTTTCTTTTCTTGGGTCAAATCTGATGTCTGCCCATACCCCATTCTTATTTCAGTTTATTCATTTCCTGACAACATTTTGAAAATAAAACGTCAGCGCGAACGCCGGTTGATATGGTGCAAAACACATATATTTATAATGCGTATTTTACCACATTTAAAGAGGTTTTGATTGTGAATTCATTGGATTATGATACTTATGTTCATATATGTTGATATTGTAGGTATTGAACGAGAAAAGAGAAGAATAAGTGAGTAAACGAGTTGCGGGAATAAACGGAATCGACAGGAAAAAGTCCGAACTTCATATGGGCATATCTCGGGCTAGAAAATGAGTTACCGGGCCCATAATATATGGATCTTGGGTATCTCGGAAATTCCTACAGTCCAACGCAGAAGAAAATCTGAAATTCTAGCCGCGTCGGACCGACATCCCCACCCAAGTCGGTCTGACGTCTCCTCTTCAAGCAGAATTCGAAATTTAGGTTATAAAAACGATTTTAATGGCCTTTGATTGGAGTTCGATTGGAGGCAGCCTAGGGACGATAGAAGACGACTTAGAACATTAAAACTTGGAGTTTGGAGCTTCCTTTAAGCCTCGAAGTGAAGATTGAAGATCGTTTTTGGTTTGGAAACGTTTGTTTTGTGTTTATTAGTTTGATTTCTAGAACTTCTATTGACTATGCTTCTGTTTGATCTTAGTTTTATGATTTTTTGGAGTTTTATGAGTAGTTAAACTTGTTAGCTACCTAGGTTTGATGATCGCTTTCGTGTTTTGACACTTTTGCGGGTTTTTATCGTATGATTTGTTGTGTTGATCTTAGAATCTCTATCTTTACTGCTTGTGAATGGATATGAATACTGATTTGATGTGATTGATATTGCCATAAACATGTTTGAATGATGTTTGGTTGATTTTGTGTCTTCTAGATTTATTCTTGCATGCTAGGACGATTACTTTGTGTTTTGTCCGATTAGATAACTGACTAGAGATAGCGGTTAGTGTCTTGGCCTTGGTTTGAGTGTTATTTCAGTGTCCTACCTAGTCTTGAGACCGAGAGATGATAGATTAGCCTAAAACCTCCTACCCGTTGTGTGTTAGGTCGAGCCTGCGCTAGAGCGAGATTTACCTTTCATTCGTGGATTAGTGTTCTTAGGGTTTGCTTGGTGTCTAGTTAGAGATTGTCCTTTGCTATTGGGTTAGACTGCAACCTTTAACAACATTGTGAAGGTGAGATCGAGAGGTGATCCTCCATTAGACATTTTTACATCGCCCGTCCTGTTCTTTACACGAGTTTAGTGTTTTCTTAGGAAGTCGGTGACACGCCTAGTCGACTCTAGATTCGTACCTTTAGAGACGGTCATACGTATAAATTCCCTTTGTCATTGCATGTTAGTAGGATTCTTACCTAGGTAGTTGCTTTCTATCTGATCTTATCCTTACGTCTAGCCTCCGTGTTCTTAGTTGTTTGCTAGAGTTCAGAGTAGTCTTGTGTTTCATTTTCTGTAGTTTGAATCATTCATTTATATTTCTAGGTTAGGACTCGATAGAGGTTTAGTATTGAGAGCCGCCATAGGTGTCCACGGATTGATATCCGGTCTTGCCTACGCTTATTACATACCGACCGGTTCATTTGCCGTTTGTGTGTTTTAGGATTGGTAATTCCTTTTTAAAACCGTTGTGTGAATTTGATTTAATTTTATATATACTTTACACACATCACCGGTGAATACAATTATCTTAACATTTAAAATCATTTGGCACAAACAAGTATTAATTTCATAATCACAACTTTATGTTCAATCCACACGTTCAGCAGGCTCGTCCTATTCAATCGCACCAAAGTATACACTAGCGTCATGTCTTATAACAATGGACAGGTTTGCCTCCGAAGTTGTTATAAGACAAGCACCAGACGTAATCAGGGAATTTCACCCGAGACCCGTGTATCCTTTGCAAGTTTTACGCATACCTATGGCCTGAATGCTTTGTTCATAGAAGAATATTGAGCATTATTCCCTTAACCTTTATTTGGCCATTTTCGTAAATAAAATGTTTGACACAAGTTTTCAGAGAGATAAAGTATTCACCTTGATTTTGGGAAAGAGCCTCTAAGTTTGGAAATATCCTGAATCAATCCCTTAGCTTGGTTTCTCTAGTGTTTCTACCTTTCTATGAGCGTTACTTCTTACACCGGGCACTACAAAGAGCGGGAGTTGGACCGGGATCGTCGAGAGCGAGCTAGGAAGTTTCTGGAACGGATTGGTGAAGAAAGAATTGATGTTGGTGTGAAGAATGGGAATGAACTCGACCATCTATTTATAGGGCAAAACCTGAGCTCGTGACGGACCGTTACGGGTTGTGACGGTCCGTCACCAGATTAGGGTTCGCAAGTCATCAGACACGTGTCGCCCTCTGGTCATTTTAGGTCGTGACGGACCGTTACCAGGCGTGACGGTACGTTAAGGAGTTGATACGTGGCGCACCAGAGTGAATCTGGGGCCGTGACAGACCATTACCAGGCATGACGGTCCGTTATAGGGTTTCCACGCGTCAGAATTCAATACTTAGTCACCGGACACGTGGCGCTTCATCAGGGTTCGCGTGCCCTGCCCGTAACGGACCGTTACCGTCTGTGACGGTCCGTTACCATTGAATTTTCATGATTTCTACATTTTGAACCTTAGTCTATAGGTTATTTATACTTATAGTCCTTGTGGTTTGTACCTTAGTCAAATCTTGGACATTTTCGTGGCAGGTGTTACATAACTGATCTTACGGGCTCTATCAATTAACTAGATCCAAATCTGTAATAGCATACTACATGAATTTAGGTCCTAAGGCAAGTTTACGCATTCATGTAATCACTCATCTCCCTTATGCGAGAACTTCAAGTACACGCACACGGGTATTTACGTATACCCTAAGTATTCGCCCAACATATGCATACGTGAACTTGGAATATGCACACGAGTACTTTGTGCAAGTACTCCATGTATCCACAGATTCCTTTTGCGTGAACTTCAAGTTTGCACACGAGTACTCCTAGCCAGTACTAAGTGCGGGAACTTGGTTCTTGTACTTTCAAAACACTAACTTTGCATGAATCCAGATCTGGACTGTTATGGCATCAAGATTCAAACCTTACACTTTCAAATCATGCGTTTAGTACCTAGAAAGACAGATGATTTAAAAGAAGACGCCACACCATAATGTACTTTTTCTGGAACATTTTGATCCACCTAGTCGACTGATTAGCATCCGGTAAGACCAAGCGATCAATATATTTCCTCACATCTTAACCTTGAAACCATATTGCATATCTAAATCCCAACCCACTTATCATTCCCATCAGACCAAGAAACCTCTGCCAATTTCAATGAAAGCGCATGAAATTGAGCCTCTTCGGCCCCTCCCCTAATCTGTCTCCTCCACCCCCAAACCTAATCGAAATTATTTTTCCGTTCAATAATTAAACAATCTTTCTGAACCTCAAGCTGATGTAATATTGGATGCTGTTTTAGTTGATGTAACATTATAAGAAATATAATCGTGAGAACTAATTAACTTCTTATAGTATAAGAAAATATAATCCCAAATTTTGTGCATCTTTTTATATGCATGTGCATGAGTATCTAAGGTAACTATGCTTTTTTCATACAGAATATATATATATATATAGGAGTATCAAATAATAAGTAGTTTTTCACTAAAAAATGACAAAAACCTTAAAAACGATATCAAACGAACTCCGATTGAGCTAATTTCAGAGGCGTTGGAACTGTATCGTCGAACTCTACCATCTTAGCTTTTAGGGTTTAGATTTTATGGTTTAGGTTTTTTTTTTGCTGTGGATGGGGGGTTTAGGTTTTTGGAGGTGGGTAGGGGTGGGTTTAGGTTTTTGGGGGGGTGGGTGGGGGTTTAGGTTTTTTGGGGGTGGTGGTTTTAGGCTTTTCGGGGTAGGGTTGGAGGGGGTTTAGGTTTTTGGGGGTGCGGGTGGAGGAGGGTTTAGGTTTTTGGGTCCGGGTTAGGGTTTGATGAGAAGGTTCCAACGCCGCTGAAATGAGCTCAATCGGAGTTCGTTTGACCCACTTCTTAGGATTTCTTAGCGAAAAACCACTTCTTAATGGAACCGTCCCCTATATATATATATATATATATGTGTGTGTGTGTGTGTGTGTGTGAAAAGGTTTATTAGAGCATCAGTAACGCAAAAGGCTCATAGATCGTCCACGTGAATGTTGTCCACCATTGTCCCATGTACCGCTCTCGTTGGTTCTCCTCTCTCACGAACATTAGCGTACCTACCTTTTAGGAAGGGGATCGGCCGACACCCAAAAATTTTTGATTGTTTGTTATATATACGATCTAATCTTGAGTGACCCTAAAGAAATTTTGACACTGACTCACATGAAATTTTGATACCGACCCCATAAAACTTTGACACCATCTCAAGAAAAAATTATTTAAAATTTTATAAATAAAAACCCATTATAACCTAATTAACAAACATAAAACTTATGTATTAATCTATTATAATACAATTAATCCAAGGCATGACAATTAAATCTTATAAATCAATTATACTAAACATTTTAACTTAACAACTATTTAAACAAAATATTGCCTAATACTCATTTAAACCCTTAAACAAACATAATACATATTTAAATTTTAACCAAATTAAACAAATCCTCAAATTGTTTTAGCGGCTGGCAACACTCAACCAGCTCGTGGCTGGCTTGTTGGCTCGCTCATTAGTTGGCTTATGGGCTCGCTCGTTTGACTCGTTTAAATTAAAGAACAAATTCTAATACTTATAATATATGACCCTAAATTGCGGCAACATTTAATTAAAAATTATTCAAAAAGATGGGGCAGAATAAGCAGCGATTATCTAATATCTAACCCTAGACTTAATATTTATTTTCTGCCGAGAAGTAGAACAACATGAGTGCGTCGATGTATGAAAAGTTTGAGAAGTATTGGAGGAAGTTGGGGTGTGCTTATGTCAAATGCGTGTAATTTAGGTCCACGTTTAAAGTTGATATCACTTTCCTAGACTTTGAGAGGTTGTATCCGGTAAATGAGCTTAATATCTGAGTTGAAAATGTGACAACTAAGCAATTATTAAAACTTGGTTATGCATTGAACTTGAATTATAAGTTTTATAGTTGATAAATTATGCATCATAAGTATGCTAAAAATATTATTTTTTGTTTATATATATATATATATATATATATATATATATATATATATATATATAGGGTGGATCAAATAAGAAGTATTTTCGCTAAAAAAATCTAAGAAATGACAAAAACCTTAAAAAACGACTTCAAACGAACTCCGATTGAGCTCATTTCAGCGGCGTTGGAACCGTATCGTCGAACTCTACCATCTTACCTTTTAGGGTTTAGATTTTACGTTTGAATTTTAGGGTTTTAGCCTTATGGTTTTACCTTAGGTTTTAGATTTTTAGGGTTTAGATTTTATGGTTTAAGTTTTTTTTAGGGGGTGGGGTGGGGGGTTTAGGTTTTTGAGGGTGGGTGGGGGTGGGTGGTTTAGGTTTTTGGGGGGTGGCGGTGGTGGTTTTAGGCTTTTCGGGGTGGGGTTTAGGTTTTTGGGGGTGCGGGTGGAGGGTGGTTTAGGTTTTTGGGTCCGGTTAGGATTCGATGAGACGATTCAAACGCCGCTGGAATGAGCTCAATTGGAGTTCGGTTGAACCACTTCTTAGGATTTCTTAGCGAAAAACCACTTATTAGTGGAACCGTCCTCTATATGTGTGTGTATATATATATAAAGGGGAAGAATTATAAGAAAACTCATTGTTCATGAGAAAACCAAAAATCTATTTATTAAAGGTAAAAAAATAATAAAAAAATCATAACTCAAAATATAAGTCAAAAACTAAAAAACCGCTTCGAATATCTTGTTCCACACGTCGTCCCCGTTAAAAAATAATTAAATAAAAATAAAAAAAATACAGCGCAATACTACATATGTGTAGTAGGGTTAGCTTTTGGGTTTAGTTTAGCTTTTAGGTTAGGTTTCTAGGGGTTTTAGGTTTTTGGGGGGTGGGTGGGAGTGGGGGGTTTAGGTTTTTGGGTGGGGGTGGGGGGGGTTAGGTTTTTGGGTGAGGTTAGGTTTTTAGGTGTACTACACATATGCAGTACATTTAATGAGAAGTTTTTTTTTTTTTTCTCATGAAAATGAGTTTTCTATTTAACTCACCCATATATATATATATATATATATATATATGGGACGGTTCCACTAAAAAGTGGTTTTTCGCTAAACAATCCTAAGCAGTGGGTCAAACGAACTCCGATTGAGCTCATTCCAGCGGTGTTGGAACCGTCTCATCGAACCCTAACCGGGACCCAAAAACCTAAACCCTCCTCCACCTGCACCCCCAAAAACCTAAACCCCCTCCAACCCTACCCCGAAAAGCCTAAAACCACCACCGCCACCCCCCAAAAACGGTCTAAATATAAGTACGGCAACTTGTACCCGGCATATGAGACTAGAATTTTCCGCAGACCTCTTTGTAACTTCATGGTATATACCCCCCCCCCTCAAAAAAAAAAACCTAAACCCACCCCCACCCATCCCCAAAAACCTAAACCCCCCACTCCCACCCCCACCCCCAACCCAAAAAAAAACATAAACCATAAAATCTAAACCATAAAAGCTAAACCTTAAGGCTAAACCATAAGGCTAAAACCCTAAAATTCAAACGTAAAATCTAAACCTTAAAAGCTAAGATGGTAGAGTTCGACAAGACGGTTCCAACGCTGCTGAAATTAATCTGAGTTCGTTTGATATTGTTTCTTAAGCTTTTTGTCATTTTTAGATTTTTTAGCGAAAAATTACTTATTATTTGATACTCCCCCTATATATATATATATATATATATATATAGGGAAGGGATCAAGAGAAAACCACAAAGTTAGGCGAAAACCAAGAAAACCACATCATTTTAGGCAATTTTTTTACTTACGTATACGTATCCAAAATCAATTTTTTTGATTTACGTATACGTAACCACAATTTTTTTGTTTTATGTTTACGTATACGTAACACTATGTGTAAAAATGTTTTTTGGTAAAAATGTTTAATATTACATTGATACTCTTATAAATAAATAAAAATAAAACAAAACAAAAAAAAAATTATTATTATATGATTGGGTAAAATTGGTTTTTTTTAGTGGTTTTCTCGGTTTTCGCCTAACTTGTGGTTTTCTCTGGAACCCTCCCCTATATATATATATATATCAATGTGTAAAGAGCATATAATTGAAAACAAATGAGCCGGCTCGACGAGCTAGCTCGAGCTTTTTACGAACCAAACCCGAGCTTAACATTTCAGCTTGTTAAAATAAACGAGCCGGCTAAAACGAGCCGAGCTCAAGTGCACCCTAGCTTAACTCTCACGACCCGTGCGATCGGACCGGAATTTTTGTGCTTTTATTTTTTATTTTAAACATGATGAATTACGGTAAAGTTAATGTATTTTTAGATATTTATTTATTAGAAAAGGACAATGTTGCTTTTGTCTTTCGGGTAGTAAAAAAATTAAAAGACACAATGAATGTAGAAATCAAATCATGAATGAATTATGTAGAAAAGCTAAGAGGATATGGCAACAGTAAAAGTAGCAGAGATTTTGTAGGTCTGTTTTGACGTGTTTTAGAAGCAAAGGGGGTGCAGTTGTAAATTGCCAGGCTTTGTTCTTTTGGCTTTAACTCTGTTTTTACACTGGGGGCCACCCAAATAATGCGTTATTCTCTTTCATTCCTTCTTGTTAAACTTAATTTCATTTCAATCCCTCCATGTCCAACCCACACTCATTTTAGGTAAATTTGGGATTCTTGGTCATTAGGGCTACAAATGAACCGAACGTTCAACGAACAGTTCATGAATCGTTCAACAGAAAGTTTGTTTATGTTGTTCGTTTAATAAATAAACGAACATGAATAAGAAATTCCGTTCGTTTAGTTAAATGAGCAAACATGAACAGAGGTCGTGTTCGTTAATTTATGTTCATGAACGTTCGATAATATGTTCGTTTGTGTTTGTTCATGTTCATTCGGTCTTTAAAGGTTTTTTATATTTTATATTTTATCAATTAAAAATATTTGTTAATTGTGTTTATGATAATTATGTCAAGTATGTGGAGCTAATTATGTCAACTGTCAAATACTTTATATTCATTTTGGTGGATTTTGTGTAATGTTAATTTAAGATAAAAATGTTGATTTTATTATCAAATGAACTTGTGTCCGTTTGTGTTCATGAACGTTTGTTTGTGCTCATTTGCGTTCATTTGTGTTCGTTTATGTTCGTTTACGTTCGTTACATATAATTATCAGATGAACACAAACAAACACGAACAAATTCATTTCCTTAATGAACGAATACGAACAAGAAATCTCATTCGGTTATGTGTTCGTGAACATAAAATTCCCTTAATGACCGAACACGACACAAACAAGGCCTTATTCGTGTTCGTTCGGTTTGTTTGCAGCCCGATTGGTCATTATCGTACATACTTGTTTAGGATAATTCAAACAAGTTTTGAAATTTGTGAGTTGTCTAATAAAATATATAACACCCTAATTTAGCCTTCTTTTTCTAGGGTTGTCAAAGAACATTTAGTTATTTAGTTACTAATAATCATATGCACTACTTGTGTTTTTAGATGTGGTGACATCTTTTGATAATTACATTATGAGAATATTTTAAGAGCCTAAAACACAAGATAATTGATATATATAGAAAATATTTTAACAACAATACCCTATTTTTAGGCCCCTAAACTAACATAATAATGATTTTAGTGTATATAGAAAATATTTTTTGTTAAAATTTGTATCTCTATTCATTTTGAGTTTAAAGAAAATAAATAAAATTATGAATATTAATCTCTTTCCCTGCCTTTATTATGTATGAATAAACTTTATGTATTTAATGTTTCTCTATTCTTGCGTATATAAAGTTACTATGATAGATATTTTGAATTTCTTAGACAAAAATAATTCCTCTTTGATGTTTTAAAAATCGAACCGACTCGACACACGAACCGCTGAGCCAGTGGACAAATTTTCAATGGTTATATGACATAAGTGTTTATTAGATAGAGATAACTAGGCAATTTCCTCAAGCATTTTCAAACGATCTTGTGTCGTATAGATTTATGATTAATTCAATTTTCATTTTACACAACATACGAGCCAATGCGGGGTTAGTCCACTTGGTAGAGGCACATGCCTTTTAGAGGGGAGGTCCCAGGTTCAAACCTGGGCATTGAAGTACTTTAAAATTTGTGTAAAAGTAAAGTAGGGGTAACATTTGACATTCAAAAAAAATAAAAAATTCTCATACGAGGTTCGTTTATTTTTCTTCATTTCAAGCTATGAAATTTGAAATGCGCAATTTAGTTTTCTTTTTCCTTACAACAATCAAAAAATATTGTAATTGTGTTGTCATATTTTCTCTGTCTCTGTCACTTATATTGTACGGTTATATTGTATAACATAATATTGCATACTTAAGACAATACAATGTTATATATGAGTTCCTGTTAGGTGCAATAATCAAATTGCTTTTATTTATATTAACTACGTAAAATAAAAATGTTAAATAATGAAAGCAAATGATAACCGTATGGGTTGATTGTGAATATTGACCAAAGAATAAATTGGGTTAATTTTGATGTTTCCAAGTTTTTGTAATCTATTTTTGTTGTTTTGGGTTTTTTTTATCTTTTTGTTGGGCCTATATATTTATATTTTTTTCTTTTTTTTTAACAGAGTGGGCTCAACTGACACGTCCCATCAGGGGAGCCTCGTACACCAGTTAACCCATACAACCCCCAAGGAATTCGAATCTGCAGAGGGTGTTCCTATTTTTTTATGAAGTGCACCTTACAAGATTCAAACCAATGACCTCCACAGATATAAAACCCTTTAGGAAAACCCCCTGACCACCAAGGCAGAACCTTGATGGCGCCTATATATTTATATATATAGTCTATTGTCGTTCCAAAAAAAGTGGACTAACAATCATTTGAAGTTGTCATTTAGATCGTCAAATGATATGATGTTATGATCTTATTTAAACCAATGTAATCACTTACATATATCATCCTCAATATAACTTGGTGCATGCCCTAGTTTAAAAGCCGAAAGTGGTCTTTAGTAGGCCACCAATGATTGAAGTCATCATATATTAAGACCATTACATCACAAAAGACCGTCAGTGCCAAAGAGGTTGTGGTGTAGTGGTTGAGGTAAGCCCCGAAGTCCCAAGGGACCCGGGTTCGATCCCTGCCACCACCATTAATTTTCGCGACATCGCAAATGAGGCCTAGCTTTTAGGCTGATGCACCAGGGTTTTACCCACGCCGATCCAGGGTTTGAGCCTCGGCTCTCCCTCAAGCCCGGAATGGGCCGTATTGGGTGGGGTTTTTCCTTGAAGCTCTCTAACTCTGACGCCAAGTGAACCCGGTTAAGACAACATATCGGCCGGAGTTGAACGAGGACGTCACAACATTCAATGTTCACCTTTCAAAAAAAAAAAGGACCCATTAGTATCACACTCAAGATTAGTGGTGCACAAAACGGTTTTTTAACCCGAACCGGTTTAAAACCGAACCGAACCGGTTTGGTCAACAAAAAGTCAAAACCGGTTTTTTTTAACCCGGACCGGTTTGAGATGGGCCGTTGACCGGGTTTGACCGGTTTAAAACCGGTTTGAAACCAGTTTTTAAGCGATTTTTAAACGGTTCGGTTCGGGTTAAACCGGTTTTAAACCGGCGGTTTGAACCGGTTTGATCTAAACCGGTTCACGACCGGTTCGGGTATCGGTTTGAAACCGGTTTGGGTTTTCAAACCGGTTTTTTTTGTGCATCTCTACTCAAGATGATAAAATGCAAAGTGTCGGTTAAGTTGATTGACGATCAAAACTAAGGTTGAAGCAAATGATTTTTAATAGGGGGCGAATAAGGTTGGATTGGCTCATCAATCATTTTTATTTGTTTTAATTTTAATAAATATTTAATGCATATGTTAAATATGGTTGTATATGAGGGCGTGCCTTGTAGGGACTGGTAAGGTTGCTGTTTTGTGACCTTAAGGTTATAGGTTCGAGTTGTTGGAAACATCCTCCCGTACAAAGTGTAGAGTAAGGCTACGTACATCAGATCATGAAGCGATCCGGCCCTTCCCCAGACCCTTGCTAGGTTATGAATATTAAATTAATTGATAAAATAACATTCTACTTTTAAAATAAAATGTTTCGAAAATTCATAAACAATAATCATTCTTTAACCAAACAACAAATCAATATATGTAACATACATTATATAAATGGTTATTTTGTCGAGTATTAGCATCTTGTTATTAGAATGATATATCTTACGTTTTAAGATTTCTCATTTCTCAAATGTTACCTAACTAGGGGGAACCCGCGCTCCGCGACGGTGTAGTAAATCGCGGTAATGGTTATAAGAGGAAAGATGAAAGTGGCTACAAGCCTACAACCACTAGAGAAAGTGATATTTTGTGTTAAATTCCTGACAAAAATTTATTAATAGACAAATAAAATCGAACAAATCTAATAGAAGTAAAAAAAAAATCAAGCTTATTAAAGAGAACAACAATAGGAATCATTTACTATTTATGGCTTACTGTTTTGTATGTTTATATAATACCTTTGTAATAAGGTTGGAATGAAATCAAAAAGTTTTTGATGAGCCCAAATATAATAAACTATCAATTGGATTAGTATGAAAACCTAGCCCATGTTGTATTAGTATACCTTCTAATTTCTAAATCCAAACAAGTGCTTAGGTAGGACCCGACCCGATAAATACAAATATGCACATAAAAGGATAGACGTAGATAATAAATGATCAATTTTTTATGAATCGGGTTGATTTAGACCATAGTAATGCATGACATAGGGGGTGTTTGGGATTACTTATTGAAACTACTTATTAACTTTTATAAGTTAAAAAGGTGTTTGGGGAAAGTGACATTTGCTACCCTTTTAACTTTTTAAAGAGGGGAAAAGAAGTTTTTGAGAAGTAAGGGGGAACCTACTTCTCAAAACTCTTTATAACTTTTTACAAAAGTTAATAAGGAACTTAAAATAAGTCAAAATTTTACAAACGTTATTTCAATTTGATTTTATGCAAGTTCCATAAGATCGAAAACTATTCGGTTTTTCGGTTTGGTTTATAAAAGTAGGGTAATTATGTTGTTTACTATTATTGATTTATTTCCATTTAATTTACTCCAAAATTTTTCTTATCAAAATTAAGTGCTATATATATTCAGCATCCTATCTAAAAGTGTTTTACTTTTTTTCTCAATGGCAGCATTCTTATACAATTACTATAACTTAAACTGTAATAGAGCAGATCACGAACAAAACTGCAGAGCAACCTAGCAATGTACTTGCTTTATTAAATCTTATGTTTGTTTATTGTATTAATTTCCCTTTTCAATAATTAAAACTTGTGTTCAACTTTTAATTTTGTTTTTGTTGATTTTCAATTATGCATGTAGTCGAAAAATCAGGATATAGAGACAAAATTTGGACTTAATTCAACATATCAAAGACCATTCACACAAGCTGAAATCAAATCATATTCAAGACGATGAAGCTACCAGTCAAAACATGGGTCGAGCTACCAGTCGAGAGTATGTAAATTGGGGTTTCTATGACACCATTAATAAAAATTATAATCATTTCAATTTCATAAGAAATTCCACACTTTTGACTTAAAGAGAAGATTAAAAAAGGAATCTCTTAACACCAGTTTTAGTGTTCCTCTAATGTGTGAGAAGATTATAATCATTTTCGGAGACCCTTTTTGTTCATTTTGTTTTCAGGTACATCATATATATCTAACATTAGATTTGCTTTATAATTATATTTTTCGTTTATTTCTATTTTTATAATTTTACTACTTTTTAGCAGTAGCAATCTGAAAGGAATAAGAAAATTAAATGTATTTCTTGATATCAACTGCAAAAATACATGGCAGATGTCAACTTTTTATTTGAACTAGGATGTTATTTGTGATTCTAAGTGTAAACAGGTTAGGAGAACCATATTTTAAACGGAAAAAAAAAATTGAACTTTCTGCCGAACTGTTCACTGAACGTTCGGTTCGTTTGCAGCACTACTGGAAACATATAGTGTGCGTATGTATTTCAAAATGTTTGAACCGCATTGAACGGTTATTTAAGGCTAGAATCTACATCAAACATTTGTGCATTTGAATATGCATTAAGTGTACCTTCTAGTATTGGAATCTGCAACATCTATTTACCCTGTTAGATGTTCTTATAGAAACTTCAAAGGATCTTTTATTATGGAAAAAATCTGCAACATCTATTGACCCTGTTATATGTTTTATATGATAAATATTGAAGGAAAAGCACCACAGTATAAAACAACATAACACATGATTTAAGTTCAGAGATTACTACACGGAGATGGGTTCCGGCAATGCCTCCGGTGGAGCACCACTGCTGCCATTGAGGACTGTGACATTACCATCAGAATCAACATCAACAATTACAGAATCCCCCTCCTTGATATCGCGTGCCAGCATCTTCTCCGCCATGCTGTCTTCCAATAGCCTCATGATCGCCCGTCTTAACGGCCTTGCACCGTAGCTCGGGTTGTAACCTTCCTCCACAACCCGGTCCCTAAACCGCTCAGTCACTTGAAGCTCAATTTCTTTACCTTTTAGCCTCTCGAAAACTTCCTTCAACATTATATCAGCGATCTCTTTGACTTCCAGTTTGGTCAACTGTCTGAACACGATCATCTCGTCTAATCTGTTCAAGAATTCGGGCCTGAAATATTGTTTTAGTTCTTCGGTCACCAGGCTCTTGATTCTGTTGTAGCTGCTGTCTTTCTCGTCATAGTCTAGGTCAAACCCGATTCTCCGCCCACCTTTCTCGATTACACTGCTACCCACGTTTGAAGTCATGATTAGAAGCGTGTTCTTGAAGTCAACTGTTCGCCCTTTGCTGTCGGTCAACCTTCCGTCTTCAAGGATTTGAAGCATCATGTTGAAGACGTCTGGGTGAGCTTTTTCAATTTCGTCGAATAGGACGACGGTGTAAGGGCGGCGGCGGACCGCCTCAGTTAACTGACCGCCTTCTGTGTAGCCGACGTAACCAGGAGGTGAACCGATGAGCTTAGAGACGGTGTGTCTCTCCATGAACTCACTCATGTCCAGCCGGATCATGGCTTCTTCCGAGCCGAAGTAGTAGGCGGCTAAAGCTTTCGCGAGTTCGGATTTACCGACACCGGTGGGTCCTGAAAAGATGAAACTGGCGATGGGGCGGTTAGGGTTTTTGAGTCCTACACGAGCACGGCGGATGGCACGGCTAATGGCTTTGACCGCTTCATCTTGACCGACGATTCGTGTGTGGAGTGTTTCTTCCATTTTGAGGAGGCGGTCTGATTCGTCTGTAGACACTTTTTCAACCGGTATGCCGGTCCATGATGAGACAATGTGCTGAATGTCCGCTTCAGTTACAGTGGGGCCCTCCTCTCCCGCCTCGGTCTCAGCTTTGCTCATCTCTTTGTTCTTGTCCACAAGAGCGGATATCTGAGTTTTAAGATCCATTTCCCGATCACGCAACTCTCCAGCCTGTCAAGAGTATAAAATTAGCATATTGTGTATAGAAAAAACTAGATGTGACAACATGGGTGGATTGGCTAATAGGTCAAAACAGGTTTGAGTTAAAACTTGGTCGACTCATCCAAATTTTTAGAAACTTCATAGTAAATAACTAGCATGGTAAATCACAAAAACTAAAACTACATTATCTTAAGAATAATCTAATATACTTTGAACTTTCAACACTTAAACCCATTGTCACTTGAGCATTTCACAAAAACACAAGCACGGTACCTTTTAAGTTAATTTTTTGAATTTACCCGTTTAACCCGTTAGAGATAAAACATAACCATGAACCGACCTATTAAAAATCAAAAACAACAAGCATGGTACCTTTTCAAAGTCTTGGCCACGAACTGCTTCATTCTTTTCTTTTGTTATCTGCCTAAGTTCTTTCTCAAGCTCTCTAGCTTCTTCTGGGAGCTGAAGGGCATAGATAACAAATTAATGACTGATTTAAGTAAACCAAACAAAATAAATACACACAGAAATATACATACTTGTGCATGACGAAGTCTAACACGAGAACCCGCTTCATCGATTAAATCAATAGCTTTATCAGGCAGAAAACGGTCACTGCAGGTATATAGATAAATCATCAGAGGCATAACAGGAAGAAAAAGAAAACGATTGTTTATCACGTTACAAAAATATAACTGATGATAATCTGCAAGAAATCAAAAGATAATTAGGCATTGTATTGTTATACCTTATGTACTGATATGACAGCTGGGCAGCAGCTACTAGTGCATCATCGGTGTAACGGAGTTTGTGGTGAATTTCATATCGTTCTCGAAGACCCTGTAAAATCTGTATGGTTTCATCAACTGTGGGCTCGGGCACCTTTACGGGCTGGAACCGTCTTTCTAGTGCTGGGTCTTTCTCAATATGCTTTCGGTACTCATCAAGGGTTGTGGCCCCAATACACTGCACCAATTGATAATCAACACAAAGTTTTGTAAGAATGAATTCATCATTTTAATCATCACGTGCAATCGATAATGACATCTAAGTATTAAGGTTTCCCTTGCCTGTAATTCGCCTCGAGCAAGAGCAGGTTTCAAGATGTTAGCAGCATCAATAGCTCCCTCTGCTGCTCCCGCTCCAATTAATGTATGGACCTCATCAATAAAAAGAATAATTTCATCACTTTGCTTGATTTCCTCCATAAGCTTCTTTAGTCTCTCTTCAAACTCACCACGGTACTTTGTGCCAGCAACAAGTAGACCCATATCCAAAGTTATCACCTGAAAATCAAAAGCATAAATCACAAACAACCTTCTATTTAAAAAGTAAAACAACAAAAAAACCAAACACGCGTGTTTGCAACCCACTTTCTTTCCCTCAATTGTTTCTGGAACATCACCATTAGCAATTCTTTGTGCAAGGCCTTCTGCAATAGCAGTCTTTCCAACACCAGGTTCTCCGATTAAGCAGGGGTTGTTTTTTGTACGACGTCCAAGAATTTGAGTAACTCTTTCAATTTGTGGCTGCCTTCCAACAACAGGATCCAGCTTACCCTACATAGTCAAAGAAACTAATTATAAAACAACAAAAAAAAATTGCTTAAAGAATTAAAGAAGGTACACAACACATATAACAGGCAATAATCACCTCCTCCGCTAGCTTTGTTAAGTTGGTACCATATTCCTCCAGTGTTGGCATCTTGTTACCAGAGGTCCCACCACCAACTCCAGCACCCACGGCTTCTGCACTCTCGCCAACCATCCTGATCACCTACTCAAAGAGTTGAAGATTGGAAACAAAAAAAAACAAAGCACAAATTTTGATAAATAAAATTTAGTTTAAAGTAGTGAGATGAATATATAGTGAAAATTACTTGCCTGTGTGCGAACGTTATTTGGGTCTGCACCTAAATTCTCAAGAACACGAGCGGCTACACCTTCACCCTCTCGAAGCAAACCAAGAAGCAAATGCTCTGATCCAATATAATTATGACCTGAAACAAATCCATGGTGGAAATAAGTTGCTCAGATTTAAATTTATGATGTTTCAACAGCATACGTATTGATTGGACAAGGGGATTACCAAGTTGTCGTGCCTCCTCTAGTGAGAGTTCCAGTACACGTTTGGCACGAGGAGTAAATGGAATCTCTACAGCAACAAATCCACTACCCCTACCAATAATCTTTTCCACCTCAACACGTGCATCTTTCAAATTAATTCCCATTGACTTCAGAACCTTTGCTGCAATGCCAGTGCCCTCACCAATAAGACCTAATAAAATCTGCTCTGTACCCACAAAATTGTGGCCAAGCCTTCTTGCTTCCTCTTGTGCAAGCATAATTACTTTAATAGCCTTCTCAGTGAAGCGTTCAAACATAGCCTTTGGTACAATTCTAGAAGGCTTTGCTTTTCGAATGGAGGTGGCAGCTGCAACTTTTGAGTGGAAATCCTGGCCTCTTTTGACCAAATTGTCCAAAGCATTGGCTCCCCGCAAACCAGAAAAAGTCCTCACCCTCATCGGAGGAGCTTGTAAGCTACACATCATCTTGACTGCTCTTTTTGTATTACCAGATCGCTTTGAACGGACTTTGCTTTCACTTGAAACTGCAGAAGGAAAGCTGGTAGATTGCACCAAAGCCCCTGCCATGATTGCAACCAGAGAATTCTGCCAAAAAAGAAAAAGAAAAAATTTTATCCAGATTTACACACCATATTGCTCTAATATTCGGGAAGATCGATATTAGGGGACAAACATAAGCTAAAATCTAGTTGTTGTAGCATGAAAAAACTTGCAACAGTTCTTCTCAAGGCGTAAATAACATACAAACGCTAAGAAGAAATAGTGGTAAATGTAGAACTTATGCATTAAAAGCATGGAGGCGCTAAAAGAGAATCCATATCTTCTAACAGTATTACCTTTGCACAAAATTCTGATAATGTGTACAATACCATAATTTTGTTAACATGCACAAGCTTCTAACTATGAAAATAAATTTTCTTTAGTAACTATACAAGCTTCCAACTATGGCAATATATCTCCCTTCATGATGAGTGTTTAATAATGCATGAGATAATGCACCAATGCCGTATTATCACGTTCTAATAACAAACTACAAGACCATTGGATAACTCAAGAAAATTTGGGGCATAAGAAAACAAACAAGATCCAGAATTAAATGTTCCTTTAAAATGAATCATTTCTCTTTCAAACAGCTTGTTTCCTAGGTCTACATTACGACCTTATAATTTTGCCTTTAATGTAATCATCTGAAGCAGCAAAAACAACTCATCAATAGAATTATCATATCAAAATAAGATTAAGCAAGAACACAAGCTTCCAGAAAATCATTCAGCTCATCCACATAATCACAAACAACTTGTATATACTAAAAGTTTGGATCGAACACTGAGACGGCGAGATTATCAACGATGCAGCTTCTTCGAGAAAGAACAATTAGATTTATTCACACATCGCTCAAAATTACACAAAAAAACGAATTAATTTCAACAGAAAACAACATAAACACATACTTCAGAGAAAGTGAAATCGAAACCCTAACATAGCAGCGAACATATACGTAAAGCACAGAAAACATACAATTTAGGTATAATTATGTACCTAACACACAGGAACGATATAGAAGAAACGTTTTCCGGTCCGGAAGCGAAGATTCCGGTCAATCGGAAGCTGTCCTGCGGATTGAAGAGATGTGGATGATAACAGGAGGTGGAATCTATATCTTGTTCAAACTACCACGCATTGATTATTTGTACACGCAACTCCATACGGTTCAGGGACTCTCATCCGGTATAACACGAGGATAAAATCACTTGGATTGCTACCGTGACGGGGGGTTCCAGTTATGCTGCATCACGGACCGTTGGATTCTTTATGATTGATCGTTTATGATTACTTTATTGTAAAAACTAGGTTAGGATCCCGTGTATTACACGGGCTAAATAAATGTAATCTTATATACTTAGTAATAAAAAAATTATGTTTTTAAAACTCCGTGTATTACACAAGTTGAATAAAATTTTACGTGATAATTATACATTATTTTTAAGTTCATTTTTAAAACATTTAGCTAAGTATTAATTTTTTTTTATGTAACTGATAAATATTAATTCACATTAAACTTTAGAAACCCGGTGTATTACCCGTGTTAAATAAATGCAATGCTATATATACTTACTAATAAAGATTTACATATTACATATTAATGAAAAACGTTTTATAAAAAAATTATATAAGTCATTATTATTTAATAGGAGAGAGAAAAAATAATTAAAGAAATTGGTATAATTAATAGGAGAGAGAGGCGGGAAAAAAATGTTAAGGATGAATATGAGAATGACATGTGGCACAAAAAACCTTTATTTATTAGTATGTATAGATCCTTTAACTTCATCCTAGTCATTCATTATTTTTGTTGTATTTCTTGTTTATTGTATTTCAGTGAGGGCATTTGAGTAATTTTACTATTAACCTACATCTTGACTCCTTCTCTTAAACTTCACATTCTCTCTCTAAAATCAAAATCCCAGATTCTCTACTCTCTCTCCCTATTATACCAGGAAAAACAAATTACATTTCTCAATTTACATTATTAGTCACAGACCATTAATTACAGATCTAGTGGTCGCAATTTCCAACGGTGCTCGAGAAGTCACGGATCCACTAGTCTTAACTTCTGGCGGTGCTCGAGAAGTCAGATCTAGTGGCGGTTGCCACCAGCGGTGCTCGTAAAACTTCCATCAACCAAATCTGAAGAATGTGTTCTCTCTCTCTCTCCGCCTCTCTCTTTTTCTTCTATTTCTCCTGTTTCAAATGAACGAGTCCATTTTTGAAACTTTTAATCTCAAATGAAAGAAGAAATGGTGGAGGTGATTTGTTTAGAAGTGATTACTATGATGGGTTCATATTTGAAAATTCAATTGATAGTAATCATGAATGTTTATGTATTTCCTGCTTATGGTGGGTTCCTAAGGAAGAAACGTTTTTGACGACTACAAGGTAAGCCTTCATTTTGTTAAGAAATTTTGAGAATAGAATGTAGCTATTTTTTTTAGGAACGAATTGTTTAAAATTGAAAACCCTAATTTCTAGGCAAAGAATTTCTAGGAGTAAATCTTATCTTTGATTCCTGTGAAATTGAGGAAATACTCTAAATAAAATGAGATCAAACCACAACGGTGTTAATGTGACATTTTAGAAAATTGATTAAAAAAAACCTTCTTTTATTTTATATGCTTGGGGATTTGCTTTTTCTTTTATTTTAACCAACTGTTGCTACAAGTCTTTTAATCAATTAAAATGTGATTTTCTACAAATTTGACTCGTGAAATCCCTAATTGTTACTACATGTCCTTTAATGGTGATTTAATTTCAAAACTAGTGTGGACAACAGGAACTGACTCATGTTTTGATTAAAATAAAATAATTTTTGAAAGTTTGATCCACTGGTATACTCGACTCCCAGTTTACAACCCCCAATGTTTGCATATATTTTTTTTTTTGTTTTTAGACATGAACTAGACCATTATATATATAGGGGATTTAATTTCAAATCTTGATCTTTTTTATAGAATTTGAAATTATGGGTTTTTAAAGATAATTAAAATATTGGGTAAATTGATTTTTACACACGTGTAAACTGATTTTTACACATGTGTAAACTGGGTGTTCTTAGCCCTAAACTGGGTGTTCTTTATTTTTGGGTGTTTTATTTCAACTTTTCAAGGTTGTTTTGATCTGAGTTTGCTGTATTTATTGTTTTATGTGTGGAAATTTGTTTTTTATGACGCATTTGATGTTTAATTAGTGTAGACAAGCAATGAGGATCAAAGTATGATAAGAAAATCTAGGTTCAAGATGGTGTAAAAGTAAGGATTTTAAATTATTTGGGTTCAAGATCGAGTTTGAGATCTGGGTTCAATATCTACAGGGTTTGATACACAAGTAAGAGTTTGCTATTGGTTTTTTAGTTTTGTTTACAATAGGTTTTTTATTTTTACACATGTGTATTTTGATTTTACACGCGCCTTTTATTTTTTACACATGTGTAAACTAAATTTACACATGTGTAAAAGAGTGTTTTCCTATGTGTATTTGATTTTACACAATGTAATTATTAGTAATTTTGTTTTTGATTTTGTAAAGATATTTGTGTAATTGGATGTAGTTTTTTTTCTGATTTGTTTATATGTGTTTTTTACTGATTTGTAAAGATATTTAAGTATTTTGATGTAGATTTTTTTTGTTGATGTGTGTATATGGGTTTTACACATATTTAAAAAGGATGTTCTTTAATAGTTTTTGTGTTTATGTTCTAAATTGAATTTACACATTATTTTTTACACATGTGTAAAAAACATATTCTTAAAATCGTTCTTGATTGTTGGGTTCCGGAGAAGGATATAAGAGAGAGAGAGAGAGAGATTTTTATAAAGATTTAATCAAAAAAGAAAAAAGTATAATTACTCTTTTACCCCTCTATTAATTCTACACCACATGTTTTTCTTTTAATTTAAATAAAAAACTTAGATTTACATGTATTGTCTCCAAGTTTGAAAAACTATATTAAGATTCCACATGTTTGTTAAAACGTAACTCTAGTGGTCCCTAGAGTGGATGGAAGTTAAGCTTTCTGTTAAATTTTTTTTAAATGACCACTATGCCCTTTATGTTAAAATACCCACCCCTTCTTCTTCCCCCAACCTCAAGACCACCCCTCTCACCCTCCTCTCTAACGACCACCACCACACCCAAAATCACCAATCATAGACATCTCTAGTGGCCTCATCTTCGTCTTGTGTCTCTCATCGCCCCCAATTGTGGCTATCCCACTCCCCAACGGCCGGCCAGAGAAGCGGCGCGTGACTTCGTATTTTACACCAGCAAATGGAATCACAACCTTTCTTAGGGTTCCAACGTAGCAGAACAAACCCTCATATCGTCGTCGATAACCCTAGCCCCTCCTATTCCCAACAATTTCCGAATATCCCCGTCGATAAGCCAATTGCTTCCAGTTCCTCCGTCGTCATCCTCCTCAACCACTCCAATTCATCCAGGCACAAGCTAAACCGCTGCAAAACCACCCCTTCCATGTCCGTTATGCGTGAAGCCGCAATTGTAAGGGATTGATTATGACAATTGGGATTGAACGTGTTAACAAAACACGATCTACATTCTAGGGATTCAACTTCCAACAGTGTCCTGGAAATAATGAAACAACTTCCATCGTCAGCGGGACACAGGTATAGCAGCCGGAGATATAGAAACCAAAGAGGTCGAAGCAGCCGATCTCCTTATTCTTATAACATGTGATTGATACCCGATTTAGATTATTTTCTCGTTCTTCCGTACTTTATTTTGTTTAGCAGCCAATAGATTCTCAAGTTGTTGGTGTTATGAACTCTCAGTTATGAATTTATGCAATACAACCGGGATGAGTGTTTGATTTTGTGTATTTGGCTGTTTTCAAGTTAACTTTTACTTCAATTGATATTTGGGCGTTTTTTATTAGACATATCTGGTCGGAAAACGGTGGTCTTAGGTGCGATGGTGGTGGTCGCCGAAGAGGAGGTAAGAGGGGTGGTCTTGAGGTTAGGAAGATGAAGGGGTGAGTATTTTAACATAAAGGGTATAGTGGTCATTTTTAAAAACTTAACAGAAAAACTTAACCTCCATCCACTTCAGGGGACCACCAGTGTTTTGTTTCGACAAACCTGTGGACTCTCAATATAGTTTTTCAAACTTGGGGACCATAATTTTAACTTGTGCAAACCACAGGGACCATCCGTGTAATTAACTCAAGTAAATAAGATGTGGTGTTGAAATAAGATCAAAAAATTTGATTTTGACTTTTAATTTTTAGAATTTCAAAACCTGAGAATCAAGATCATCAAAGGCTCTTTGGCCTAGCTGTATCAAGGTGTTGGATAAGGCTTAACCTTTCCATATGATAAGGGTTCAAATCATGTTAGTGACAAAAAAAAAATTTGTAATTTAAGTCGATCAAAAATACCAAATTTGTAATTTTCTTTTCGTTTGTACTCTTAACTAACCTCTGAAACGTAATTCAAAATTATTTCATCTTTTAACTCTTTTAGAAAAAAGAAAGTTAGTTAGAAATCATTTCTATAAAAGTGCATAATATTATATTTATCTAAAAACAATAACATCAAATTTATTAATCTATAAATTCTGATGGATTATGAGTTTAGGGTTTATATGTGACCAAATCATAAAAGAAAAAAATAATAATAATATAATAGTTGTAGCTTAAATTATATATATAACTGATAACGGAGATCAGCCCTAGCCTGCTTGCATCCCTACTCTTCTCGTTAACAAAAGGCAATAACGCTAAGGGAAGGAAGCAATTCTCTCCAAGTCCGCTCAAAAGTTAAAGACAATGCACCATAACCAAGGGCACCTATTATAAAATAAGTCAAACCATAGGACAATCAGACAAGCAAATAGACAAAAAGGAATGGTCATTTTTCACCTATGGAACCTAAGTCAAACACTTTCCATTTTCAAGAACAAAGGGAATATCGAGGAAGACATGAGAGGAAAATGCAGGTGCAGCCACACCCTTTATAGAAGGGCATGGGTCTGCCTTGGTGATAGGAAAGGGCGATGAAGGAATTATAAAGATCGCTTGAAAGGAGTAACCAAACCACCCCGGGTCTAAGAGAACCCATCTTACTCTCCTCTCATTCTTACTTTCCCTAGTTTAATAATCATATCGTTGTACTTTGTAACATAAAGCTTGTCTGAATATATCTAAGGGCAAGCTCTAAGTCTTAATACATTGAACACTTTACATGTTCGTCTTTGGAACAACAAGCGGCGCCCACCATGGGGCATGCTTCGGTTTAGCCACTGAAAGTGTGTCTTCATCCTGATTCACTTTTTTCTTGTTTGTCGTTAGTCGTCTTTGTGCAGGTAAAACGTGTCGAGGGGAAAAGTATCCCATCCTCGAGGAGATGCACTGCGTACACTCCCCAGATTAACTGATAGAAGTATCGGATATGATGGAACTCACTCTAGAAGGGGCCAGGGAACACTTCCCTAAGCTCCAACAGCTAGTAAGCAACCATATCCGAGAACAAAGGCTGAAGGGAGTGGCCATACGTTTGTCATACGATGAGGAAACCCCAAACCCAAAAGAATCAGATCCTTCACGACAGCTGGGCTAACCAATTCTTGTTAAGATAACTAGAGAAGAACTACCATTACAGCAGTTGGCGATCTCCACGCAAGCACCCAACGCAGGAGAAGTTCAACAAGAAGCATCATCCCCGCTCAAAACGCCCACACCAATAATATCACAGAACGCTACTCCCACAACATTACTACTAAGAGAAAGCTCATTTCCTGTAGCACCACTCAACCTCTATCCCACTCAAGGGTTCTTTACGGAGGTCGCCAACTCTACCTTTCCCTTATCTGCACTGCCCCTTTACTATGGAGGATGGTAGGGCATGGGAGGGATCACAACCCCTCCAACATAACACACACACTCGATGGTACAGCCCAACGCGCCCTAACATGAAGGAGGATCTCACTTACCTTCCCACCCCAGGGAAGGATAGCTATTACCTCACCTGAATGCGATGAATTGCTTGATAAACTCCCGAAGCCATACCGACCCAACGATTACACGAAGTTCTCAACAAGGATAGCAGAGTTCATATTCCCTTCGAAAACCAAGATACTAAACAATGTCTAAATGTACGGCGAAACAGGAGATCCCGATGACCACGTCCAGCTATTTTCAGGTGCGGCTTTGGTTGAACAGTGGTCGATGCCCATGTGGTGCCACATATTTTTCCAGACTCTAAGAGGGGAAGCCATGGTATGGTACAAATATCTTCCGAGCGGTAGCATCGACAACTTTGAATATTTATGCAAAGGCTTCCTAGACAAGTTTATGAAACAAATGAAGTGCACAAAGGATCCAATCTCCTTACACTACATAAGGCAAAGAGAAGATGGAGACCTAAGAGAGTTCATGGAATGATATAAAAGGGAGAGCTTCCGGGTAGGATGTCACATGTAACACCTGCTACGAAAATGTCCTAAATTTGACAAAGGTACAAACCACAAGGACTATAAGTGTAATTAACCTATAGATCAAGGTTCAAAAAGTGAAAAACATGAAAAATCAACGGTAACGGACCGTCACGGACGGTAACAATCCGTTACAGGCTGGGCACGCGAACCCTGATGACGCGCCACGTGTCCGGTGACTAATGAACGAACTTTGACGCGTGGAAACCCTATAACGGACCGTCACGCCTGATAACGGTCTGTCACAGCCGCGAAAGCACCAGGGTGCGCCACATATCACTCTGTAACGGACCATCACGCCTGGTAACAGTCCGTCATGCCACAATTTGACCAGACGGTGACACGTGTCAGATGACTCGCAAACCCTAAACTGGTGACGGACCTTCACCACCCGTAACGGTCCGTCACGACTCCTGAATCAGCCCTATAAATAGCTGATCGAATTCAGTTATTTTCTCATCCCAGACTCACCCCTCTCTTCTCAAAGCCTGTTCTAGAGCATCCTTAGGCGACTCCCGACGATCCCGGTTCGATTCACGCTCGTTGTAGTGCCTGGTTTAAGAAGAAACTCTCGAAGAAGAGATTGTACGCTAGAAAGATCAAGTTAGAAGGCTAGCTTTATAATCTTAGAGGCTCATTCCTATAAACCAAGGTGAATACTTTATCTCTTTCAAAGCTTGTGTCAAACATTTACTTTTACGAAAATGGCCAAATAAAGGTTAAGGGAATAATGCTCAACGTTCTTCTACGAACAAAGCATTCAGGCCATAGGTATGCGTAAAACTTGCAAGGGATACACGGGTCTCGGGTGAAATTCCCGGATTGCGGTTGGTGCTTGTCTTATAACAACTTCGGAGGCAAACCTGTCCCTTGTTATAAGACATGACGCTAGTGTATACTGTGGTGCGATTGAATAGGACAGGCCTGCTGTGTCACACCCCGGCCGGCAGCGGATTATACGTCGGGGCTGACGCGGTTGTTCATAAGCATATGATCATCTTTTATTAAATGATAATATTTATTCATCAATTTAAAAGCATCCGTTACAAAGGAAATGGAATATGAAAAGTTCAAGACAAGAAAATATTAAATTTAAACTAGGTCCAAGTCCTAGGTGAGCAAGTAGTGTCCTCAAACAGGTGCACCTGAAACATGTGAGTACACGTCAACTACGAGTAGTTGGTGAGTAACATAGGTTTTGACACCAAACAAAAGTTGAGTAAAAGTATTTGAAATTCAATATGTTCAAAGCATAACTATGGCATAAATGTGAAAACATACAAGGTTCTAAGCGTACAATTCAATCCGTAGTAAATGAAAAACTGGTAAGTACAATCCCACTGATTGTGTTTTGAAAAAAAAATAGTAATATGGTACACACAAAACCCGCCAAGGTTCGTGTTAACTGGAATCGGATTCCCTTATAAATGATCATGTTGGGTACTACCTTAGGCATGGGTAGCAGGTTAATGAATGTACTAGCATGAACACATGTAATAATCACCAAGCAGTTTAACACATAAAGCACATAGTAGTTCGCATGAGAACAATGGTATTGAATATGGTAGGTTAAGTATGTAAACATGTTCCACCCCGAGTATTTGTAAACAATAGTAAAAAGAAAGGGGGCTATGAAACTCACATGAGTTGTGTACTAGTAGTGGATAGTACCACACAAGAATGCAATAGAAAAGCACAAAATTTTGCCTGTGAACCGTCTACGTATGTCCTAGAATTATAAGTATAATAATTAGGGACACATGAGAGATTGTGACGATGATCCGGAAGAGTGAACGTTTCTAATTACGAATAATAAAATAAATAAAATCGTGCGTTCGTACCTTTAAAGTAATGGCTAGAAAAATAATATAACTGTAAATATTATTTTTATGTTCGAAGGATTAATAAAATAATCATTTATATGGCGAGAATAATAAAAAAAAAATATTTACTCTTATTCGGGGATATAAACGTGGGTAAAATAATATATATAGTTATATTATTTATAAGTTTTAAAACGTTACGTGAAGTTTCTAAACGAGGTGAAAGTAATATCTAAATATATATATTATTTTTAATTGGAGTCACGGGTTGAAAATAATGTATACATATTATTTTATTTGAAGTCGTGGTTCGAAAATAATATAAATATATTATTTTAAAAGTGGAGATAATATTAGTTATAAGTTATAAAACCAAACCCTAGCCTACGGTTTGTTTCCGTGGTTAAAACATGTTGATATAATATTATAACAATATAGGATAGGTTTTTATATAACTAATTATAAGCAAAAAGTCCCAAAAAAAGAATGTAGGAGCCCGGACTCGAACCCGGGTCTCTCCCACACATGCACACAGTCTTAACAGTCCTACCCGCTAGGGTATCGCGTTAGGATCCGGTTCCAAATGTTTTATCAAACAAGTGTCAGTGGTATCCCTCCCATACATATACAAGATTGAACCCAGTCCAATACCAATGATTTCGATTACGGTTTGAATTAGGAGTAAAGGGGTTTTGATTACGGGCATAAGCGAACTTGATTACAAGTTTAATTGGAAAACCATCAACTTTTGAATCGTTTAATTCCCGTTTTAGAAACCGAAAACCCTGGATACGAACATCGAATCGAATTACTCAATTTTGATTTTAATACCTGTTGAAAACATAGGGCTTTTGATGATTTGGGTGTTGCGAAACTACTGATATGGTTTAATTTGGTTTAGGTTGTGTCTAGGATCAAAAGCCCCAAACCTGATTATGAACAACCCCTAGTTTGAGAGTCATGAATAAGTCGATGATTTGATACCCAATTACTATGGGGCTTTCGTTAAGCAGATAATTCCGAGTCTAAAGGTGTGGGTTAATTGGATTTAGACAGGGTCAAAGGTGGACATCGATTAAACCCGATATAACCAAAACCCTAGAAAATGTTCTTGGTCGATTTGATGTTATAAGCCCTAATTGTCATAGGTCTTTCATTCTAGAGGTAAAAACGAATCTAAAGGTAGGTTTATTTACCAGATTAGTTCTCGAATTAATGGTGTATGAGTAAAACAGGTGCCGACTATGAGTGGCTTGGTCTCCGGCGATCCTAACTGCTTCTCCGGTCGAATTGGTGTGTGGGATTTCTTCTGAGATGCTCAATTAAGGTGCGCAGGGCGTTTGCTCGTGAATTCGTGAATGAATTTAATGGTGTTTGTCCAAGATGTCGACGGTTACGGGCTTAATGGCCATAATTGGCTATTAATCTGTTTAATTCGCTAATGATGATGTTTAATTCGATAGTTAAGGTCGTTAATGTCCGAATTCATGTAGTTTCAATTTCAATTTCAACCAAAAACGATCATGGGAATCAAAGTCATACGGTTTGACTTTCAAAAGTCAAACATAATCAAGAATGGGTTAATATCAGGTTTAGTCCCTGTAGTTTCATGTTTTAGAGTTTTGAACTTGGCAGAACTGATCCTTAGGGTTTGAGTTGAGTTAACTTGGTTAAGGACTTGTTAGTTTGACTTATTAAAAGTCAACAGGAACCGAATTCTTCAATTTTGACTTTTGTAAACATATATATATATATATATATATATATATATATATGTATATTTATTTATATCATAAGATAATGATAATTATGTAACCTTTACATAATATTTATTTCTCTTGAATTTGAAATAATTGCACCCGATATATGTATGCATGAGTTATATTGAATAATAGTATACTTTCATAAATGCAAAATAATGAAATTACACACGTCAGAAAAGTTAAAACAAATGCGGGAATTTCCTGGGGATTACATGCTGAATGTGTGGATTGAACATAAAGTTGTGATTATGAAGTCATGCTTGTTTGCGCCAAATGATTTTAAATGTCAAGATAATTGTATTCACCGGCGTTCGCGCTAACGTTTTATTTTCAAAATGTTCTCAGTTAATGTAATAGAATATGATGAAAATGGGGATTCGGGCAGACATAAGATCTGACCCAAGAAAAATGAAAATGATAACTTATACGTAGGATTCTCAAGCCTCGTATAAAGGAAATCCTAAAGAAAAGAAAAGGGAGATAGGACCGGGGGATTGATCAACCCTGGATAATACTATTTCCGGTGGCTTAAACTTGTCCATAGAAGACGAGAGATGTATGTGATTTCAAACTCTGTTTTGTAATAAAAAATAAAAAGGGTATTTAAATCCCTATGTTTATAAAATATATACAAGACTTTTTGTTTTCAACTGAGCCTTGATATTTATAAATACAACCCTTGAGGTTGAAACAAATGATGAAACGATCCTTTTGAAAAAGACTTCCGCTGTATTTATAAAAAAAACTTTGAAATCAAAGCAGGTGATACCAATCGAGGTCGCACGCGTCCATGGGGTGCCTGGGGCGGGGTGTGACAAAGGTTGGTATCAGAGCCATATGTTTTAGCGAATTAGATACATGGATATAGTATCTAGGCTTCAACCATTAATGCTTTTAAGATAAGAAAAAAAAAGGTAACCTTCTGACCGGTATGTACTTATCTGACAAACGGAATGTTCTGTCTAAAGAAAGAGCGGTGTATAAATCTCTCCTATATCCATCGCTCTTACCTGGGAATATCTCTGTTGGAGGTACTACTCTGGAAAGATAACTATCCTTGTAGAGCTTTAGTTAAGATAAAGATATTGGCCTTAGTATCTAAGTCTTGACCAAAATAAGATAAGTACTAATATTTTAAGATTGCAGATGTCTGGAGATATATCTGTACCTGTTTATATGACCCCAATCGTCCAATTAAACAAGAGTCACATGAGTATCATCCCTTAGGATATCGATTGAACCCTATCTCTTCGCCCTACTATAACAATGATCCATTTGCCATTATCCCTAATAACAACTCTCCCGAATACCACCCTCAATCTTATAACTCTTCTAGTCAATGGATGGAGGCTGGTTCTAACTTCAACAACAGGAATACGAATATCCAACAACTGCAAGGAAACAATGAAGCTGAATCAAGTTATATCCAACAGAATAATTCAACAGAAGATGATCCATCTGAATAATCCCATCAATATGAACCTGTTTCGGAAAACCCTGAAGATTATCCGTTCAATAATCTTGTTTCAAATAGTTCCGACTATCACTCTTATAATTCTGAAACTCTTGTTTTATATGATCCCTATATGTTTCCGGAACCTCCATATGATGGCCCTTTCAAAGAGTATTTCTAATCTCCTCCAGAATACCAAAATGCTTATAATGATATTATAATGGGACTCCGTAAGCCCCCGCCTAAATATGGTTATGCGGAAAGTATGCCCTCTTCTCCTATCGAATGTTTAGACCGTTCGTTGCACCAAACGGATGAAGTAACAAGAAAGAAGATAATGGACAAAGCAAGAACCAAATTTTATAGGCAACAAGTATATGAATATGGAGAAGACTTGATGACTCTTGGAAAAAAAACTTATGAAAGATTAGAATCATTTTTTTTTTGTATTTTGTAATATATTTCTATAATAATAAAATATTTTTTTGTTTATTTTTCAGAATGGTCAGAAAAGGCAAGAGTCCTAGCTTTATTCGTAAATTTGCTCCAGCTAGTTATCATGAATGAAAAACCGATGAAACAACTATAGAAAATAATTAGGAAACTGAAAGTTCAATATTTAGAAGCCTCGGAGAAATAGGAAACCCTAGTGTTCCCTATAATCCTTCTATACGTTTTCATTCTGCTCCTACCGCTGGAAGTTATATTGTCACCCCATTATATTCCCGAAATTTTCATGAGGGATATGCCGATATGCCTTATGAGTGAGAATAATCCTAAAAAAGAAGAACGTCCTGACTATAATATACCTTACGTTCCATACTATGAGACGATTCCCATCCCTGCTCCTCATATAAATGAGAATGCATCGGGAAGTGAAAGGGAACGAATGTTGCTAAACAAAATAGATGAATTGGAACGAGAGAAAGCTGAAGTTGAAACTCGAAATGCTTTGCTAATACAAGCTCTTGAAGAAAAGAATTTTAGAAATTTCTAGGAACAATAATTTCTATATGTATCATCTTCTGTAATATATTCTTATCAATAAAAAGGTTTTGTGTTGATTCCAATCTCATTTCTATATAGTATGTCAAAAAATACCGGACCTTCACATAACACTAGAGGAAAGAAGAAACAGACGACAATTGAAAATACTGCTATTGAATCCCGAAAAGAACTCCATAAGATGATTGCAGAAGGAATCAAGGATTCCCTTCTGATGATCTTTACTGAAATAGAGAAGAGGCAAGCTGATAAACTATCTACTCATCCATAAAATCTAAAATCTATCCATTCTCAACCTACCCATACAATTACTCAATCCAAACCTATTACTCTGAAACCCGAAGGTTCCGCAACCCATACAACCGAGAAGACTGGGAAAGAAGAATATTACCATAACTCTTATGAAGATGAGAGTATGGGTAATAACTATGGTCATATAGAGAAGAAGAGGAAAGTAGTTGGCTGTACTTACAAGATGTTTCAGGACTGCAAGCCATATAACTTCTCTGGGAGAGAAGGAGGAATTGCCACATTGAGGTGGATAGAAAAGACTGAATCAGTGCTTGCTATCAGCAAATGTGCTGAAAAAGACAAGGTTCTTTATGTCTCGAACTTATTCAAAGACCAAGCATTAGAATGGTGGAACAATATTATTGCTGCCAAAGGAAGAGAAGCAGCCTATACAATGGGATGGAGTCCTTTCAAAACCGAAGTAGAAAAGAAGTACGTTCCCTAGAATGAAAGGGAATAGATAGAAGGAAAATTCTTAAGTCTTAAGATGATAGGAACAAATCATCAGGAGTATTCCACCAAACTCCTTGAATATGCTAGAATAGTTCCACATCTTGCTACCCCTGAATCAAACCTGATAAAGCGTTATATTTGGGGTTTGATTGGAGAAATACTCGACATGGTCAAAGTTGCAAATTGTGAAAATCTTGATGATGCTATGGATTTGGGAGCATCATTAACCAGCAGTCTGATCAGGAACCAAAAAGAAGGAAAGAAGAAGAAGGAAGTAGCTGGGCAAGGCCCAAGCAGATCCAAGAAATCAACCTTTATTTTCCGAAATAACAATTCTTCCATTCATGAATGTCCAAAATGCAAGAAGAGGCATTTAGGACAATGTTGATCTGGACCATATTGCAGCTTGTGCAAGATGTCTGGACATAAAACGGAAAATTGTTATAAAAAGAAGCCGATCACTTGCTTTGAGTGTGGTGAAGCTAGCCACATCAAAATCAATTGTCCCAAATTGAAGAAACCTGATAGGACAGGTCCAAAACCTGCAGATGGAGTAAAGAAGAATGCGCGAGCATTCGTTCTCCATACTCATGAAGCAGCAGTTATGCCCGATGTCATTACAGGTACATTTCTTGTTAACGATATTTACGCTCGAGTTTTGTTTGACACTAGTGCAAACCAAAGTTTTATAGATCATAGATTTTGTAGACTTTTAAATAAAACTCTAGCTAAATTAGACAAGAAATACGTGGTAGAAATTGCCATCGGGGACCTAGTCCAAATCTCTGAAATCCTAAACGATTGTAATATCACACTATCATGACATGTTATTCCTTTACAATTGTTGCCAATGACTTTGGCAGGTTTTGACATTGCTATATGAATGGATTGGTTAGCCTCTAACCAAGCCCGTATCATGTGTGATAAGAAAGCTATAGAACTTCGTTCAAATGGCAAAATCTTGACTATAAATGGTAATAAATTATCCAACTCTTTTGGAATAATTTCCATGTTAAAAGCCACAATTTATTTACAAAAAGGATGCTTAGCATACCTCGTATCTGTAACCACCGACACTACCGGTTGTAGCTGAATTTCCTGATGTTTTCCCTAACGAACTGCATGGAATTCCACCTGAAAGAGAAGTGGAATTCATAATTAATCTAGTACTCGGTACGGCACCAATTGCCAAAGCCCCGTACAGATTAGCTCCAACGGAGATGGAAGAATTAAAGAAACAGTTGGATGCATTGCTCGAAAAAGGATTCGTAAAACCAAGCTCGTCACCTTGGGGAGCTCTGGTCTTGTTCGTTAAAAAGAAAGACGGTTCAATGCGCATGTGCATTGATTATCGTGAGCTGAATAAAGTCACGATTAAGAACCGTTATCGACCCCTAGAATCGATGATTTCTTTAATCAACTCAAGGGAGATCGATGCTTTTCAAAAATCGACCTTCGTTCTGGCTATCATCACTTAAAATTCCAGGAAGAAGATATTCCCAAAACTGCCTTCAGAACTCGGTATGGTCATTATGAGTTCACGGTAATGCCGTTTGGACTTACTAATTTACCAGCAGATTTCATGGATATGATGAATCGAGTTTGCAAACCTTACTTGGACAAATTCATTATCGTATTTATTGACGATATCTTTATCTACTCCAAGAGTAAGGAAGATCATGCTAATCATTTGAAAATCTTGCTTGAACTCTTGAGAAATGAAAAGCTTTATGCTAAATTCTCAAAATGCGAGTTCTGGTTATCAGAAGTTCAATTCCTTGGACATGTCATTAACGTCGATGGCATCCAAGTTAACCCGGTTAAAATTGAGGCTATATCTAAATGGGAAATCCTGAAGTCACCAACCGAAGTTCGTAGTTTTCTCGGTTTGGTTGGTTACTATCGAAGATTTATCCAAGATTTTTCTCGAATTGTTGTTCCATTAACTTCTCTGACTCGCAAATCAGTTAAGTATGAATGGGGACCTAAGCAATCCGAAGCTTTCAAAACTCTGAAGCAGAAACTGACCCAAGCACCCATACTGGTTTTGCCATATAGAAACGAAGGCTTTTTAGTATATTGTGATGCTTCACACACCGCCTTTGGTTGTATGTTAATGTAAGGAAGCAAAGTTATTGCTTATGCTTCTTGACAATTAAAAACTCATGAAAAGAATTATACGACTCATGATTTATAATTAGGCGCCATAATATTCGCATTAAATTTATGGAGGCACTATCTATATGGAGTCAAATTCACTGTATTCACTGATCATAAAAGCCTAAGGTATATATTCAGTCAGAAAGAACTGAATATGAGGCAAAGACGTTGGATGGAAGTCCTAAATGATTACGATTGCGAAATTTGTTATCATGGAGGAAAGGCTAATGTTGTAGGTGACGCCTTAAGTAGAAAAGAACATGAGAAACCTAAACTAGTTCGTGCTTTAAGACTCGATCTCTAAATCGATCTTATCACTCGTATTAAGGAATCTCAGAAACTTGCTTTGCAAGAACCCAACCTTGAGAAGGAAGGATTGGGAGTAATGATCGACCAATTGGTCAAGGGTAATGATGAAATTTTTAGAATGAATAAAATAATTTGGGTTCCTATTTATGGAAACGTACGTGAATAAATTATTGAAGAAGGCCACAAATCTAAATACACCATGCATCCTGGAAACGATAAAATGTACAAAAACCTAAAAGCCAATTATTGGTGGATAGGAATGAAGAAACACATCGCTATCTATGTTGCAAAGTGTTTAACATCTTCCCAAGTAAAAGCTGAACACCAAAAGCCTTCTGGCTTATTACAGCAACTTGAAATTCCTGTATGGAAATGGAAAACGATAACCATGGATTTCATTACTAAACTTCCCCGAACCAGTCATGGGAATGATACAATCTGAGTTATTGTTGACAAACTTACTAAATCTGCTCATTTCCTTCCCATGAAAGAAACGTTCAGCATGGATAAGTTGGCACAGTTATATGCTAACGAAATTGTATCATTACATGGTGTGCCACTATCTATCGTGTTAGATAGAGATAGTAGATCTACATCTCAATTCTAGCAAAATTTTCAAAAAGCTCTAGTAACAAAAATGAATCTTGGAGGAAGCTGGAGGAAGCTGGGATGACCACTTACCTCTAATGGAATTCTCCTACAATAATAGCTATCATACAAGTATACAGGCCACTCCTTTTGAAGCCTTATACGATCGTAAATGTTGAACTCCGATTTGTTTGTCCGAAATAGGAGAAAATCAGTTATCCGGACCTGAAATAGTCCTGAAAACGACTGAGAAAGTTATTCAAATAAAAAATAGATTGAAAACGGCTCGTGATCGTCAAAAGAGTTATGCTGATAAGAGACGAAAGCCATTAGAATTCAACGTCGGTGATAACGTTCTATTGAAAGTTTCACCATGGAAAGGCGTCATAAGATTTGGAAAGAAAGGAAAATTAAGTTCTAGATTAGTAGGACCATTCAAAATCTTGAAAAAAGTTGGGCCTGTGGCCTATCAACTCGAATTACCAGAAGAAATGAATGGGATACACGATGTATTCCATGTGTCAAATCTACGCAAGTGTTTGGCAGATAAATCTCTGATAATGCCCCTACAAGATGTAGAGGTAGATGAAAAATAAAGATTTGTGGAGCAACCTCTGCAAATCGAGGACAGGCAGGAAAAGAAATTTAAAAGAAAGAAATTGTAGGTCCCGGGAGCCTCGTCGCGCAGCGGATAATAACACAATCTGTTCTGTGATTTGTGTGGGAACAAAGAGACTAGACAGAGAAACACGAACAAAGATAAAAGACGATGAAACGAAACGTAATCCATAACAAAGAAGTCATCCCGTATTACAGACTACATACCGAAGGAACACACATCTCTCATCTACGCTCACGGTCCAGGGGTCGGGAGAGCTCTTCCCGACCCGGATAAACCTAGTTCCAGAGTTCCACCTACAAATGAAGACAAGTCTTCTATTTATAGGGGCAGGAACACTTCCTGCGTACTTGACAAGTACGCAAGGCAAAAGCCTTGCGTACTTACTAAGTACGCATGGTTTGGTCATGCGTACTTGATAAGTACGCAAGGCAAAAGCCTTGCGTACTTACTAAGTACGCAGGACCAAACTGGTGTGCGGGCTAAGTACTCAGTAACACCCTCCTACGTACTAGCCACGTACACCGATACATAGAATTTAATCTATAGTTACAAAACATGCTTCTACAAACTCCCTCTTAACTATAGCATCAAATTCTATCTATCTCTAACACTGATATACATCAGTTTACAAAGAATGTCCTAACAGACTCCCTCTAAACTAATGACATCAAGTGTCTTCTGGCGAGACTTGATCTTCTGGCATTCCACTTGAGATCTTCAAATCTTCAAACTTCAGTCTTCAGTTGCCGAGTGATGACAAACCCGACTCCCTCTAACTGTAGCTTTCATTGTAGACCAAACCAAGTGCTTCAATAAGAACCAACTAACCCAACACAACTCATTGTAGTTCATCCTCTCAGCAGTAGCAACCTCCACCCTGACTTAGACTTCTGAGTCTGACAATGTCTTCCTAAACAGGTAACAATAGTAGACTAAGACAGCTCCAAATCAGCTGGCATATGATAGAGAGTTTGAGTTTCCAATAACCTGCATCAAACTAATCAGCTCTCATAGGAATTCCAGTAAGATAAACTTAAGTCTTCAACCAGATGTGTCCAACTCTATCTTGTATCTTCACGAGTCAACCAAATTCCCGAAGATGTTCATTTTCAATATCCCCTTTCAGTTTAAGCTCCATCTGACTAGACCAGAAAAAAGGGTATGTTTCCTATCCCATCAGCCAATGATAAAAGGTTCCATCTTCAACTAATAATCCAACGAATATCCAGCTTCATCTTGAAGACACATGATAGAATCAAACACGATAAATATAGTTTACACGAGAAATCACGGTTGAGATCCATGTTACGTCAAAGAGGTATATATATATAGGAAGTACCAACGGCTTTTCCACCACCTCTTTAATATCTCATGAATACTAGATTTTATCCCCCTCATTTCTCTGTAAACTATGACCAGCTTCATCATTACTCCACTCAAATCCTCAAAAAGTACAACTAGCCAACTCCAGGATTTTATTCTTTATTCCTTTGCAAAGATCCAAAACAGCAAATCCTTGGGTTCAAGTTGTTCCAGTATTCATCCCCTATTAAAGAAGTATCCGAGGACACTCGTAGCCTACATATTCAGGTTTGAATACCTAAACAAGATGATTCTTTTTCCGAAAGACCCAAAGCAGCCACATCTTCACAAATAGAACGAGACCTTTAGCCGATGACGACCCAATTGCTCCCATTAGTTCAGCATTCATACCCTATTAAATAAGTATCCCGGATACTCGTAGCCTACATTTTCAGGTATGGACCTTTAAACAATGTATGACAAGTGGTATCATCCAACAAAAATCTCGTTCGTGTTTCGCCAAGCCACATCGTATACAAATTCTGGTCCGGAAAAACCAAAATTACTATCTTCTCAAGAATGGGGCGAAACACGTGTACAAATGATCACACAAAATTTTGGACAAGAAAGGTTTTCCTTGTCCAAAATTTTTTTTTTTTTTAATCACAGAGGCTAGTCCATGCGTACTTAGTAAATACGCATATGTAGGGTGTTGCTGCGTATTTAGTAAGTTCGCAAAGCCAAGTACTCATGCGTACTTGCTAAGTGCGCAGAGAAATGCTCTTGCGTACTTAGCTAAGTACGCAGGTCACTTCTCATGCGTACTTACTAAGTACGTAGGGCTAACCCATGCGTACTTAGCAAATACGCAGAAAAGGTGATTCTGCGTACTTGTTCAGTACAGCAGTGTTCTTGACGGATCTTGAGGAGAATGCTCGAAAAGTGACGGATCTGAGAAATTAATGCTTCCAAAAGCTTCGAAAACATCATCTAACAAACCCTTAGCCTTCCAAACACCAAATGAAGTGATAACAAACTCGATTTTAAGGATTTTAGGTTACGAACTAGTTTTGCTCAAAACCCTAAAAAATCGAAACTGGAACACAAATCAGCGAACACCGAGGCTCTGATACCACTTGTAGGTCCCGGGAGCCTCGTCGCGCAGCGGAAATAACACGATCTGTTCTGCGATTTGTGTGGGAACAAAGAGACTAGACAGAGAAACACGAACAAAGACAAAAGACGATGAAACGAAACGTAATCCATAACAAAGAAGTCATCCCGTATTACAGACTACATACCGAAGGAACACACATCTCTCATCTAAGCTCACGGTCCAGGGGTCAGGAGAGCTCTTCCCGACCCGGATCAACCTAGTTCCAGAGTTCCACCTACAAATGAAGACAAGTCTTCTATTTATAGGGGCAGGAACACTTCCTGCGTACTTGACAAGTACGCAAGGCAAAAGCCTTGCGTACTTACTAAGTACGCATGGTTTGGTCATGCGTACTTGACAAGTATGCAAGGCAAAAGCCTTGCGTACTTACTAAGTACGCAGGACCAAAATGGTGTGCGGGCTAAGTACTCAGGAACACCCTCCTGCGTACTAGCCACGTACACCGATACATAGAATTTAATCTATAGTTACAAAACATGAATCTACAGAAATTGATGGTCGTGAAAGTAAAATGGAACTCCAGACGTAGACCTGAGTACACATGGGAACTGTAGTTTGAAATGAAAAAGAAATATCCTCACTTGTTCGGATGATCTCGAGGACGAGATTAAAACAAGTTGGGGAGGATGTAACACCTGCCACGAAAATGTCCTAAATTTGACAAAGGTACAAACCATAAGGACTATAAGTGTAATTAACCTATAGATCAAGGTTCAAAAAGCGAAAAACATGAAAAATCAACGGTAACGGACCGTCACGGACGGTAATAGTCCGTTACAGGCTGGGCACGCGAACCTTGATGACGCGCCATGTGTCCGGTGACTAATAAACGAATTCTGAAGCGTGGAAACCCTATAACGGACCGTCACGCCTGGTAACGGTCTGTCACAGCCGCGAAAGCACCAGTGTGCGCCACGTATCACTCCGTAACGGATCGTCACGCCTGGTAATAGTCCGTCACGCCACAATTTGACCAAACGGTGACACGTGTCTGATGACTCGCAAACTCTAAACTAGTGACGGACCGTCACCACCCGTAACGGTCTGTCACAACTCCTGAATCAGCCCTATAAATAGCTGATCGAATTCAGTTGTTTTCTCATCCCAAACTCACTTCTTTCTTCTCAAAGCATGTTCTAGAGCATCCTTAGGAGACTCTCGACGGTCCCGATTCGATTCCTACTCGTTGTAGTGCCTGGTTTAAGAAGAAACTCTCGAAGAAGTGCTGGTACGCTAGAAAGATCAAGTTAGAAGGCTAGCTTTATAATCTTAGAGGCTCATTCCTATAAACCAAGGTGGATACTTTATCTCTTTCAAAGCTCGTTTACTTTTACGAAAATGGCCAAATAAAGGTTAAGGGAATAATTCTCGATGTTCTTCTACGAACAAAGCATTCAGGCCATAGGTATGCGTAAAACTTGTAATGGATACACGGGTCTCGGGTGAAGTTCCCGGATTACGGCCGGTGCTTGTCTTATAACAAATTCGGAGGCAAACCTGTCCCTTGTTAGAAGACATGACGCCAGTGTATACTGTGGTGCGATTGAACAGGACGGGTCTGCTGAATGTGTGGATTGAACATAAAGTTGTGATTATGAACTAATGCTTGTTTGCGCCAAATGATTTTAAATGTCAAGATAATTGTATTCACCAGCGTTCGCGCTGACGTTTTATTTTCAAAGTGTTTTCAGGTAACGAATAGAATATGATGAAAATGGGTATTCGGGCAGACATAAGATCTGACCCGAGAAAAATGAAAAGGATAACTTATACGTAGGATTTTCAGGCCTCGTATAAAGGAAATCCTAAAGAAAAGAAAAAGGAGATAGGACCGGGGGATTGATCAACCCTGGATAATACTATTTCTGGTGGCTTAAACTTGTCCATAGGAGACAAGAGATGTATTTGATTTCAAACTATGTTTTGTAATAAAAAAAATAAAAAGGGTATTTAAATCTCTATGTTTATAAAATAGGTACAAGACTTTTTTGTTTTCAACTGAGTCTTGATATTTATAAATACAACCCTTGAGGTTGGAACAAATGATGAAACGATCCTTTTGAAAAAGACTTCCGCTGTATTTATAAAAAAACTTTGAAATCAAAACAGGTGATACCAATCGAGGTCGCACGCGTCCAGGGGGTGCCTGGGGCGGGGTGTGACAAAACCCCGCTATAGCGGAAACGCGAGGCGCAATTGATAAGGAACCATAACAACATTGCTTATATAGAAATACTTAATTACTTTCATAACATCACCAAAATACGACTACAACGTTTAAAGCCTAGAGGCGGCTACATAATTGTTTCAAAATAAAATTTTAACAAGACAATAAAAAGACAACAACAAAAGTCTTCAATTAAAATCTCTAGCAAGGTTTCCATCATGCTTGCTCATTTCCAAAAAAACATGCTAGAAAACGTCAACTAATAATAGTTGGTGAGCTCGCAGGTTTGAGACACAAATATATAATTGCATATTTTACACACAAACAGGATATAACTACAATGAGCCCACAAACAAAGCTCGACTTACTTGTTCGCCCCTACAGATGCCATATCACAAAACATCTAAAATCAAATGGATAATATACATTTACAAGACATGATAGTTAAACAGTTTCAGCACGACGTATCACCCACAGACGGATGGTCAGTCGGAGAGGACCATCCAAACGTTGGAGGATATGCTTCGCACATGCATTATAGATTTTGGTGGCAGTTGGGATAGTCATCTACCCCTGGCAGAATTCTTCTACAACAACAGTTACCGCCGCCTTACGAAATGTTGTACGGTAGAAGATGTCGAACCCCGGTCTGTTGGGGGAGATAGGGAAAAAAGAGGTAGGAAGTTTAGAGGTAGTCACAGCAACCTCTGTGAAGTTTGATCAAATTAAGGCTCGAATGAAAGCAGCACAAGATCGTCAGAAGTCTTACGCAGACAAGAGACGGATACCTAAAGAGTTCAATGTCAGGGATCATGTGTTGTTGAAGGTATCTCCCTGGAAAGGGATAATTCGATTCAGGAAAAGGGAAAAATTAAGTCTGAGGTTCGTAAGACCATTCAAAATATTGGCAAGGGTTGGTGAAGTTGCTTACAGGCTAGAATTACCTGATGAGTTGAGTGGAATCCACCCTACCTTCCACGTATCACACTTTTGTAAGTATTTAGTTGACGAATCAGCGCACGTGCCACTTTACGACATCGAGGTAGATAATAGCCTCAATTACATTGACCATACTAGACAGAAAAGAGAAGCGGTTGCGGAATAAATTAATCCAATTGGTTAAGGTACAATGGAAACATCGTAAAGGATCAGAAGCTACTTGGGAAACCGAGTTAGAATTGAAGGAGTCGCATCCCATCTGTTTGACTTATGACAGGTTTCGAGCAAGAAACCTTTCGTAAGGGGGGTAGATTTGTAACATCCCGAAATTTACATCAAATGAATAAAGCGGATTGCAAGTTAAAGAGATCTAAGAGGGAATAAGAATAGCGGGCCTTGGGAAGGGGTTGGGAAAACACAAGGAAGAGGAGTAGGGTAAAACCCTACTCACCTCTCCACCATCTCATTCATCATCTTCCCAATTTGAGATCTAGAGAGAGAAAGTAGAAAGAACGCTTGAAGATCACCATTGTTGGCCTTTATCTCGTGCCAAGGTTCATTGCTGGAGTTTGCTAGAGGTTGGAGAAGTGGGAATCAAGTATCAACAGGTAACAAACGACCTCATATCTGTTCGAAATGGGTTTTAGGGTTTTCATGAGCTTTTAAGATAAAGATCGGATTTTTTACGTATAAAAGGGGGAATAAAGTATAGATCTAGCTTCATGGAAGCTAGATAGAAGTTTTAGACGTAAAATATTTTAGTTTTAGATCAAAAACCAACCTGTTTGAATGTGATTTTCTTGAGTCGACACTCAAGAGTCGGCACCTGCAATGTGCCGACCCTCAGCGAGGAAGAAGAAGAAGAAGGGAGAGCCGACTCTCAAAGAGTCGACGAGAATCGACCCTCAAAGAGCTGACCTTCCTAACACAAGTCCTGAACGCAAGTTCAGGCGACACTCGAGTGTCACAGCCGATACTCCTGGACGACTCTCAAGAGTCGCTGGCGACTGTCTCGGCCGACACTCAATTGTTTTGAGCAATACTCCCGACTGAATCTCAAGGTTCGTTGGCCAGTGTCTCGGCCGACACTCTAGTGTCGCTAGTCATAGTTCTGGCTGACTCTTGTACAAAATGAAAGAATCCACGTCTTGACTTATGTACAGATCGGTCTACGCGTTAGCAATAGAGAGGACGTTAGATACAAGTTGAATGCCATAGTCAGGTGAGTTCTTATTGCCCTTTTCCCTAACGGTTTTGACTGGCATGCATACTGTTAAAGAGATAGTTTTGAAAGTTAAAGTATATTTTTATAAGAATTATATGTTTTTATAAAAATGAAAGAGAAAGTGTTAAAGAGTAAGTACTATCTTTAAAACATGTTTTAAAGAAAGTAAAAAGGCTAAAGTAAAGAAGGTTAAAGGAGCTATATCTCGGTACAGCTCGATAGTGACAGTGACAGTGACAAGTGTCATATTAAATGCTTATATATTAATATGTGTTATTTGTCTATGTGAAAGTTTATATGATTGCATTATATTCCATGTAGTAGTGTAATTGCATTGCATAGTAGCAAGTCCTGCAGGCATGATAAAGTAGAAGTCTCACCCTGAGGTGTGAGCAATGCTCAAGGAGTCTTACCCTGAGGTGTAAGCAATGCTAAAGGAGTCTTGCACTGAAGTGCAAGCGAGAAAGAAAGTCCCACCATGAGGTGTGGGCAGCGCTAAAGTAAAAGTCTTACCCTGAGGTGTAAGCGAGAACTGGATCTGGTCCTCGGATCATGATCCATATGTGATAGTTAAAGTATGTGAAAGTCACTTGTCATGTATAAGTGAAATGATGGTCGGAAAGAGTAAAGGAGGACACCCTAATGGGTTTTCTCAAAGTAAAGTTTTAATGAAAGATAGTGAGGTAACAGTTTGATAATTGTAACGTTGTAAAGTTTTAAAGTAAAGATAAAGTGATTTAAAGATAAAGAAAGAAAGGCTTATTTTATTTTCATAAAACTAAGCTATATAAAGAAAGTTTTCAGTTTAAAAGTAAAGATAGAACTCACCAGCGTTAGCTGACCTTTAGTATGCATTAAAGGTAGTAAGAGAAAGCAAAGTTAAAGGAACCGTGAGGGCTGGATAGCATGGACATCGGGTTGCTGAGTTGAAGACTGATATTTCCATTCCTGATAGTTTTTGTTAAACAATGTTTAATTATTGTTTATGAGTTGAATGTTTGAGACAAGACTTCCGCTGTAATAGATTATGATTAACAGTTTAAGAGCTATGTTATCATGTTTTGTGCCAACTAAGAGATGTACCCGGTTTGGGGTGTTTCACATGGAGTACTGGTCTCAATTGTCTCCAACAGTGTTACACGTTTTTTGAAGAAGTTTCACGAAGAGATGGGAATGAAGTTATTGATAAGCCCGACATATCATCCACAACCCGATGGTCAAAGCGAGAAAACGATACGGACTCTCGAATATATGTTGCGTGCTTGTATAAATGATTTCGAAGGAAGTTGGGATATTCATCTGTTGTTAGAAGAATTCACGTACAATAATAGCTAACATTTAAGTATTGGTATGCCACCATACGAAATGCTATATGGCAGGAGATGCAGAACTCCCGTGTGTTGGGGAGAAGTCGGACAGAAAGAATTAGGAAGCAAAGAAATTGTTCAGACAACAGCTGAAAAGCTTGACCTGGTCAAAACTCGTTTAAAAGCTGCCCAAGACAGACAAAAATCATATGTAGATAAATGACGCAGACTAATAGAATTCCAAGTTGGAGATTACATTTTGCTAAAAGTATCTCCTTAGAAAGGTTTGATTCGATTCAAGAAACGAGGAAAGTTGAGCCCGTGATTCATTGGTCCTTTTAGGATCATCAAACGAGTGGGAAAATAGCATATATATTGAAACTACCTGAAGAATTACAGGAGATACATAACACGTTTCATGTATCTTATTTATAAAAATGTTTGGCGGTCGAGACTTCTCGCGTACCTCTACAAGAAATAGAGGTTGATGAGAAACTAACATATATCGAAGAACCTGTAAGGATTCTAGACACAAAGGAAAAGCAGTTACATCACAAGAAAATTAAACAAGTGCTTATTCAATGGAAGCACAGGAAAGGATCAGTGATGACCCGGAAAGGGAGTAAAAAATGAGAAAGACTTATCCTTAGTTATTCATGGATTAACAGGTTTCGAGGACGAAACCTTATTTAAGAGGGGGAGAATTGTGACACCCCAAATTCCAAAGAAAAATAAGGCTCGAGAAACAAGAACGAAGAATAACCCAAACTCCGGGGTTAAAAATGAAAAATTGAGAAAACTCGTCTCTGGCGGACCGTCACCGGTGGTAACGGCCCGTTATGGGTCATGACGAACCGTCATGATAGATAACGGCCTATTACGGGTTGAGGAAGGATTAGACATGGGAATGGCATGTGTCCAATGACTCATGATGGTGATCGGACGCATAGAAACCCTAGGACGGACCGTCATGGTGGGTAACGGTCCGTTACATGGTCATGAAGTTGATAGCCACCAAGCAAAGGTAACGGTCCATCACGGACCCAAATTGTTTCCTTTAAATAGTTTCATTTAGCCGTTCACTTGGAATCATCACAAACACACAAATACCACACACACATTCTGAGAACGAGTTAGTTAGCCAAGTGCGATACGATTAGGAGTACGGTTCAGATCCGGAGAAGCGTTTAAGCGCGAAAGAACGAGCGTAGAAAAGACCCGAATTTATCGTAAGTACACTGGCCCCATAATTAGCCTTGTTTGGTTATGTGATTACGTGCTTAGGATATGCTAAAATACGGTTAATGACTGTATGTGATAAAAATGTGATTATGTGATATGGATGAGTCTAAATCCTAAAACCGGGTAACGGAGTATTCATGAAGTATCAATGGAGTGATGGGCACGCCGCTAGTACACACTATATAGAAACCTATTTGATACTTCGAGGGGAAACCGTTACAAGGAATTAGGGTAAGGACTGGGTTCAAATGTATGATAAAAGTACATGCCAAATAAACATGTATATGTGTTGATAGTGTGTGTTTGGTAAAACTGGGAGGCTGTGGGTCTGTGATACCCAAGATCCTAATTAAATTAAATTACATACAAGAGTCTTTAGACGAAAGGACCTTTTGAAATGAGAACCTTTGTGGTTAAACACGTGACCCCACTTACGGGTGTAAGGACCTTATAAATGACGTGGCATAAGTAACGACTGAAGTGCCACGGGGGCCTATGTGCCTGGAGGAATAAATAAATGATGTGACATAAGTAACGTCCAAAGTGTCACGAGGGCCTGTGTGCCTGGAGAATAAATGAATGACATGGCATAGGTAATGTCTGTCATGCCTCCAAATTCCACTGCGGGTTATACCCGCGGGGCGTGACCTGAGAGGATCTTTATCTACTAACTCATGTACTTGGTTCGATAATTCTTGCGTTTCCGACGGCGCCAGTCGATACGGTGATCGCGCTATCGGTGTAGCTCCGGGGGTAAGGTCGATTCAGAACTCGACTTGTCGCTGCGGTGGAGTCCGGGCAAGTCTTCGGGGAATACTTCGGGAAAATCACGAACAACCGGTATGTCCTCGACCTTCCTTTCTTCTGTCCGGTTCTCTGTTACATGAGCTAAGATGGCTTGGTAGCCCTTTCGTAGATACTTCCGGGCTTTCATACACGAGATGATATTCAGAGGAATCCCACTCTTTTCTCCTTGAACTGCAAGCGTTTCTGCATTTGGTAGGGGAAATCTGAAAATCTTTTCGTGGCATACAATCTCCGCTCCATTCTTGGACATCCAGTCCATACCGATAATCATGTCGAAACTTCCTAGTTTAGCAGGTAGTAGATCTATTTCGAAGGAGTGATTGGCTAGTTCTAGGACACAGCTTGGAATAATGTGGTTGGTTTTGATTAATTTACCGTCAACTAGTTCTATGGTATACTCATTATCTAGCACAGTAGGTTTGACACCAAGTAATGGAATAAACTCACTAGACACGAAACTTCTTTCAGCACCGGTATCAAACAACATAGATGCGTAATGGTTGTTTAGAAGAAACGTACCCCTGACGGTGTCGGGTTTCTGTGTTGGCTTCACCTGCTCCAATCACAAAAGCACGCCCCCGACGTTGTTGTTGTTTTCGGGTTTCCTGTTTCTTGGGCAGTCCTTTATAAAATGCCCATTTTGCCCATAATTATAACAAGCACGGTTTGCTCCAGTGTTTGGACCTGGTCCGCCCATTCTACAATCCTTGGCCGCATGGCTAATTCTCTTGCACTTTTGACACCTTGCCTCTTCGCACATGATATTGTGGTGAAAATTGCATCGGGTGCACTTTGGTAGGTTTCCCGTATAGACTTTCATTTGCTTGTTGTTAGCTTGGTCAGCGGTATAGGCTCTGGTAGTCTCTTGCCTTTTCGGTGGTGGTAGATTGGATGGTTTTGAAGAACTACCTTCCCACTTCCTCTTATTATCAGCAGGTTTGTCAAAGAGTCCCTGAAGGAAAACCTGAGACGTCAGGTTGTGAGCCAATTGGATTGCTTGCTGAATTGTTGTGGGTTCGGAAGATGATACCATACCCTGAATTTACGGGGCCAGTCCCCACAAATAACGCTCAATACGCTTCTCTTCAGGTGTTACCATGTGGGGACACAATCCTACTAGGTCATGAAATTTTGATATGTAATCCACCATTTTTGGTACGTTCATTTTCAGGTTCCAAAACCTTTCCTCGAGATTCTAGATCTCATTCCGTGAACAGTATTCTTCCTTCAGTAGCTTTACGAAATCTGCCCAAGGAATTGCATTGGCCGCTTCCAAACCCAACACTTGGACGTTGGATTTCCACCAAGTGAGGGCTTGTCCCTCAAACGTTCCACTAACGAATTTCACATTTGAGTTCTCCGGACAGTTACACATCTCAAAAGTAGATTCCACTTTCTCAATCCATCGTACCAAGTTGACTGCTCCATTCCGCCCATTAAAGGTGAGCGGTTTGCAATCGAGAAAGAGCTTATAGGTACACACTGGAGGATTTGGTCCTTGTCCTCTGCCCATTCCACCTGCATTCTGATTGTTTTGGAGGGCTGCGACAGCTGCAGCTACCCTCTCCTTTATCAAAGCTTCCGTCAGTGCTGCAGTCATCGGCGCTTGTCGGGGCGACATGTCTCTTCATATAATAATGCTAGCAAGAGTTAGATTATATGTAACATACAACCAACACATGTATACAAAATAACACATCACATCACCAATCAACCACAAAATATAAAAAGATAATAAACTTGATAAAATAGATTGTATGAAGTACAAAATATTCTAGGAGTCTTCGCTCCATCACAAAAGAGAACAAGTTTAAACCTTCAAATATTGTGTGGGCACAGCCCGACCACAATAGGCTGAATAGGAAATCTAAGAAAACCATCCCACAATAAGGGCAAATGCAAGTAGCATCGTGTTAACGATGGTGAGAGCTGCAAATGAATCCAGGAGCTCGTTGGTCCGCGCATCTCGCTGTCCCATTTCAACGGCTCCCTGCTCCACCGCTGCTCATTGTGTCTCTCCTACAGTAACTCGTCTGTGCAGTCTCCCCAGTGCTAAGCCATTAAGGCCCACTTCACCCTAGAGTTAAACCAGGTGATCATCAAGTGCTTCTATGATAGCGTCTGAATCCTCGCTGGTGTCCTCACTCTGTTGTGCTCCTGGGTCGGGTTATGGCTTGCTCATCTCAGTGCTAGGTGGTGTGATATGCTCAATAGGCCCCACTTCATGTGGCCTAACCTGATGGGAAAATTCCCCAACCTCTTGTTGACTCGAAAGGAAGTGTCTCTTTGGGAACGGTTCGGTGTCAAGTGAAGAAATAGTCCGCTTATTGGGCGGCAGTACAGTCTTGCGAGCTGTCCTACGGCGTGCGAGTCCCATAAAGTTAACCAAATCGCCGCGTAGCGGTGCAGGGCTGGGGGACCGAGGAGGGGAAGGTGTAGGTGGTCTCACCTCCTCGGTGCTAGTGTCCTCCCCGTGCATGACCGAATATGGTACAGTCTCCCCTGAGTCAGTGTCAAGTTCACTCCTTCCGTATCTCCCACTTATTCCTCTTCTGACTCTTCCTCGGGCTTTGATTCCTGGACTTGGTCTGACTCCTCTGGAACATCCTTGTCACCTGAGACAACGGGCTGTAGTAGTGCGGGTGGCCACGGAATATGATCTTCCTCCAGTGGCAAAGCTGGGGGTAATGGTGCGTTTCCCAGGTTGGCACGGCATGTTCCTGTAACGAGTCAACCACCAACTTCTATCTTACGTGAATATTATAAGTGTATGTGAGGGTACTAAGTGTGCGTGCGAAACTGAAATGCAAATGAGACATCGGTTACAGTCTAAGTTCACTACGTGCAACCTAGTTCACTGCAATCAATGGCTCTGGTACCAGTCTGTCACACCCCCAAATTCCACTGTTGGTTATACCCGCGGGGCGTGACCCGAGAAGATCTTTACCAATGAATTACTTTGAGCGACCACTAAATGGTTTTCAAATACCTGTTTTAAATAAAGCTCAAACGAGCCCAAAATGGAGTTTAACATAATTAACAAAAACGAGCATGCATGTAGAATCCAACAATTTTGACAACAAAGTTTTCACATATAATCCATCTATAACCATTACTATAACAGAATCCATCATTAAATCATCAAGAACACATCATCTATCATATGCTCATATAATAAAGTATCCTTTTAAGGAAACCGAGTCTAAGAAGAAAACCTGAGTCCAAATCCACCAACAATATGTACCATTTTGTTATAAAACTCATTTTATTCAAGAATCCATGGTTAGTTTTCATTAAACATTCATAAAAACGAATTTTTCTTGGATGCATATTCATATGAACATGAAGATGAAAATGGAGGAAAAAAAAGTGGTGCTGGATGCTTACCAAGCTTGAAAATGGATGGATGGTTGATTTTTCTTACAAATGGTTGATAATCACACTTGAGAGCTTGGATTTGATGGAAACAAGATCAAACATCACAAAAAATGAAGATAAAGGTGGTAGTGGGGGTTCTCGGCCGAAAAAAGAGAGGAGGGAGAGAGAGTGTGGTGAAGATGGAGAATGGGGGGGAATGGGGGTTTACATAGGGGCTTTTTGTACCGGTGGTGGGAAACGAGTAGTCACCGATTTTATTACGGAATTCCCAAACTAGTAAAAATAAAACGACTTCCAAATTATTTGACTCATATTGGTATGTTTAACATATAAAATTTTCAGATTTTTATTTGAAACTGTCGGTACATACTCCGGACTGGCTGGACTGCGTCGAAACAGAAAGTTTCTCAAAAAATTCCCAAAAAATTCACAGAGACCTAAAATGATATTTCACAGTATTACGTGTAATTTGTACGCCTCAAATATATGTCTAAATGTCTACTTAAATTAATCACCTAGCTAGTGCACACTGCGTGTCTACCGTACTGTGCTGAAAATAAAAGTGTCTCCAAAAATTACAGAAAAATTCATATAGGCATGATTTATTATATCACGGTGTTACATATAATTTACACGCACAGATTATATGTCTAGGTATTTGTTTTAATTTATCAGCAACGGTCGTGTTATAGGACGCGTGTTTGACCTAGTAATCTTCCGGATTATCGACACGTGTAAACGAATTGACTTGCTAAGTGTGAAATGAAATTAATTACCATAAAATCAAGTGTGATACATGTCAAATAGTATAATATGTATTTTAGCCGGGTATGGATATTAACCTGAAATTGTCGAGTGTCGCACATCGGAAGTGCCATGGGGGCATGTGATGACTGGAGGAATAAACGAATTACATGGCATAGGTAACGTCCGAAGTGTAAGGAACCAAATAAGTTCCATAAATAAAAGAAATGGCTTTGAAAATAAAGAAAGCAGTGTACTTACTTAGCGTAAGCTAACATAAAAACGTTTTCAAAACAATTAAGGGAAAAGCACCCGGAACGAATGAAGCTTCCAAGGATGTGGCATTTCGGAGCGAAGAATCCCTAGATCTTGTATAATATATTTCAATTATAATTTGTAAAATAATACTTTATATAATAAAAGTACCTTTGCCACCACGGTGACAAGGTTTTTGAAAACTAGGATCAAATTACGCAAAACTATGATATTTTAAGAATATAGAAAAGTGGGTGTTTCAGTATATTCTAAATTTAATAAATTTATTCTAAAATTGCAAATTAAAAGTTACGTAAACTTCATAAAAATAATAAATAAACATTATATATAAATATTTAAATATATATTATTCATAAAGCTGATCGTTTGGCTCAACTCGTTTATTATGTATTAGGTATCTAATTATTTTGTTTATATATATTTATAATTATTTTTATATATTTTTATAATCTTATAAATATTATTTAGTTATTTTATCATGATTATATATAATAACATTTATTATGTGATATTTTTTATTAAATAAAAGTTATTATATTAATACAAATAATAGGCTCACAAGCCTAGTCAAATTTGGTATATGAAGCTTGACCCAGGCTTGTTTATTAAACATGTTTCAATTTAGGCTCAAGTTCAAGCTCGAGGTCACTGAAGCTTGGCTCAATTTAAACTTTTAATGAGCCGATCTCAAATAACTCACGAACAACAGTAAACCTAATATAAATTTGACCTATAGTCCATGTACTAATTTCGAAAACCATAAAAGTAAGGTTTGACACGTAAAACGATGAGTAAGCAAAGGCCTCAAGTATGAGTGCATGAAATTATCTCTATAGTGATTGGTGACACTCGTCTCTCTTCATCACATGCGTCTACACGCCCGCTTTCCCTTTATATTCCCTAAAGCACCAACCGCCGTCCTCTATGGCAATGGCCGAGCACATCCAGCAGCACCAACCCACGGTTGCCGTCACCCACAACGTAACAAGTCAGCAAGTTTTGTAATGACGGCCTCGCCATCACTAACCCAAGTTGAAGGTAGTTCGGTTCGGCTCGCTCATCCTCTACACATAGCATGGTACTTGGGCCTGAAGAACATGGGTCAGAGAACCCAAGAAGCAATCAGGATCTGATATATAGTAGCCTAGAGGTGGGCAAAAAAACCGGTTTCAAACCGGGTCTCCGGTACCCGACCCGAACCGGGTTCACAAACAAACCGGTTTCACCCAACCCGATCCAAACCCGTAGGTGTGTAACCAGTTTTTAAAAAAATTTTGGATACCGGTTCTTAACCCGACCCGAACCGGTTTCACCCTCAAACCGGTTTCGGGCCCGACCCGGTTCCCAAACCGGTTTCAAACCGGTTCGAACCGTTGTAAATTTCGATTTTAACGGTTTTATAGCCGTTGGAACGGCTATATGACCGTTTTTTTTGGTTTTTTTTTGTATTTTGGAGCCCCTACAACTTGTATAAATAGGTGTGGGTTGTATTGGTTCAACCACACAATTCCAAAACGCTCTCATTTCTCAAAAACGCTCTTATTTCTCAAAAACGCTCACGCTCGAAAGTCGAAACTCCCAAAATGGCAAACGAATCTCAACAATCTAATATTGTTGGTGCTTCTCAAAGTGTTAGTGCTCCCACGGTTGTGCGGGTTATTCCTACAACAAGGAATCCCAATGTTTGGCAACATTTCGATTTATGCGAAATGTCGAATGGTGGTCATAAGGCTCGATGCAAGTTGTGCGGGCATTTTTTTGGAAAAGACGCAAACACAACTTTGAAGAATCACATTGAAAAAAACTATTGTTCGGTTATAAAGTCTCAAGCTTCGCAAGGTCAACCAAGTATGACAAACGAAGGTAATATTTTTGCGTATAATGTTGACTTGGTTCGGGAGAGGATGGCGCATTTTGTGATTCAAGAGAGTCTACCTTTCAAACACTTTGACAACGAGCGTTTGACTCGGCTTATTTAACAAACGCTCCAACCTCGCTACACTCATGTAAGTCGTGCTACTCTTAGAAGAGATTGTATAAATATGTGGAAAAAAGCTAAAGTAGAAATAATAAATGAATTTGAAAATTTAAAAACCGGTATTAGTTTAACTTGTGATGTTTGGTCGGCTCCCCACAATTTGCCGGATTCTTACATTTGTGTTACCGCTCATTGGATAAATCCGGAAAATTGGCAAATGATGAAACGTACTATTGCGTTCGATATTTTTGCATACCCCCACACCGGTGACAATTTATTTTATATTTTAGACAAAGTTATAAGAACTTTTAAAATAGAAACAAAAGTTTTTTCAATATCGTTTGATAACGCCTCGAATAATACCGTCGCGGTAAACCAACTTATTTTAAAATATAACCCGATTTGTAATGGTATTTTTTTCCATAGCCGATGTGTTGCACATATTATTAATTTAGTTGTGCAAGGTGGTCTTAAACACATTGACGATGTTAGAAATAAATTTAAACAAATGTTGCGTGACATTTTTCATACAAGTCAAAGAAGATATCATCGATATATAAAATTTTGTAAAGACGGTGAAACCGAATGTTTAGGTCCAAATTGGGACGTTTCAACACGTTGGAACTCAACGTGTAACATGTTCGAAAAAGCCATTCAACAAAAACGAAGTTTGCAAATGTTTCATGCCCAACTAGCAAGGCAAAATAAAGTAACAAAATTTCCGACAGCGGGTTGGGGTATCATTGAAGGTGTAGCCGATATGCTCCATATTTTTAAAACCGCTACAACCTATTTATCGGGAATTTACTATCACACAAGTCCTTTGGTTTTAAATCAACTTTTTTTAATGGTCGAAAAATTAAACGAATATTCCATGCGAGGCGGCGTATTTAAAGAAATAATACCGCCAATGAAAGAGAAATTTAGAAAATATTTTAAAGAAATGCCTCCGATTATTACTTGCGTCGCCGCCTTAAACCCGTGCTTAAATGTTTCGGGTGTTGAAACTTTAATTGAAAAAATAATTTACGGTTTGGATTTATACGAAGAAGACGTATTTTTAACGGATAGAGCAAAAACTATTTTTACACAAAATTTGTCTACTTTATTTACTGTTTATGTTGAAAAATATGGTACAACATCTACCGTTCATGAGCAATTTAGAAACGCTCCATCAAGTGCAAGTACTAGTCGGAGTTCAATGTTAAGCTTATTTAATACTATACTTAATGAAAATAGTAAACGTCAACGGGGTAATACCCCAAGTAGCGAATTAGGTAGATATATCGGTTCGGATTTTTTAACCGGTATGAATGCTCATGATTTTGAGACATTTGATATCTTGGCTTGGTGGAAAGGGAAGGAAAACCAATTTCCCGTCCTATCCGCTATGGCCCGTGATCTACTAACCGTCCAAGCTTCTACGGTAGCTTCGGAATCTGCTTTTTCTGTTAGTGGCAGGGTTGTTTCTTTACGAAGAACAAGACTAACTCCGCCATCGGTGGAAACGTGCATTTGCTTAAAAGATTACTTGGACGCGGCGGAAAGAATACAACATATATCTTCCCTTGAAGGCGAACTCGAAGTCGAGGGAGAGATATACGAGGACGAGGTGGAAGGAGGATTGATTGAAGCAATCGGCGAAGAACTCCTACGAGGGAGTTCGGGATCCGACTAGTACCGACTACCCGGATTTTCAATATATCCACGAAGAAGACTTTTATATTTAATGTATTTTTAATTTGTAAACTTTTAATTATTTGTTTTGTAATTTCTAAACTTTATCTTGTATGTTTTGTAATTTTTAAGTTAAGTTAATATCTTTAACGGTTAATTTTTAAAAAAATTAACGGTTTTTTTTTTTAAAAAAAATCCGGGTAAACCGGTTTTGGACCCGAACCGGTTTAGTAGCCAACCCGGTTTCAACCCGGTCCGATCCGGTTTGGTAGGGTTGGGTTCGATGATCCTTGAACCCGGTTCGTGACCCGAACCGGTTCGTACGTCGACCCGGTCCAAGCGGGTTTTGCCCAACCCGACCCGGTTTTAAACCCGAACCGGTTTCGTTAAAAAACCCGATTTGTACACCTCTATAGTAGCCTAATAGAAATAGCTTTTGAGAGAAGATTAAAAAAGAAAAGCCTCTTAAACACCAATTTTAGTGTTTGTGAGAGATTCAATGGTCCCCCACATACATGAGCTGTGATCGAGTGAAAAAAGAAAGTGTAATGTAATTGAAGTATTTTTAGATGTTACTATGGGAAGGAAAAAGTTGTGTTAACTATTGGAAAATTTATGAAAATTAGTTTTTCTCAATACTTTCCCAACTTTAGACGGAAATCACTATATGTAACTGTGATTAATATACTTATTTCTTTATAGGTTTGTGTTCTATTATGTGAGAGCTTCGCAACGAAACAAACTGTGTCCAAAACGAAGCTAAGATGAATGAGATATCGATGCTCGAAGGAGTATCGCTAAACTTGGGTGACTAGTAGAAATTTGTTGCATCTTCTTGATTAATGCTAACAAATCTTTGTGATGAATCAATCGGTTATTTTGGGTTTAACTCATAAAACCATGTCATGAATCACATGGATGTTTTGTTTTTTACTCTTAAATTTTTTTCATGAATATTTATGGACGTTTTGATTATGGCTTATAATTTTGTTTAAGTTGACAGTAACATATCATGAGTCTAATGAATATTTTCTTTTGACTCATAAAATTTTCATAATTACGTTTAAATAATATATATATATATATATATATGAAGTTATGGTATAAGTATAAAATGAACCTTATGATTCATTTTTAAAAAAAGAGATGAAAACATACGATCCTACATAGAAAATGAGAGAGTTATACTTCCCATTAGAGAGGACAACTCTCTCGAATTTCTTCCAGCACATTACCAACTTCATTTGTTATTTTCCTAATTTTGAAAACACTATTTCACCTAGTGAAACCTCGGGCGTGTGAGCCATCTCCGGCAGTACACGTATCGTTCCGGTTGTTGTACCCTGAGAGACCGGCGCGTTTGTCTATTTTAAGGGAAACGAATTGAATACGTGCCACAACCAAAACCGTCAACGATTTGTTCGTTCGTTTTGCAGCCTAGGATACTGCAAGAAGGTGTTGTTTAAGTACCTATTGAAGACACACGGTTTGAATCAAGTTAGTTGTATAAGTGTATTTTGTATCTTCTTTTCATTCAGTTTTTGTAAACGGTATTGTACTAGTTTGTTTCCGGTGTATAACAAGAGTATCGTTGTTATTATTATTATTATTACTACTACTATTATTTTATTGTTTTAATAAAAAAGTGACCCAATTTTCTACATTAACATTTCCGGATACCCTAATTGTCCGTTTTGTTTTCAGCTACGTCATATCTAATATCAAATTTGTTTCTTGTTTAAATTTTAAAGTAGAAAGAGAGTTATGCATAAGATGATATTTTTTATTTCTGGAAAAATATGAACGTGTAAATGTGTGAAAAGTTTGAGAAGTATTACAGGAAATTTGGGTGTTAAATTTGTTTCTTGTTTAAGCAAATTTGTTTTTTTTTATTTTAAAGTAGAAAGAGAGTTATACATTATCTCTAAAAGAGTATTAATGTTATAAAAAGTTTGAGAAGTATTAATAGAAAATTAGGATGTTTATGTTAATTACGTCTATTTTAGATTTACATTTGAGACGTATCCAATGTATGAGCAAATAGTTAACAGTCCAGTTGACATCTGATTTATAAGTTGAAGTCTCCTTATGAAAATGAAAAATATTTCAAACGCATTTATGGTGACTAGCCACCTCGCAAGAAGTATTTATGTATGCTTATCTTAAATTTAGACCCATTATACATAAATAAAATAAAAAAACCAAAAAACATTTTTTTTAATAAAATAAAAAAACATTAGAGTTAACTTTATAATTATATTTTTCGTTTATTTCTATTTTTATAGTTTTACTACTGATACTTGTATTGTTTTAGCCGTAACAATCTGTAAAGGAATAAGGGGATCTGAAAACTAAGTGTGTACAATGAAATTGAAATTTGAATTCTATTTGTCAATGTGTTTGGTTTGTAGAATTTGTTGAAATTGTAATATGAGTTCCATTTTTAATGTGCTCGGTTGAGACATGAATTAGAATTTGAATTAATTCCCTTAAATTCCTTCAAGTAAAGGATATCAACATTCCTTTCAAATTGTGAAGGAATTCAATAAAAGGAATTGGAATCTCCTACCATTCTCGCCGCCGTTGTCGTCGTTGTTACCGCCACCACCACCCCTACCATCGTCGTCGACCTCCCCCCGCCAAACACTTTGTATTAAAATTAGTGTTTTTCCCCCGCGCTTCGCGGCGGAAGTGTGGTTGTTTTTTCCTCGCGTTACACGGCAGGAGTTTTCGTCGTTATCGGCTCTGGTCGTCGAAAATTATAAAAGCGAACACTGATACCAGTTCCGATAACACCAAAATACCGGCAACGATGTTGTTCGCTCATAAGCGGTTGGGTTTATCACGATAACGTAACTCGCTATAGCCTACGATACAAAAAAAAAATACTCGATTTTAAATACTACTCTGTTTAAAAAATGTGTCAGGACGTTCACAAAAAAAAACTAAAAACAGCCGCGCATTTTTTTTAAGTTAACGAAGGAAAGTTATTACAGAAAAACGAAATTATTAGAAAATTAAACGGGTAAAAAGCGTATATTATATATAGTGTAAGGGGTGAAAATGAAAATTTAAAAAAATGCCCCAATCAGAAACTGCCACGTGGCCCACTCATGAATTACTGTTCTTGAATTGTATAGAGTATATGATGTCAAAGTCAAGCTCTTCAATTTTTTTGTAGGGACAGAGAGAATAGTTTGCCTAATGTACAGCTTCATAAAATGATCCAAACAAAAAAGAGATTTGTGAATCTATGTATTATCAACTATCAAGCGCATCAGTTGGTGCAGCTAAAGATGGACATGAAATAATTGGTCACTTGTATAGATCACTGGCAATCCACATGGAACGATATCCAGATATGCAAAAGAAGACGTTCAAAGGTGGGGAAGAAAACCGGGGATGCAAATAAACCGGCAACACAATTTTCTAGCTTTAGCAACACCGTGGATGAAACCAATGTTGGATTACCGGCGAGGGGGGAAGGGTGGCGGCGGTGGGGCTGAGGCCCGGGGGTGGTCAGTTGGTGGGGAGGCAACGACGATGACCGGAAGATGATGGCGACAGCGATAACCGTGGCTATGATGATAGATTTCAATTCATTTATGATTCTCAAATGCATTACAAATTCAAAAAAAATTTTGATAGATTCCAATTTCTTTAATTCCAAATCCATTTTGACAAATTCAAATTCCAAACCCTTTAAACTCCAAATCATTCAAATTCTAAATCTTTTGACACATTTCAATTCCTATAAAAATTAAAAAAAAAATCCAAACGCTCATGAGGGATGACGTAATTCCTTTGTTATTTTATTGGTAACTTCTAGCTCATTATTATTGTTCTCTTTAATTATTCTCGTATTATTATTTTCTTTGATACTGGCTCAGTTGAACACCCATAGAAACTTTAAAAGGATCTTTAATTATGGAAAAAAATTCTGCAACATCTATTGACCCTGTTATATGTTTTTATATGACAAATACTGAACGAAACGCACCACAGTATAAAACAACATAATACATGATTTAAGTTCAGAGATAAGAGATTACTACACGGAGATGGGTTCCGGCAATGCCTCCGGCGGAGTACCACTGCTGCCATTGAGGACTGTGACATTACCATCAGAATCAACATCAACAATTACAGAATCCCCCTCCTTGATATCGCGTGCCAGCATCTTCTCCGCCATGCTGTCTTCCAATAGCCTCATGATCGCCCGTCTTAACGGCCTTGCACCGTAGCTCGGGTTGTAACCTTCCTCCACAACCCGGTCCCTAAACCGCTCTGTCACTTGAAGCTCGATTTCTTTACCTTTTAGCCTCTCGAAAACTTCCTTCAACATTATATCAGCGATCTCTTTGACTTCCAGTTTGGTCAACTGTCTAAACACGATCATCTCGTCTAATCTGTTCAAGAATTCGGGCCTGAAATATTGTTTTAGTTCTTCGGTCACCAGGCTCTTGATTCTGTTGTAGCTGCTGTCTTTCTCGTCATAGTCGAGGTCAAACCCGATTCTCCGCCCACCTTTCTCGATTACACTGCTACCCACGTTTGAAGTCATGATTAGAAGCGTGTTCTTGAAGTCAACTGTTCGCCCTTTGCTGTCGGTCAACCTTCCGTCTTCAAGGATTTGAAGCATCATGTTGAAGACGTCTGGGTGAGCTTTTTCAATTTCGTCGAATAGGACGACGGTGTAAGGGCGGCGGCGGACCGCCTCCGTTAACTGACCGCCTTCCGTGTAGCCGACGTAACCAGGAGGTGAACCGATGAGCTTAGAGACGGTGTGTCTCTCCATGAACTCACTCATGTCCAGCCGGATCATGGCTTCTTCCGAGCCGAAGTAGTAGGCGGCTAAAGCTTTCGCGAGTTCGGATTTACCGACACCGGTGGGTCCTGAAAAGATGAAACTGGCGATGGGGCGGTTAGGGTTTTTGAGTCCTACACGAGCACGGCGGATGGCACGGCTAATGGCTTTGACCGCTTCATCTTGACCGACGATTCGTGTGTGGAGTGTTTCTTCCATTTTGAGGAGGCGGTCCGATTCGTCTGTAGACACTTTTTCAACCGGTATGCCGGTCCATGATGAGACAATGTGCTGAATGTCCGCTTCAGTTACAGTGGGGCCCTCCTCTCCCGCCTCGGTCTCAGCTTTGCTCATCTCTTTGTTCTTGTCCACAAGAGCGGATATCTGAGTTTTAAGATCCATTTCCCGATCACGCAACTCCCCGGCCTGTCAAGAGTATAAAATTAGCATATCAAGTGTACCGAAAAAAACCAGATGTTAATACATGGGTGGACCAACTGTTAAGTCAAAACAGGTTTGAGTTAAAACTTGGTTGACCCATCAGGTTTGGTTGCACCGTCCAAACCTTTAGAAACTTCATCATGAATAAACGAATATACATTGAACTTTCAACCTTTAACCCATTGGCATCTGAACTTTTCATTTAAGTTAATTTTTTTGAATTTACCCATTTAACCCGTTAGAAATAAAACATATACCCGAATCGACCCATTCATAAGTAAACGCGTCATGTAGGCTGTAGCCACCTCCATAAAAATCAAAACAACAGGCATGGTACCTTTTCAAAGTCTTGGCCACGAACTGCTTCATTCTTTTCTTTTGTTATCTGCCTAAGTTCTTTCTCAAGCTCTCTAGCTTCTTCTGGGAGCTGAAGAGCATAGATAACAAATTAATGACTGATTAAAGTACACCAAACAAAATAAATAGACACAGAAATATACATACTTGTGCATGACGAAGTCTAACGCGAGAACCAGCTTCATCGATTAAATCAATAGCTTTATCAGGCAGAAAACGGTCACTGCAGGTATATAGATAAATCATCAGAGGCATATCGGGAAGAAAAAAAAACGATTGTTTATCACGTTACAAAAATATAACCGATGATAATCTGCAAGAAATCAAAAGATAATTAGGCATTGTATTCTTATACCTTATGTACTGATATGACAGCTGGGCAGCAGCTACTAGTGCATCATCGGTGTAACGGAGTTTGTGGTGAATTTCATATCGTTCTCGAAGACCCTGTAAAATCTGTATGGTTTCATCAACTGTGGGCTCGGGCACCTTTACGGGCTGGAATCGTCTTTCTAGTGCTGGGTCTTTCTCAATATGCTTTCGGTACTCATCAAGGGTTGTGGCCCCAATACACTGCACCAATTGAAAATCAACACAAAGTTTTGTAAGAATGAATTCATCATTTTAATCATCACGTGCAATTGATAATGACATCTAAGTATTAAGGTTTCCCTTGCCTGTAATTCGCCTCGAGCAAGAGCAGGTTTCAAGATGTTAGCAGCATCAATAGCTCCCTCTGCTGCTCCCGCTCCAATTAATGTATGGACCTCATCAATAAAAAGAATAATTTCATCGCTTTGCTTGATTTCCTCCATAAGCTTCTTTAGTCTCTCTTCAAACTCCCCACGGTACTTTGTGCCAGCAACAAGTAGACCCATATCCAAAGTTATCACCTGAAAATCAAAAGCATAAATCACAAACCACCTTCTATTTAAAAAGTAAAACAACAAAAAAACCAAACACGCGTGTTTGCAACCCACTTTCTTTCCCTCAATTGTTTCTGGAACATCACCATTAGCAATTCTTTGTGCAAGGCCTTCTGCAATAGCAGTCTTTCCAACACCAGGTTCTCCGATTAAGCAGGGGTTGTTTTTTGTACGACGTCCAAGAATTTGAGTAACTCTTTCAATTTGTGGCTGCCTTCCAACAACAGGATCCAGCTTACCCTACATCATGGAAGAAACTAATTGTAAAAAAACAAAAAAAAAATTTGCTTAAAGAAGGAACATAACTCGGATAACAGACAATAATACCTCCTCTGCTAGCTTTGTTAAGTTGGTACCATACTCCTCCAGTGTTGGCATCTTGTTACCAGAGGTCCCACCACCCACTCCAGCACCCACGGCTTCTGCACTCTCGCCAACCATTCTGATAACCTACTCAAGGAGTTGAAGATTGGAAATATAAAAAATAATAATAATAATAAAGCACGAATTTTGATATATGAAATTATAATTAGATTAGAGATGAAGATATAATAAAGATAACTTGCCTGTGTGCGGATGTTATTCGGGTCTGCACCTAAATTCTCAAGAACACGAGCAGCTACACCTTCACCCTCTCGAAGCAAACCAAGAAGCAAATGCTCTGATCCAATATAATTATGACCTGAAACAAATCCATGGTGAAAATAAGTTGCTTAGATTTAAATTTATGATGTTTCAACAACATACATATTGTTTGGACAAGGGGATTACCAAGTTGTCGGGCTTCCTCTAGTGAGAGTTCCAGTACACGTTTGGCACGAGGAGTAAATGGAATCTCTACAGCAACAAATCCACTACCCCTACCAATAATCTTTTCCACCTCAACACGTGCATCTTTCAAATTAATTCCCATTGACTTCAGAACCTTTGCTGCAATGCCAGTGCCCTCACCTATAAGACCTAATAAAATCTGCTCTGTACCCACAAAATTGTGGCCAAGCCTTCTTGCTTCCTCTTGTGCAAGCATAATTACTTTAATAGCCTTCTCAGTGAAGCGTTCAAACATAGCCTTTGGTACAATTCTAGAAGGCTTTGCTTTTCGAACGGAGGTAGCAGCTGCAACTTTTGAGTGGAAATCCTGGCCTCTTTTAACCAAATTGTCTAAAGCATTGGCTCCCCGCAAACCTGAAAAAGTCCTCACCCTCATCTGAGGAGCTTGTAAGCTACACATCATCTTGACTGCTCTTTTTGTATTACCAGATCGCTTTGAACGGACTTTGCTTTCACTTGAAACTGCAGAAGGAAAGCTGGTAGATTGCACCAAAGCCCCCGCCATGATTGCAACCAGAGAATTCTGCCAAAAAAATAGATTTTATCTGGATTACACACTATGTTTTCTCTAATATTCAGGAGGATCGATATTAGGGACCAAATATAAATGAAAAATCTAGTTGTTGTAGCATGAACAAACTTGCAACAGTTCTTCTCAAGGCGTAAATAACATATAAATGCTAAGAAGAAATTGTGGTAAATGCATAACTTATGCATTAAAAGCATGGGGGTGCTACAATATTACAAAAATCAATATCATACACAAGTTGTTATCCCATATCAGGTCAGCAAGATAAAAGAGAATCCAACTCAGCTTTTCTTCCAACGCTACTAATTTTGCACATAATTCTTATAGTGTGTACACGCGTCAAACTTTCAAAATGAACAATACCATAATTCTGATAATGTGCACAAGCCTCAAATGATGAAATTAAATTTCCTTTAGTAACTATACAAACTTCCAACTATAGCAATATATATCCCTTCATGATGAGTGTTCATTAATGCATGAGATAATGCACCAATGCCCAAGTTAGCACGAATTATCACGTTCTAATCACAAACTACAAGACCATAGGATAACTCAATAAAATTTGGGCCATAAGAAAGCAAACAAAATCCAGAATTAAATGTTCCTTTAAAACGAATCATCTCTCTTTCAAAAAGCTTTCAAACAACTTGTTTCCGAGGCCTACATTATAACCTTATAATTTCGCCTTTAGTGTACTATCTGAAGCAGGAAAAGCAACTCATCAATAGAATTATCATATCAAAATAAGATTAAGCAAGAACACAAGCTTCCAGAAAATCATTCAGCTCATCCGCAAAATCACAAACAACTTGTAAATACTAAAAGTTCGGATCGCGAGATTATCAACGATGCATCTTCTTCGAGAAAGAACAATTAGATTTATTCACACATCGCTCAAAATTAAAAAAAAACGAATTAATTCCAACAGAAAACAACATAAACACATACTTCAGAGAAAGTGAAATCGAAACCCTAACATAGCAGCGAACATACACGTAAAGCACATAAAACATACAATTTAGAGTATAATTAGGTACCTAACACACAGGAACGGGATAGAAGAAACGTTTTCCGGTCAGGAAACGAAGATTCCGGTCAATCGGAAGCTGCCCGGCGGATTGAAGAGATGTGGATGATACAGGAGGTGGAATCTATATCTTGTTCAAACTACCACGCATTGATTATTTGTACACGCAACTCCATACGGTTCAGGAACTCTCATCCGGTGTAACACGAGGATAAAATCACTTGGATTGCTACCGTGACGGAGGTGTTCCAGTTATGCTGCATCACGGACCGTTGGATTGTTTATCATTGATCGTTGGCTAATAGCCTAATACTAAAAGTAACCCAAGAAAATAAGATGTGGTGTTGAATTAATTAGTTTTTTTTTTTCGGCGCTACGTGGCGGAAGTCTGGTCATTTTTTCCGGTGCTACGTGGTGCGACTTTAGTCGTTATCGGTTTGGTTCGTCGGAAACCATAAAAGCAAATACTGATAGCGGTTCCGATAATACCAATACTGGAAAACGATAATGTTCGCTCATAATTGGTTTCGTTCGTCACGGTACCGCAACGGTGACCTCACTCGCTGATACAAAAAAAAAATACTCGGTTTTGAAAACAACTCCGTTTAAAATAAATTTATATCGAAACTTTGACAAAAAAAAAGAAAGTTGTGCATTCCGTTTAAAAAAAGATAATGGACGAAAGTTATTCCCCTTTGCTACGATGCGCGAGTCTGATCGTTTTTTTCCCCGCACTACGCGTCATGAATTTGGTCGTTATCGGCTCGGCTCGTCGAAAGCCATAAAAGAGAATACTGAAACTCCAGGTTTAAAGCGTAAATTATATATAGTGTAAGGGGTGAAAATGAAAAAAAAAATTCAAAACCAGTAAACTTTTGTGGCCAATTTATAAAAGACTAACTTTTGTGGCAAAATTGAAAGAAAAAGAAAACCTAAATCATTAAACTTTTGTGGTAAAATTATAAAAGACCAAACATTTGTGAGAAAATTGAAAAGCCCCTAAACTTATTGACCAAACTTTTTTGATAAAAGAAAAAGAAAAAAAGAACTTAAAAGAATAAAAAACTTAAACATGAAAGTTTGGTGGCAATATTAAAAATCCCCTAAACCTTACTATTCCTTCTGACGGCAATTAATATGTTAATAATGTTAAGTTTTGATTTTGACTTTTGATTTTTAGAAGTTCAAAAATGAGAATCAAGATCAAAAAATCCAAATTGTTAAAAAAAAATCTTTGTACTCTTAACTAACTTCTAAAACAAAATTCAAAATTATTTCATCTTTTAACTCTTTTAGAAAAAAGAAAGTTAGTTAGAAGTCATTTCTATAAAAAGTGCATAATATTATATTTACCTAAAAAATCATACCATCAAATTTACTAATCTTTAAATTCTATCAATAGATTATGAGTTTAGGGTATATGATATGTGACGATTACATGATAGAAAATAAAGTGTGTACCTGATACTTGACTTAGCTTTCGTATTTGCGCAGGGTCCGGTGAGGGGCTGGATCGCTTCGCGGTCTGATATACGTAGTCTTACCCTACACTTTTTGTAGCTGGCTGTTTCCAGTGCTCGAACCTGTGACTAGGGGTGTTCATCGGTTCGGTTAACGGTTTGTTCGGTTTACTTGGTTTTGATTTTTTTTAATCGTTATCCGTTAACCGAACCGAGTTGGAAATGTTTCTAACCGAATTCACAAAAAACGTATATCCGAATAAACCGAACTGTATTGGAAATACGTCTAACCGAATTCAAAAAAAATGTATATCTGATAATTGAACTAAAACCGAATTCACAATTCGGTTCGGTTTTTTTCGGTTACGGATATGGTTTGGTTTTCTTTTTTTTTTGCACACCCCTACCCGTGACCTCAAGGTCACAAAACAGCAACATTACCGGTTGCTCCAAGACCCGCCCTCATGATCATAATTTAAATTGTATTTAATATTATGGGTAAATATGAAATTTTAAATTTTTTGGATGAATATATTTGGTAAATATAATATTTTAATTCTTTGAATGAATATATTTGGTAAATATGATATAACCTTTAAATTAAAGCCTACTCAAATCTTTGTGATGAACGATCAATCACATATAACAGGTTAATTTACATCATGATTTAGAACGATTCATATCATTCGTCATGTTTCACTTCCTTGAACAAATTGTTACTACTTCTATCCACATTACTTAATATAATACATCTTTATTGATTAGCATGTTATCTACTTATATCCATGTCGTTGTTTATCTGGGCTCGAGAATACTAGACTGGGTATAAACCGACCCGACGGATTTGTTACAGAATATTCTCCACATGCCAAAAAATAATTTTTAAAATTAAAACGAATTTACCCTATAAGAATATAAAAGATTGTACTAAGACGATTTTATACACTTGAATATATTAGAGAAGATTAAATATAAACTGAAATTTGAGAAACTATTTCTAGTCAACTTCATATAAAATCATAGTTAATGATTATTGATTAAAGAAAATAACGTTAACAAGACTAATCAAAGTTTAATGATTATGGAATTGAAACTCAAAATAAAGAGTAGTGTTCGTTGTACAAAAATAAACTACATCAACAAGAAAGTTTGGGGCGTTTAAGCTCACTTCTGGTCCTAATGTTACCTATAAATATTCAGTTTCGATCTCGAATTAATCTGACGCAAAGCAGAAACAAATAAAAAGAGAAAATACGCTTATAAGGAAATTGATATAGTATTGAATGAGTTTTCAAGGTTACAATAGTTTGCTTTTATAGGAGATTCTAACCATTGACATCAACCGACAACTAAGAAATTAAATATGACAAATAAAAAAATTAAATGTGACAACTAATCAACCGCATGAATTGGTGACAACTTGTGATTTGTTTATTAAAACAAAATCAAGAAAAAACTTCAAAATCAAGTTGAGATTTATTGCGTTTTTCATTCGGCTTTCACACTCCAACAATCTACATATGATTTCCTTAGATGGGTTATTTATCCGTTATCATTCTCTCACTTTAAAGGAACTCATCCTCTACTTCTTCAAGTATAGAGTTTTGTTTAAATTCTCTACTTCCATAAATATCTCCACTTCCACATTTATTTTCACATTTTCATCCATTTTAAATGTTATTGGTCTCTTAAGATCCTCCATCATAAGAGTAGGGTCGGCCCAATGGGCCTGCGGGCAACACATCCGTAGTGGGCCTAATATTTTGAGGGGCTCAAAAAAATTTTAAAAAAAAAAAACAAAAAATTATTAGGCCTTTTTAAATAAGTAATTTTCGAGCCTTTTTAAAAGAAAAATTGGATCAAATATATCAAGAAAAAACAGTTGGGCTTTTTTAAAAGTTTGTTATGCTTAAAAATGTTAAATATGTTTAGGCCTATGAATCAAATCCAACAACACTTTGTAATTTTGTATTAGGCTTAAAAAATTATATTCTTAAAAAAAAGAGTAAATTACTGTTTGCGTCCATGTGGTTTACACGATTTAATACAATGCGTCCCTAACACGAATTTTTAACGCTTTGAGTACCTGTGGTATACAATCTGTAACATTCTGAGCCCCTGGGCCTAACTTCGTTAAAAAATTCCGTTAAGTTTAGTTTCGATAGGGGGTAAGATGGTTACTGATATTCACTCGAAACTACTAAGTTCACCCGAAACTACTAAGTTTTGCTGCTGATCTAGTTAAGGCTATCCGCAGATACCCCTGCCGAAACTAGATCAGCAGCAAAACTTAACTATTTGCAGCATGTCGAAACTAAACTTAACGGAAATAATTTAACGAAGTTGGGGCTCAGAGTGTTACAGATTGTATACCACAGGTACTCAAAGCGTTAAAAATTCATGTTAGGGACGTATTGTGTTAAATCATGTAAACCACAGGGACGCAAAAGGTAATTTACTCTAAAAAAATGTTAAATTTGGCCTTTTTTTCGGCTCGTGTAGGGCATTCGAATCCTCGGGTTCGGCTCTGCATGAGAGCATGATTGATGCCATTACTTCTTTGTCCTCGTTCGTTTTCATTACTCTCCATCATGCTAACATATATTGATCCAATATATATTATGGCTTCAACCTCTACATCTTGATGTGACACATCATCATTGTTTTGAGATCCATCACTACCTCATTTAAATAGACGTGCTATCCATCATGCTAACATCTTTCGTCACCTCCGACATTATGGCTTCAACTTCTATTTATTGATGTGATTCATCCGTTTTGACCTTGGAGTTATCATCAACATGTACATAATTCGCATAAAATGAGAAGTCATTATAATGGATTAACTTCTTCATGTTGACAAGATGTCCATATCTATGACTAGTGCTACGAACGCCTCCCTTACGGGAATGTCGAATAACACCACAGTAACTACCCTCGTGATTTTTTTGGACGTTTTTGCCACCTACAATCACATCACGTAGCTCTTCAAGGATCTTGTTTACTTTGTCGGCCCTAGAAAAGATATCCTTAAAAGCACGACAGAAACCATCAACCCCACGATCTCCATCGTTAAGGAAGATGTTGGTTTACTCTGACGCACTAATACCTAGATAAAAAAGATAAAGATACTCTTCAAGAGAAAAGTGATATATTATTGAATAAGTTTTAAGGTTACAATAAGTTGTTTTTGTAAAATATTCTAGCTATTTGTCATTCACTCACAACCAAGAAATTAAATACGGCAATTAAGAAATTAAACGTGACAACTAATCAACCACATGAATCGGTGACAACTCATGATTTGCTTATCAAGAAAAATCTTCAATATAAGTTGAGATTTATTATCATTTTTCACGTGTCTTCCACACTCCATCGATCTGCGTATGATTTCTTATGTTGGGTTATCCATCCCTCGTCATGACCCGAGCTGTTGGTTCGATAAATTCCAATAGAACCAAGTTAAGTATCTCAACGTTTGGTCATGTAATTTAACTGAAGTAGAAGAGAAATTTGAAACAATAATCATGAACTTTGTTTCACATGTATAAATTAAGGTACTTAATTAGAACAAATAAATATTACTATCACCTCATATCTATATCGAATATATTGCTAACCCGAAAAGAATATTCTCAATATGTTAAAAATAAATTTCCCATATCATCTTACTTAATCCTTATGGGCCCAAATATGTGATCTCAACATTCTCATGATTGTAGGAGGAATTCCCAATGATGATGGAGACATATAGCAGGCCATGCATATAATATACAGCATATATAGACATATTCATTACAACATATACATATATGTGTGTGCATTATATATATGTATGTATATGTTGGAATTTCTTTTTGTCATCCTGCCAAAAGCCCAAGAATTTCAATACAAAATTTCATGCAGATGTTGACTTTGACATTTGGAAGTCATTTTCTGAGAAATGACTCAATGAGTAAAAGAAGATTATTAGCAGGATGATCATACCCAGAAAATTTCAACACATAAAAAGTATTCTAAGAGATAAAGTGTATGCGGGTCAACCCAACCTTGTTGACCCATTTTAAAATTTTGACCCGTTATCTAACCAGTCCATTTTGCCACCGTTGTTCTTTGAGGTGGCTAGAAAAGATCCATTTTGTTCTCTTTTTAACTAGATGACAAATGTGCAAATACAAACTCTAGCTAACTATACTTAATACTACTTTGTATATCCAACAACTTCATTTGTTCTTGAAAGATGCTCATGGCCTCATCAACTCACTTTCTTTACCTTACCTTCTTCATTACTTCTTTCACACAAGTTCTTCCCCTCAATGTGGTCATGAAATCAACACTTATGTACCCATTAACTTGTTCTGATTACACACATACATGTGATTCCTATCTATACCACATCTCTAAAGGCCACAAACTCGAAGAAATCGCCTCTTTCTACTCGGTTAACACTTCAAGAATCACACCAATTGAACACAACTCTAATCTTGATTATCTTGTTTCCATTCGATGTGCTTGTGAGAAAGATAATAATAGTAACGCGTATTATTTGTATGATTCGGTTTATAAACGGAAACCAGGAGAGAGTGTTGGATACATATCCGATGAGTATTACAGTGGGCAAGTGTGGTATGTTAGTGGAGAAGATGAAGAACAACTTACTGTGCATCTTGTTTGTGGGTGTTTGGAAAATGAAGCTCAAGAAGTTGTTACATATACTATTCAATCTCAAGACACTTTGATTGGGATTTCTGGGCTTCTTTCTGCAAAAGAGAGTGAAGTTGAGAATCTGAACAAGGTTTTGACTAAAGATCCTAATTATATTGATATCGGGTGGGTGTTATTTGTGCCTCAAGAGAAGAACAAGATTCGAGCTTCAAAGAAATGTGAGTATCCATTTCACCTGGCTATGTTTTATCTCTAACGGGTCAAACGGGTCGAATAAAAAAAGTTAAGCTAAAAAGGAAACAGTGAAGCGTATGTTTAATGCATATTATTTGCTAAATTGCTTTATTCAAAAGACTAGATTATTACTATAACAATATTGTTTCAGTAATCAACACACAAATTTTTTATAAGAAGTTATAAAGAAAGGTTGTGCAAAAAGTGTTTCGGGTCAACCCGGCCCGTTCCGTTTCTTTTGGCCCATTACCCCGACAACTCATTTTGCCAACTGTAGTTTTGTGTATCAACTTTAAGTTTACGATTGTGTGTACCAGGGAGGATGAAGACTTGGAAGATAATCATCTTTATAGTGTTACCGGTTTTGGTTATGGTGGCTTTCTTGGTCTTGTATCTTCATAGAAAAAGACGGGCTCGGAAGATGAAGAAAGATGAATCAAAAACCGTCAGAAAGAAAATAAATGTTGGGAAGACGACCCTCGAAAATCATTTTTTTAATGTAGATATGGAAGGTTAGTTTAATGTTAGTAGTTTCTGAATATTAAATATTGTACATTATGATTAAGCCCGTTAGGGTTTAGCAATATACCTTGTATATTGTTTTACTGAACGCACAGAAATATACAAACCTTCATGGTATCAGAGCAGCATCGAAAAAGGTCTGATTATATATTTGAATGATGCAGAGGCAGCATCGAACATCGAGTCTGAAAAACCGATTATAATTAGTTTGGAGGAGATTGAGCATGCTACAAATAGTTTTGATGAAGCCAGAAAAATAGGAGAAGGTGGATATAGTAGTGTGTACTTTGGCATAATAAGAGAAAGGGTATGAGTTATGGATGTATGATAATATAAATTTTTTTAGTTTTTTTTTACACATTAATCTAACATTATTGGTGAATTATATGTTTAACAGGAAGCTGCAATAAAGAAAATGAGATCTAACAAGTCAAAGGAGTTCTTTGCAGAACTTAAGGTTCTTTGTAGGATACATCACAATAATGTGGTAAGAACATTATACGAAAAACAAGGATATGCTAGGAAAAAGTAAGGAATTTAAGCAATGAGAAAAAAGTCAACGGACAAAACTGTTAAAATGTTGAAATTTGGTTTTTATCTCCACGTGTCAGTCATGACCCATTCTTTGAGAAATAGGTTGATTTGGGTAATTACTGTTTGCTAAATGGGTTGATTTGGATCTATTCAAATTATACAATGTGTCATCATCCGCCATAAAAACAAATATAGCGTGTGAACCCATTCTAATACTTCTTTTTTCTAACACGACTCGTTTCAACCCGAGCATGTTTTGGTCTGAACCCTTTTTGACCCGAACCATATTGATATTTTTTTAAACGACCGTTTTTGACCCAGACCCGGTTTGACCCGTTACCTGACCTGACTCGCCCATTTTTCCAGGCTTAGTTTTGCCCTTTGCTTTCTAGGTGCAACTTCTGGGATATGCAAGTGGTGACGACCATCTTTATTTGGTGTATGAATATGTCCCAAATGGAACACTTAGCGACCATCTTCAGAACCCTTTGCTAAAAGGTAAAATCCCGGTGACCTAAAATATTTATGAGAATATATATATATATATATATATATATATATATATATATATATATATATGGAAGGGTTCAAATACTAACCAACTTTTTATGTGATAAGCGTGCTAACCACTATAAAACAATCACATAATTTATAAATTATTTTTTCTTTTAATTGATAAAATAGTATTTAAGTATCTTGAATAAATATTTTGAACGTAAATATGGAAATGATGAGTCTTACGTATACGTACCAAATAATGTTACATATACGTGACACATAGTGTTTACATATATGTAACATTAAAATAATGATATTGTTACATATACGTGATACTATGTTTGAGAGTGATTATCATGGTTATCACATAAATATTGGTTAGCATTTGAATCTCATATATATATATATATATGGGTGAGTTCACTAGAAAACTCATTTTCATGAGAAAACCAAAAAACTCCTACTGCATATGTGTAGTACACCCAAAACCCCAACCCACCCTCAAAAACCTACCCCCTCCCCCCACCCCACCCCCACCCAAAAACCTAAACCCACCTCACCCACCCCCTCACTCAAAGGCGCGGGGTGGAGTTCACTATAGTTTTTTGGGTTTAGTTTAGCTTTTAGGTTAGGTTTTTGGAGGGGTGGGGCTGGGTGGAGTGTTTAGGTTTTTGGGGGGGTGGGTGGGGGGTTTAGGTTTTTGGTTCTGGGTTAGGGTTCGATGACGGTTCTAACGCCGCTGGAATGAGCTCAATCGGAGTTCGTTAAACCCACTTCTTAGTATTTCTTAGCGAAAAACCACTTTTTAGTGGAACCGTCCCCTATATATATATATATATAATATTTCAATTCATTGGTAGCAACCACAACCCGTTATTGGTAAACGGGTCGTAAGTTATACTTTTTCTCTAACTGTTCAAATGGATGAAACTTAGAAAACTAGTTAAACGGGCCGATTTGAGTTATATTTTATCCTAAATCATTTTATTTTAAACTTTTTAATCATATTTAAAACATTAACTGTTTACAGTGTTGAAGAAAACAAAAGATAAAAAAAAATGTATACGGGTTGGCCATATGGTATTAAAAATTACCCATTCTGACCCGAACCCAGTTTGACATGTTACTCAAGCCACCCATTTTGGTTATCAGGCCACCAACCGCTTTCATGGACAGCAAGAGCAAATATTGCACTTGATGCTGCTAGGGGAATCGAATACATTCATGATCATACAAAGGCGCGCTATGTCCATCGAGATATTAAGACAAGTAATATACTTCTTGACCTCGGACTCAAAGCAAAGGTATTTGTAAAAGAATATTAACATCAGTTGAACATACATATATTTGCTTTTTATTTATTATTTTCTTATTAGAATTGCTTGATTTGGAAGATGAACTTTTCATGATCAAATTACAAACTAACAACACTAAATTGGTCCTGTAGGTTGCAGATTTTGGGCTTACTAAGTTGATTGAACGCGCAAATGAAGACGATTTAATAGCCACAAGAGTTGTGGGTACACCTGGCTATCTAGCTCCTGAGTATGTTTGTGATATTTGTTTAATAATAGCATGTTTCTAATGAATATTAGGGGTGTTTGGATGTGCGTTTTGAAGGATATTGAAAAATCATAATAAGATAATCAAATGCAATAAAAAAGGTTGTAAAAGATAGTGTTTGGATGTACATATGTTGCTTGAAGTTGTAATAAACAGATAATCATAAATAATAAGGTAACCAGATGCAGAATCCATTTATCCAAACATTAAGCAACTTGTTACTAGTGATTTGAAGTTTATTGTTAATAATTTAGTAAACATCACAAATGGGTATGAATTAATGGTCATTTTCATAACTTTTTCTTCAATTTTTTCTTATGCAAGGTCAATAAGTGAGATGCAAACCACATCAAAAACTGATGTTTTTGCATTCGGGGTGGTTCTAGCAGAGTTGATAACGGGTCAGCAAGCGCTTGCACGCGATAAGCAGGAACCAAACAAGCTCAGGACACTAGTTTCCGTGGTAAGACCAAGAAGAATCCTTTATAAGACCTTTTGAGTGTTTGAATTATGAAAAGTGTGTATCTGCTTTCAATCAGCAGTTTGAGATTGTTTATTTCAAACTAATTATTGTTAGTGAATTCAAGATTAAAAAATTTATCATGTTAACCTTCTGATACAGTAACCATTTCTTGTTTCAAATCGGCCAGATACGCGCAATATTCCAAGATCAAGATTCAGCAGCAGCACTGGAAGCTCAAGTTGACAGCAAACTGAAAGGAAGCTACCCTATAGAAGAAATGTTTAAGGTTAGTAAATTGTAATATTCATATCCATCTAACAACCCAAAATGCAAGGTTTCTCACCCCAAAAGTAGTCATTTTTTATTTTATTTTTCAATGTAATATTTGATAAATTTAAAGAAGTGTGCTGAATGGTTCTAGATGGTTTTGTATCTTTTAATGAATCATTATGATATATCAAACAAGATTAACCATGCATTTAAATGGAAAAACAAGCAGTCTTAGGCGTAATCATTAACAAACCATCAAAAACGCGTGTTTGTGTTGCTGGAAGTTGTAATCATAAGTAGTTTAAATGTTCAACAGATTCTGACTATTTTAAAAATTAATAGATAAATAGCCAAACGTCTGTAATCAAAACAGTAAACCATAAAAGGAAACAAATGCCCTGGATTTATTTTTTTTTGTTCCTTGTGTAATAACATAAATTTACACGTGTCAGATGGCTGAAACGGCTTTCCAGTGCCTGAGCGAAGATCCGGCTAATAGACCAGAAATGCGCAACGTTGTCACAATATTGGGTCAAATTGTTATGGCCTCTATAGAATGGGAAGCATCACTTGGTGGGTCAAGCCAAGTGTTCAGTGGGTTGTTTGATGGAAGATGAAACAGCACAAATCATTAAGTAGTGACAATCTTGTTGATTTATTATAATACCCTTAAAATGCAGCATCAAAAAGATCAAAAATATTCTTTCTGTACCTTAAAAACTGTTTTATAATGTTTGATTTGATCAAACTGATTCGTTATTTTCAGTTGAGAGTCGTTTGGAGAGTTGTTTTACCTCTCGAGTCTCGGACACTTTCTGTCTTCTTTTTTTATCTTACTTTTATGAACAGTTAACGTTGTATATGTGAATATGACTTGGAAACAAGAACACTTGTAAGTAAACATTCTCAAAAGGTTGAATCATGGCAACCCAAACTTGCCCACGCCAACCCGCCTCAGACTCATCACATAACATACACAGGAGTAAAGAAACAAGAAATGACTGAATTGCCCTTCTCTGACATTAGGCACAAACAATCAAATACAATGAGACAGTTTGAAACTTGGAGATATACATTTTTTAAAAGTGATATTTAAGGGGAAAGCAAAACATTGTTATATAAATGAGCAGCTGTTTATAACATGATACCATTAAAAAAATAAATAAATAAATAAAAATCAAATCACGCTGTCTTTTTCCCACATCCTATAGCTTGATCACTTGAGATTGCATTTATCTTCATAAATATTCTTAATTACAAGCAAACAAGTGAGTTTACCACTGATTACAAAACGTGCATAACAAGAAGCAAAAGTCAGATTGTAATGACATAACAGCAACCTCCATCTTCATTTTTTTACCTGCCACATCAGACAATCACATAAATTAATAGTTCAAATCTCATTACATAAATTAATAGTTGCACCGTTGTACCTTAAACCTTGGTGATCGGCGAAGAGATGAAGCAGATCCAGGAGACTTAATTGATGATTGTACCCCTTGAACATGTTTAGCTTTCCTGCCAACTCTATCTGCTTGTCCAAAGTGAAGCTTCTCTGCAGGTGACCCACTTCCACTGTCAGTGGAGACTGAAGATATTGGTGCTGACATGGATATTATGGTAGTTTCTTGAGGATGAGAAACAATTTCGGGTAAATTTCCTGCAAAATAGACTAAGAAATTACATCAAGCATTCCACAGGGAGCCATACTGATAGCAAATCGGCACCCAACGAAGTTATCGTTTTCTTAGTTGTTCAACTAGAACCTTGCAAGGGATGGCCACCCGGTCCAACATATTATTTCTAGTGTCACAAAGATCCGTTCACTAAGTCCAAAGGGAGGTAAGTCGGTAAATTGGATAATTTGCTCTCCCATGCAAGCAGCCACGTTCCCATGTTCCAAGTAGTTTGTTTCCATTTCAAGTATTTTGCTTTCATGCATTTGTAGTACTTATTTTAATCCCTTGAAGTTGTCATTTCCATTTGCTAAGTATTTAGTTAATAGCCTTTAATTTAGGAGCGTGGGTCATCAGTTTGTTTTCTTTCTCTATGTAATTTCGTAAAGCACAATGGATGAGCAGAGAGTTGATGAATGAAAATGAATTTGGTTGATTTATCTCTTGATGTGTGAGAGTTAAATTGATTTGTCTTCGCTAGCTCAATTTTGGCACATTGGGTGGTGTTCTTAGACACGATTTCTTAGCCGAAGTGGTGTATCTGTATCTTCGGTTTCGACATTGCAGCCCTACCGTTTGTGTTGGTGGTGAATTTGTATCCAAAACAAACCTAGATCTATCCCGTCCTATCCGTTCTATTTGAATTTTCTGATTCTAGCCGTTACCCTCGCCGGATTTACATCACATACCCTAAAATAGAGGTGGCAAGCCAATTTCTATTCATTTACTAATGAATTGATTGATATGGGCTATGTTTTATCTCTAACGGATCAAACTGGTAAAATAAAGAATAACGTAAAAGAAAACAGGTCAACAGGTCAAAACTCAAAAGTGTCCGAAGTGTAAATTTAATGCATAAAACCTCCTAAATCTTTTTATTAAAAAACTATATAATTATAATCATATATTTAGTTTTAAAAATGGACAAAAAAATGTTTCAGGTCAATCCAACACGACCCGTTTTGACTTGTGCAGAAAAGTTGGTATTGATCCGTTACCCAACTTGGTAAAACGTAAAAGTAAATAGTGCAAGAGATCAAGCCATTACCGCCAGCCGAAACCTCTTGAAATTTTGTTCTCATAACTCTGACAAAATTATACAAGCCATTAGTAATATTAAGTTCCTGGACTAATTTTTTGGCCTCAGTCACATGTGGATGACAATCAAGCACTGCAAACGACAGAAACAAGGAATTAGAGTCTTGTTAATATAACTTTAACCAAAGCAAAAAATAAGCAAGTGGGAACATAATGCTTGCACTACTTACAAGAATAACTATTGTTCTCGAGGCGAATGGTGAAGAAATACTCCTCGATTGGTTTCTTCATATTTATATTGGTGAATATAAATTTTATTCCTGTAAGAATAATATCAGAAGTGAGATAGATTTTTCCCGATAAACTTTTATGTCCAAAAAAAAGGTAAGGTATGTACCACGCCCCCTTTCAATTCTGAAGCCAAGCACCTTATTGTACCATGAAATTGCCTCTTCTATTTCTTCTCTACGTTCTGCATCTTGCTTGTGTTTTTCCTCACATTCTTCCAGAGCTTTTAACAAAAAAAAATGATTTCCTTGATAACACAGTTAAAGTATGAGATAAAAGTAAAGAGCAAGAGTAACGGGACTGATATTTGAATACTAAGCAAGTCAACATCATGTAAATATGTAATGTCACAAAACTAATCCAAAACAATAGCAGTAACCAAATATAAAAGTCAATATCCATGAAAAAATTATCTAATAAGTAATAACTGAAAATCTGGACAAATACACAGTAACACCGTCTGAAACTTGTATTACCCAAAAGGATAAAAACCATTTGATCCCTATTTTGGTTAGGGGTGTACACAGTCTGGTCTAGCCAGATTTGGACGGAATATTTGGGCCAAACTGGTAACTACAGTTTAAAAAATCAAACCAAACCAATTTGGTTAGGTGGGTAGGCTGAGCCGGCCAAACCATCTAAAAAATGGTTCAGTTAGGCCAGTCTGGCGGTTTAGATCGGTATAAGTTTTAGTTTTTTAGTCAACTTTATATGTTATTTCTAACCACTAAAAAATCACATCGATAACAAAACTAAAGCAAATATTATAATAGAATGACTTGATCTTTCCAAACGAAATCAACTATTACAATAAACTAGTAATATGCATACTCTGATAGAGATATAGTTGTAGCCTTGGTTTTAAATTGTGCGATGCGCTCCGATGCGTTTGGTCACAAAATCCGATGCGCGATACGTTTTGCGTGATGCGAGCGCATCACGTATGCGATGCGCTCTTTATTAAAAAAAATACTAAAATATTAATTATACATAACAAGTTGTAAAATATATTATGTAATCATATTATCAAACAAAAACATCAATGTAATACTCTAACTATCAAACAGAAAACATATTAAGTTATCATATTATCAAACAGAAAACATCAATGAAACATAAAACACATATTCTCAAACATAAAACACATATTATCAAACATAAAACAGCAGGTATAATACTCTAATTCAAACATAAAACCATTTTCAAATGAATAATCCGACCCTAACAGAAAAATTCAAAATTTTCCATATTGCACACAATATAACGCATCTTGCGATGACCGCATCATGCGAAATAGGCGCATTATTAGCGCATCATGTAAACGCAACGCATCAGATGTCGCGATGCGCTACGAATGGCGCAACAGGCGCATCACGCATTATGCGCGCATTATGCGCGCAATTTAAAACCAAGGTTGTAGCTGGAAGGGTCATAATGTGAGGAGGTGATGGCTCCTTTCTACAGAAACTAGTCAGAGTAAAGAGGCATCTTGACTTTTATGAGTGCATGCACTTGCTATTCAACTAGTGGATTATTTTTCTAAGAGTTTCAAGGGTATCAGTTGATATAATCAGGGTTCAAATCATTATATCTGTTGTTTTCTTGTGTTGACAATAAAACACAATGAAGAATAAAAATAATTCTCATCATCAACTACTCATGAAGGTAATAAAAAGTGTGTGTGTGTGTATAATCTAAAAATAACATGGCCGATACAGCCTACACGGCCGATCACTACTTAAACCATAGACTGAACCAGTTTCACATCTTTACAAACTGGCTGACCAAGAATACGCTACTAAACCCAGTCAAACAGGCCAACTTGCTACAGTATCGACGTTTTCATATGCAGTTATGCACCCCTAATTTTGATCAATATTGAACCTTTCTTAAACACCCTTACAAGTGGTATGATACTATACAAGGTAGTTAAAACTGTTGGCCCAATTGGATCAAAAACTCAAACACAAACACGTGGGACTTTGATCTCAGCTTGATCGACTCTTTCTCTGTAGATTAAAATCTCGACTCTTACATAAACAAATTACATTGCCCATCTATTTATACTAAACAAACCACACTACTCCTACTCAAATACTACTCTCAACTCTAATCTAATACCAACTCAAACTAAACAATCGATAAACCCAAACCCAAACTTATTCGACTCAAACACTGACCCAATTTAGACTCTTTTCGATTCACTTCACCCCTTATACTTTCATTCGTCCGTACTCCGTACTAACAACCCCCCCCCCTCCCCTCTTTACTTGCGAAATCAAGATTAAGTCCTTCAAAAATTACATCGGATAGTAAACATAGGAGCATTTATTAAACAGTCTGGATTGTAAACAAACAGACAAACGTACCCAGTAAATCCCACTCATAGAAAAGCTATTGGTAGGGTTTAGGGGTGGGGTGAGGGCATACCTCTATCCAAGAAGATAGAGAGGCTGCTCCCGTTGAGACCCCCTGCTCCAAAACTTCTTTTCTTTTCTTTTTCTTGAACATATAGTAATTCAGATAGCGTACAAAGAATAGCATAAAATGGAGCTAAGGGAAAGAAAGTGTAAGCGCAAGATGGAATTAATTAGGTCAGCTGCTATTATAGACAAACTCACTAAGGTTGGTAATGTAATGGTCTATGACTACAAAAAGCCGGTTCACATAATACATGCTTAAGCCAAACCTCAACTACTTGAATTTTCACATATTTAGGAAATCTTTTTGTACCACATGTTTGCACCTAGAGTTCAGGTTTGATACAGATTATTTATTCAAGTTGTTAGCCATTTGGGTATTAAAATCATCTTCCATCAAAATACAGTTGTATCTAAAATAAAATGGTTGACACTAAGCAACAATTTAATCATGGATGTATACAGATGTTTGCTACATATCATATGTGGGTCTCTCATGTTTTCCTATCGCTTGCGTCATGGAAGGCTAAATATTATCATAGACACTTATGCAGTAAATGAACAATATCAAAACTCAGCAGTACAGGATACAAATTGGATACCTTCAGATTGGTGTGATATAATTTCGGCATATTCCTCCTTTCTGGTCCTCTGATCAACCACAATTTTTTTAAGTTCTTCATTTCTAGCTTTCGCAGCAGAAATGGAGTCTGCAATAGCCATCTTTTTTGCCTCTTGTCGAGTCTTTACTACAAATCCATTAGCAAAGAGAAACACATACACTGATGTAAATTTGTTACTTTTCATGCTGATACAAATAACACAATAGTACGTATAAGCCATTTCTCATTCATGTTATGGTTAAAAGGCCAAAAAAGTTATAAGTCCGGAAAGACTAGAAAACTGTTTAAGAATTCCCATTCAGATCTGCATATTAATACATTACCTAAAACTCTGGAGCATTTTTTTCCCACTGATTGTCAATAAAAAGATTAAAAACATACAAGAACAATATGTTATATGGGTTAAGAGGTCTACAAAATAAAATGAACCCTTGCAATGCAGAGAAAGAAATGCAGTTAAATTTTAAAACTTCTAATAACCAAACTAACTCCCTGATCAGTATGAAAAAAAGTATAGCACTGTTACAATACAAAAGAGAGTACCAGAAATAGCTTTCACCAAGTCATCCTCAACCGCCCTCAGTTGAGCTTTAAGCATCCCAATCTTCCCTGAAATAACCAAATCAGATATCAACTTCATGTGCAGTTCTTTACCAGAGTAAATTCATTATGCATGCACTCCTCCAACTCCAAAATAAAGAGGCACAATTTAGTTTAAAACTAGAGAGCACTAGATTAACTGAGATTATAAGTGGTAGGGATGAGTATTTTGTACCTAGTACGGGTACTGTACCGAACCATCAATAGATTCGGTATGGTATTTGGTACCCACTCTTCCAGAAATTCAGTACCGGTATGGTACAGATACCATCTATAGACAGCATTTTGTAACAAGTACCGTAGATTCGGTACCCACTTCTCCAGAAATTCGGTATTGGTATTTACAGTACCATCGACTTCATCCCTAATAAGTGGTCAACTTATTAATGGGAAGATAATGTTGATATTTGACTGCCAAAACCAAGAAGCGTCACTATTTTTCAAATCTATGGAATACAAATTCACAATTCATATTTGTACGGTTGAATTTAACAACTATCTACACAAAATCCTAGTTTTTTATGCGAATCCGCTTTCAATTCTTACAACAAAGTACATGCCCCAATTGAACAAAAAAAACTCCAGATTTCGCTCAATTTAGGGTTTCTGAAATATAATCATACCTTCATTTAACACAGTTTCCTGTGCGCTCGACTTGATTGACTGAAGAGATTTATGGATCGAAAGAGCGGCGTTTTCCATCCTACGCTGCTGAATCTCGATTTCTTTACCGCAAATCATCCTAAGTTCCGCCATTTTAGCCCTAATTTCACGATCTCCCACTCTTCCCTTTTGCATCGTCACCGGTGATGCTGTGTGTTGTGTGTGTGTGTGTGTGAGAGAGAGAGAGAGAGAGAGAGATGAAGTTTGAAACTGGTGCGCTCTCAAAATTGGCTCTTTATTTGTTTTTCAAAATGGAAAGTTTGATATAAAACCCCCCATAAACTTCTTGTTGAGGTTTATTTTCCCCCTGAAATGTTTCATCATATCTAGGAGGTTTAGGGGCTGGTTTTTACAGGGTTTCTAGGTTGAATCAGTAACTATGACTTTTGGAGATACGAAACCCAACCAACTAGGTTGGGTGGGTCGGCCGGACCGGACTGCCCAAAACGATTTGGTTTTGACGGTTTGGGCCTACTTTTTTAACACGGAATCATATCGTTAGATCATTGAAAGTACAGTGAAATTGTAGGCTTAAAATATGACCGAAAGTTTTACCTTTTTAAGTATTAAAGATTATACGAAAAATATGAAAAAAAAACTTCAAAGCACGAAATTGGTTAAAATGATAATCTATACCTATGTTATCAAAGGCGAACTAGGTGCAGCGAAGTGCAAGAAAAGCGGATCGTGGCAGTCCATGCACAATTCCGGTAAGATTCCAGACAAATCCTGTAAATTTTGGCAAAAATCTTGAAATTCCTGCCAAACTAGTGTTGCAAGTTGTTGGAATGGCCGGAGTTGCAAGTTTTCTGACGTGTTGCAAGGAGTAATAGGGATGGAGAGGGAAAGAGGTCACGAAGAAAAAAAAATTGAAAAGCAAAGAAAATAAAAGTCAAATTAAATGGTATTGAGTACATAAAAATGATTGGTCTGCACACTGCATCAGTGTTCACTGTAAAAGTGCGGCCTTCTCGCTAAAGAAGTACATAAATGACTAGTCATTGTAATCAAATTTTAGTGTCTTTTCAATTTGTTTTTTAGTTTTTATAACATTTTGGTTTTATTTTATTATTTTTGGATTTTTTTTTTTGTTATTTTTCTAGTATATTGTTTATTTTTTATTCTTTTCTGTTTTCTTTTCCTTCTTGAGCTCTTTGATTGTCATAGAGCTTAATTGGTGATTGGTGGTATATTGAGCTTGTTTAGTTGTACGTAAAGTTATTAGATTGTGTGTACTTATTTTTATTATCCTATTTGTTGGTATTAAGGAATATCCAAAAATGTCCTAGAAAATTAGACCTAAAGAAGAATAAAACATGTCTAAAACTTTTTAAAATGGTAACTTTATATTGTACGCCTAGATTAAAAAAACATCGCTTTTTAAGCGCCTTAAGCCCAGCCTCAGGCTTACCCTTTGCCTTTGAGTGCGTTTTGCGCGTTTGACAAGATTGATCTTATACATATGTATGTATTATATTTATAAATACTTATACATATTATAATTATTAGATTCATATACATGTAAAGGTTATTATATTTTTAGTTTTTATTTTATATATATATATATTTAAAGATGATGGGGAAATAGTACTTTGGTAAGAGTTACATGCGGGTCAGGAGTGGATACAAAAAATAAACGGTCGCTTAAAGTCCCCATATTTAAGGGGCCCCAATTTTTAGGATTTAACATCGTTTAATTTTCAGATTTTGACAATGAGAACAAAAAATCAGTATACCTGAAAGAGTTTTTTTACTAAAACTCACTCCAACTTTAATACATGTCATTGTGTGACTTTAAAAAATTATATACAAAAAATGTGAATTATCATATTCCAATGTGTTAGGATTCTAATAAAATTGTATTTTTTTAATAAAAAGGGCCCCATTTTGTAATTCGATTTGTGCCATAAAAAATGTTGAGCCAGCCCTGATGTGGGTGGTGAAGTCCCCTATCAGGCTGTGCCATGTGGCACAACCTTAATTAATTTTTTTTATTCCAACCAAATTATTCTATTCACCGTGGATCGTGCCTTTTGTATTTACTCGTCTACGTTGACGATATCATCCTTACTGGCAATCACGAGCCTTCCATTCGTCGGTTCATTGATCGTCTACACGGAGAGTTTACTAGTAAGGATCTCGGGAAGTTAAGCTATTTTTTAGGTCTTGAAGTAACTTGCAATTCTGATGGTTTGTTCTTAAATCAAACCAAATACGCTCGTGAGATTTTAACCCGTGCTACTCTTTTGGATCCCATGCCTGTGGCAACCCTTCTTGCCACCAATGATGTTTACTTAAGCACTGACACGCGTTATTCAGATCCCACTTATTATCGTTCATTGGTTGGAGCTTTGCAATATCTTACTATTACTCGACCTAATTTGTCATATGTTGTAAATCAAGCAAGTGAGTTTCTTCACTCGCCGACAGTTCAACACTTCCAAATGGTTAAACATATTCGGAGGTATGTCAAGGGCACCTTATCTCATGGTCTTCATTTCTCATATCCTACATGGTCACCTTTAGTAGGTTATTCTGATGTGGATTGGGCTCGCTCCATAGAGACACAATGCTCAACTTATGGTTACTATATCTTCTTTAGTGGTAACCTTGTGTCATGGAGTGCCAAGAAGCAGGCTACCGTCTCACGGTCGAGTCGTGAGTCAGAATATAGGGCTATGGCAAATACAACTACCTTAACTTATTTGGATCACTCACCTTCTACGGGATCTTAATGCATTATCTCCGAACCGACCCACCATCGTATGTGATAACCTAAGTGCCATCTTTCTCGGTCGGAATCCTATTGTTCATCGGCGAGCGAAGCACATTGACATTGATTATCATTTTATAAGGGAGCTTGTATCTTCGAGTAAACTACACACCAATTTTGTGCCAACCAAGATTAAAGTGGCCGACATTTTCACCACACCCCTTCCAAGGCCTTTATTTGAATCGTTTTTGAGAAAAATTTTGAGTTGGTCCGCCACCGGTTTCGCTTAGGGGGGAGGGTAATCAAGTATATTTTTATATATATATTCAAGATTGTTTTATTTTGGTACATAATACTTGTATATCTTTTAGTTATTGTGTTTCCTTTTCACCAATGCAATATTGTAGTATTTTATGCCGATGAGTAATGAAAAAATAAGTTGTTTGGTGAAATTATTTATTTCCATACTTATGCTTGGTTAATTTAATATATACATATATTTATTATCTATTTATCCTTATTCTAATAAAAGATTAAATATTGTATCACTTGTCAACACCATATTCATCCTTACACTTATTCCCCCCTCCAAAACAACATTTACATCCTCCATTTAATATTTTCATATTTAGCTCATTTTTTTAAAAATAAAATACATAAATAAACATTTTACCAAATCAATTTATCATTATTACCATTGACTCACATTTTTTTTTAAAATTATCATCAAAAGTTAATATTTAAAAAAATCAAGAATTAATAAATAGGAGATTAAAAAAAGCGAGTTTTTAAAGTATTATTATTTAAAAGCGAGTTTTTAAAATTTTATCATTAAAAAACTAAAATTTTAATTTTACATATAAAATTTGAAAATACTTCTTTTGTATTTTAAAAAAATATTTGTTAGAATAAAGTTTACTAATATTTAATTAGTAGTTTTTTAATTAGGTTTGATATTTATAAATAAATTTTTTATTTTGATTTATAAATTTTAATAGTTAGTTTTTAATTAAAATTAAGAAACTTGTAAATATTTATTTTTAAAAGTGTATTATATTTTAAACTTAATTTTTTTTAAAATGGCGAGATTGTTTCTTTTAAATATGTTTGGATTCAGTTCTAATTTATTAGTTTTAATTTTTTTTTCATATTTAATTTTGGAATTTTAAATTTAAATTGTGGCGATATATTAAAGAATGATATTTTTAAAATTTGGAGTTTTAAATTTTGAATTTAAAAGGCGATATATTATTGAAATTTAAATTTTATTTGTAATTTTTTTTTAAACGAGAGATTTAGTATTAAAAGTTAAGCGAGATTTTCCGAATATAAGACGAGATTTTTTTTAATTTAAATTTGATACGTAAATTTATTTACAACTTTAATATTTGTAAATATGTTACAAAATCAAGGTTAAAATTTCTACAAAGATGTTGATAGAGTTTCAAGAAGTTAATAAAATGGAGAAACAATGTATGCAAGGAAATCGTTAACCAATTTGATTATCTCCGATTTCTTTAACTCCCTTATGGCTTCAATCTGGTTCGCACTGTGTGTGACCTTTACTTCGACCAGTTTTGGCTATTTTGTGTTTTCGGTCACTGAGGAAAAGAAACTACATTATTTGTTGCATTTTGCGGGTATTAATATTTTTTGCATTTCAATTCTATTTTGGTATTGAAATTACGAAACATTTAAGAGTATATGACGATCTTTAATTTCATTAGGTCGTGTTCTTCATCTTTATTTTCTAATATGTGGGTTGTGTTCATTTTTATGTTTTAAGACAATCCTTTTGCACACTTGAGTTCTGATTCAACATAATTTTAATCAATTATTATGTTTCTAGAGCTGCAATCGTTAATTAGGAATTGATATTTTCTAAATATGTTTGATAAATAAAATTCCTTAGATTAATAAAGTCACAAGTAAAATTCAAGATTTTTTTATTGTACAAAGATTCAAGATTTTTTTATTCTACTGATGTTTTTGTATGTTTATATTGTCTTATGTCAAGATCATGATTTTAATTTTAATTTTTATGTATAAGTTTATGATTATGTCTAGAAAGCAAAAGACATTAATCTTTGTTTTATTGATTATTTTTGTCTATATAAAATTTCTTTGTTTATTTATGTTATGATGAACAAAATATCTATACATACTAATAAATCAAGATTTTTTGAGGAACACTTGTCATATTTCTAAGCCTCCACATTCTCATTTTTCCACCTCTCTCTACTATTAATAATAAACTCCACTATTTTAGGCAACTAAATTAATTGTTTGTTTCAATTTTTAATCTATAGATTTTTAAATTTAAAACTGTGTTTATCATCAATTAAATTGTTCTATCATATTTTTATAAATTCTACAAACTGAAAACAATTTTATAGCCATCTAAGATCCAAATAAAAACTCTTTAATCATGTGTTTATATATTCACATTGTTCCATTTTGACGAGTGTATGTGTTAACAGATTACATTATTTTTTATTCAACCCGTGTAATACACGGGCTTTTAAAGACATAATGTTTTTATTAAAAAGTATATAACATTACATTTATTCAACCCGTGTAATACACGGGATTCTAACCTAGTTGTACAATAAACGGATGTTCTTATTTAGAAATCACATTTGTAACAAACACAATATATAAAAAGGTGTTTCTATTGGTAGAATTCATTTTGTCTCTACTTCACTTGGTGAAACGTATTTTTTTAAAAAATTTTTAATTAAAATTAAAGGTCCAAGATCATTTGAAGAAATACGCACAACTAATGGACGTATGTTACCTATCTTTAGAGACGCATTTATTCTCTTGGATTATTAGAGACATGGAATACATGAAGCAATTAAAGAGGCACGTAATTCAGGTTCTGGTTATTTCCTACGGAATTTATTTTCGACTGTGTTAACATCTAATACCCTGTCTATACCGGATTTTATTTGGAAAAATACATGGGAATACTTGTCAAACGATTTTCACTACAAACAACATATTTTGAAGTCTTCGGGTATAAAAAGTATTCATGATCAACGTTATTAAAAATTAGTCTTAATTTTTATATATTTAAATATAAATTTTATATAAGTGCAGAAAGTATATGTCATAACTGATTCATTTAATAATGTTTCAGATTTAATTGATTTTGTGTATCCTTCTATTCTTGAACATGCGTCTAATCCAGAATATTTTCAAGAACGAGCGATACTTGCACCAAAAAACGAAGTCCTACGAGAAATTAATGTTCGCTTGTTATTAATGTTTCCAGGATATTCAAAGGAATATCTAAGTGCAGATAGTATCTGACTATCTGTCAATCAGAGCATCTTAATGATAATTTTGATGAAAGTTTATACTCCCCTAATTTTCTAAATGGACTTAATTTATCAGGTTTGTTAAACCATAAATTAGTTCTAAATGTCAGTGTTCCAGTTATGCTACTAAGAAATATTGAGAAAAAATGGTTTATGTAACAGAACAAGACTTCAGGTCAAATCACTAGGCAATAATGTTATATTAGTGGAGATTATATCTTGAAGCAAAATTGGTCATCGCAATTTTAGTGTAACACCCCAATTCTTGCAAGGAATATAAGTAGTAGGATTAAAATAATCATTTAATGTAACCCTAGGAGGGTTAAAATATAATTATATTAAAGTACCATGGGTTAAGTTGCAATTAATTCAAAATTTAGGGGCTGAAAATGAAAATTTGTGAAAGATGGATGATGTTGGACCGCCACCAGTGGCGATAACGGTCCGCTATGTAGGCCGCAAGGATTGATCCGAGAAATGCCACGTGTCAGCTGACTAATGTTGAAATCTGACGCGTGTATAGTAGATAACGGACCGACATGAAGGCCATAATGGTCCGCTATGCCCTTAACGGACCGATACCTATGAACATAGCGGTCCGCTACGTGCTCGCCAAACCATAAGCCGCCTCAATTGGGTAGCGGACCGACATCCATATACATAGCTGTCCGCTATGGACCCACCAAGCACCCTGTAAATAGTTGGACCTATTGAACGGTTTTAGAACATCTCAAGCTCAAATACACCTCACAAAACACACATTTTGCCTCGGCAAGCGTGCCCAGAAGTTCCGGTTCGCGTACAAAGTCCGGTGTCCAACTTTTCAACCTCAATACGCAGTAGATAGTTCTAAGGTAAGGTTCCGACTTATCACACCCTCAAAATCCACCTACGGGGTTTTACCGCGAGATGCGTGACATACCAGGATCTCAGTCATTAGTTACATGGAACGACTCTATATGAATTTAAATAAAATACTAATGCTGCTCATAGTCACGAGACAACAAAAGTTTAAGTTTGAAAATGTTGCGAAAGCGTAAATAAAATCCAACTGCAAGAATAGTTAAATGCGCAAAACACCGCGCCCAAACCAAAGTAAATAATAGAAATAAATAAGTTTGAAATTTTTTGCGAAAACCATGCTCAAACCATGCATCCTAATCTTGTGTGTACCTTAGCGACCTGAGAAAGACATGCTAATAGTGTCAACACAATGGTTGGTGAGTTCATAGAGATGTAAGTAAATAAAAAGTTCGATGTTTGCTAGATAATGTAATTAATGTATACCGATAGATAGCTAGTCTATGTCATGCTACTACAAGTGTTCGAAACCGAAGCTGACTGTTTGTGTTTGTTTGCCTTCTGCCATGTCTACCGAACAATGGTAAATGTCTAGGCTAATCTTACACCCGTTCAACCTCCAGTCAAGTTAGCGCGACTAACTCTGGAATATACATTAAAAAAGTTTCATGAAATAAATATACGTGTTGTACTTTCTCTAGAATATACATTAAAAAAGTTTCATGAAATAAATATAACATTTAAAAGTCTTCCGTTGTGTATGACCTCTGTTTACTATATGTTCATGAGTAAATCCGACAAGTGGCTGGCATCTCGGGTGAGCCGGGATGTGGGTGTCACACTTAGCCCTATAATTGGGTTAACACATTCAGATAAAAGAATTTCATTTAAATTTCAAAGAAGAAAATTTACAATTGTTGTATGTTTTGCAATGACCATGAATAAAAGTCTAGGACAATCACTTTCAAAGGTTGGTGTTTATTTGAAAGATCCAGTGTTTATTCATGGCCAGTTGTATGTTGCATTATCACGAGTTAAAAGTAGAGATTGACTCAAATTATTAATCTTTGATAAACATGGAAAAGTTACTAATATCACGTCAAATGTTGTATATAATGAAGTATTTTCAAATTTGTAAATCATCATTGTAAGGTTTCATTTGACATGTAATTTAATATATTGTAAAAAGTACACCACTTATGAAATGTATTTTTATGTATTTTTTTGATGTTTTAATTACTCTTATCCATATAATCTTAACATTTAACAAAATGGAAAAATTACCAACACAATATCAAAAATGTATAAAAATGTGTTAAGATATTTATCAATATAATCTTAACGTTTCACCCCGTGTAACACACAGGTTTTAAGCTAGTTTTGTACACATATATATGATTATTTTATGTATACGTGTAGCTAAAATAATATATGTAATATTTTATTATAAAGAAACAAATATACCCAACAAAATTCCACTAATCAGTAGGGTCCAGAGAGGACGAGATGAGGGCAAATCTTACCTCTATCATATTGGATAAGAGAGGTTGCTCCGTAGGAGACCCACGACTCATCGAAACGTTTTATACACACATACACATCTATCAATTATAATAAATAAAGGTTTTGAGGTGCCACATGTCATTATTCTAAAGTCTCTAGATATTTGTTTTGCCGCCTAAATATTTTCAAATTATCTGTTTTAATTTATTTATTTTAACTCCTAAATTGATTAAATACCATTTAAACATTTCCATATTTTGTTATGATTTGAAATTTTAAACATTAAATGTAAGATAACTTTTGGTTGACCAACAACTTTCTTTTTTAAATACATTATTTATAATAATTAAATTTAACTAATTCATTATAATTTATAAGATTTAGAGGTGTTACTTTTTTACTTTTTGAAATATTATTAATTGTTACTATATAAGTGTTTTATTTATGTTAAAATAATTTTTTATTTTTTGGAATATTATGAATTGTTACTATATAATTTTTATAAAATCAGTAATGAACATAGAATTTAGATTGACATTTTCTTTCACAAAATCTAATAAAATTAAGTTATCTGCTAACTGTGGCCGTCTAAAATCTAATAATAATTTATCAATATATAAGATATTTATTTATTGTATTTTTTTATCCAGCCCGTGTAATACACGTGAATCTAACCTAGTATATATATAAGGGAGAGATATTTTTCAAAGTCAAAAAATTATAAAAAGTCTAAAAAGTCGTTTAAAAACCCCACCACCACCCCCAAAAGCCTAAAACCTCCACCCCCTAAAACCTAACTCCCACCCCCACCCCGAAAAACCTAAAACCCCCACCCCCAAAAACGTAAATCCTAACAAAAAACTCTAAAAAGCCGAAAAAAGTCGCTTAAAAACACCACCACTACCCCACCAAAAGTCTAAATCCTAAAAGCTAAACCCTAAGGCAAAAACTAAACTCTAAAAGTTAACCCCTACAAGCTAAGATCGTAGAGTTCGACGAGACGGTTCCAACGCCGCCGAAATGAGTAAAATCAGAGTTCGTATGAGGCGATTATAAGCGTTTTAAACGACTTTTTAGGCTTTTTACACTTTTCTGACCTTGTAGCCAAACCTCACACTATACATATATATAAATATAACAACAACCATACCCGGTATAATCCCACCAATAGTAAGACTATTGGTATAGTATGGGGAGGGGAGAGATGAGATGTAGGCAAACCACACCTATATCCAAAAACCCGATGAAGACCTGCAAAAGTAAATTAGTACCATAGAGTTCTTCACATTGAATCTACACATCAAACAAAAAAAGATCTAGTAACATAGTAATAGTAAGCTACGGATAGTAGAAATGGTGAAATTATGTACTTAGTGAGAAAGTGAACATAGTACAGGTAACGTAGGCTACCACACAACTAGATAGAAATAAGTCTCTACAATAAATCTAAGACCCATCTGTTACCCCCCCCCTAAAGTCCTTAACCTTAATCCTACGCCTCCACGAAGTCATATCCTCGACCATGTCCTTATATAGGTGCAAGTCTAATAAATCCTACCTAATCCACTCATCCCAAGTTAGTTTGGGTCCGCCTCTAACCCTCCTTCCTTCTACGGTGAGGGTTTCCATCTGTTACCCCCCCACAAAAAAAAGTCCTTAACCTTAATCCTACGCCTCCACGAAGTCATATCTCGACCATATCCTTATATAGGTGCAAGTCTAATAAATCCTACCTAATCCGCTCATCCCAAGTTAGTTTAGGTCTGCCTCTACCCCTCCTTCCTTCTACGGTGAGGGTTTCCATTGATCTAACCGGCACCGTCATATCTCTCTTCTTCACATGCCTAAACCATCTTAATATCCCCTCCCTTATCTTATATGATATACTAGCCACCCCTAATATTTCCCGAAAAACCTCATTTCTTACCCGGTCCAACCTTGTCTGTCCACACATCCACCACAACATCCTCATATCCGCTACCTCCATCTTACGCGCCCGTGTCTTCTTATCGGTCCAACATTCTATTCGTATAAAAAAGCCGGTCTAATTGCAACCCTATAGAACTTCCCTTTTAGTTTAGTTGGGAACCTTATGTCGCACAATACCCCTGTGGCTGCTCTCCACCGACACCATCCTGCTCAGTCGCGGTGGGCAACGTCACTATCTAAGTCCACACCGGTATGTACAAACGATCCTAAATACGCAAACCTAGTTACATGCTGGAGCACTTGACCTTTGACTGTGATCTGGACGCCATCAACCTCGTTTATGCCACTGAAGTCACATAAAGGTGCTCCGTCTTAAAGTGACTAATTCTTCAACCTTTGCTCTATAAAGCTGTTTGCCACTCCTCTAGCCTCCAATTCATACTTTGTTTACTCTATGCGACTAGCACAATATCATCAGCAAAGAGCATGCCCCACGGGACATGCTCCTGAATCGACTTTGAGAACTCGTCCAGAACTACTATAAAGAGAAATGGGCTCAGTGCTGACTCTTGATGGAGGCATACCTCCATAGGGAAGAACTCGGTGCCCCCATAGGTGCACGAATGCTTGTTTTAGTCCTAGCATACATATCCTTAATTATCTCTATACATTTTTTGGGGACCCCTCTGCCCTCGAGACTACCTAAATCAATCAACGTGGCACACCATCCTACGTCTTTTCCAGGTCAATGAACACCATGTATATCGGAAATACAAAACATGTAGACATTAAACAGATGAAAACATGAAACATGTAAGACAACTAATGATAGATATAAATAAAAACATAAAGAGTAACACATTTATCATACAATAAGTAACAGGTAGCGGCAGATAAAACAACAAGGCTGGTATTACAATCTTTTAGATTAAGGTATGAAGTGTAATATAGCTAAGGTTATGTGGCATATGTTAGAATTGGGTTCAAACCTTGTCCAAGACAAAAAAAAAAAAAAAAAAAAAAATCTGCCGTTCAAAAAAAAAAGAATCGAAAACTTCACAATTAACGACCTCCTGTCACTTTTATCCCCACAAGAAACTTCATCAAAAGAAACTGAAAAAATAAAATAAAATCGCTTAAAACCCTAATTTTGACCCCAAATTTCACCACTTTCGTCATCCTGTCTTTATCCTAATCTTTCCTCCCAGAACTCCATTGGAAGATAACAGATAAAGCTTCCATTTCCCTCCCTTTCATCTCCAAATTCACCATAATATTCTCGTCAATTCTTTCCATACAAGCAAGCCTATCCGCCCCAGTCATCCGTACATCTATCTTCGATAATTTCCACAAATTCATCACCGCTTCCCTATTACTTCAAATTTTGAGTTATTTTTCTGTATTTGCTACGGCTACGAATCGGCTTTTGATAATTACAGGTATGAATTTCTAGATTGGTTTAATTTCAAGTCGTTTTTTATAGTTTAGTGATGCGATTCGTGAAATTATGAGTTTGTGATTGCTCGTGTATAATTAGTTTTCCAGTTTTATATTCATGTTTATAGGTGTACCTCGATATTGCGGAGTTTCCGGGATTAACTTCTTCTGTTAATTTTCGCCATGTTTAATTTGGGGATGATGGAGCAAGTGGAAGGGTAAAGTTCCTTTGTCTCGTGCAAATTAATGTTATGATATTATGATAATGTCAAGGCTGCGAAATTTTTTTATTTTATTTTTTGGATAATATTTGGATTTGGGTCAAGTAGAGTTTTGTTTGATTGGATAGGTGATTCATGCTGGAATACTATGTTTTATTGAGTATGAACATGAAGACACCTCTAATCTAATGGTTACTTGTGGATTTCGTTAACTAATATATTAGTTGTTACATTTCCAGGTGCTATGTGTGATGCTGTTGATTAAATGGTAGGGTGCTTTAGAAGGGGATGATGGCATTAGTAACCCACCAGGTTCAGGTAAAAGAAACGATGACCACTTTGTTATACTGCCTGCATTTGTTAAGATCAGGAATGGATGTATGAATGGATCTATTGCAAGAGTAAAGAATAAAATTGTTTGTATTTGGTAGTTGGTATCGATAATAATTTGGTAAGAGTAAATGAAAACATTGGCATTTCAGTCAAATCTTGTTCCATGTCTTTTGTTGTCATCGCTTCTGTAAAATTCTGTGTTATGTTCTAACTCTCTTGGCCATGTTGTTTTTGGTTTAGATGTTTGGGAATTTACTCGAATTCTATTTCTTATGAGGGCTGTATGATGATAAGAAACGTGTGATGTTTAATTTGTGAGACCTGAAATAGTGGCTTATATAAGTTAAATCTATATCAGAAGTCCTGACTGTGCCCTTTTTTGGACAGGATGAACCATGAGCATATTGTTACTGCACAGTACTTTTGGGTGTGTTCGTAATAATATTTACCATTTTTTTTCATGTCCTACTGTTTAGCAAGTTTGTTTTGCATATGTTATTATGTCATCATTGAAAAGTAGAAAATGCAAGCTTTTTAAGGTATCATTTATTGGGAAGTTCAATTCTTTTTGTCAGTTAGAAAGTCCATGCACTTACGAATTATATTAGCGCGTTGGCAATTGATTCTTATCAACTGTTTTTCTTAATGGGAACCATTTTATGAATAGATGATTAGTATTGTGCGTGCATGGTACATATCTTCTAATGAATTTTATATTTGCCTTTGAAGGGTTCATATGCTGTTCCAAGACCTTTATCTTTGAAGAAGGGTATTGAATCTAAGAATTTTTTAGTAACATTTCCAACTGTTAAGAGAACAGATATTATTTTGTTGAAGCATAGATCTTGTTTATGGTAAGTCTTTGTGTATATTTTCACTTTTCAAATTTTAAGCTGTATATTCATTAGGAAACGTCTCATATTTCTTATGGAAACCATGCGTTTGAATTGTTTAATTTAAAATGAATTTAAAGTAGAGCATTGGCTACCTACAAGTGGTTTAAAAGATTGAAAATGGAAGTAAATTAGGGTCCATAGCCTATCAAAACTTTTATAGAAGTATAATAATAGTCCATGCCTGTTCTGATACTGTGTGACTGTGTTAATGTTCATTTACTTTAAAGGTTGAATTCTTGATGCCCGTGACATACTTTACTGCCATCAGTAGCTAATGTGGTTGGCTTGTAGTATCACCTTTCGGCCCTATAAATATTGTTATGTTCTCTTAAAACAATCATAAAATACGCGGGTTGGGGTCGAAAGTGTTAACTTTCTGCTACAGGTTAACATTTTCTATCACTTTTTTTATAAATGGTTATTGTGTCATATATGATTACAAAGATGGTAGTACTTCAATAATAACATAATCATTGAAGAAAACTATTTAGGAGGTTTTATGCATTAAATGCACATTTAGTGACTTTTGGCCCGTTATCCTTTTAAGCTAATCTTTATATTTTGATTGGTTGGAGATACAACAAAACCTGAATCCAACCAAATATTAACGTAGATGCAAAATGATAATTTATTTTTTGTTTGTGCTCTTCCCTATTTTGTATACTAATTTTCTCATTTAATAACAGTGTAAAGGCACCTCTATCAAAGAGGAAATCATTAAAAATATCATCGTTTAAAGGTAATGTCCAGAATGATGAATCAGGAGGCCGAGAGAAAGGGTCAAAGTCAACAAAGAATGCGGTTAAACTTTCCTATGTGCCAAAGGATCGAAATGAAACCTTTGCTGAATCACCAGAAGTGAAAAACAATCATGCTACGCCGACTCCCATCTCTAATTCTAATATGGATGAGACTACTGCAGGGTCTCAAGCCATACAACTATTTAAAAGCTGGTTGACTTTGTTACGCACACCTTCTCCACAAAGTCAAATACCAGATGGAACATTGGAGGAAGGCCCATCTTCAAATGAAATGGTGGAAACGGACCGTAAGATCCAAAACAGTGGGCGAAGTGTGATTTTGAAAGCCGATTGGGCTAGCTTTGCGGGTCTGGATCCAGCAATAAAGATACCTGCAATGATATTGTAAGTCGGAATATACTTATTCACTTTATTGGTCTTTTGAGCATGGTTGGAAAAATCGCTAGGCGGTGGGGTGGGGTGGGGCCTAGGCTGGATTAATCGGATTGGAATTTTATATGTAATTTTCAGTTTTTTATATATATACACACATTTTTATATGTAATTTTTATAAAAATGTTCATTTTTAAATATTTATACATATATTTGGCTGGAATTTGAAGGGTTTGGCTGGAAAATCCAAGGTTTTGCCGGAAAATCCAAGGTTTTTGCCGGAATCTGGCCGCCTAGGACTGCCTAGGCCCGCCTAGGACCGATTCCGATTAATGGTCCGCCTAGCTCAAAATTACAAGTTAAATGGCCGCCTAGCGTCTAGGCCCGATTTTTACAACACTGCTTTTGAGCTTGACTTGGATTGAACTTTTGAGCTACTTTCTTGAGTCTATCGTTGCCACAGACATCACAAACAGTTTATTACTTCTAAACATGAGAGTTTTCTTATACAGAAATGCTGTTCTTTTTTATAAATAAACAGTTTCTGCTGGAGTCTTATGTGTATAATGGTCTTCAGAAGTACACTTGGGGCGACTTTTTACTTGGCCAACCCGTTTTCTTTTGCTAGATATAAAACATAACCAATATCGACCCATTTACAAGTAAATGGGTCAAAATAGCCACATCTTGTCTTCATCCTGAAAATGCCATTTTTGAATGTAAGAGTTGTTCTTGGTAGAGGTGGAAAAATGGGTGGGTTGGGCAATCAGCAAAAACTTCCTGTTACATGATGTGTTGGATAGGCCTGAAACAATTATTTTTTATTTTATTTCTGTAAATAGCTTGTTAATATGATCACAGAAGTTATATTGTTCTGATAATCGATACGTTGAACAAGTTGATTTAGGAGGTTCTATGCATCAAAATACCAGTTGGGTACTTGGGTGTACTTCCACCTCCATTTGACCCATATCCTTTTTGGTTTTCCTTTAATTACCTGTTTGGCCTGTTATAAGTAAATGGGTCTGAACCAACATGAGCCACTCTTGTGACCACTGAATTTTGGTCATGATTACCAATTTGGTTCTGACCTATATTTGATTATTTATCTAAATCTTAAAATCTCCTTTCATATTTCACATATGCATTTACTTAACATGAAGTTGATCCACTTCTCATCATTTTATTAATTTGTGTAACTTAATCTGCAGCATACCCATGTACCTAGCAGTCAATATGAAATATGGACCCGAAGTTGCAAAGGAACTGACTCCATTATGGATATGTGGGCCCCTTCTCGTAGCACTTTACATCAAAATCGTACAATGGTTATGCTTACTCTATGTTTATAGCTTCAAGCAATCGGTCAAAGTGGTAAATAACTTGCCCGTTTATTACGACTATGTCGTTAGTGGTAAGCTCAAAGAAACCATACACGCTCGTTTATGGCAACCCGTTGTGGATTTTAGAAACTTAGGCTACAAAGGAATATGGAAACATGTTCAAGAATGGATAATTGACAAGTATTTGGACTACATTGAATCAATATGGCCTCATTATTGCAAACTGATCAGGTTTCTGAAGAGGGCCAATTTCATCTAGTGTTTGGAAGACGGTATTTTATTTTCGTTTCAATCCTCTTTTTTATTCGCGTAATGTTTTCGAATAGGCAGATTTGAAGCAAGAGGTAGGAAACCCGATTTTGAATTGGAGTTCATCTCAGTCTTGAGGATTACAAGCAAAAAAAGGTGGATTTTGTATTTTGAAATACATTGTATTTTAGTTTTTGATTCTCAGTCTTTTAAGATTAACCATTTTTTACATAGATTTGTTATGGTTTTGATTTCGGTTTTTATATTGTGGTGGGTTGATTTGGTTTATGTTTTGTAACTTTTACGGTATAAGGTTGAAACAGGCCGGATCGGGTTGTTACTAAATAAAACAAGGTCAAAATAAATTCAAATTGAAGTGATTCACTTGGTATTACTATGAGGTTGAAATGTGCCGGGCCGGGTTGGCTTAAGGGTTGGTCTTACTCTTTCCAATCCATTTAGTATTTGGCACATAACATTAGACATCAAAACTCAATGGGTATTCCATTATTTGTTGGAACTCACCAAAACGATTATCTTTATAGGGGTGAACATATGCAATGAAACTTCATGACTATTGACCGATAACCGTCATAAACGTCAACAGTTTGGAAGTTTTCTCAACCGCTGCTTCAATTTGGTCCGGATGACCAAGTCTAATCTGGATGACCAAAATTGCTACCGCTCTTCAGTCATTTCCAAAGATCAATTTTAAGTGATTTTTAGCAATTTCCACTTCCAAAATCACTTTTATCTAGGAGTGTTGCCCATTGGACCTCATTAGGGGCTGCCACCCCTAGGATTGCTAACCAGCAGGGCTGGTCCCGAGAATCTTCAAAACGTTTTGGGCTCGTGACATGTAAAAAAAGCGGCCCCATAATATAAACTCATAATGGCATAATCAAAAACTACATCAAACGAATAACGATTAACGAATCATACATAACGATTAATGAATCATGATGCATACCTCGAATAGTCTAGTGGGCATTTTTTAATTTCTAAGTGGGTTAATAGGATAAATGAATAATGCAAGTAGTGAGCCTTTTTTAATTTCTAAACGGATTAATAGGATAAATGGATAATACAAGTAGTGGACCTTTTTTAATTTCTAAGTAGGTTAATAGGATAAATGAATAATACAAGTTGGGCCTTTTATAAATATATATATATATATATATATATATATATAATATACAAAATTTAAAAACTACGGGCCCCTTAGGAGACCGGGCTCCGGACGGTCGCCCTCCCAGCCCACCCTAAGGGCCGCTTGGACTCCACTAGGGATTTTGCCCCTATGACCATGCTAAGCCCCCGGACCCCCATTGTTCAGTGGGCTTCGCCCCCTTGAAACAATAAAGTGTCTTAGCACAAGAAATCATAATATTCTCAAAAACATGTGTGCATCCCACACTTACCAACTTGGTTGATGTTTCGTTATAACTTCTCATTTTGTTGTTAAGCAATTCTAATTACATAAAATAGTTAGATGACATTAAAATTACCAACACAATCTCGTTAATGTAAAAGGCCTTCGATATTGTTTTTTTTTTTGATAAATGTACTCAAATAAAAAATGGGCCTTGGTTTTCTTTGTAATTTTGGATGAAAGGTAATACGTAAAAGGTTTATGTTTTGTGTTTACATTGACGTAAATGGTTTGTGTTTATGGGTTAGTCGACCAAATTTAACATAATCTAAAATTTGATATGAGCCTGAAAATTATCTTAAATACATAAATTCTAACACGACATACGTATTCGTGGGTTAACACGAGAGTGACCTATTTAACCTGATTTTTTTGCCTAATAATATTATACAATCACAATATATATATATATATATATATATATATATATATATATATATATATATATATATACTAATAAATAAAGGTTTTTTAGTGCCACATGTCATCTTCACATTCAATCTCACCATTTTTTTCCGCCTCTCTCTCTTATTTAATGCACTTCTATATTTAAATAATATTATATATTTAAAGAAAGTATTAATTGGATTAATACAACACATTTATTTTAAATTATCCCTTATTATAAGAAAACTTTAAAATTTAATTATGTAACTTTTATTTCAATCAAATAGTAATTGAAAGTGAAATTACATTAAATAGTAATTAACGTATTTTCGAAACCTAATTATATATTAATTTTTACATATTTTGAGTTTGTTTATATCCGTAGTATATGTAATATATTTTTACACATGCGAAATATATATACATAAAGATTTAAAAAATTTAAATATTAATATTTTTCACCCCGTGTGTAGGCACGGGACCTAAACTAGTATATATATATATATATATAGGGGACGGTTCCACTAAGATGTGGTTTTTCGCTAAGAAATACTAAGAAGTGGGTCAAACGAACTTCGATTGAGCTCATTCTAACGGCGTTGGAACCGTCTCATCGAACTCTAACCCGGACCCAAAAACCTAAACCCCCCTCCACCCGCACCCCCAAAAACCTAAACCCCCCTCCAACCCTACCCCGAAAAGCCTAAAACACCCACCCCCACCCCCCTCCAACCCTACCCCAAAAGCCTAAAATTACTTCTTATTTGATCCTCCCCATATATATATATATATGTAGGGAATGGATCATTTGAGAACTCCTAAATATTTTGAGAACTCGCAAGAACTCGTCAAAAAACCAATCAAAACCATTTTTTTTTGTTTTTACTATCTTTATTGTTAGAATACAACATAAAAAAATGAATTTTATGTAAATTTACATGTCTTCATATATTAAAAAAATATACACATGTGTAAGTGTTACCATTTATACATGTGTATAATTTTTTTTAAGAATAATTTAGAGAGAATGGATGAATTAATTGGAGAGATAAATCATTTTTTTTATGTTATATTTTAATAATAAAGGTAGTGAAAACAAAAAAAAATGGTTTTAATTTGTTTTTTTGACGAGTTCTCAAGTATTTATAAGTTCTCATTTGAACCTAACCCTATATATATATATATATATATATATATATATATATATATATATATATATATATATATATATATATAGGGAGAGGTTCAAATAAGAAATGGTTTTTCGCTAAGAAACCTAAGAAACGACAAACACCTTAAGAAACGATATCAAACGAACTCCGATTGAGCTCATTTCAGTGAGGTTGGAACCGTCTCGTCGAACTCTACCATCTTAGCTCTTAAGGTTTAAAATTTAGGGTTTTAGCCTTAGGGTTTAGGTTTTTTTTTGGGGGGTGGGGGGTTTAGGATTTTTTTTGGTGGGGGGGGGGGGTAGGTTTTTGGGGGGTGGGGGTGGTGGTTTTAGGCTTTTCGGGGTGGGGGTTGGAGGGGGGGGTTAAGTTTATGGGGGTGCGGGTGGAGGGGGTTTAGGTTTTTGGGGGCGGGTTAGGGTTAGGGTTTGATGAGACGGTTCCAACGCCACTGGAATGAGCTCAATCGGAGTTCGTTTAACCCATTTCTTAGCGAAAAACACTTCTTAGCGGAACCTTCATCTATATATATATATAAATAAATATAAATGTATATAAAACAATTACGTTTAAACGATTAAACCTATTGCTCCTTCAAATTTTGATATAAAATATCCAATCAATTTAAGTTTTATGTTAAAACTTTATTTTTTTAATTTACAAACACAAACGAGTTAAACGTGTCAGCCACGAACCCGTCATACCAATTTGAACACGCTTGTTAGCTACACGTGTTCGTGGGTTCGACACAAACCTGACCCCAACTTATTTAGACATAACCTAAATTCATAAATTTTATTATAAATTTGTATCGTCACACCCCAGTATAAAGAATGTTCATTTAGCAACTTAAAAAAAAAAATTTGTTTGTAACACAATACACTAACACATTCAATGTTACATCCGAACAACCATAGGCCGGGCCCGGGGACCTATGAGAAAAAAATGTGGACCAGAACTTCATTCGTACTAATGTTGATTAGGCCCACTAATTTCACGTTAAAAATTATCATGTTTTGGATTGATTAATATCCTTTTCATTAAGCGGGTCAACCAGAACACTACCAGTTTAATAAACGGGCTGACTAGTTAACCCGTTTATGTTTAAGTGTTTTAAAAAAGTTTCTTATTTAGATCTTAGAGGTTAATTTAAAAGCGTCAACATTTAAAGTTTGATACTTTGATTTTTAATTTTTCCTCACTGTTCATTTCCAGGAGTGAATAATATTCAACTCTTCACGTACTCTTTGTTACTCCTAACAACTCATTCTCATTTCCTCATTTTTCAATCCTTTCCATCCGGTCCCTCTAATTTCGAGATAAATATATAAACCCAAGTTTGTTAATTGGTAACGAGAGATAAAAAATAAAAGCAATTAAGAAGACACCAATTACAAAGAAATGTTCATTAGAGTTAGAGTCATTAGTTGTTTAATTTGTTACTAAGTTAGCGGGTCACACACGCACGCATGCACACATACACACTTAGCATCATGCAACGAATTTAGGTGCTTGCTATTGTAGCACCATGATAAGCTACAAAACAAGTAACCATAAAACTCAAGCAAAAAGTCAACTTTTTTTTAACAGCAACAATGAGCATGCTCATATAAACGTTAGCGGGAAACTAGCAAAAACACTCTGAAATACACCTTGCATCAATTAATACATCACCAAATACAACAAAAACACCCCAAAATACATCACCAAATACCCCCAAAAGTCAAACAATTGATTCAACAAATTTGCATGATTGCATCAATTATCATAAATAAATGTTCTTGTAATGTCCAAAAAAAAATAAAATCATTCTGATTTCTATAACGTTCAAGTATTGTCTCATATCATGGTTACAAAATCACAATTCTGTAAGCTTAATTCTGATGATCGCGAGCATTTGACTCAAAAATGTCAAAACAAATTTACAAAATGTCCAAATATTTCTTGATATTTTGTTGAATTTACCTTCTTTCTTTTAACTTTATGCATAGTACATGAACAAACTGTTTCCAGTAGAGCATGCAATCAGATTGGTCTTTGGGTGCCAAGCTAAATGCAACAACTTTGAATCGAAGTCGCATGAAAATTCGTTAATTCCTGTGTCTGAAACATCATTCCCTGAAGAACAAAAGATATGAAGAATGAAACTTGTAAACATATTAGTAAAATTTTAACAATATGATGAATAATTAGAGTAAAAACTAATAAACACAGAATATATTTAATAAAAAGAACCTTGTTGGTAAAATCCACGTGTCAAGTTGCTCAGGGATGATCTCCTAGGCCTTGAAGCTGTTTTTTGTGGTTGCTTTCTGTAGCCAATGGCAATAAAAAATGGAGCGGGTCAAAATGGGTTGGGTCAAACGGGTCGGGCTGGACCGACCCGTTACTCTTTTTTGTCCATTTTTAAAAAATTTGTAGACAATTTAAGTGTAAGATACCGGTAAGAGTTTCTTCTGGCTTCAACTGTAGTTCCTTCTTCGCTTCCAACTCCATTACGGAATATTCTCATATGATTGCTAATTCAAATAAGAGAAAATCGCAAGTTCATAGAGCTGCATAAGTTGACGGGTCAAAATGCAAGAAGAAGCTGCAGAAAATTAACTGGGAGGTGGCACAATGAGCGGGCCGGGTCAGGGAAACGGTCAAACGGATAATTTTGTCCTTTTTTTTTATAGAAACACAATAATGTGTCCACTATAATTACAACAATTTATATTTTTTAAATAGTGATCGAAGTTTTTTAATAAAGTAATTTAGGAGGTTTTATGCATTATAAGTTACATTTTGGGCAATTTCCGACCCATTTGACCCTTTCCTTTTTAGGCAATTTTTTTTTATTTTCCTAGTTTGACCTGTTAGAGATAAACATAACCTGAATCGACCCACTGATAAGTAAACGGGTCGAAACTGCCACTTCTAGAAGAACACTTTTGATAGTGGACCTACCTATACGATCCGGTTGCAAAGTGACTCCCATCTCCACTAATGCAACAATCGAACTTATCAAATATGGCGTCATTATTATACAAGTCACATAACTGCACAAGAATACATAAATAAACAAATTAAATTAAAATAAAACTATTTTCATGCCAATAGTACTTTAATGAAAGAATTTTGACCTTTGGGTTAAGATGCTCATGAACTTTATAAGTGACAACTGGTGAGGTCGACATCCGCATATCCCACAGCTGAAAAGAAGCATCTATAAGTACACCGCTATTAAAAGTTTAACAGGAAAATATAACCATTAAAGTTGCATAAGAAAAATAATTTACTATAAAAAACCTTTAAATTCATGTAGTCACGACTTAAGATGTGTCTTCCATCTGCTGCAAACTTTACATTAGAAATTGATGCTACGATTTCTGTAAAAAATGTTTTCTGCCCTCGGTGATCGGCATCCTGCAACCTGAGTTGTAATAACCACATAATAAGATGTTTAAGCGTTTGATAACATGTGATTATTAAATAAACTAATAAATAAGATGAGCAAAAATGACATATTTGGGAAGAAAAAAAAATGAAACGGTTTATGAAAAAAAAATAAAAGTACCCCAAATTAGATAGACAGAACTAATATGAAAGAAAAGAATTATCCATAAAAGTTATTCAAGTCCTAAATAATAAGATAGACAGAAGTAGTATGTGTTTACTAGGCGTGTAAACAAGCCGAGCCGAGCCCGAGTTCACCTAAGCTGGCTCGAGTTGGAGCTCAACTCGTTTCGACTTGTGTCAGGCTCAGCTCAGGCTCAACTCATTTATTATTTATTAATTATTTAAATACATACATATATAATTGTTTTTATATATATTTATATTTTTCTATATGTTATACAATATATATTATTTAGTTTTCTTTATCATAATTATATATAATAATATTTATTATATTAGATATATATTATTTAGTTTTCTTTATCATAATTATATTTATATAAATAATAGGCTTGTTTAGGTTCGCGAGCCTAATCAATCTCGTAAATGAAGCTCCGGCTCGACTCAAACTTTTAGTGAGCCGATCTCGAGTAGCTAACGGGTCACAAGTGGCTCGGCTACCTTTTGTCCAAACATTATAAACTAAAGTACAAAAAATCATAAAACTTACAATATAGCACTACGATCACATAATGCTGATTGTCGCATGTCTGCTAGCCGAATAAAACCCCTTGAACTACTATAAGCAAGCAAATTACAATGCAGGAGATGGAATTCAGCTGATGTTATCACCTCTGTTTGTGAAATAAACAAAATAAATTAATGTTAAGTAATCTTAAGGTTTTTAAATACATGAAGCAACAAGCAACATTAAAATATTAATTACCTGTAAGATCATCCATATTTGACGGCTTCATGTCAATAATATTGAAACATTGATCACTAACCTCAAGATTCCATAAGTTTATTCTAAGGTCATCCGCAGAAATAAATGTTTCCCCGTCACTATAAAAGGTTAACCAACGTCATATCAACAGTTAAATGTCACAAAACAAACTGTTGTAAATCAATAAACTTAAATTAAGAAAAAAAAATGTAGATTATAATACCAAGTGAATTGTTTTACCTATTTACAGAAACCGAGTTGATATTATAATCATGAGCATGCGCATACATCTTTCGACATCTTGCAAATGCGGCATCCCCAATATTTTGACCCTAAACAAAATGGGATTCATAATGTATTAGTTTCTATTTAATTTCAATTTGAAAGTCCATATAAAATGACATCAATTTATTCTAAGACTAACATATCCTACATTAGAAGGTGAGATGTTTGCCCCCTTATTATCAATCCATTCTAGAAGATGACCGTTGGAAACCGATGATTTAGATTCCCCTCTTACAAAACTGCTTTCCGACAAAAGAGAACTTTCTGAAGAAACGTGTGGACTACGGTCCATTTCTTTGACTTTCTTGACTTTTCGTTCCTTAACCTGGCTTTAGAAACAATAAATATGTATATTAGCATCACTATGTGTTTTGAATTGGGAAACATGCATATACTGAAGTTTAAGGAAACATGCATATACTGAAGTTTAACTTTTTCTATAACTGTAAAGGTGACAAAATGGACAGGTTGTGTAACGGGCCAAAACAGGTAATTTTTGTATTGGTTGAAACACGTCGGGTCAAGTTGACCCCAAAACATGTTTTTTCTCAATCTTTTTACATAAAAACTAGGGTGCACAAATATGATTACAAAGATGATTTAGGAACTTAAAATACACTTTGTGCCACTTTTGACCCGTTTGGCGCAGAGGCGGAGGTTTGTGAGGGCCCGGGTGGGCCCCGGCCCCCTCCAATTTTTCACTCAGTAGTGTTAATTTATACGTATTCGGCCGCAAATTTTATAGTTCCGCCCTCCTGATAGGAAAAAAATGCTCGGTAGTGTTAATTTATAGTATTCGGCCGCAAATTTTATAGTTCCGGCCCCCTGATAGGGAAAAAAAATCTCGGCCCCCTGCATTTTTTCTCAAGCTCCGCCACTGGTTTGGCGTGTTTCTTTTACATACGGATAGTAAAAGTCAAATCTTGAGAAGATTATACCTTCCAAAGTTTGATCGTTTTGTCGTTTGTTGAAAGTATAAAGAGCGATCCATTCAAGGTCGTGCACCATTTCATCTTGTTAATTTTCTCTTCAATTTCAATACTTTTTAAATAATCAAACTGTAAACAAGTAATAATACTATAAATAATTTCAAAATCAAATACATATAAATGGTGTATTTCATTATCATACATGCAATAATAACACACCTCAGGCTCATGACTCTGGAATTCAGTCTTGTATCGATACTCAGGGTGCTTACTTGTCACCTACGAGTGTAATCACACGCGCAGTATGATTAAAACAGGAACTAAACACATTAACAGGATGTTTGGATTTTCATTTTGTTAACTGATGATATCTAATTATCAGGATTTAAACTGGCAATAACCTGTTTTTGATGTTTGGATAATCAATTTTGTAATTATTACATGCAAATTCAAAACTCACATCCAAACATCCCTAAAAAAGAAGCAGAATTCATAAAAATTGGTTCTTGAAAAGAAATAAGAATGTGGTTCGCACATCTTTACCAGTCTCCGTTTCAAAAATTACAACACGTCCTCCTCGATCACCAACAGCAAGATAATCACCGCTTTTGTCAAATTCAATCGCAGATATGATATCAACTAAAGAAGAATGACAGATTTCACATCAAAATATTGATAAAATCTGAAGGTCAGAGCAAAAGACACACCACACACATATTATCTAGACACCAACCGGTATGATAGGGCGAAAATGGTCATACAGCCCGTATGGTTATGAGGTGGTGTTCACTAAATCATACGGCCCGTATAATGTGTTTGACTGACACTGAAATGACCGACGTGACCATTGACAAATCATTCAGCCTGGATGAACATTTTTCACCCTATTATACGCCCGTATTATGTGTTTGACTGACACTGAAATGACTGATGTGACCACTGATAAATCATTCGGCCTGGATGATCATCTTTCACCCTATTATACAGCCTGTATTATGTGTTTGACTGACACTGAAATGACTGACGTGACCACTGACAAATCATTTCATTTTTCACCCTATTATACAGCCCGTAAGATGTGTTTGATTGATACTGAAATCACTAATGTAAACAAATCATTCGGCCTATATGATCTTTTTTCACCCTATCATACGGCCTGTATGATGTGTTTGACTGACACTGAAATGTGACCACTGACAAATCATTCGGCCCGTGTGATCATTTTTCACCATATCATACAACCCGAATGATATGTTTGACTAATCTTGAAATGACAATGTGATCATTAACAAATTATTCGGCCCGTTTGACCATTTTTCACTTTATCATACGGTCCAATGATGTGTTTGACCTTTCATACGGTCGTATGGCGTGTTTGACTGACAAAAGAAATGATTGATGTCAACACCATCCATATGACATCAGAAATGCCGTTGTACAAATTAGGGATGGTGTTCCGATAGCATACCCCAATTTGGAACCGGAATGTGGTGCTTTGATGATTAATCAAAACTTGAATTTCGAGATATACAAACCCTAAATAGTTTTTTAATCTACTTCAAACAAAGATAAAATTTAGCACAATTTCTTATCAAAACCTAATATGGAATCAGTGATTGAACATTTGAACTGTTGAATCATGATCGGAAACCAAAAGAAAACACGGAAATTACTGTTTTCGACTTCTTCACCGGGGCTACGTTCACCGAAGACCTGAGAAAATTGCCAGTGGAGAGGTGAAGACGACGAGCCTGCCGGAGAACTCATCGAGGACGGTGCCGGCGAAGAATCAACGAAATTCTTGGGAGAATTTGTAAAGAATGTTAATGAATCTGCTTAAATTTGGTCTTATCCACTCGATTTTTTCGAAAATTTAGTTTGATTCTCGTTAGCCACGAGTGTGTTTTTGTCGTTTTCTTGTTGATCCTGGAATATATATATATGTGCTAAACAGCGCTGTGTGTGCGCATTGTACCATTGGTCACGTTGGCGCCAGCGGGACATTCTGCAAGTTATACGTGTTTCCGGAAATAGCCCCCAGACTTTAAGGATTTATCGTAAATAGTCTTCTAATTAAAGAAAAATTTTTTGAAAATGAAAAGTTTAATAATAGGTTAATATCATTAAAAAAAAACATTATATATATATATATATATATATTTACGAAAAAGTCTATCGACATAATTTGGTATATTAGAGTTGCTAAACATGTCAAAAGAACATAAAAAAAAATTTCAACCTAATTTTATTATATTAAAGTCTTTATATTTTTTAGAATACTTATACCTATGAAAAAATATTTAAAATATTGACTCGTTAACTCTTAAATTGGTCAAAATAAGATTATATAAAATCTTTGTGTAAAAAAAATTGATTTCACATTATCAAATTTTGACAAATTTAAGGGGTAATGAAATATTATTTTAAATATTTTTTTCATATGTACATGCATTTTAGACAAGTTTAGCGACTTTAATATAGAAAAACTAGTTTGAGGGAGCTTTTCGTGTTTTTTTACATGTTTTGACTTTACGATGTTAAAATTATGTTGATCGATGTTTTCATGAAAAATAGACCAAGACTTTCATTTTATATGCAGGGAACGATCACAACATTTAAATTGAAACGACGCAACACTTCGTAAAAGAGTGTGTCAGTTGATGATTATAAATGTCGGTACGGTAACCTCGTCGGTAGTAACTCAATTACTACTTATGACCAAGTTACTACTGATGTCTAGTTGCCACTAACAAACTGCCACTTATGTCGATTACCATTAGCGACCAAGTTGTTGCTAATCATTAGTAACTTACTACAGATGATCGGTTGGTACTAATGGACCAATATCCAATCAACTTTCCAACAATCATGTAAATCCGAAGTAACTTATAGTAGCTTTTCTAGCGAGATCCTCACCCCGGGATATTCCGTAAAACCCCGCCAAGGTTTTTTGGTGCCTGAAATTACAATAGTCTCAAACGGGCATGTACTTCATACCCCTAACTTGTATCGAATGTATATTATAGTTTCACTTTGATCTTAAGTAGTCCAATTATACGAAAACGACATTGATGACACTAAAAACACCAAAATCTAGTTCTTCACATAAACATTTTTTTATATATTATTTTATCTATTAAAAGGGGGTCCAGGGGGTTTTCTCACATATAATGGGTTTCCTCTGAGGGAGGTGAAGATGATCGGGTGGGTCAGTGGCCCAACCGTAACAGGTTTTAACTAAATTCCCGACTAACTCATAAGATGACACACACAGATCATCACACTCTTATACACCCATCCTAAGGACTGCACAACGACCCTTAGCTTCATTATTACATAATGATCTCATAAAACACTTCATGTTTAAATCATAACTCATAATACGTTTGTTTAATAAAATATGCGAGTATGTACGATAGCCCCAAAACAGTAAAACGTTTAAAAGAGGGGATTAGAAACTCACCGGTCGCGAAGCTTTTCCTTCCGTAAGCCGCATACCCGCAAACGCATAGCCCAACGTCAACCTGTCGTCAAATTAATCATCCAAGTCAACCATCTGACCTGTATAACACTAACCCACTTACTCGAGACCAGCAAGCTACAAGCTTGGTCTAAATCGTCCCAAAACGTACAACCGACACGCCCGATCACGTAAAAACGACTAAATTAACGTTACAGAAAAACATTCCCGAATGTCGTCCCCGACTATCTTCTCACATCCCAAAATGGTCCCCATTAATGAATATAAAGTTTTATGGGGTCATGCCTTTGCGTACAAGCCATTCTAAGCGGCTTTGTACGAAACTGCTGAGCACAACGCGAGAAGAAAAATTGTTTTGCTTATATCTTGATCATACGAGCTCCGTTTCGCGCGATCCACCTATCCACGTGTTCGTCTCGACACACCTGACCTTAAAATTTTATTGGTGTCGGCCGCTGCCGCCACCGCTGCTGTCAGAACGCAGATTCGTCTTTCACACGTTCGGTTTTGCGCGTCAATAATCGAGTAGCTTAAACCCGACCAAAATGAGCTCCGTTTTAGGCGAATAATATGTCCACGCAACCGTATCGCCGAAGCCTTTCCAACTCTCCGGTCTCCGTCGCCAGAATCCTCCGCCTCAGTCGCCGGAAAAACGTAACAGTCGCCGAAATCACCTCCGCCGCGCGTCCGACTTCGCGTTGCTCGAATCCCTATCAAACGGACTCGGAATTGGGCAAATAATATATCCACGCGATTCTTTCACCAATCGTTCCCAACTTGCCATCTAGCGGCCTTAACACTGAAACAAATCAACCTTCACTAAAAACCATCCAAAACCGAATACAAGGAAGAAAACGAGGATTACCATGTCGTGTTTCGGAGTCTCCCGATCGGAAACCACCAAGTCGCCGCCTACGTTCTTCGCCCGACCACCCTCGTCATCGGCTTCTCGCCTTTCTCCCTTGCGGCTGCCCTCGCGCACACCTGGCCAAAGAGGTCTAGGGTTTGCACATAGAGTGGTTTAAATACCACTCGCGAGTTATGCTTCGGGTACTTCTTGTTCCATCTTGCACGATTCGGTCCCGAACTCTCTTTAAACGACTAACCACGTTAGTTAATGTCGTTAAAACGCCTCATGCGTGACAAATCTTACCTCTCATTTTTAATTAATACTAGTTCGGGTCGTCCACTAACCCGAATTATAATTTATAAATTTCCCGGATGTTACATCATGTATAAAGCATGCTGACTTTTGAGGACTATTGTAAGTTATGTTATCATGTACAAAGATACCCATCTTTAACCTAATAAACAAGAGTAAATATCCCACTCTCTGACTTTTTTGTTTTTAGCTATGCATGTTGGAGTTACCTGTTGTGATTTGAAAGACTAGTTTTCTTTCCATATTTTCTTTTTTTCTTTTCTTTTTCTTTTGCTTTCTTCAAGGTTTGTGAAGAGAAGCACGCATTATGGTTACCAAATCTTGATATCCACTCTTAACCTAAGGATAGTGAACAAGAGTACGTACCTATTGTACTACCCACCTTTCTCTCTAGACTCTATTCACTTACTAAGCGCCAAAACCACAATCCTTTTTGGAGAACAATTATGCAGTAACATCTATAGACTCCCTTATTATTATTACCCCCCCCCCCCCTTTTTTTTTTTTTCGAAATACTTCTGTATTTCTCAAGCACCTTTGTATATTGATTTGTTAATCTTTTAAAATAGTCGCCAAAGAATTTCATGCACACACATAATGTACATGTGGACAAACAGTTGATTTCATATGTTTCCATCTTAATAAGTGCATCGAAAATATACATTTTATGCTTCGATGAGATCCACATAGCATGATTCATATGCTTTTTTATTATAAAACACAAGTTTTGAGATATTGAGATTCAGGACCTGTAACTGCAGCGGTGTAGGCAAGTCTGGACATCGCTAGGTGGATGTAGAAACTGTGGACCTGGTCCGTCATGTGGAAGGACCGAATTTGTTAACCGGCGGTGGCATTCCTTTTTTTGACGATCCTTCCTTCCCGGTGTCTATTATTCAGTTGTTTTTCTCTCTTTCTTTTAGTTGTGTTTCAGTGGCGTAGGAGTTCTTCAGGCTCTGTTTGGACACAAGGTCCCACGGATGGCGCCAATGTAGCAACCAGTATCCACACCGATGGGTAATGGGTAGTAGTTGCTCTTTTCTAGTATCTCTGGAAGAGTTCCTACAACACATTTTGCCATCAGTTTTGAAACACCCTACTTTTACTATATTAGTTTATCAGAGTTTTATAGCGGAAAAACGGTCCCAGATTTTCAAAACCTTGTCACTAAAGTGACATAGGTATATTTTATTATAAATATTGTTTTTACATAAAATAATACATTTACATCATATTACATAGGGATTCTTCAACTCCGATCAGTCACGTCCTCAGGAAGCCTCATTCCACGCGCCCTTAATATGCAGTATTTGGAAAACGTTTTTGGATTAGCTTACGCTAAGTAAGTACACTGCATCGTTCATTTTATTATGAACCCTTTAGGTTCTTATTATTGTTCAAGTTTCCTGGGCTCTCGCCGCCCCGTGACGATCTCTGAACGTACCTCCGGTCACGTCATTCGTATATTTTAATGGGTGTGCTAACCCCCCGCTACCATCTTCGGACATACCTCCGGTCTGAGTTTTACATTTCATTCCTGAGACTCGCCCCGTAGGCTAGACATCTCTTCCATACTTATTTCTTATTGAGACCCGTCCCGTAGGCTGGACATCTCATTCCATTCATTCATTTCTTATTGAGACCCGCCCCGTAGGCTTGACATATCTTTTCATTGGGACCTTGAGTATCATAGACTCACAGCCTCCCAATGTATTCCAAACTAGTCATCACCTTAAAACTTCCTAATGGTTTCCCCATAATGCACTAAAGAGGTTTATATATAGGAAGTACCAGCGGCGTATCCACCACCCCTTTAACACTTCATGAGTACTCCGTTATTCCATTTTAAGACTTAGACCCGTTTTCATCACACATTCATATTTATACATATAGCATGATCATCTATCATGCATTCACATATTCACATTTAACACACATTGCATATTTTCACATATAGCATGACCTCTTGTCATACTTTCATATTCATCCCTGCTCTAATTCCTTATAAAGGTTTCTCCATGTTACGTTATAGAGGTTTATATATAGGAAGTACCAGCGGCGTATCCACCACCCCTTTAACGTTCCATGAATACTCCTTTACTTAGAATTAAGCTTTCCGATATAATTCTCATTTAGTAGTATGATCTCTTTATGCTTTTATCTTAACTCTTGCTCTAATCCCTTACAAAGGTTTCGTCATGTTATGTTAACGAGGTTTATATATAGGAAGTGCCAACGACGTATCCACCACCCCTTTAACATCTCATGAATAATCCTTTGCTTAAGATTAAGTGTTTCTCATCATTTATTTGATAGCATGACTCCCTCGTGCTTTTATCCCATTTTTGTCCTAATTCCTCATAAAGGTGCCTCTATGATGTATTAAAGAGGTTTATATATAGGGTGTACCAGCGGCGTACCCACCACCCCTATAATACATCACAGATATTCCTTTATTTAGAATTAAGCCCCCCTTATTTATACTTATTGTATATTGTAAACTGGAGTGATTATCCTTCCAGATTAGTACCTCCAACAGAGATGTTCACAGGAAAGAGTGACGGGTCTAGGAGAGATTTATACACCACTCTTTTCTTAGACAGAACATTCCGTTTGTCAGATAACTATATACCGGTTGGAAGTTCTCCCGTTCGTCTACTATATTTTCGTTACTATCTTTTAGTCTATACCCCTAAACGTTCATAATGGCTTCACCACGAAGTATCAAAGAGGTTTATATATAGGAAGTATCAGTGGCGTATCCACCACCCCTTAGATACGTCGTGGCTACTCCATTATTCCCGTTTAGTGTTTAGACTAATCCCCATCACCTTTCTTTATTTCCCCGTACCTTAGTTCCACATATAGCACATAACACATAATCACATAATTCACATAAACATTTATCGAAGGTACGGGTCTAGTGTACTTACAATAATCTCGGGTTGTTTCCTACGCTCGTTCCTCGCTTAAACGTCTCTCCGGATCCGAACCGCACTAGCACTTAAACGCGTCGCACCGGGTCTTCTAATCCTTCTCAGAGTGTGTGTGTATGTGTTTTCTCACTTGAACGGCCTCAAGAATCTTTTTATAGGCTGAATTGGGACCCATGTCGGAGCGACATGTCATGCCAAGTCGGTCCAACTTTGGCTGAAGTCGATGACACGCGTCAAAACCTCTTTTTCTTTGCTTCTGCAGCACATATCGGACTGACGTGTAATTCATATCGGTCCGACATCCCCATATCGGACCGACGTGTAAATCATATCGGTCCGACATCCACATGTCGGACCGACATGTAAAGCATATCGGTCCGACGTGGGTACTGAGTTATCAAAACACCTGTCAAAGCCTCCTGAATTGCTTCGGGAACACATGTCGGACCGTTATGCTTAGGATATCGGTCCGACATACCTCATTTTCAGATTCTTCTCGTCAAAACACCCCATTTTAATATATTATGGCTCACGTAACTCGTTTTCTAGCCTGAAATATGCTTATGCTAAGTTTTGGGCTATTTTCGGGTGAATAGTCTTCCCGTTTCATACTCGGTTGGGTTCTTAGGCCATGTTCTCAACCGACACGTGTCCCAATTTATATTTAGGAGTTTTGAGATGTTACAAGTTTCGTCACGAGGGACCCCGAAGGGCTCCTCCATGACTATACGCGGTCAGCTCCGTTATCTTCTTGGATCTTGATCTGGGCTGCATCCACAGGTAACGCTGGTTAGAGGGCCCGAGGAGGGGGGTTGCCCCCGGCGGCACTCCGACGCTCAAGTCAGTATCATCATCATCGAGATATACATGTATGTGTTTTTTCTATATATTAGAGAGAAGGAGATATATGAGGGAGAAGAGGGTGTAGTGAATGAATGGAGAAGAATCTGTCAAATGAAGGAGGTTATGTGCCTATTTATAGATAGGGGTGATGGGCCTTCCCCACAGTGGGCCCTTCTGGAATGGGCATGCCCACCTTGGGCTTGTTCCTGTTATTTGGGTTTCACCATTGGTTCATTAATCGGGTAGCTCCTACATACTTATAATTTAACTAAAAAACACATTTACCTTATTAATTTAAAGATTAAAAAAAAAACACCACATCCGATTACTTATATTTATCTCTATTCAATTAAATAATACTCTTTTAATTATTTTTTTATTATTCTTTCTCTCTTCTACTCACAAAAGAATTATAAAGGATGAATATTAAGTTGGTGAATATAAGAAATTACAATTTAGTCTATAAAGTATAAGGAAAAATATAAAGAATGGGATGGAGTGAATAATTTGATTTTTTTTTATAAATTTACTTTAAAATATAAGAATAAGACATGTTTTACAAAATCCATTGTCAATGCTCTGAGTGATCAAAATGAGTCACGAGGACTGTATATCTTCACATTATTGGAAAAATTGTGAAAATGGAAAACTTGATAGCTGCAACAACTTAAAAATATGTTTTTTTCATTAACTTTAGAAATGAATAATTATATGTAACCATTATTAATATAACTATTAATTAGTGGGTTTGCGATCTCCTTGATGAGAGCTTCGAACGGACTAAGGCTTGACTAAAAAGAATGAGATATCAATATTTAAAGTTGTTTGTTTGATATTAAAAAAAAACTATGAGAAATTGGGTTGGAAGTTGTCCCACATAGGAGGAATGTGGAATCTTACGAGGGTATATAATTGAGAGCCTTCCTTCAACATTACTTCCTTAGCAATAAGGAAGAAGTTCCGTATGTGTCCTCAGAAATGTCACCAAAAACTTTGGTGTGGAGGTGAATATATAAATATTTTTACTCGTTTCGCACTTGCAGTTTTAAATTTATAAAAATGATAATTACCAACTAATCACACACACAGATGAAAATGTACCTATTTTATACGTAATATAGCTAGGGTAAGAATCAATTATCGATCCACGAGACACTAGACAGTTCCTAATACTAAACAATTATCAATATCTAGTCGGATGATTATCTTTTTAGAAGGTATGTTGAATGAAGGAAAATACTAAAGAAATTCAGATGGATAGAAGTTGTGTCATCTAGATGTCGAATCCTTTTGGCCAAGATTGAATGATTCTTTTGAATGACTGAGACTATGATGATTGTTCCAAAAAAGGCTAGGCTCTCGCCAGAGTTATCTAGACAAGTCGGTTATCCAGAGCTCTAGAACGTAACGATGGGTATCCCAGGACCTACTACAATGAAATTAGGCTAGAACGGAAGACTCATCCCGCCAGAGGCTTGTAATCCTTAAAAGAATGATAGTGTTACTGTCACACCCCAACCACAGCGGTTTCCCTCGAGGCGTGACTGTCTAGGATCATCGATATTGATTACTTTGAACGCCCACTTCATCGACGGATTAACGATAACTTTCCCCGTCAACGAATGTCCTTTAATTCGAGACCATATATACTATGTTTTTAAAATGATAAATAATAGATAATACAATCTACAATTAAAATTAGGTGTCATGTCTGGATTCTACATGTTGTATGATACTAAGAATTTCCCCAAGGCAAATTAATATGTGTTTAGAACCATCTTAAATTAACTCAAAACATAATGGGTAACGTTGAAATGGATGAATATAAGATTATTAATCATGATGATATCATATATGTCGACATGATTAATAGAGAGGCAACATCGATCACTTGTTGAAAAGAAAAGATCCACACAGATTATCCATCACTGCAAACTGCATGTTTTCCGATGGTTTCCAGTGACGTTTCCTTTGATTTATGAACCAATTATTTATCTGTTTCTGATCCAACCCCGTTGATTCTGCCAACGCGATTTTATCTGCTTCCTACACACCATAATCGACACGTTACTCTGACGTAAGTGTCAACATACAGATACAAATAGAAGTGTAAACGAGATGAGGCAAGGTCAATTCATGAGGAAAAAGTTTAAACTCGAGTTCAGCTCATTTATTATATATACTAAATATTTATTAATTCTGTTTGTATACATATATAATTATTTTTATTGATGATTATATATATAGAGTTATTTTGATATAATTATATATAATAATGTTTATTACATAATATTTATTTATCATAACAAATAAAAATTATTAAATTTATACAAATAATGTGCTTGTTTAGGTTAGTCAAGCTCGATATATGAAGCTCGGTTTTATGCTCGTTTATTGAACGGGCTTCAATTGAGCTCGAGCTCATTTAAGCTCCGATCTTTCAAGCTTTTAACGAGCTAATCTCGAATAGCTCACGAGCGGCTCGATTCGTTCATACCCCTACCATATATTTTATAACAAAGCATTGCAGGAGGTTCACAATAATTTTCTTTTTACATTTGTTACAGTTACTCTAACAGTGACAATTTAAAGAATAAGACTATAATAAAGCAATAACACATCACACTTTATTAATATCATTTTTGGGGGTTCACGGACCCGGACCGGCTCTGGTTCCGCTCATGGGGGGTGTTAATGTGTTATCGTTCTTAAACCTCTTCACCATTAGTCATGTTGCATGCTGATTTTGTTCCATATAAATGGTATAGGCTACTATTGACTTATAACTTCTTAGTTGCCCACTCTAGAGAAATGTTTTTTCAAAGAGCCAAGTTACTCGTGAGTTACTCAAAATCTGCTCGTTAAAAGCTTGAATCAATCTGAGCTTAAGCCCTACTTGAGCTTATATTAGGGTTTATTTAATGAACGATTTCCCAAGCTTCAATTTTTTTTTGAACGGCAACACCTAGATATTCTAGGATAATTGGGTTTCCCCGGGGCAACACCTAGAACATCCAGGGCAGCCCACCACAAGAGAAAACCCTCCAACTGGGTAAACCCCCTGACCTGACCACAGACCCCTTTTTTACTGTTGCCAGGATTCGAACGCAAGACATCCACTATGAGAAGTCTTGGGGCTACCATTGCACCAAATGGCACAAGCTTTTGACTAAGCTTGTTAACCTAAACGAGACTGTTATTTGTATAATTTTTATTAATATATTAACATAATTAGTATTATTATATATAAAATTATGATAAAAATAATTAAATAATATATAAAAATTAAAATTATAAATATATAAAAATAATGATATATATGTATATAAATATAATTAAATAATCAATAAATAATAAATAATAAACGAGCTAATAATTAATAAATAATAAATGAGTAGAGCTCAAGCTGAAAAACTACTCACAAGAGCTCGAGCTTGAAATATTACTCATGAGCGAACTTGAGTTTTAGAGATAGAGCTTTAAATGAGTGGGAGCTCAGACGAGCTCGGGCTCCGCTCGACTTGTTATACCCCTAGTTTTGATATAACCCGTTCTAACCTTCTACTCAAGTCAACCTAACCCGTTCATTTTGTCGCCAAAAAGACAACAAGATCTGGTATTGATCTATCACTTTGGTTTATAAATAATGTTACTAGTTTTAGACAAAGTGGTAGACTGTTAAAAGCTTAACAAGTTAAATATGTATAGTATTAATTACGGATGATTTTAAATATTGTAGTGGTATACTTACAGTTGGATAAGGCCATCTGTAGTGAATGTTCCACCAATCAAGCAGTACTTGTCTTGCTTCTTTTGGTAATTTTCCTTTCTTCTTCTTGTTTGAAAATTCATGCTTCAGAGAAGTAATATATTTACTGTATTTTCGTAAAAGTTTATCCTTGAGAGCTCGATCTTCATTTGTTGTCCAGCTGGATTTCAACACTTCTGCTTCCCCTCTGCTACTTAAATCTTCTTCTGACCTCTCTACACTTTCATCTGCTTTTCAAAAAATCAAACCTAAGATCAATATGCAAATGTTTGTAGTACATAGATTATATGTTGAAATTATCACAATTTGTTACCAAACTTATTAAGTTGATTTATTTGTTTTTTCATTTCATGACTTGATCCGGAAGCTGGACACGTGGGTCATATGGAGCGCACGGGTCAGATGGTGTTATATGGAGCACGTGAGCACACCCGCCATATACTCTCTAAAATACACGCGGGTTGAGTATAGGTTATGAGTCATCCGGATTTCTGTTGGAGCCTATAAAAGGATGAAAGAGAGTGTGCGTGAGCTCATTCTACACTCTCTCGTCTTAGGATATTCTCTCGTCGTTGTTTTTGTTGCGTCTGTATTAGGGTTTCATCATCAAAGATGAAACCTGTATCATTTCTAAGAGTTTGTGATAGATTCTTGTTTGTAGTCACATAACATTCTTCTTGATGGTCTGATTTCGAGTCTATTTCTGTATTTCAGTTGTTTTGTTGTTGTTGAGTCAGATTTGGTACTTTTTGGGTATAAAGTCTTTGGTTCGGGTTATGTTGTATTAGATACCAATTTTGACATTATACATGCGTGTAATTGTGTTCCGGGTAAACCTGTTAACAAATCGACAATTTATACACACGCTAATTAAATAATTATGAATTAAAAAGGAACCACCTTTTAGATTTTGATCATGGACAGGCAGACATAGAGATGCATGCTCCTTACTATTATTAGATTGGATTTATTGGATAAGATATATAATTTGATTAGGTTTCATTTGTAATTATTTATATTATATTCCTATAAATAGTTAGATCAGTACATACCTTATGAGGCTTTCATTATTCTATATGTACGCATGACACCAATTTGTGCAACGCCCATAACTCACCGTATAGTTGGTATCCTCCTAAAATGATCCGGGAATTTCCCTGACAAAGGAGTATGAAATAGAGATGAATTCCCTGCTAGATTACCAAGGTGGTATCTCCTATAAGGTTTGGGAACTAATCATTCCTCTCTAAAAGAGGTCTTATGCTCAAATTTTATTTCTACTGGCCGCTTGTAGGCCACATGTTCAGTGCAAGATACGGTTTACCTGATTCTGTTGGTTAGCAGGGTATTGGTGGGGTCTTGTGATTTTACCGATAACGAATTTTCATGGTAAAAAAAAGTATGTGTATTGTGTGTAATTGTGTGCTAAAATATTATCTATATGTTAATAAAATTATTTGGCTCAAAATATTGTGTGTATGGATTTTCACCTAGTGATCATAAAGCCAAGATAAGTGAAGTCTCCATTGTGTATACAAGTTTATTTTGTATATCCTTATGTATAATATACTTTTTAACAATGTTATGAGCACAAATTGCATCCCAAAACCGTTTGGTTAATATTTGTAAAGGTTGTGTTTTGTAAAAGATGTACTTTTAGTATTCCTCTATGTAAATTTTTGAAGTACGCTTTAGTTTTATTTACAAAATAAAAGTGTTTTCGAAACTCACATGTTACAAATACATTATCATCCAACGTAAATGAACGACCTGTGATTTTTTTTTTGAATTTTTCTATTGCTCAGCTTGACAGCATATGTTTGGATTTTTATACTTAATTTTTTAGTTATTATTCTAAGTTCTTAACACAAAAAAAGGAATCATTTGTCAACCAAGGTATAGATGACAAAAGAACCCAAACCCAACAAGAAAACCCGAAATATTTGGGACGAGTATTCGGGTATTAAATTAGTTTTAAAAATTTTCAAAGGTGTAGGACAGGTATGAGATTATGTGATACCTGCCCGCTTACCTGAACCGATTACCTATGTCAAGACCGTTAAATAATATTAAAAATATAATAAATAGTATGTTGAAGTCCTTATAAACTTGAAGTTATACAAATTATAAATGTTAAAAGTGTAGTTGATTATTTAATATTTAAAGTCATTTTTTAGGTGAGTTTAAGATCGGGTTTTAGGTAATAGGCACCCAATAGATAATTTTTAACCACGTAAGACTATAAATGGGTATACCCTTAAACCCGATTAGTAATAAGTACTAACATAAAGATTGTTTAGAAATATGAATACATGTATGTAATTTTTTTTTTTGGTGTTATATTTGTATAAAAAATTATTCATAATTGTAAACCAGCTCATATCCACACACTTTCTACTAACAATAACAATAAATACACATACGCTTATGGTTTATGTAATTTTATTTTGTATTATTATATTTATATCCGATGACACTTAAGAGTGTACTTTTACGTAACATTAATCCCAGAAGATAGAGAAACTGGGGATTTTATAGTTGTTTTAGCCGTTTAACATGAGTTGAGTCGGGATATTATTAATGTGACTGGATATTATTATTATTTTTTGAACGTCACGTGCAGTGGCGGACCCAGAATTTTTTTCCATGGGGGTCGGAAATTTTAGCGGTCGGTTGTCCATCGTTAAATATTAATTTTTTCAGTCCGGTTCAAACCGGGTCGGGTATAGAATCGACTTGTAGGCGCAAGACTGTGAATAGTGAATCGACTTGTAGGTATAGAATCGAAATTCGTGATTAGCGAAGAGGTCTGAAATCGTGATGAGGCAATTAGCAAATTGTCGTTCTTTAGATCGTGTGAAGCGTGAATATGAAATGTCAAGACGTTGATGGATCATGATTGCCACTACCTTTTTATCAGGTTAAATCTTTTAAAATTTTAAATGGGTAGTTGGTTAACTAAACGTGGACTTAACTGTCTAAATGAGTAATGAGTTAATTAAATTTGAGTTTAATTGTTTAAATGACTAAGTTTTTAGTCCCGTTTATTCCAAATGTCCAATTAAGTTATTAGTTTAAATGGGGGTCGGTTTAAAAATTAAATTTTCTTGGAGTCGGTGTTAAAAAATAATTCATTTGGGGGGTCGGTCAAAATTTTGTGGGGGTCGGTATCAAAATTTCATTGGGGTCGGTTGAGATTATGTCGCATATATAACAAACAGAAAAAAAATTCTATCGGGGTCGGCCGACCCACCTAGCATATGCTAGGTACGCCACTGGTCACGTGGACCTTTTTTTTTGTCACAAGTGAGACTTGAACCTACGATCTCCCAATTCTAATGAAGTCTTGGGTATACGTTTTTGACACTAGGCTAAGCTAGTGGTTGTATACAATAAAAAAAATTCATTAAAGACTAAAAGATATATATACATGCATTATATATACGAGTATATGTGTGTTACATGTATAATAATATGATACAAATATATTCTGGAGTGAAAAAGATTGAAAAAAAATTAGGATGCAGTACAATTTGAGGGATGTGAAAACACCAAAGATTGAATGGTGGGTGGGACCACACGAAAACAAAACTGACGTTTTCACTGTCGAAAACAAGGAACGAGAAATGATAATACAACGTTCGTTGCGTCGAATCGCAGGCAGAGCCCAGAGAGTGTATGAGTCCTTTAATCTGTACGGACTTGCAATAAAAAGAAGCCAAAGCGAGACAAGGGAGATAACCCGCAAAGCACGCACCTATGACCTACCAGCTTTGCCTGCTACCTTAATTTAATAATGACTTAAATACGTGCAAACCCTAACGTAAACACCCATGAAGTACAGGAAAAATGTTTTTATATAAGTAATTAAGGTAACCCTGACAGAACAGTTTATTTGAAAAAAAGTTTCATCATCTTTTTATTGTTTGGCGCCTTATTTTTCAACTATACTTATAAACCTAAGAAAAAGTTAGAGATGTATGAGTCCTTTAATCGGGTATCTGTAATCCTAATCTCATACCCGGTTAGAAAATCATGTCTCATACCCTGTGTCTTTTACCCGTCAGGTTTGTAAAGAAAAAAAAATAGAGGTGGAGTGGAGAGTATTCTATTATCTATGCATGTTCCAGAAAGTGGTATCTTGGCTAAATAATAAGGAAAAAAAAGGAAAAAGAAAGTTATGTTGGTAATTTACGACCTAACGAGGCCCAACACGAGTAGGTGGAGGGCCCGATCCAATGGATCTGTGGAGTTTTATTAAATGTTGTTAATGAGTTTATATGGTGCAATTAGGGTTTTAATTGTTTCTTGTTGGCTAAGTTTGGGTTACTCTATAAAACATAACCATGTTTAGGTTTATTGTATCGTTAGCCATTTGGTGCACTGATAGCCCCAAAAATTTTCATAATGGAGGTATTGGGTTCGAGTCTCACATGGAGCAATTATTTGGGTTGAGTCAGGGGGTTTTCCCAATTGTGGGTTTTCTCCTGGGTTGGGGGTTCGATCCGAATTGGTGGAGTAGTTAGGCCCGATTTAGATAACATCTATATCCCAAGAGGATCCGGGTGTTTGCTTAAAAAATGTTTAGGTTTATTATATGAGGGATTATTGAAACTAAGTTTTGAGTAGTTTCTTAGTTATAATAATACAGAAGTTTATCTGATATAGTGTGTGTGTTTGCGTTTTTGTTTATCAATTCAATCCTTAAAGTTATATCTTTAATATTATTCGTTTGAAATTTTTTGTTAGGTCGGTCAGAATTGTGGTCGTATCCAATGGTGGTGGTAGCATCATGTAACTCGACCCCTTGATAAAGAGGGAATTGAGAAACTTTTAGATAGAGGATGGGGGAGGTTGCTGCTAGAAACACAAAGAGAAGGAGCCGGAACAACTAAGAAGGGGTATAGAGAGGAGTTGCATGTGTTAGATAAATTAAATAAGCCTATGATGGTATTATGTGTTTATGTATAATATAGAGTGTGTTTTGTAATTATTATTTTATACACTATATTGTAAATCTTATATATACTTGTGGTAATACAAAGAACTATCGTTGAGAGATTTTTCAAACCCTAACATGGTATTAAAGCCATTAAGTTTTCTACCCTCAAAACTTTTCTTTTTTTCTGCCCTAATCTTCTGTTCCAGTCGACCCAAGATCGACGCCGAACCAGGTCTCACCACCCACCCCCCCTGAGTTCCTTGGCCTGCGATTAGGCCACCCTGAAAAATTCAGCCTCGTCCGCTCTAAACCAGTATATTTTGGCTCTGATACCATAAATTTTTGCATATTTATATATCTATACATAGAGATAACACTAACTCTAACCCTAATGTCTAACGTTAATTATTTTAAACTATAATCTATAAAATTTATCATGTTTCAAAAAGTTTATTTTAATGTGATAAATAAACTTTTTATTACACAAAATGAAGACACTTCAACTCAAATAAGAACGTACTAGTATTCAGATAAAGTGTGTTAGATGAATCAGCCTTCTTTTAAAAAGCATGTGTATGATCTCCCATTGGCCAAACCAATACATTTTTTTTAAGAATCTCACTGTTGTACTAACCAGTTCATGACTCTCAAGGTAGCTACAGTATTTTTTTAATTTTTTTTTTAATTTTTTAAATAGAAAAAGATTTGAGAAAATCACCAAAATATTAATTTTGATCAAAAAAATTGTCAAATTGTACATTGACTTTTTGGGTTTATCAAAATGAACATGCTCAAATGGAGCAATTAGAGACGCCACGTACCACCTTTTTGTTTGACCCGGCAAGCACCTAGCCGCCAACCTCCTTAGCCGGCAAACACCTAGCCGGCAACCCACCTGTCCGGCACCTGTCTAGCCGCCAAACATCTTCCGGCACCCACCTAGCCGCCAATCACCTTAGCCGGCAACAACCTAGCCGGCAACCCACCTAGCCGGCACCCATCAAGCCGCCAAACATCATCCCGGCACCCACCTAGCCGCCAACCCACTTAGAAGGTTTGACACGTGTCGTTATTTAACTGGATATTGATTTTAGCGGCTAGGCTTGGGCCGGTATGTGTTTTAACGACTAAGTTTTAGCTGGGATAATACATGTGGGAGTCCCTCGGTGTTGACACGTGGCCGGCTAAATTTAAGCCTTCAAAATTAATTTTACTTACGTGTCGCCCAGCTATTGGTGGGATTTGGATCTGGATATGGATATTTTTTAAAACTTGAAAATTCAATGTACATTTTGCCAATTTTTTTGGTCAAAATGTACATTTTGCCGATTTTCTCAAAAGATTTTGCCTTTGGGTACAAGATCTTAGCATCAGATTTGTATTTTAATAAGATATCACCATTTCTATGAGGAGAAAACAAAATGGTTCTGAGTTTCCTCCCCTATCTTTCCCATGCGATTGGAAAACAAGCAAACCAGTAAGAACACTACAATGGTGAAAGAAATGTAGCCCTACTACTGAAAGATGTTTTCTATCATAAATTGAGAAAATCAAGACCTCAATTATTTAAAAAGACTGTTTGTTTTATATAAAGGAGAAGAGAAGGGCCAATTAAAAAAAATTTAACCTCACTTTTTTTTTATGTGTATTAAGTCTAGGGATGCCCTTCAAAATAAATAAATAAATAAATAAAGTCTAGGGGTGAGAAATCCTACACATTTAATAAATGGGTCATGATCGGAGTAGTTGTTTAACATGTTGACTTGCCAACCCCTTTATGACATGCATAACCCTACAACCCGTTTAGCACGTACATTTACAAATTGATTACAAACCATTATCCTGCCAACACGTAATATATCGTGTTTAACTTGTTTAGATAAATGGATTAAGTGGGTTCTATTCGGGTTACAAAATTTTAAGTGTGTCCGTTGGATTAGGGTTGATGTCTTTGACATGAACAAATATATTGGTCATGTTCAAGTTGAATGATTCAACCCCAACCTAAACCATTAACACCGCTAGTTAAATATATGAGTTCCCAAAAAGTAGAAAAAACCTTCTCTCAGAACAAAAACTGTGTAACTTGACATAAATTAACAAAGTTCCTAACCAAATATACAAGAAAAGCTTCCTATTTCATTTATCTTTGTCTCTCCATCTTTTCAACCAGTTATACAGGATGGAATATTGATGATTCAAATGGGTTAATGGGCATCTAGAATTGAAGTCTTTTTAGAGAAATTGGTGGAAGTTATTTTACACATCTTTTTAGCAATAACTACTAATGTTTCATGGTTTAAGCCTAAATGCAAAATATGATAACATTCTGTTTTTAAGCTAAAAATATATATGACAATCCATCAGTTTTTGTGTATTTGGAGAGAAATGAGAAAAAATAACAAAATTATTGAATGTTTTACTATAATAACATTCAGATTAAACACTAATATTATACGTTTTGACACTCTATAAAATAACATTTTAAAAACTTTTATATATTTAGAAAACTTTCAAAAAGACCTCAATTTTAAAGTTTGTTTTAGAGCTCAAAATATGTTGAGTCGCCCCTTGATCAAGTATGACCGGTGAATATCCTAAATTCAGAACCCAGAGAAGAGGGAAGAGATACTATGAGCTAATTAAGCTAGGGTTTCTAATTTCCGATTCCTCTTCTAGCTGTTATAACCGCCGAATCAAAACACCAGAATCAGCGGCTGCTTCAATTCCACCACCGCCACCGCCGGTGAATATTCGGACGAGGTGTAAAACCGCCGGCCCCGGTCCCTCCGGCGGCGAAAAAGAGATGTAAAACGAAATTCCGATGGAATGAAATATAAAGGAGACTATGAGATGCATGATAAAATGATACATAAATCAAGGTGGGACATAGAAGACGGTGAAATTCACACACAGCGCACGATAATCCATGACTGAAATAGTACGGAGAGAAAGGAGAGAGAGAGAGACCTGTGTTGTAGGTTATAGAAGCTCCCTTGCATAGACTGGTGAGTTGATTTTGCATATTGTTCAAAAACGTGGTTGCTTCATCGAAAGGTCTAGCGAGATCCGATCTGTACTTATCCAGCAACTCACAGTAAGTTTCCTTCAAAACAAACACAAATTGTTAGATAATCACACACAAACCACACAGTCAACTGAAGTAGGAATTACAACGATTTGACGGACCATAAATTCGTCAAGCTCTGGATCGTCGCCGAGGCAACAACAGGCGCTGGCGCTGGAACTCCGGCAGAAATCATTATCTGTGAAAATCTCATCAAACAGATTCGCTATATCCGCTGGAGCTCCGACCTGAAAATCACGATCATGATTTACGTCTTGCAATAACAGATTTTATGCCTTTCTATTGCGGATCCAACCATAACTGAAACTCGGAGTAAAAATAAAATAACCGGGGCAATCATAAATGCGTATACGTTCAATCTCCTCTCTCTCTCTCTCTTCTCTCTCTCACACACACACACACGGAAATACAGTCATACTCGTACCTTTTGGCAAGCGACGTAAGCTTGAAGCAACCTAGGGTACAGCGGATGTGAAACGATTTTGGCTCGATTTGCGCTTGAAAAATCATCTTCTACCTCTTCAGCTAATCCGTTGTTAGTATGATTACTACTGCTGGTTTGAATATTGGAATTACCTGACACAAACACCGGCGGAATAGTTCGTTTGTGGCGGAACCCCGGAGATTGATCATCAAAACAACGGCGATAGTTCTCTCTGGCCGTATCCGCATCTGCCGGTGGAACTTGTTCGTGATTCATTAATCCGTACATTTCTTCCATGGTAATAACGCTTTGTACATGTGATTGAGATTATATGAATGAATTTGAAAAGAAAGGATGGGGGAATTGAATATGATCAGAAATGGAGGGGGCAGGAGGGAGTAGGAGGGTGAATTTAGCGTACAAACAAGAAGAAGAAAGTCCAGCAGCACCTGAATGTCTGGTCTTATCCCTCGTCATGCACCATCCTCACCTTCTTTCACTTCTATCCTTCCTTTTTTGGTATAGTACACGCGCTCTTACGCGCGTTGGTTTCCGGGTTGGGATGGTGGGGTCACTTAAGTTATGGTCCGTTCGATGTGCTTTGTGTGTGACCAATGGAGGTTGGCGGCTGGATACCTTATTGTATAAAAAAACTATTAAACCTTTTTAGTAGTAATTAACTAATTAACTTGGCGCCAATAAACTGTTGGTGGAGTGATAAGTGAGATACCTCGTGTTTTTTGTGACCCAGGTTCAATCACTGCTCTCCTCATTAGTTTCTACGGCATGCAAATGAAGCTTAGCTCTTAGACTGATGAACATGGGTTTTACCCACGTCGATCCAGGGTTCGAGCCTCGGCTCTCCCTCAAGTCAGGAAGGGGCCACATTGGGTGGGATTTTTCATTGGATGCTCTCCAACCCTGACGCCAAGTGCACCCGGTTAAGACAACATATTGGCCGGAGTTGGACGAGGCTCTCCCATGTGACGGGGGGGGGGGGTGCGACGTCACAACATTCAATGTTTGTCGTTAAAAAAAAACTAATTAACTTGGCTATCTATAATGTGACCCGTCATGTTAGTAGGAGGGAAATCATTAAACCGCATTACTAAGGTGTGTAATGGTTTCATTATTCATATACACACACACATCTGTGTGAAAACCGCCCATGGTTAAAACCATGCATGCACCCTTCTCGCCTGATTAACGCCCACCATGGGTGGTGTTTCACGCCCGAAAAGGGTGATGTGGATGTGTTTCACGCCTGATTAACTCCCATTACGGGTGGCATAATGAGGTAATTTACGAGATCTTATCAATACTTCGCTTGCGTTAAACATGCGACTTTAAAAGTTAAGGGCGGAAATCAATGAACAATGTTTTCAGAACATAAATTATGTGCGAGCTGTAAACACTGAAGTTTAATGAAAATTGGTTAGTATACCTTCTGTTTATGTGACAACCCTAAAGTTAGGGTCAATAACCTTGAATGATTTACGTACCATAAACGGGTTTGGCCCACTTACGACCCAAGTGTAGGCCTAATGGGAATTGAAGTCCATTAAAGACCCAGTTATAGGTTCAAAAGGGCGAACCAAAATCCAAACAAGCTTGACGCACACGGTGTTTATACGCTCTGTTTGGAGTACGGTTAAGTTAAGTAACACCCGACGCGACATCAAATTTCTAATATTACATATTATGAATAATTATTAATATATATATATATATATATATGTATATATATCCGAACGATTTAATCAAAAACATTTACGCAAGAGTTATACGACTTGGAACACGCGACTACGACAAATATCGACACAGACTTAATCTGGTTATCTATTACCGGGATAATTGAACAATATCAATGATTTATAGTTTATCACTTTAAATTATTATTATTATTATAATTAATTGAGAAATAATAACTCCATTCATAATGCAAAACGTTTAAACGAACATGACAGGTTAGGCACGCGATGCTAGCACGTACTAGTCTTGACAACAATCAGTACGGAAATTTCATAAATTTAATATTTAAATAATAGTGATATTAATGAGATGTGATTTTAAGAATTTTAAAATAAATTATCAGGAACGGAATGCGATAACATTTCGGGTTTGAGACACGGTATCCACCTACTCTCTCAACCACTCAAAAGAGAAACCCTAGATATAAAAGCTCATGTTATCTTCTTCCTCTCATTTCAAACCCACCAAACACACACATTATGTGTGAGTCTAGAGAGAGAGAGAGAGAGCCGAAAGAGAAGGGGAGGAGGTCGGCCACCTCCGGCGACGACAGCAAGGCGGATGGTGGTCCACCCCCATCCCATAAGGGCGGCGCACGACGGAAGACGAAGGTGGAGGCGAGCGACGGCTCCCACGGCGGTAAGAGGCTGTTCCACGGCGGGGCTGCAGAGAGAAAAAGAATAGAGATGACGGTTCCAGCGTTTCATGGTTTTCCGGCTAGAGAAGCTCAGTCCCGACGAGCTGCGGAGACGGGGACGGGATTCCAACGAGCCCTCAACAAACCCGGTGAGCACCCAATCCTCTTTACGTTCTCCTAAAGGACCAGATCTAACCCATAACGAACTCCGGCGATGGTCCTAGGGTTCCGACGATCCCGCTCCAGTGAATCAGGAGCCGTAACATGCGACGAAACCGACGGATCTAGCGACGGTTGTTGTGGTTTACTCAGACAGAGGCTTTTCAGGAAAAGAGCGTCTTTCCGGCAAACATATGATATTTCCGAATAACCTCGGTTTTCCGGCAACCTCAGATTAGGGTTCCGGCAAGGTTAGTTCTTTCCGGTAAGGTTCCATCTCGTTTTCTTGTCTTTCGGATTCGATTTATACATTTGTAGCGTTTAATTTCTATTTAGGCTAAGCTCCGGCGAAAGTTAACGACCTAAATCTTGTTGATAGGTTGTTCGATCATCCCGATCTATAATTCCCAACGATTGTTTTGAAACTTTAGGTAAACATTTGACGATTTGTTGATTTCACGACTAGATCTAATACTTTGAGTGGTCGGGTATCATTCCCGGGTGTTAAAAAGTGTATTTTTGGACAGGAAATGACATCACGGAACTTGGTCAACCGTAGTCAAACGCAGTTAAACGTGATCGATGCGTGAACCGTGAGAGTTAAAACGTGTCGGCTCGTAAACGAGACTTACGGGAGGTATAAAACGCACGCTAAAGCAATTATATTTATTTACACGAAAATAAACTTATGCGCGGTTAAGTTGTGTTGAGCTTACGTGGTTCGTTAACGGTGGAAATAAATACTAACTTAGTAATGGATATTAACACGTCATAAACACATATGATTTGTTAAGAAAGTTCGTTTCGATTAGAATATATAACTATTAATAGATGGAAAAGTATATTCGCTAAAGTGTAATTGGTTAAACAAGGAATTTTAACACAACTAACGATTTATACGTATGAACAATATTTAGTATTCTTGAACGTATAAACATATATTTACATTATAATTGTAATACAAAAACCGTTGATCGACATAGTTTAATACGAATATACGAAATTTGGGACTTTTCGAATAACGAACACATTTTGTATAAATTTATGTATTTCATATTTCATTTGGATCTATATAGACCTATACAAAGACACCTACCGTAACGAGAATGTGATAATTAACAACTATACTTTTCCTAAATACATGTGCATCACGTAAAAACATATACTTGTATATAAACGTTCACATTTTACAAAATCTAATGGTTATTATGAGATTTGATATGTAGATTCGAGTACATCCACATATATTCGTTTACTCAAATACAAAATAGGCGTATATACACAAAAATTAAGAGTCTTGGGTATGTGATACCCATAATTAGAAACTTAAACAGTCATGTATTAGATAAATGCGAAAACTTAAATCTTATTGAACTTGAATGTATATTTTGTCGTATAGATAACTGAAACTGTATATATACTTATATAAGAATAATTTTACATGTCTATGTTTTATATACAGACAAATGTATATATATGTAATACATATACTCTATATGAACTTGAACGTTTATTTACGAAATACAATACAGTATAACTATATAAAAATAAATTTTAGGATTTTGGAATTATATAAATATATAAAGATATATATTTACAAATTCTCGTATGGATATATTATAAAATCTTGAGATCATCGTATTAAACTATATAGCTGTATACATTCTATTAATAAACGTACAAACGAGAATTATTATTACTTATATGTATATAGAGTTATGTACAATTATGTGCATGACAAGCCAATATTTTAAACATGACCATGGGAACATATTCGATTTGTGAATCCCGCCTCGATCTAAGTATCTAATATTATCGATCGTTAAACCGACACCGTATACTAAATCGGTAAGACCTTTGAGAATCAATAGAGCTCAATTGCATGCATGATAACCCGACACGAGTTAGACTTATTGTATAATATTAGGGTTAGTCTACAAATCTCATTAAGTACCTACATGTATCGTAGGACTCGAGTATGACGTAAACCCGTGACTATCACGTGGACATTGGTTTCCATTGCTATCAGAAAGAAATTAGTGTTCTTGACACGTCACCAGGTGAGTTCACTGCCCCCTTTTAACTTTTAAATGTTTTAGAAACATCGGGGGAGAAACATACTTGCATAGCACATTTGAAAACATGAAACATCATTACTTGATACATTTAAAAAACATGGAACACATACTTACAAACATTTGCATATGGTAACAAGAAAACAAGACCCGGCCTTTATGTTTGCATGAGTGAACACGTTTGGAGCTCGTAAATTCCCCTAACCATCATATTTTATAACCATTAGCTATAGATAGCCTGGGATTCTATGGATAGTACTATTGGGATAGACACCCCCGGTCATGGTTAGTCGCGCTAACCATGGGTCCCTCTGGCCAAATGACCGCATAGTGTCCAAACACTTGCTCGTGAGGTACGAGTGAGGGGCGAAACACCTGTGTCATGGTTTGGTTATGCCTCATGTATGTACATATTATTCGTAATCCTAGCTAGTTTATGTATGGGTCAAACATTACTTGTTTTGTTTATCATATACATTGAATCATTTTCGTGCAGATGGATCTGTCAATCGTTTTAGTGCAAATTGGTTTTTCCATTCGTTTACGTGCAAATGTTCTTGTCAATGTTTTCAAGGAAAAAAATTTCATATTATGGCCACGTATATTTTATCAATGTTTTCAAGGAAAATAATTTCATATAATGGCCATGTACACGTTATCAATGCTTTCACGGAAAACTGCTCTTTATTATGTTAATCAAACCTGTGAACTCACCAACATTACGTTGACATTTTTAAGTATGTTTTTCAGGTAACATATAGCTATGGCACGGTTGGAATAGGTTAACCATTTGGATTAAAACCCTAGAAGCCGGAGACGCATGATCGTCAAACCTCAAGTCTATTTTGACCTATATGGTCCTAGGTTATTGTACTATTTCATTTTAGTTTTGTAATGGTATTCAATAACTTAGAAGTCTTTATTTCAGCTTCTGCTGTTGTGTAATGTTATCAATTGTTACAACCTTAATTTATTTATTTATTATTAAGTAAATAATTTAGGGGTGTGACAGATTGGTATCAGAGCCAATGATTTTAGAGAATTAGGTTTCCTTAGTGATACCTAGGCTTTAACCAGACTCATTTAGGGACCAAGACCCGTAAGATTTACATCACATTAAAAACACCCAAGACTTGAGTATAGAAATTCCAACCGTAGCCGAACAACTTGAGTAGACATTTAGTGTATGCAGTTACACTAGGGTGTTATTTGCTACACTAATACTTAATACAATTACATGGCACATCTATGAACACTTAACACGTACAACAATGTGGAAATAATATACACCTAAAATATTTCTCAACAAAGTGTCACTATTCGGTTTACGAATCAAGTATGACGGGTAGTCAGCGCATTGTAGCCCTCGAAGATCGAGTTGGAGCTCAGCTTGGCAACAACAATAGCAATTGCTAGTTATCGATCTTGGTATCACAACAGGTTGAACCCGTACATGAACCTGTGCATTTACCTACACCACACCTACAACTACTTCAGATGTGGAGTTAGTTTTCTTCTATGACAGATGTAATCTTCATTCAGTGTTGTATGTATACTCTCTTCCATGAATTGCTGGATTGGATGACAAAAATCTTCACCATAAGATATGACAGACAAAACTGCCCTATCAGAAGGGAACCCGAGGTGGATAATCAGGACTGAACGGGAGAGAACTTTACTAGTCAGGAGACCCATCAACTCATTGATATCATGAGGATCCACACGTACATACGAACTTAGTGCATGATTTGCTCGACACTGATTTGAGGATCTCTGCCCTGACATAGTGCTTGACTTCCACCACACACATTCCTGTTATTAAGAGACATTGCTAGTGCCTCTTTACTATTAACTCCATCCAGCAACAGCCTTAGTCGGCAAATTCATTAGTATTGGTACACATGACTAAGAGTAGTCCGATAGAACATACACACTCTTGCGCGAGAGTGCAACACGATGACATGATCTAATGAACATTCTAGGTCCCTTTCAACTGAGAGTTGGGGATAGGAGAAACACTATAGGGACTATGCAAGGTAAATTATCATTGCGGGTGCACACGTAATCATAATTTGTAGTGCATAATAACTCTAGTGAGTCTTACTGTCCGAGAAAATGTTCATGATTAAGCTGCATCCCTAATTTCAATTTCCAGACATACGATTGTTGATCAAAATTAACATAACCGTAAGGTTGAGCCAAAAGACATCAGGTGATACGATGGGCTATCGCAGGTGACATGAAAATGTACATCATCTTTTTCGTCATTGAATCCTAATGGATCCAAAACTCTCATCGAGATTTCAGTTGCATGACAATTTTAACCAGAATCTTGAAGAAATCTATTCTCGGTGATTTGACCTCGGTATTTGGACCGAATTTGGAAATTCTCTGTAAAGTACTACTTCAACTTTTGAGATTCAGCTATAGATTTTCTCTTTTCGATTTCGTTACCTATTTATCAAAACATGAGGCTAATACACAAACTCTTAAACATGCCCAGAGAAAATACGAATCTCTAACACTTAACACTCATTACCTTAATCTTATGGCTTAAGCCCTTGTGCTAAGGACTTTAAGGCTATAACCGATATAGGTGAAATACGGAATGGTAAGCCATGATAATACCATTCGAAAGCCAGGGACAGTGCATACATATTGTACTACCCGTTATAGGCAAATAATCAATTCGACCCTTTTCAACAACAGATCACGAGGTAGATTCTGAAAACCTTATGGTCCGTTTCGATCGACTTAAACGTGAAATCAAGGACCTACGTCGAGATTAGAGAAATTATTTCTATGTCCCACGATTGTGGACCATTTAAAGTTGTACGTTATCAAGAAGGCGAACAAAAGATGAATCGTAGTTGACATTGTTCTCTTGAAGGTCTGCACATATACAACACTTTCGAGTTCTCAGCTTTCCTCCTAAATTTTATATTTACTTTTCCAAGATCTTTTGGAATATCTATGCATTATCTTTAAGGAACATAAGAGCATGACGTCCTTGCGTTTGGCTATTAGCTGAAGTCTTAAATTGATTTTCACCTATCTTCCAACACCTATGTAATGAGAAGTCAAGCCTTTGACTAAACTAACCATAATATCACGCCCTAAATGCTAGATTGTAGTAGAGGTACGGTGCAAACAGTGGCTAATGAAGTATCGAACTCAATCTTCGTCAACGGAAGCTAGACTATTCACAAACACTTTTCTTTGAACCCTATGAAGATTCATTTATCTTTAATATATGTTGAGCCAAATCAACTAGACTATTCCCAAATACTTTGATACTCTCTTTCTTCTTCATCTAGATTCACCTTCATTTATATATGAACCACATAAATCTTAACGAATTAATGTTACTGTGTGATTTTTGTTGTCTGAAGTTATGGTTCGACACCTGTTTCATTAAGAGATCGATCTACACCAAGTTACGAATAACATTCGTGATAGAGTTACTCATAATGAGATTTGACAGGATCAAGGCCAATCTCAGGAGATCGCGTCTCCGTAAAACCCTAGCATATATCATAACTGTCTGATTCCGTACCTAGACAACTAATAAGGGTTTCTCTAAACCTTAAACCATTCCTGTTTAATTAAGAGGAATAGCATACGAGGATGTTATTTCCTAGAACTTAATTGAACCAATTTAACCTACATATTGATTTGACAGATGAAATGATAGTTAGAATCTTTTGCCCCAGAAGGATTGAATGCATCAAGGCATTGTCTGGTCATGAAAAATGGTCAGGTATCTGATTTTGGAACTAAGGCCAGAACATTTCATTAAACCACCTGACATATCTTACTGGACTCCCGATAATTTTCTTATAGATTCTATCGTGATTTGGTCATTTGTACATTAAAACACGTATATGAGATAAGCATATGTGCCCACATGTCTTCAGAATCCACGTGCACAAATACACTGTTTCCTTTTCATTACCAATGATAATTATCATACGATTCTTCGCTGATCAAAATGACCACGTAATGAAACTCATTTTCATTAATTCATAACAAATAGAGAACCTCTTAGTGACTCACTTATTGCAAGGAAGTGACCTCACTAATTGTAATCCCTTTTACCCATGAGACTCTGGTGATAACTTTATCAATTCAGGGTATAGCCAACGTCGTTCCTTTGTTGGTATATCCAAATAGCTTTCCCAAATCCACCCGTTTGATATAATAAATGCGCAACGATGTCGTCGCACTGTTATACGAAACTCTCATTCGGAATAAATTGAGTTATTTCTAGAAGTTAATTTAAAATTAAGTTTCGAGGACGAAACTTCTTTAACGAGGGGAGAATGTGACAACCCTAAAGTTAGGGTCAATAACCTTGAATTATTTACATACCATAAACGGGTTTGGCCCACTTACGGCCCAAGTGTAGGCCCAATGGGAACTGAAGTCCATTAAAGACTCAGTTATAGGTTCAAAAGGGCGAACAAAATTCCTAATAAGCTTGACGAATCATAGTAAGACTCAAGATAACATACGATTAGCACACGGTGTTTATACGCACTGTTTGGAGTACGGTTAAGTTAAGTAAAGCGTCCATGGTTTGTAACCGGCACCCGACGCGACATCAAATTTCTAATATTACATATTAGGAATAATTATTAATATATATATATATATATGTATATATATCTGAACAATTTAATCAAAAACATTTACGCACGAGTTATACGACTTGGAACATGCGACTGCGACAAATACCGACACAGACTTAATCCGGTTATCTATTACCGGGATAATTGAACAATATCAATGATTTATAGTTTATCATTTTAAATTATTATTATTAATATTATAATTAATTTAGAAATAATAACTCCATTCAGAATGCAAAACGTTTAAACGGACATGACAGGTTAGGCACGCAATGTTGGCACGTACTAGTCTGGACAACAATCAGTACCGAAGTTTCATATATTTAATATTTAAATAATAGTGATATTAATGAGATGTGATTTTAAGAATTTTAAAATAAATTATCGGGAACGGAATGCGATAACATTCCGGGTTTGAGACACGGTATCCACCTACTCTCTCAACCACTCAAAAGGGAAACCCTAGATATAAAAGCTCATGTTATCTTCTTCCTCTCATTTCAAACCCACCAAACACACACATTATGTGTGAGTCTAGAGAGAGAGAGAGAGCCGACAGAGAAGGGGAGGAGGCCGGCCACCTCCGGCGGCTCCTCCCGGCGGCGACAACAAGGAAGACGGTGGTCCAGCCCCTTCCCATAGGGGCGGCGCACTACGAAAGACGAAGGTGGAGGCGAGTGACGGCTCCCACGGCGGCAAGAGGCTGTTCCACGGCGGGGCTGCAGAGAGAGGCTTTTCAGGTAAAGAGCTCAGTCCCGACGAGATGCGGTTTTGGCGTTTCACAGTTTTCCGGCTAGGGAAGCTCAGTCCCGACGAGATGCGGAGACGGGGACAGGATTCCGACGAGGCCTCAATAAACCCGGTGAGCACCCAATCCGCTTTACGTTCTCGTAAAGGACCAGATCTAACCTAGAACGAACTCTGGCGATGGTCCTAGGGTTCCGACGATCCCGCTCTAGTGAATCAGGAGCCGCAACATGCGGCGTAACCGACGGATCTAGCGGCGGTTGTTGTCGTTTACTCAGACAGAGGCTTTTCAGGTAAAGAGCGTCTTTCCGGCAAACAGAAGCTATTTCCGAATAACCTCGGTTTTCTGGCGACCTCAGATTAGGGTTCCGGCAAGGTTAGTTCTTTCCGGTAAGCTTTCATCTCGTTTTCTTGTCTTTCGGGTTCGATTTATACATTTGTAGCATTTAATTTCTGTTTAGGCTAAGCTCCGGCGAAAGTTAACGACCTAAATCTTGTTGGTAGGTTGTTCGATCATCCCGATCTACAATTCCTAAGGCTTGTTTTGAAACTTTAGGTAAACTTTTAACGATTTGTTGATTTTCCAACTAGATCTAATACTTTGAGTGGCCGGGTATCATTCCCGGGTGTTAAAAAGTGTATTTTTGGACAGGAAATGACGTCACGGAACTTGGTCAACCATGGTTAAACGCAGTTAAACGTGATCGATGCGTGAACCGTGAGAGTTAGAACATGTCGGCTCGTAAACGAGACTTACGAGAGGTATAAAACGCACGCTAAAGCAATTATATTTATTTACACGAAAATAAACGTATGTGCGGTTAATTTGTGTTGAGCTTAAGTGGTTCATTAACAGTGGAAATAAATACTAACTTAGCAATGGATATTAACAAGTCGTAAACACGTATGATTTGTTAAGAAAGTTCGTTTCGATTAGAATACATAACTATTAATAGATGGAAAAGTATATTTGCTAAAGTGTAATCGGTTAAACAAGGAATTTTAACACCACTAATGATTTATACGTATGAACAACATTTAGTATTCTTGAACGTGTAAACATATATTTACATTATAATTGTAATACAAAAACCGTTGATCGACATAGTTTAATACTAATACACTAAATTTGGGACTTTTCGAATAACGAACACATTTTGTATAAATTTATGCATTTGATATTTCATTTGGATCTATGTAGGACTCGAGTAGGATGTAAACCCATGACTATCACGTGGACATTGGTTTCCATTGCTATCAGAAAGACATTAGTGTTTCCTGACACGTCACAAGGTGAGCTCACTGTCCCCTTTTAACTTTTAAAAGTTTTGGAAACATCAGGGGAGAAACATACTTGCATAGCACGTTTGAAAACATGAAACATCATTACTTGATACATTTAGAAAACATGGAACACATACTTACAAAAATTTGCATATGGTAACAAGAAAACAAGACTCGACCTTTATGTTTGCATGAGTGAACACGTTTGGAGCTCGTAAAGTCTCCTGGCCATCATATTTTATAACCATTAGCTATGGATAGTCTGGGATTCTATGGATAGTACTATTGGGATTGACACCCCCGGTCATGGTTAGTCGCGCTAACCATGGGTCCCTCTGGCCAAATGACCGCATAGTGTCCAAACACTTGCTCGTGAGGTACGAGTGAGGGGCGAAACACCTGTGTCATGGTTTGGTTATACCTCATGTATGTACATGTTATTCGTAATCCTAGCTAGTTTACGGATGGGTCAAACATTACTTGTTTTGTTTATCATATACATTGAATCATTTTCGTGCAGATGGATCTGTCAATCGTTTTAGTGCAAATTGGTTTTTCCATTCGTTTACGTGCAAATGTTCTTGTCAATGTTTTCAAGGAAAACAATTTCATATTATGGCCACGTACATTTTATCAATGTTTTCAAGGAAAATAATTTCATATAATGGCCATGTACACGTTATCAATGCTTTCACGGAAAACTGCTCTTTATTATGTTAATCAAACCTGTGAACTCACCAACATTACGTTGACATTTTTAAGTATGTTTTTCAGGTAACATATAGCTATGACACGGTTGGAATAGGTTAACCATTTGGATTAAAACCCTAGAAGCCGGAGACGCATGATCATGAAACCTCAAGTCTATTTTGACCTATATGGTTCTAGGTCATTGTACTATTTCATTTTAGTTTTGTAATGGTATTCAATACCTTAGAAGTCTTTATGTCAGCTTTCGTTGTTGTGTAATGTTATCAATCGTTACAACCTTAACTTATTTATTTATTATTAAGTAAATAATTTGGGGGTGTGACAGTTTAGCAGATGTATACAAAGAAGTTTAATGGCAATTAGTTGTATTTGTGATTATTTATTTGTTAAAAATCTCAAAAAGTAAAAAAAAAAACAAATTAGAGACCCGGTTCGACCCCCCTGGTTCACGGTCCGACCGGTTAACTTATCGCCCGGTTTTTATTAAACGGTCTCACAACTTGCAACCGGACCGCCGAAGGTATCGGTTCCCGGTCCGACTGGCCGGTCCGGATTTAAAAATATTGTCAATGAAATTGGATTCGAACGTGAGGCTTTTGTTAGATGGACTTAAACGGATGCTACTATGTCACTACTCACTTCAATTTAATCTTTAAATTTTATGATTTTTGTAATGAAATTATTCGTTATATAAGTTTCACTTTTTAATTTCCTAAACCAGATTTATAGTTTTATAAAAGTTTGATTGGTTTTATAAATGTTAAAACTTTCTAAGTATTTATAAACTTTTTTAACTGATTATTTTATTATTTTTTTAGCATGGGAACCCGTTACTGATAAACTTATGGAACACTACCAATACTTTCCTAACCAACGAGATCAGTTAAACCACAACTTGCGTTGGCATATGACCTTCATGAGATTATAGTAGGAAATCAATAGAAGTAAGATTCGAACCTGAGAACTTTCCTAGAAGAGAAGTAGGTGCTTACCAGTGCACAACCACTACTCCACTAGTACAAAACTTGTTTTTTGGGGTGGCGAAAAGTAAGATTTGAAGCGGTTTTGGACTGCCTCAAAAGATATCGCTCCAAAAAATCAAAAAAAATTTTGAAACGGTTTCCAAACCACTCCAAAAAAAAATCAAAAAGCCGTTTGGTAATTCACTTTAAAAAAGCTTATTTAAAAAAAAATTGGCCGGAACCCTAGCCGTCATCGCCGGAGTTGCCGGATGTTGCGGTTAGGTCTTCAAATCATCCCATAGACACCACCAAGACCCACTCCCAACAACAAAATGGACATTCGACATCAAAAGTCCTAGCAGTCCTCACCCTCTTCGCCCATGGACATTCAACACCACCAGATCGTCGTCGGAAGTAGATTCCGTAAAGTTCGCGTCTTGTCGCTGAGCGTGTGCGGCCGTCTGTAGGCCTGCTCTCTGTAACAAACCGCTTCAAAAAGAGAAGCTCAAAAAAATATACAAACCGCCTAAAAAAATATAAACCACCTCAAAAAATATAAACCGCCTCAAAAGAAAGCGTTTTTTATGAACCCGCTGAAGGTTATATTTTTTCTTTTAAGTGATTATTAGTTATATATAGTGTTTTCAGAACCGAACCGGACCGGACGGACCAGGAACCGGACACATAACCGGTCTGGTTGTGTGTAGTTGAACCGACCAGATTTGATTTTTTTTGTATACTTTCCTTCAAAATCTCATTTTCTAATTAATTTTAGTATTTCAAGTTGCCTATTTTATTTATTTAAACATATATAAGTCATTAAACATGCAAATTTACATAAAAAAACGTTTATATATTTTGTATCTATATGAATATTTTAATTTTTTATATTATTTATGACGTTATCCGGTTCTTAAATCCGGTCCGACCAGTGGACCTCTAAGACGGTTGGTTCGCTGTCCGGTCCGGTTTTAAAAACATTGGTTATATCACATAGGTTTTTATATGACTTTCTCTTAATACTTTGCAATGACTTCACGGTTTTCATGTAATAATTTTGCATAAATCACTTGATGTTCGAATTATACATATTCATCAGTATTAACGTGGTGAATATTTTGTTATCATTAAAACATGAGTTACTTATGTTTTGGTTAAATAATATTTTGTACTAATAAAGTGTAGCTGAGCCATCCACCAGGCAAAGTAAATATATATAATACGTGATGATGTCGAACTGGAGAAAAAATAGCTGAAGGATTTGCGGTGTCAAAATTATCAACTCTAACCCGTATACACTTAAAATCATATAATCCGAACACGATCAGTTTAACCCTTTTATGTAAATATGTCAAGAAGGTTAACAGGTTGGAAGGTAGTAATCAAGTTGTAAACGTGTTAATCGGGTTGATGGATTGTAAATTAAAAACAGGTTAAACAGGTTGTCGGGTCGACCTGTTTAATTAAACAAGTTAGCGGGGGGTCGACCTATTTAATTAAATGGGTTATACATGTAAACCCAAATACGAGACATTTATTAAATAGGTTAGCTACAATAAGCTAAAACCGGATTATTTTTATATCGTGTTTGAAAATTGACTTAGTTATTGTTCTAAATAGACTAACTTTTTTACTACAACATGTTGAGGAGTTTTATGTTGAAAATAGGGTGTAAGAATTTGTACTCAAGTTAAGTGGCACTTTACGCTTTATTTATTATATGTTTTAAGATTATATAATATGTTAATATATTTGTTTGTATTAAGGGTGCTAAACGGGTGATGTTCATGGGTTGTCGGGTTCAGTCATACACGAACCTGAAAATTTGACACGAACCCAAAAATCTTGTTAGACATATGAACCTGAACACAACACGAATATTCATAGATTGACACGAGCATGACCCGTTTAACACGGGTTTTTTTTTCATACTACAAAATTACAACTTTAAAACCAAAAATACAAATATATATAAAACCTTACATGCTAATTATAAAATCTTATGTCAATTTATGTATTAACTTATAATTTTTGTCATAAAATACTCAAACCAATTGAATTTATGTATAAAACATATTTTTAGAAAAAAATGAAATAAATGGGTTAAATTAGTCAACCTGTGAACCCATCAATTTGACATGACACAACCCGTTTAGCTAAACGTGTTCGCAGGTACAACCCGAACTCATTTATACTAGACCCAAACATGCGAATTTCGTGTTAGGTTTGTGTCGTATTTTTGTGTCTTGTCAGGAATTCACACCCCTAGTATGTATATGAGGGTAAACAGGTATGAGCTCGGTTTCGAGTAAGTGGATGGGTTTCACCTTTGCTAACCCGTGAAAAATGTCATAACTAATAATATACCCAAATACGTGTCTTAAATGTATCAAATTTTAAATGTTCTTGTCATTTTTTTTCATTCCTATTTATAGTTTAAATGGGAGAGCGATACAATTGAGTTACACACCATGTACAAATACACTATTAAGTAGATAACACATGTGTGAATAATTGTATATTTATATCACTATTATGTATTTTGGGTCTAATCTAAGGGTATTGGAGGCACCGTTCGGGTACCCCATAGGGTTCCACGGGTATGTGCATACACCGTCACCGATCAATCGGGTACTTCCACGGGTAGACTTCTTTGGATATAAGTACCCGTTTGATTTGGGTGAGATTGCCGTTGTACAACGGCTATATAGCCGTTAAATATTAAAAAAAACTAATTTAAATACCCAATACAATTACATAAATTCATCTCCATTCAAATTTATTTTACACACAAAATAACAAATGCATACTCTCAAATTTTCTATCTACAATTGATCGTGAATTGTTTATTCCTCCCGATTCTTCCGATGAGTTCGACTTGTACGATAACGGCTCCAGTGGTCTCCAATTTCTCATGGATATTGTCGTGCAAGCCGAACAAGAAGACACGACAACCTAAAAAAAGATATGTGTCACGTGATCGTGAACAAGCTCTAGAAACTCTAATAAAAGATTATTTTGTCGAAGAAAATCAAAATACGATGAATGTACGTTTCGTGAAAGATTTCGGATGTCAAAAAAATTATTTTTAAAAGTTGTTAGAGATGTAGAATCAAATTTTGAATGGTTCCAAGAGGGCTTAGACGAGAGGATGAAAAAGAGTTTTGTGGCGTTACAAAAATGCACATCTGCGGGTTAAACAACTCGCAACAAGTAATCCTCCCGGTGAATTCGATGAGTATTTAAGTATGGCAAATAGGACTTCACGTGCATGCCTAGAGTATTTTTGTAATGCCATAATTCAACTATACGGCAAAGAGTTCTTACGTAGACCAACAAGCCACGATGTTCCACTTTTGTACAACGCACATGAAGAAAAACATGACACTCTGGGTATGCCCGGTAGCATCGATTGTAACATTTCGTTTTGAGAATGTGTCCAACTATGCTGCGTGGACAATATATGATAGGTGATCACAAATACCCGATGATCATGCTCGAAGCGGTGGCTTCAAATGATTTGTAGTTTTGGCATGCGTTCTGTGGTCCGCCAGGCTTAAACAACAACATCAATGTTCTCCAATGACATCAATGACTCAAAACAGACGAGAATACAAACGTGGATACTATCTTACCAATGGGATATACCCTACTTGGTCTACCTTTGTGAAAGCGTTCGCCTATCCAACCAATCCAAAGGAAAAGAAGTTTAAAAAGGTGCAAGAGTCGGAAAGAAAAGATGTCGAGCGAGCTTTCAGTGTTTTAAAAGCTAAATGGGGTATACTTAGGCGACCCGCCGGGTCTCATAAGCAGGAAAAGATTAGGAATGTGGTGTATGCGTGCATGTTACTGCACAATATGATCATAAAAGATGACGGAAAAGCAATATCACCGGTCTACATTAGGGATCCTCCGATCAATCCAGTTGATGATAATGTCATTTCGGAGTTGCACGATGCTAGTTCACATTTCAGACTTCGATTTGATCTTGTGGAACATATTGCTAGCACGATGCATTTGGACGAAGAGTAGTTTGATTAAATATTTATGTTTTTTTTTATTTTATGTAAACTTTTTTTTTATTTTTGTTTATTGTTATTTTTATTTTTTTGAATAAAAGAAATTAGTTTTAATTTAAAAAATGAAAAAAAAAAATTCTTTTGGGTAGTTAGGGTTATGCCCCCAACTCTTAGGGTACTTGAGGTTGTATTTAGATAAAAATAAGGTTGCACTCCCTTATTAAGTATTTTCTTATGATACGTTTTTTGGGTTAAGGTAGTGGCCCAATAGGCCAATACCCTAAGTTATCTAACTTTATTTATGGATCAATTTCATGTCAAATAAAGTCTAGCTAGAGAGTCAAGATGATAATGCCTATAATCTTAGACTATAATCACCGATTATAATCATAGACTATATAATCAAGATGTTTATCATTGACTTGCATATGATTGAATAAGAAAATCACAATCAACTCTTCAATTTAAGACGATGGAATCAACTATGTTCATTTGATAAGTTTCATGGTTTTGAATTTATTAAACGATAAATTTATCTTACTAAATTGACTTGGGAGGTTACACACATTTGTGTATACTTTATACGACTTTTAACTTAGTTTGATTTTAAACTGATTTGTTAAATCTAATTAATTTGATTATTTAAAGAGTGGTTAATATTATACAAAAGAAAAAAAAACAAGCTGCTTTGTTATTTTGTATGAAAAATTACTAAAATATTTTAAAATTTACAAACATGTAAAAAATTGAAAAATAAAACTTATTACCCCTATAACGTGTTAAAATTTGATTAAGAGGCATTCTAGGTATACAAATTATAAACTTTTTGTTGTATAAGATTATATAAATTTGTACTTAAAACAATAAAAAGTCTATAAGGCCATCCGTAATGGACTCAAGCCTCCATCCACATCAGCCTTTTTGGGCGTGAAACACCGCCCCTGGGGGCGTTATGGGCGCAAGAGTGGTTTGAACCACGGGTGTGGGGCACGGCAGATGTGTGTGTGTATATGTGGATAGTGAAACAATTACATACATTAGTGATTTTGTTCAGTGATTGTCCTCCTGCTGACATGACAGTTACGTGACGAGACGTTTTTTACCTTTTAGTGAAACCATTACACATAGTCTAATTAGTATTTCACATCATCAAAAAATCAACGTGACGTTAGCATCAACCAAAAACTGTCTAGGCAACTTCCATACATGTAATGATTGTGCTAGTGGCTGACGTTTATTATTGATCGATTTTATAAATACGTGTATTTTAAAAAAGTTTAGAGACTTTAACATATCAAAATCAGTTAAAAGAAATATTCATATAAAATTAAAGAAAATTAGTTTTTTTAATAATATTAACCCCAAAATAAAACGTCACTCAACTCGTATATAAAAGAATATCAAAATTAGTTTTTTTAATAGTTTTCTCGGTTTTCGCCTAACTACGTGGTTTTCTCTGGAACCCTCCCATATATATATATATATATATATATATATATATATATATATATATATATATACATATATATATATATATATAGGGTTAGGTTATAGTAAAAAGAGTTTTAAAAATAAGAAGGGTAAGAAAGATTCTGGGCTTGACATGTGTACTTTTATTGTTTTTAGAGGGGAGGGCATAATGGTCATTGTGTATTACACAATGAACTTGTATTACACAATGACCTGACTAATTACACAATGACCTGATTAATTACAAAATGACCAAATATTACACAATGACCAGACGTGGTATTACATAATGAACTTGTATTACACAATGAACTTGTATTACACAATTAACTTGTATTACACAATGAAGTTGTATTACACAATGACCTAACTAATTACACAATGAACTTGTATTACACAATGACCTGACTAATTACACAATAAACTTGTATTACACAATGACCAGATATTACACAATAATCAGACGTGGTATTACACAATGAACTTGTATTACACAATAACTTGTATTAGACAATGACTTGACTAATTACACAATAAACTTGTATTATACAATGACCTGACTAATTACACAACGAACTTGTATTACACAATGAAGTTGTATTAAACAATGAACTCGTATTACACAATGACCAGATATTAAACAATGAACAAGCGTGGTATTATACAATAAAATTGTATTACACATTGACCTGACTAATTAAACAATGAGCTGGAAAACGTAAAACACAATGATAAATACATATAACACAATGAACTTGTATTACACAATGAAATTGTATTACACAATAAAATTATATTACACATTGATCTGACTAATTACACAATGAGCTGGAAATCGTAAAACACAATGATAAATACATATAACACAATGAACTTGTATTACACAATGAACTTGTATTACACAATGAAATTGTATTACACAATAAAATTGTATTACACATTGACCTGACTAATTACACAACGAGCTGGAAAACGTAAAACACAATGATAAATACATATAACACAATGAACTTGTATTACACAATGAACTTGTATTACACAATGAAATTGTATTACACAATAAAATTGTATTACACATTGATCTGACTAATTACACAATGAGCTGGAAATCGTAAAACACAATGATAAAAATATAACACAATGAAGTTGTATTGCACAATGAACTTGTATTATACAATGAACTTGTATTACACAATGAAATTGTATTACACAATAAAATTGTATTACACATTGACTTGACTAATTACACAATGAGCTGGAAAACGTAAAACACAATGATAAATACATATAACACAATGAACTTGTATTACACAATGAACTTGTATTACACAATGAAATTGTATTACACAATAAAATTGTATTACACGTTGATCTGACTAATTACACAATGAGCTGGAAAACGTAAAACACAATGATAAATACATACAACACAATGAACTTGTATTACACAATGAACTTGTATTACACAATGAACTTGTATTACTTAATAAACTTGTATTACACAATGAAATTGTATTACACAATAAAATTGTATTACACATTGACTTGACTAATTACACAATGAGCTGGAAAACGTAAAACACAATGATAAATACATATAGCACAATGAACTTGTATTACACAATGAACTTGTATTACACAATGAAATTGTATTACACATTGAAATTGTATTACACATTAAAATTGTATTACACATTGACCTGACTAATTATACAATGAGCTGGAAAACGTAAAAAAAATCATTTTTGTTTATAATGACACTATACTCGTTTTAAAGATAAAAAAACGTTCGTTTTTATGGTGTATTTTTTTTGAAAAAATAATGTCGTATGTAAAAGTTATGAACGTTTTAAAATGAGGGGGAACTTGATAAAAAGTCAACAAAAGTGGCTAAGACTAAAATATCCTTACAACAACTTTTTCTCCTACAATTTAATCTCAACTATTAAATCTTTTAATACAATTTGATTTAAGGGCCCTAAATCCTTCTCACCCTTCTTAGAATTAAAATCATTTTTACATGAACGTAATCCTATATATATATATATATATATATGTATATATATATTTATATATATATATATATGTATATATATAATTGTTCAAAATTATTATTATAATTTCTTTTTAGTGTCAAGAGTTGATACTAGGTACATTGAATGAGAAATCACTATCTAGTGTTCAAACATACATGTAATAATTCTTAAACTATGGTCTCCCTTCGACATATAATATCTCTATGATATATGGACTTTGCCATCTCTCTAGTCAACATCATATATCTAGTACTTCCATACTTCTATTCACATAACTTTAGGGGCAAATTTCCTTTTGCTTCTATGATTGGTTGTTTGGAGTGTGAAATAATTTAATGATAAACGTCAGTTTTTTAATCATTTAGACAAAGAAGTCACATACGAGAAAATAAAACTTTTGTCACTCGTTTATGCATATCATTATAGCACTTCGTTGAACAATATGAAAGTATGCTTTATTTAGATTAATTATGTAACAATGATACGTCACGTAACAAGAGAGTAAACTGTCATTTTCGTCCTTGTGGTTTGGTATTCTCCTGCGCATCCTCGTGGTTTACAAAACTTGCAATTTCTATCCAATTGGTTAAACTCGTCCATTTTTTAACGTTAAATTAGGGGTATTTTTGTCTTTTTATATATTTGTTTATTTTATTCATTTTTAAACCCTTAATTATTCCCCCTTAAACTGTATTAACCCTAAATTACGATCGTCCCATCCCTTAATCTTCTGCATCTTCAGTCGCCATGATGCAAAGAGTACAACATAGTCTTGTGGGACAGAGATTCTTCATCAAATCGTCATTGTTGATGGCTTGGTTTTCAATTCTAGCCGTCACTTTAATAACTCCATCTCTCTCCGCAAAACTCACTTTCTCAATCTCACTTTGCTTTTCTAATCACAACTTCCCGGCCGAAGCCGGAGACTTAGGGGTTGTTTGGTTCATTAAGAGCTGAACCATTAAGAGCTCTGAATGATTTAACATGGTTTCTGTGCTGAACCATTAAGAGGTTGAATGAACTATTAAGAGGCTGGCAAAATCTGAAACAAACACCCCCTAGCTCTGACCGATTCAGTGGTATCCTCTTAATAGAATTATTAAGAGGCTATCAAACAGCCCCTTAATCTTAGGCGACGCTCACCTCATCGGCGACGACGATTCCCTTTGCACTTCTGGATGAAAATCGGTTGCTCGCTATCGAGTTTGATGTCAATTTGTGTACAATTTCATCCGGTCTATGGTTAGAGACGATGCTAGAAGTCCCGTTGCTTGTACGAATTGATTCTATTGTCACGTTGAAACATTTCATATCCTAAAAGAAAAAAAAACTAGTCATTGTCTTTTCTATGGTCGGCCAAATTTTCATGCGCGGTCACATCTAAATATTATCATGATATCTTTCATTTTTATCGTTACATTAAAGAAAGATTCATATGTTTTCTCTAAATACATGACAAGTTAAAAGGTTAAAAGCATACACAAAATGTTATCAAACAAAACTTCACCAAGTAGAACCTCCCACTCAATTAGGTAGACTTTCTTTTTCTATAATTGGATTACAAAAACCATAGGCCTTACTTTAAGCATTGAATGTTGATGAGGACCATTTGGTATTTCCTCATCTTTGGTGTCATGGTGTGCATTTGCTTTTTTTCGTTGAGATTTATTTTAAAAGACGATAATAAATAAATCACATGTTGCCTAAAAAATAATCTATACTATATAATAAAGAAAGGTTTTTGTATGACACGTGTCGTCATCATATTCAATCTTATCATTGTTTTTCCGCCTCTCTCATATATTTTAATAAATTAATAATATACTAATAAAACACATTTATTTTAAAATTATCCTTTATTATAAAAAAAAACTTTGAAATCTAATTATGTAATTTTTATTTTCAATCAAATAGTAAATAAAAGTCAAATAACATTAAATAGTAATCGATGTATTTCCAAAACCCAATTATATATTATTTTTTACATATTTTGAATTTTATTTTATATCCTTAATTCACAGTAATACATTTTTATACTTGTAAAATACATAAATAAAATTTAAGAAATTTATTTATTGATATTTTTCACCCGTGTGTATTACACGAGGTCTAAGCTAGTATATAATAAAGAAGTATTTACAATGAGGCTCGGGAAACAAAAAGAATACAAGGACACGAGAGGGGGTTAATATGACAAGGGACGAAAAAATGAAAGGGGAGGGGGGAGGCTTAACCCTAGCCGCCACCCCCTTTTGAGCTCATTTCTCCATTTGCAAATCAATTCTAGAGAGAGAAAGCTAGAGAGATAAAGTCGGGTCTATGGTCGTAGAGCTCAAGGACCGTTCATCATCATCAACAAGAAGCTAAGGATCAAAGAGTTGGGCACTAAACATGTACGTATATCTTCAGATCTGAGTTTTTGTTTGAAACGAGTTTTTACGGGTTTTTCACGAAAAGGTGGAGTTTTTACATGTGATTCGTGAAACTGAGCATGGATCAAGTATCAAGATGGTCTAATGAACGTTTTGAACGTACAAAGTTCAAGTCTTCATCAGTTTTTAGGGAAGAAGACGACCAGGCGACACTGTTAGGCGAAACTAGTATAGTTTCGCTTAATGTCACAGTATCGCCTAAGTAATAGTATCGTTTGAGAATACTTTCGCCTAAAAAGAATAGTTTCGCCGAGACTATAGTTTCACGTGAGCACAGGAAGCGACACTAGTAGTTTCGCTGTCATCTCAGGAAGCGAAACTGTGTAGTTTCACTGGGTTAATAATGAGGGTTGAATTAACGTTTATTTAATAATTAATTCAGATAGAGTGTAACGCGTATTGGACCGGTTCTAATACACAGAGGATAGAGTAACATGTGAGTTCTTATTGACTTTTTTCCTATGATTTTGGGCTGGCATGCATACTGACAGAAAGTATTTGAAAGTTAAAGTATTGTTTTTATAAAAATTGTATTTTTATAAAAAGAAAGAGAAAGCAGATAAAGAGTATAGTACTATATTTGAAATAAATATTTTAAAGAAAGTAACAAATGAAAGTAAAGATGGTAAAGGAGTTGTACTTCGGTGCAGCTCGACAGTGACAGTGACAGTGACATATGTCATGTTATATGTTTATGTGTTAATATGTGTTATTTGTCTATGTGATGTTTATTTGAATGCATTATATTATGTGTTATAGTATAATTGCATAGTAGTGTAAAGTAGAAAGCCCTGCAGATATGCTAAAGTAGAAGTCTCACCCCGAGGTGTGAGCAAGCTAAAGTAGAAGTCTCACCTCGAGATGTGAGAAAGTTAAAGGATTCTTACCCTGAGGTGTAAGCGAGAAAGTCCCACTCCACGTTGTGTGTGCCCACCTCGACTCGTATAATGTAAAAGTCTTACCCTAAGTTGTAAGCGAGAAAGGGATCTTGTCTTCGGACAATGATCCATATGTGATAGTCACTTGTCATGTACGGGTGAAAAGAAAGTATGAAAGAGTAAAGGAGGATACTTTAACATGTTTCTCGAAAGTAAAGTTTTAATGAAAGACAGTAGCGAAACGATTTTATAAATTGTAACGTTATATAGTTTTTAAATTAAAATACAAATTTTGTTTTAAAGTATAGAAAGAAAGCTTATTTTATTTATAAAACTAAGCTACATTAAAGAAAGTTTACAGTTTAAAGTAAAGAGAGTACTCACCAGCGTTAGCTGATTTTTAATATGCATGTCAGGTAGCAAAGGTAAAGAGAAAGTATGAGTAGATGAGCATGGACTGCCGGGTTGCTGTACTGAAGACTGACATTCCTTTTCTCGATAGTTTGTGTTCAGTTAAAGTTAATTTGTTTATGGACTATAAATTTTGAATTCAAGACTTTCGTTGTAAGAGATTCTGATTTATAGTTTAAGAACTATGTTTATTATGTTTTATGTCAACTATGAGATGTATCCGTTTAGGGCGTTTCATACTTGACTCGTATCATGTAAGTCCAATGAGATGGCCCACTCACTCACGTAGGTACAAGAAGTGACGTATTCATGATTTTTCAGATTTGAATTTTAAGTTTTTTCGGGTTTGGATAAACTGTTTTAATCTATAAAACTGAGATAATTTTCGGAATCCTCAATATAATGTATAAGATTTCGACTCCAGTCATATATCTGATAATTAATCAAGAACAGTCTTAATGTTCTTCGAACTGTTCTTGATATTCTTGATATTTTTCGAAAATATCCCCTTATTTTGGGATAGATTAGGATTTAATTATGTTTCCTAAATTTGTGTTAATTTATCCCCAAATTTCGTATTAAAATATTATTTTATTAATTTTAAACAAACGAACTGTTATACTTGGAGATGAACTAAAACACATAAAAGATTTCGAAATCAGAATAAAATACCTTATTTTTCGCATAAATCCTTATCCGGTCATTAAACGCTTTCGGTAAAACAAGTTCTCGGAGTATTTCTTTCCCGAGAACCTTACTTTTCTCGTGAACATCAATTTTTCCCGTGAACATTACTTTTTCCCGAGAACTTACTATCCGAGAATTTTCCCGGGAACTTGGTTGTACCAAGTTCTCGGCTCATCCATAAGTTCTCGGCTCAATCAATGTTCTTGGCTCACCCAAGTTCTCGGTTAATTACAATGTTCTCGGCTACTCAATAGTTCTCGGCTCATCTCTAAAGTACCCAGCTCCTTAAGTTTTCGGGCCCTTAAAAGTACTCAGGTCCATAAAATTTTATTTAATGCTTTTATTTTGTGAAACCTTAAATTTGAATGTTTTACAAAACCTTAAACTTACTTGAGTAACACCTAAGAGTTTCACTTCTGTCCAAAGATGATGTGATACATGTATAAATTTATTCAAGTCTAATTAAGCATTGCCACTTAGTGTATATCATTAAACTATTAGATATATTCACATGACATCCGCCTTAAATGCATAAATGTTTCACTTCTGTCCAAAGATGATGTGTTACATTTGTGTGATGCAAACTTAATATGTGCAAATTAAATGTCTTACTTCTGTCCAAAGGTGATGTGTTACATTTAACTTGCATACCTTATTTGTTCCTAATGCTTAAATAATTAGTCATAGCCAAAGCGAAAGCTAATTGTTTAAGTAGAACCTTACTTAGTCTATTATTTTGGTGTTATAATAGATTTTATCACAGTTTCATTAGAATAATGGTCCTTATTTTTCGTATGCCTTAGTCTAAATTACCTCATAGTTCACTCTAAGTTCTTCTATTATCTATGTATCTTATTCTTCTCATCTAAATCCACTACAGCTCCCAACATGGGAATTGAAACTCTTAATGGTTCTAACTTTACTCTTGGAAAGATTCTCTAATGCTAAATATAGCTATGTTGGACTTTGACTACTCACTAAGAGAGGATGCCCCTCCTGCTCTCACTAATAAAAGTATTGCTGATGACAAGATACTCCGTGAGAAATGGGATAGGTGCAACCGAATGTCTCTTATGTTCATCAAAAACTCCATTAATATCGCCATCAGGGGAGCAATTGTAGATACGCCTAATGCTAAGACATATTTGGCTTCTATGGAGGAGCAATTCAAAGGGACTTCTAAGGCGCATGCTAGCACCCTTATTCTAAAGATGCTGACTACAAAGTATGACGGGCTTAACGGCATTCGTGAGCACATCAAGATGATGCACAACATGGCCCATAAGCTTAAGGGACTATAAATGGAGACCAGTGACGGTTTCCTAGTGCACTTTATAATGACTTCTCTACCTGTGTATTTCGAAGCATTCAAGATCAACTATAACACTCAGAAAGATAAATGGAAGATGAGTGAGTTGATTGTTATGTGCGTGCAAGAGGAAGAGCGCCTAAAGGTGGAGAAACCTAATGTGGCTTACCTCATGACTGGTGATTCTAAGAAGATGAAGGGAAATTTTTATAAAAAGGATTTTTTAAAGGCCTAAAAGCAAGATTCAAGTGTTGCTTCCAGCTCTAAGAACTCCAAAGGGAAGTTTCACTACAGGTTTTGCCGTAAGGTCGGACATAGTCAGAGAGAATGCCCAGAATTCAAGGAGTGGCTGACTAAGAGAGGTAATCATCTTTATATGATACTTGAGTCCTTTAACTTAAATGTTCTAACTAACACATGGTGGTTTGACTCTAGTTCTATGGTTCATGTAACCAACTCAACTCAGGGATTCCTTACAATCCAGAAGCTGGAAAGAAACCGAAGAACACTTAAACTAGGGAATGGAAAGGAGCTAGTTGTCGAAGCCGTGAGAACCTTAGAATTAATAATGAAAACTGTTTATGTATTAAACTTTATGATACCTTATATATTCATGAGATTACTCGAAATTTAGTATCAGGACCAAAGTTAGACATATACGGTTTTGATGTTTCTCATGGTCATGGCAAACGTACTATTACTTTAAATTCTCAAGTGTTTGGACGTGGTTTTCTGGATGGTGGTCTCTATAAGTTAGAACTAGATGATGATTTTTTCAAGTCTTTATTATCATATAATATCAATGAGAACTTAACAAAGACTAAACAAAAACGAGACTTAGAAACTTCATCCATGTTGTGGCATCAACGTTTAGGCCACATTTCACGAGAACGTTTATCGAGGCTTGTGAAGGATGAAGTGTTACCCTCTCTTGATTTCAATGATTTTGGAACATGTGTCAAATGCCATAAAGGTAAAATGATAGCAGCGAATAAGAAAGGTGCCACTAGGAGCTCTAATTTATTAGAACACATCCATATTGACATTAGTGGTCCTCACCCCATCGCTGGAATAATTGGACATACTTCATTTATCACTTTTATCGATGACTATTCTCATTATATGTACTTGTATCTTATTAAAGAAAAATCTGAATCACTTGCAATTGTTAAAGATTATAAAACTGAAGTTGAAAAACAACTTGATTTTCAAATAAAAGTTATGAGATCAGATATAGGAGGTGAATATTATGGTAGACATACTGATGTGTGTCAGGCTCCTAGTCCATTTTATGAGTTTTGTAAAGGCAGGGGATCGTGATCTAGTACACTATGCCCGGTAGTCCTTAGTAGAATGGTGTTGCTGAGAGAAGAAACAGGACCCTAATGAACATGATACGCAGTTAGTTAGCCAACTCAGGTTTACCCTTATTCCTCTGGACCGAGGCCTTAAAAGCAGTTGTCCATATACTCAATAGGGTTCCTTCAAAATTTGTCCTTAAAACTCTTTATGAACTCTAGACAGGAAGGAAACCGAGTCTAAGACATATGAAAGTATGGGGCTGTCTTGCCGAATCTAAACTCTATAATCCTTTCTTAAAGAAACTTGACATGAAAACAGTCACTTGTTACTTTATCAGTTATCCAGATCACTCAAAGGGTTATAGATTCTACTGTCTTTCTCACTTCACTCATATTGTAGAAACCAAGCGTGCTGAGTTCCTTGAGGATTTTAAGGTTAGTGTGAGCAGTGAAAATCCTTATCATGATTTGCAAAAAGTACAAGACGCGGGGGAGAGATTTGTCGCTTACTTTACCTTCAATTACTCTTCTTGTACACGGCGTTATACCGCACGTCACTACACCACCTCCTACACACTCAGAACTTAATGTTGCTCCATATATGCCTAAAAATGAAGGCACCTCAAATGACCGACATCCACACTCAGAACTTAATGTTGCTCCGTATATGCCTGAGAATGAAGGCACCTCAAATGACCGACATCAAGACAATTCTGAACCCGATAATCAACTCAGAAGGTCTTCTAGGTTCAAAAGACCTACTAACTTTGATGATTATGTAACCTACCTGACTGAAGCTGAAATAGATGCCGAAAGTTTGACGATCCTACTTCTTATAATGAAGCCATTAGCAGTGATCAGTTTTCTGAATGGAATAAAGCCATGATTAACGAGCTTGACTCAATGAAGAAAAATGATGTTTGGGATTTAGTTGAATTACCCAATGACGTTAAACCGTAGGATGTAAATGAGTCTTCAAAACTAAACTAGATCCGAATGGAAACATTGAACGCTATAAAGCGAGATTGGTTGCAAAGGGCTTTACTCAGAAAGAAGGAATCGACTATCAAGAGACCTTTTCTCCTGTTTCTCGAAAGGATTCTTTAAGGATCGTTATGGCCCTAGTATCTCACTTTGATCTTGAGCTACATTAGATGGATGTCAAAACCGCTTTCCTTAATGGGGACTTGAATGAAGACGAGTTCATGATACAGCCTGAAGGCTTTAAACTGAAGGTCAAGAACATTTAGTCTGTAAGTTGAAGAAATCCATATACGGGTTGAAGCAGGCATCACGTCAATGGTACCTAAAGTTTGATGAGACCATGAAGAAATAAGATTTAATTAAGAATCAAGTGGATCAATGCACCTACCTCAAGATGAGTGGGAGAAACTTTACTATACTTGTCCTTTATGTAGATGACATTCTATTGGCAAGTAATAGTTTAGAATGTTGCATGAGTTGAAGCGTTTACTCTCAATTTCGACATGAATGATCTCGGAGAGGCTTCTTATGTTATTAGCATCAAAATACACCGAGATAGAGTCAATGGGATTTTGGGATTATCTCAAAATCCTATATTGAGCGTGTCCTCACACGTTATAACATGCAACACTGCTCTCCTTTTGTAGCTTTAGTAGTTAAAGGAAATGTTTCGGTTCATTCCAATGTCCCAAAACAGAGGTTGAAAAGAAGCAAATGAGAATGATACCTTATGCATCAGTAGTTGGAAGCCTTATGTATGCTCAAGTTTGTACTCGTTCAGATATCGCTTATATTGCTGGAATGCTAGGCCGTTATCAGACTAATCCTGGTCTTGATCATTGGAAAGCAGCTAAGAACGTGCTTCGATATCTAGAAGGGACGAAAGACTATAAACTGACCTACAGAAGAAGTGATAGTTTAGAAGTGGTTGGTTATTATGATTCTGATTTTGCTAAATGCACAGATGACTAGAAATCCACTTCGGGGTGTATCTTTATGTTAGCCGGCGGACCTATCTCATGGAAGATTCATAAGCAACAGTTGACTACAACATCCACTATGATGACAGAATACACCGCTATTTATAATGCGACTTGTCATGGAATGTTGCTAAAGAATCTTATCAGTAGACTCAAAGTAGTTAATTCCATATCTAGACCATTGAAGCTTTACTGTGATAATTCAGCTGCCGTTAGTTTCTCGAACAGTAACAGTTCGACTTGAGCTGGATTATATCTTGATACAAAGTACTTGTTCGTACGTGAGCGAGTTGAGGAAAATAATCTTTGTATTGAGTATATAATTACCAAAGTTATGTTTGCGGATCCGATGACTAAAGGTCTCCATCCTAAATTATTCGAAGAACATGTTTCAAATATGTGTTTTTCTAAAGACCTCATTTAGTAGCATAATGTACTTACTTACGTTTAATGTTAAATTTTCCTCACTTATTTGAATTTGTTTGTTCTCTGATATGTCTATGCATGCCTAAAGACATATAGACAATAATTATACAAATCAACGTTAAAGGCTTAATTGTTAATTTGATTCTAAGTTTACTTAAGTTTTAAATTTGGGATTGTAGTATGATTAATGGGGGTCTTGAGTTTAATGTTAAGTCAATAATTTTATTTCTCTGCTACAGTTTCAGTTTTAAACTAAAATGAGTATTAAACATCTGGCCAGACTTACCTAATGGTCATCATAAATGATCACTCGACCAATTGGGAGAATGTAAGACTCACTATTAATTATGTGGCCTTTATAATCATTTATTTATTTATTATTGATCATTGACTTATTTACCCCTATAATTTAATTGGTAATTATTCGATGGACGTAATTTTACTATTATTAAATAGGGTTTCCCCTTGTATGTATATAAATAGAGCTTATTGAGAGAGACTAAAGACTAATGGTTATTTGCCATACAACGCCAATCTTGGCTCTCTCTACTGTCTAATTCGTGAGTCTCCCTCCTCACCTAAACCATCCTTACAATACATCCTAAACGGGAACCGATCATCATTAGGATCATGACGACTTTCCTCTTCACCGTTACTGGATTATCAGGTACACGTTTATTTATAATCTTGGTTTCCATCACATGTTAAAGAATTGATCAACAGAAACATGTTACCGTGAACATCGACAATTGTTTATGTTGTTGCCCGACTGAACAAGCTGCAATTTAGGGATTAGCGAAGAACCGAAGAATGCACTAGAGCTACGTATTTCTCTATACCATGAATGTGTCATGATTTAAGGTAGATTAGAAGATCACGATTGCGTTAATACATAATTTTAGACCATTTTAGATTTGGTAATGATGATCTATTGGTGGAATAAAATGGGAATGTTACGATAACAGTTAAACTAGGGCTATTCACAGTTCGCTCGGTTGTGACGGGATTTCTAGGCTGAAGCTGTAATTACGGTTTTTGGATAAACTAAATCAAATTGGGTTGGGTTGGGTTGGATTGGTCAGATGTTGTTTTGGATGTTTGGCCGCTTATTTTATTTTGCTTTACATGATTCATATCATTTTCAATGTTTTCAAGATTTTAGAAAGTCCAGCAAAATGGTATGGTTAAAAAAGGACAACGAATTTGTCACCTTTTAAGTATTAAAGGGATTTACGAAAAAAATGAAAAAAAACACTTAAGAGCACAAAAAATAAATAAAATGTTATATTTTTATTTATAACTCGGCTTCACAAAGTTTCACTTCATACTATTACTAAAATATTTATTTAAAAAAAAAGAAAAGAAATATATTTTTTTTAAAAAGGGAAAGGATACATCTTAAGAGAAGTTTAAGTTTGCATGTTGTCGTTCTATCTTAGAGTTTGCATGATATCATTCTATCTAAGAGGAAGTATATTTTATAAATGAAAAACATATAATGTAATATCTCGACCGGTTCGGTTTACCAGGCTGGTTCCAAACCGCAAACCGTGAAAACCAATTTTTCAAGCTGTAAATCGACCATATTACTCTAACTTTGCCGAACCGGCCAATTTGCTCGGTTTAAGCAGTTCGGTTGGTTTCGACGGTTTTTTAACATTCCTAGGTCGAACGACACATAAGATAAACACATTATATTTGCTTGGTTTCAAGTATGAAGCCCGCCAATGCTCCAATAGGAACCCATTTCACCAATATAGGTAGTTAAACTATATTTATAAAATTTATATCGTTTTCTTAATGATTTTTTTTTTGCTTTAATGTGTTTTTTTTATCTATTTCGATTAGCTAAAATTATCCGAAATTGTAGTAAACTAGTGGATTACCACCCGCGCTCCGCAGCGGATTCGAAACGTAGATAAAAATAAGTAAATTGCGAGGGTACATTCTACGTGACGTTAAAAAAACACGTTGCAGCGGTATATTCGATAGTCACGAAAAATTAAAGTTACCTCGTTGTATACGAAAATAAAGTTATTCGAAAAAATTTATACTGAAACGTAGATAAAAATAAGCACGTTGGCGGTGCATTACGACCGGTCAGTTTAAACGTAGATAAAAAACGCCGCAGCGGTGTATTTTGAGATGGGCGCCATACGGTTTAAAAAAACTTTTAAAATAACCAGTTGGTTTAAAAATAATGTTACGAAAATTCACGTCAAAACGTAAATAAAAATAGACACGTCTCAATGTCAAGTTAGAAATTTTATAAAACATCATAGTTTAAAAGTTGTAACAGTAAATCATTTCCATTTTTTTTATTAAAATGGCATTCCGCTACGGGTTCGAAATGTAGATACGGATGGGGTTGTAGTACGTGTACGTACGTGAATCACTGGGCGAGGGACGCAATTTGTTTCTTTTTATGAAAGAAATTGTATTTAACTAAAAATAAAAAGTAGAATAAAAAAATCAAGTTACTGTTCATACGGACCACGTTGTGGCGGGTAACGTAGATAAAATAAAAAAGAGGAACCCCGCAACGGTATATTTGGAGATTAACATTGAATGATTTAAAAAATCAAACGGTTTAAAAAAAAACGTTTAAAACAACTTATCGGTTTAAAAATGACGTTACGAAAATTCACGTCGAAACGTAGATAAAAATAGGCACGTCGCAACGTCAAATTCTAAATGTTATAAAATATCATATTTTAAAATTTGTAAGTGGAAAACAAAAACAAAACTATTAAAAATTTATAACCTTGAAGCAACTTTGATGACTCGTATGTTTAAAGTTTGTGATTTGATGACTTTTATATTATTACGCCCACCTCCGTTTCGAATGAAATTTATACCGAAATGTAAATAAAAATAAACACGTCGTAACGATATATTCAAAATTTTATAAAATATCATATTTTAAATATTGCATGGAAAAAAACATAATAACTTTAAAACTAATAATAATAATAAAATAATTATTTATAAAGAAAACAAAATGTAACGGCGGCGCAAGAAAAGGACCTCTAATGCTATCATGGTTTGTAAAGTATGCATAAGGAGTTCACGTTTTGGGTTTTGTAGGGGGTGGAGGGCGACCTTACCCCTTTACTTATTTACTCATTAAAACTGTCTAATAGAATTCTGTTACCTTAAAATTACTCATTTACTTAGATTTTATTAAAAACATCCTACTTATTTGCTCACCAACTTTTAAAAAAAATAAACATTTAAATAAAAAAAAGTCAATTTTATTAAATAAAAATTAACATAATACAATTAAAAAAACTAGAAAAATAAAAATAAAAGCTTACAAATAAAAAGTTATTGAAATTAAACTTTTACACATTTGAAATTCCATTTCATTAAGTTCTTACATGTTTAAGGGTAACAAGTCAATTTTTTTTTTCAAAAATACATTTATTTTTAACAATGTTAACGCCTTTAATTTACAAAAAATTAAGTTGAGTGTTTTCTTTTTACAAAACAAAAAAGTATTTATCAGTACTAACATCGTATAAAAAACTAAACATATATTAAAAGAAAGTTCGAGATAAAATCAATAAATATTTTACATAAAATGGTGCATTTATGATTTGAGCTACCCTCACATAGGCTCAGACTCAGGGTGAAGGGGGCACAACTTTCACACAAAAACTACCCTAACAAAAATACATAATGAGGGTGTGCTACCTCACTTTTACTCAAAACCAACCCTAATACCCTAAAGTGTTGAGAGTACAACCCTAATACCCTAAATAATTTTTTTTTAATTAATTCTTTATTAAAACTACCTAAAAAATAAAATTAATAAAAAAACTTCATTAATTAAAAAAAAGTACATAAATAAAAACACCAAAATTTGAGAAGGTAATGAGTTCAAGTCTCACTTTCCCATAAATTAAGAAATTTGTCTTTCAAAAAAAATTATTTATTTACGAATATGATTTTATTGGATTTTTTATATTAAGTTTTAATATTTATGGTTTATTGTATTTTCTTGAAATATAGGAGTAGAATGAAAGTCAAGAAGATGCAGGAAGATGGCTTTCCCTTTAAATCATTGCCTTTGTGAATGAAATTCTTTCACGGGTATATATACCCGAAACTTCTTACCCGAGGCCTTACCAGATTAGTTGGCGGCGTCTTACCCGCAGGTACCCCCTTCACCCTCAGTTCTATTCCCTTTCCACAAACGAGTAAAATTACTCGACTCAATTACTCGATTGAGCTACTCGGACTAAAGGGGCGGTGTACCCCTTTTACCCTGCCATCCTCTCTCCAAATCAGTCATGTCCGAGTAGGGCGCCCCTCTCACCCTAAGGGTGAAAGGGGTGCATAGCCCTGATACAATCGAGTAATGGGGAGTAGGGGTACATCGCCCCCTTTAAAATTGAGTTGGCCGAGTAGGGGAGGCGGGTTGTTTGAACAAGTAAATTTACTCAGAGAGGGAGAGAGCCGTTGGGTGTTGGGAACCGTTGGGGAGAGAGCCGTTGGTTGGTGGGTGGGGGGTTTTGGTGCTTTTAAAAAAATTATTAATTATTTATATATCTCTCACCATGACACTTCCGAAAGTTTAAGAGTCAGCTAGAAAAGATGTCGAAAGCGGGTTTGGTGTTTTAAAATCTAAATGTGGGATAATTAATCATCCACAACGGTCACGTATGCGTCAAAAAAAATACAAAATGTGGTTTATGCATGTATCATATTGCACAATATGATTTTAAAGCAAGACGGAAATGCAATCTCACCCTGCTACGTGATGGACCCTCCAACCAATGAAGTAGTAGACGATGGTGTAATTAATGAGTTGCGAGATCAAGAGACACACTTTAGACTACGATATGATCTTGTTGAACATTTTGCTACACTACCGGAGTGGGCCAGCAGCGATTCGGAAGACGATTATGTTTAATTTATCAGGGTTTTTTTTTTAATTTGTAACTTTTTTTGTATTTTGTTATTTTTAGTTGTCTTTTGTATTTTTAATTAATAAAAAAATATGTTTTTTTATATAAATGTTTATTTATTTTAAAAAAGTTGATGAATAAATGAGTAAAATGAGTAGGGTGTTTTCAATAAAATCTGAGTAAATGAGTAAAGTGAGTAGTTTTAAGATGATAAAATTCTATTGATTAGTTTTGATGAGCAAATGGTAAACCACCCCTTCACCCTAAGTAATTGAACGTGGATATAGATTTGTAAAAGGTGACGGATGTATAAACTTTTCAGAGAAAGGACAGACCGAGTCAAAATAAGTCAAGTAAAAACAGTTACACTAACTCATAGTAAAACTAAATTTTTATTGACTTCTAATAAAAGCATACAATCTATATTAACTCTCCTAGGAGTTTTATTTTTGTTTCTTAGCTAGAAAATATGTTGTGGCGTGACCGTATAATAATATTAATGTGTTTAAGTACATATTTAAAGCCCACGTGATGCCGGCGGGTTTGCGAACCTCGTTACGCGTATTGCGACGACAACAATAACGTGACTAAGTACATAAAAGAAACGTATAAAGTTAACACAAATCGGTCATGGAGATCAAAAATAGATAAATTACGGCGTGAATAGAAGTTAACATTGAAACGAAAAATTCGTAAAAGAAGTTAGTAATTATAGGATCGAGAAATTACAAGATGGTTCTGTTCTTAGTTGAAATTGACGGAAACAATAACAACTACACAAGTGTAATCGAGTAAGCAGAAATAATACTTTTAAGAACACTGTTGTATTAAGCTTTTGCAGATAAACGATTACAATTGAAAAACTCAATCAAAAGACATAAAACGCACACTTACAATGAAGTGTTTACACATTATTTATACTCACTTAGAATCAAGACAGCCCCTTGGTTCTAAGGATCAGATCTAACACAGACCGTTGATCTGTTGTAGGTAGCTAACTATTACACGTTTAGTCTAAAGCTAGTTAACTTTATTGAAGCGTCTTCTTTATGCATCATTACTTGCGTGCTTGGAGAAGAGCATTGTTGACCATCATTGGTTGTGCCATTGAGGTTCATTCTGCTTTGAGTGTGTCAGTTGCTTTTGCAGAAAGTTGTTAGTGACGCTTGGTATGGATAGTCAGCTGCAACGATTTGTCTTCAAGGCACAAGGCTGTCAGCAGCAAAGATGATAATCAGCAGCAAGATGTAACCGTCCAAAGCTGCTGATAATTTGTCTGTCAGCAGCATCAAGTGTTGATGCTGCTGAGAAGCCTATCCGCAGCAACTTTGGTCTTCAGCAGATAAGGTTATCCGCAGCAGATTTGTTCTTCAGCAGGAGAACAAGTATCCGCAGAAGATAAGCTTGCCGCAGCAGTTTGTTGGTCAGCAGCAAACTCTGAGATCAGCAGCATTTGTACTTAGAGAATTTTGTAGCCATCAGTCTTTGGTTCTACAAACTCCCCCTAGACTGATGCTACCAAAATTCTCTTACTGCCTTTGTTGCTGAAGCTTTTGCATATTTCTGACTATCCTTTCAACCAAAAGAAAAAGCTTCAATAACAGCCATCTTGTACTTTGAAATACGGCCCGCTCTTGAATCCAGTCGTCAAGACTGTCTGAGTCTTCCTCCATTGGGACCATCTCCCCCTTTTTGGTTGCATCAGTGGACAAATGTGTATCAGTTACTGATACAAAGGAGGGAGTAAGAAAAGCTGGGCATTGATGGGCTTCATGCATAGAGACTTGGTGTCTTAGTTTGGACACTTCAGCCTCTAGCATATCCACCCGGGCCGTCAAATCCAAGATATGAAGTTGCAGTCTGTCCTCATCCACAGTTGTGGAATCCTTGGATCCAGATGGGGCCTTAGGCCTAGCCTCTTCATCCCCATTACCCATGGTTTCTTGGCACCTGGGATTCCTCTCAGTGAGGGGAGTTTCCAAGGAAGCATCCTCACTGTGAGTTGCCGTGGTTGAGGTCTTAGAAATGTTGTCACTGTCCTCCTGGTCATTTGATGGACCAGCAGTAGTGGCAGCCTCTTCCACATCCACTCTGTCATAACTCCTAGAGTGGACCTTTAGGGTAGAAGAACTTGGGTTAGGTGTGTTGGAAGCAAGATCAATCAGTACCTCCTAGATAGTGGTAGTTGGAGAAGGTACATCATCTTGATCAGATTCCTCAACACTTAAGCTCAGAAGAGAAAGGAAAGGCTCAGGGGGCTGTTCAATGGATCCGGGAAGTGATCCTGATCCTAATAGAGAGACATCCAAAGGAGTCTCTCTAATAATGTGGCTGTCCCTTATGATATTCTCATCAGAATGTTGTGATTCTGAGTGAGGGCTGTTAGGTTGGGTTTGGGCCTTGGAGGCAGGAGAAGAAGGATTTCTCTTGCCATTTTTCTAGTATATGTCGTTGCAATCGGGGCCCTGTGTTCCAGTTGAACGATAACATCCAAAACAGGTGTAAGTAATTTTTGTGCCTGTGCATCCTGAGTAGTATGCACAGGGGTTCGAATGGTAGAAGCAGACTGTTGTTTAAGATATGAGGTGGAGGGTGTGGGATCAGTATCAGCTGGGATTGCTGAACTGTCACCCGGGGTACTCTGTATGTTCAGCATTGTAGATAACAATGGAACATTGACCCCTGAGAACTTTTTGGAAACAGTTCTCATGTTATCACTTCAGATCGGCGAAACTGCAGATCTTCGTGAAAACCCTAACGGGTAAGACGATCACGTTTGAGGTCGAATCCTTCGACACAATCGACAACGTGAAGGCAAAGATCCAAGACAAGGAAGGCATTCCGCCAGACCAGCATCGTCTAATCTTCGCCAGAAAACAGCTCGAGGACGGCAGAACCCTAGCCGATTACAACATCCAGAAGGATTCAAATCTTCGCCTCGTCCTTCGTCTCCGCGGTGGCGCGAAGAAGCGCAAGAAGAAGACCATGGAAGGCGAAGGCAAGTGCGGAACTCACCTGATGAAATCCGTTTCTTTTCTGAGATATGCATTGGAGAAGAGTGTGGCTTCTGAGATGGTGATATCCTTGCCGTCTACCTTGGCTTTGATTTGGGGAATCCCCTGTTCGGTAGAGTAGACGGCAGTACTCCAGAAATCCTCCATATGAGGGATATATGTGGCATGGCTGGTTGTGAGGGCAAATTAGATCTTTGATCGACATAAGAAGTCGATCATATCATTGAATCCTTCGGATATCTTTCACTTGGTTAGGTATGAAAGTGAGGGATGAAGGGCTTTGAACGTGATGAGGACTTGAGAGAAAGTGATGTTGGTTTAGGGAGAAGTGGAAGGTGAAGAGGTGGAAATTTGATTTGTTTTTATAACAGCAGATGAGAGAAAAAGCAGAATGACTTTTACAGTACAACCCAATTCACCTTTTATTGTTACAGCTGTAATGCACCGAGGCAGTCATGGTAAAGACTGACGTTAATTTGTTTTTACAGTGGGTAAAAGTTAATTTGGACTTAAATTTACCCATCGGCAGCAAACTTGATTGCTGTGGATGAGTGAGCATGTCCGCTGCAACCTTGGTTGATGCGGAAGGTTAAGTCTGTCAGTAGTAAACTTATCTGCTGCTGATGAATTTAATAATCCGCAGGAAACATGTTCCTGCTGATAACTTAAAGCAGTCAGCTGCACATCTTTTGTTGCTGAGGATTAAACCTGTCAGCAGCTAAAGAAAAAATGATGCTGACTTATAACTTTTATTTACAACATAAGACAAAACACAAAAATAGAATAGAGATAGATTTTAATCAAAGTTCATTATACCAATTGATTCAACTAAATATTTAAATCTAGCTTCATCAAAAGGTTTTGTAAACAAATCAGCATATTGCTCATTCGTATGAACTTTGGTTAAAATAATCCTTTTTTTCTCAGCTTGATCTCTTATGAAATGATACCTGATGTCAATGTGTTTTGTCTTTGAGTGCTGCATCGGATTGTTTGTGATTGAGATAGCACTCATGTTGTCAATGTGAATTGGAGTTGCCATGAAAGTCATCCCATAATCCAACATTTGATTTTGTATCCAGATGACTTGTGCACAGCAACTTGAAGCTGCAATGTATTTTGCTTCAGCTGTAGAAGTTGAAACACATGTTTGCTTCTTGCACTGCCATGAAATCAATCTCCCTCCTAGAAACTGACATACCCCTGAAGTGGACTTTTTGTCCAAGTTGCATCCCCCATAGTCACTGTCAGTGTATGCATACATATTAAACATGTCATTTTTAGAGTACCATAGCCCAAGTCTTGAGGCACCCTTTAAGTATCTAAAGATTCTCTTGACAGCTTGAAGATGTGAAACTTTTGGAGCTGCTTGAAATCTTGCACAGAGACATACTGCAAACATGATATCTGGCCATGAGGCAGTGAGATACATGAGAGACCCTATCATTGCACGGTACTGATGTTGATCAGTGTCTTGTCCATCTTTGTCTGGAGTCAGTTGATGATGCACTTGCATAGGGGTTCTTGCAGCAGAGCAGTCAACCATTTTGAATCTTTCCAAAATGCTTTTTACATATTTGGATTGGCTGATGAAGATTCCATTTGGGACCTGTTTGACTTGTAGACCCAAGAAGAAATTTAGTTCACCCATTGAACTCATTTCAAACTTTGAGTGCATCAGAATCTCAAAGTCTTTGCACAGCTGTTTCCTTGTTGATCCAAAGATGATATCATCGACATAAATTTGAACTAATAAGATTTCTCCCCCTTCATCTTTGATAAACAAGGTCTGGTATATGGCACCTCTTCTGAAGTTGTTGCTTAGTAGATATCCTGACAAGGTTTCATACCAGGCTCTTGGTGCCTGATGTAGGCCATACAGAGCTTTGTCTAGTTTGAACACTTGAGTAGGATGTGCAGGATCTATAAAGCCTGGAGGCTGTTTGACGTATACTTCCTCACCAATCTTCCCATACAGAAAGGCACTTTTTATATCCATTTGATAGACAGTGAAATTCTTGGATGCAGCATATGCCAGGAAGATTCTGATGGTCTCCAGTCTGGCAACAGGAGCAAAGACTTCATCATAGTCAATTCCTTCTTCCTGAGTGTAGCCTTGAGCTACAAGTCTGGCTTTGTTTTTTACTACAATGCCTCTCTCGTCTTGCTTGTTCCTGAAAACCCATCGTGTGCCAATAGCATATTTACCTGGTGGAAGATCAACAAGTTTCCAGACATCCTGCCTCTTGAATTGCAGCAATTCTTCCTGCATTGCTTCAATCCAGCTGCTGTGTTTGAGTGCTTCATCTATCTTCTTGGGTTCCACCTGAGATAGGAAACATGAAAATAAGCATATATTGGCCTCGTGAGATTTGCTTATTGTGAGAACTCCTTGGTGTATTTGGCCAATAATATTCTCTTGAGGATGTTCTTTGTGGATCCTCTGTGCTGGTACCACCTCCAGCTGTATCCCTTGTTCCAGATTGCTTTGATTTAGATCAGGGGTCTCTTCATTCATGGTGGAAGAGTCTTCAACCGCATTATCCACATCAATATTTTCAGCAAGAGCATCAGCAGCATCTACAGCATTTACCGAAGAGTCTTCATTTAGATTTTCAGTTTCAGACAGGCTGCTGCTGGTTATATTAGACAGTCTTGTTCCTGCTTCACTTGCTTCAATTGCTTCCACAACTGATGGAGGATCAATTGATGGTCTTCTCATACTGATAGAAGATTTGGGAAAATCCAGCATGTAGTCAGTGGATGAAGTGGAGGCAGGTGTTTGTGTAGACGTAGACTCCATATTTGAGAAGGTGAGAGGCTCAAATATTTGGGAGAATGAGTCTATGTCAAAGAGCCAGTTTGGACCTTTTCCTGCTCACAGACAATGTGTTCTCTGCATTCCACATTTGCTGATTCTTCAACAATTCTTGTTCTTGAATTGAATACTCGATAGGTCTTTGATTGAGAGGAATAGCCTACGAAATATCCTTCATCAGATTTGGCACCAAACTTAGGAAGAACCCAATGTGTGATGAGAATGGTGCATGGACACCCAAAAGGTTTTAGGAACCCAATGTAGGGAATTCTTTGAAACCAAAGTTCATAGGGTGTTTTGTTGAGGGGTTTGACAATTAGAACTCGGTTTTGCATATAACAGGCTGTGCTAACTGCTTCTGTCCAGAATGTGAGTGGCAGTTTTGAGTCAGCTAACATAGATCTTGCTGACTCAATAAGAGTTCTGTTTCTTCTTTCAGCAACTCCATTTTGTTGAGGAGTTCTTGGAGCACTGTATTGTCTTTCTATCCCCTTGCTTTCACAGAAACAGTTCAAGGTGTGGTTCTTGAATTCTGTGCCTTGATCACACCTTATGATCTTTACCTTTTGATTGCTTTGATTCTCTACCCTGAGAATGTAGGATTTGAGAATTTCAGCAGTTTCATCTTTAGCTCTCAAGAAGTATACCCATGAGAATCTGGTATAATCATCAGTTATCACCAGACAGTACGACTTCTTGCCCATTGACATGACATTTGTAGGACCAAAGAGATCCATATGCAGCAGTTACAGTGGAGTGTCATTTGTATTCAAGGTCTTAGGCTTGTGAGAGCTTTTGTGTTGCTTCCCCTTTAAGCATGCAATACAGTAGTCTTCCAGCTGAAATTCTTTGTCAGGAATCCCTCTGACAAGATTATTCTTTACCAATTTGTTGATATTTTTGATATTAACATGGCTTAATCTCATGTGCCAGAGAGCTGATTCATCAACTGAGGCCTTTGATAAAAAGCAGGAAACACTCCCAGATGGAGTGACTTCATTCATGTCCAGTACATAGAGATTTTCTTTTCTCTGAGCAGTTAATAAAATGCTTTCTGGAGGAGGTGTGGATAAGCCTGGAGTCAATACAAAACATTCTTTATCTGTGAAGAGCATCCAATGCTTTTGGTCACAGACCTGGGAAACACTCATGAGATTGAAGTCCAATTCTTTAACATAGTTGACCTTATCAATGCTCATTCTTTCGTTGGACACAGTTCCTTGTCCAGTAATGTATCCTCCCTTTGAGTCACTTCCAAAGGCAACATATCCTCCATTGAAATGTCTAAAGTTGGAGAGGATAGATCTGTTTCCTGTCATGTGCCTGGAACACCCACTGTCTACCACCCAGGTGTTATTCTTGTGACCTGGTTGTCCCTGCACATGATAGATTTCTAATTGGTAGGAGGAACCAAAGAGTCTGCAGACTTGAAAAAGATGGTTGTTAGTTTATCCTTTTCAGTATGTTTGCAGTCAATGGAACCAATGACAGTTCTTGGAGATGGTTTGGCTTTCCATTGCCTTGTTGGTGATTTTCTAGTTTTCCTCACATTGTCAGCAGCAGACTTTGCTACTGATGTTTCTGGCTTGTTGACAGTAGATCCTGCTGCTGATGGCTTTGTTGAAGTGGCAGCATTCTTTGCTGCTGAAGGTTTTGCCTTGGATTTTGGCTTATCAGCAGTGGACACTCTTGCTGCTGATGGATTTGCCTTATCAACAGCAGATTTTGCTGCGGAGGATTTTGGCTTATCAGCAGTGGACACTCTTGCTGCTGAAAGCTTCTGCTTTGTTTTCTTGGACTTAACTTGACTAACAACCGATGTATGCTGATCCTTCTTTACCCTTTGTCTTTGAGAGGCTTGATGAAGGATCTGGTTGAAAGGGTTAAACTTACAGTTTGCAGCAAAGTGGTCTGTTTCACCACAAATGATGCAAGTTTGTTGAGATTTAGGCAGCTTCACTCTTGGGGGAGATAGAGACTCCCTGAACTTAGTTGCTTTGACTTCGTAGCTTCTTACCTTCTTGTTTTTGTTAGTCTTTTCAAAGGCATGCTGCTTTGAATTTCTTTGGTATTCCAGGTAATGAAAGCAGGTGCTGGCAGTGTGGTTATATATGCCACACACAAAGCATGATCTTGCCAGTTTATCTCTTGAAAGGTAGACATAGTCCTTTCTTTGGAACGGATCCTTGAAGTTCCGTGGATGAGCTTTGTTATGTTCAAAAGTGGCTTCTTCTAGGGTCTTTTGAACATATGGAACTTTCTCTTCATTCTTACGACATATATCAAATACCTTCCTCTTTGTGATTGGCTTTGACTGAGGCTTGGGGTTTGTGGGTCCTGACGTCTGTCCCTTTTCAATGTTTAGCTTTCTTCCATCTGGAGGATAGCTGATCTTGATCTGTTTAAATGGTACAGGGGCTGGAACAACTGGAAGAACAACAGGAACTGCAACTCTATTCAGAACAGCTTCAGATGGGACTGCACTGGTTTCATCATGGTCTGAGTGGGTTGACTCAGATTCCGATGAGGTAGTGCAGTCTTCGACGAAAGGTTAATCCGTTGAAGGATCAAGGTTTCGGTTTGCAGTGTCAAGATTTTCAACATTGAAGCTTGGTTCGTATATGGCAATATAGTCAGCAAGAGGAGGAACAACATTGTATTGATCATTGTTATACCCAAGTCCAGTTTTTACCTTCTCATGGACTTGAATATCTAAAAGTCTTTGTAACTTTTTGGAGGAAAATTCATATTTTTCAACATGAACTTTATGTTCTGCCAGTTCAGCTCTAGTAGCTTTTAGTTTGACCAGTAGATCATCAATCTGAGTTTCGAGATTAGTTTGTTCGTGTTTTAGCGATGAAATCTCTTTCTTAAGGCAGTTAATCTTTTCTTTATAAGTATTTTCAACCTTTGTGACCTCAGATTTCATCTGATGAAACTCTTCATTTTGATCTATAAGGTTTTGGTTATGCTTTCTATAACCCAAAACTTTATCAATACAGGCTTGAGAGCAAAGATGTTCAAATACCTAAGGTGGTATCTCTGTAGTGTCTGCCATCAGAGCTTGATTTTTGACAGGCGGTTCTTCATATTGGAAGCTCCAGTCGAACTCAGAAGTACCAACAGTTGCACAGGCTGCAGTTTGAACTGGAGGAGTAGCTTGTTGTTGTTGTCTGGGTTGGGCTTGGTGAGCTTGTCTTGACTGAGAAGTAGCTGGATTTGCTCTTGGTGCCTTGCATTCTCTAGCAAAGTGACCCAGTAGGTTACAGTTGTAACATCTTAGTTTGCTTTTATCCAAGCCAACTCTGGTGTTGGAGTTGTTACTTGGAATGGGTCTTCCGGTTCTAGAGTAGAACCTTTTTGCTCTTATAGAGAGCATGGCATACGAGTGTTTTATGTCCATTTCTTCTAAATCATCTGGATGAAAGCATTCTAGATCCTCCTTGATAAAGGACATGTTGCTTGAGTTTTCAGAAACAAAAGCAGCAGAGGTTGATGTTTGAGGAAGAGCTTCTAGGAGAAATGGTGAGCTTTTTGTTTGAGAGATTGGAGTTTGAGGATGAGTGATGATGGGAGGATAGTAGTTGCTTGAACTAGGACCCGAATGCTCAGAATGGAGGGCAGAGGAGGTGGTGGTGGATGTTGAGGCTGTTTGGTAGCTTGAGCTTCTTTCTTTTGCCTGAATCATCTCTAGCTCATAGGTTTTTAGCATTCCAAAGAGCTCAGTCATATGGAGAGTCTTCAGATTCTCAGTTCTTCTGATTGACACTGTGTAAAGTGTCCAGCAGCTTGGTAGAGACCTGATGAACTTCTTGAGAATATCTTCATTCTCTAGCTTCACCTTTGAGCATTGCAGCTCTCCTACAAGATAGGTAAATCTGTTGTATAGAACAGTTAGAGACTCACCTTCCTTCCAGACGAAGTTTTCATACTGCTTCTTCAGGATGTCTCTTCTGTTTTCTTTGACTTCCTCAGAGCCAGCAAACATCTTCTCAAGAGCCTCCCAGAGCTCTTTAGCAGTTTTGTAACTTCTGAATTTATGAAAAACTTCATTTGGAAGGCATATTTGGATGGCTCCTAGTGCCTTGAAGTCCACCTCCATCTTCTTTATGTCCTCTTCTGAGTACTTGGAGGGCTCCTTTGGAACTGATGGTCCTCCAGAGTCAGCAGAGGCCACCATGGGAGTGTAGGGTCCATCCCTGATGGATTTCCACATTCCGTACTCCTGATAGCAGAAAAACTTTCCATGCGATTTTTCCACATGTCGTAGTCTTCCCCAGATACCAATTTTGGTGGTCGGTTGATGCTGCCGATGTCTTCAAATCCGTTGCTCTGTGCCATCTTTGTTCTTGGTGACTTGATGAAAGACAGAGAGTTTAGAATAGAACCAGAAGTGATTAAACAAGAGTGAGTTTGTTTAATCTGAGCCAAAGCTCTGATACCACTTGTAGGATCGAGAAATTACAAGATGGTTCTGTTCTTAGTTGAAATTGGCGGAAACAATAACAACTACACAAGTGTAATCGAGTAAGCAGAAATAATACTTTTAAGAACATTGTTGTATTAAGCTTTTGCAGATAAACGATTACAATTGAAAAACTCAATCAAAAGACATAAAACGCACACTTACAATGAAGTGTTTACACATTATTTATACTCACTTAGAATCAAGACAGCCCCTTGGTTCTAAGGATCAGATCTAACACAGACCGTTGATCTGTTGTAGGTAGCTAACTATTACACGTTTAGTCTAAAGCTAGTTAACTTTATTGAAGCGTCTTCTTTATGCATCATTACTTGCATGCTTGGAGAAAAGCATTGTTGACCGTCATTGGTTGTGCCATTGAGGTTCCTTCTGCTTTGAGTGTGTCAGTTGCTTTTGCAGAAAGTTGTCAGTGACGCTTGGTATGGATAGTCAGCCGCAACGATTTGTCTTCAAGGCACAAGGCTGTCAGCAGCAAAGATGATGATCAGCAACAAGATGTAACCGTCCAAAGCTGCTGATAATTTGCCTGTCAGCAGCATCAAGTGTTGATGCTGCTGAGAAGCCTATCCGCAACAACTTTGGTCTTTGGCAGATAAGGCTATCCGCAGCAGATTTGTTCTTCAGCAGGAGAACAAGTATCCACAGAAGATAAGCTTGTCCGCAGCAGTTTGTTGGTCAGCAGCAAACTCTGAGATCAGCAGCATTTGTACTTAGAGAATTTTGTAGTCATCAGTCTTTGGTTCTACAGTAATAAAGTAAAAACAAAACCAAAGTAGAAAAAACTAATTTTGATAAACGAATATAAAAAAAATTTAAGAGAAAATAAAAGAAATTTGAGAGATAAACTTGATAGTTAAGAATTATATGCAGGGGTAAAACTAAAACTTTAGAAACTTGAGGGGTATGAAAATTTATAGTGTTGAGGAGGCCATTAAGGAAAATTGAGAAAGCTAAAAGGTAATTATTAAATTTTGGTCGGTGGCTTGTGAGGGGCCACCGACCTTAGTTTTTAAGGTTGTTAGTAATTTCAATATTGAAACACAAATATTTCTTATCTTCATTTTGATTTATTATCTACTAGGTTAAATAAATGTTTTTTAAATTTATTTTAAATAACATATCATATATTTCTCAAAGACGTTTTATAAAAAATTAAATAATAGTACTTATGGTGTAATCATATTATTTATCAAATTAAAAAAATTATTATTATTTAATAAAAGAGAGAGGCGGGAAAATCAACTTTTAGGCAGCCTACAAAGCTGACGTGTGTCCCCTATTATTTTTATTTATTAGATATAGAAGATTTATCATTTTTGAGAATTTGTCAATATAAAATTTTTTTTAACGTCAAATAAATTTATTAGGTACCCAATTTATTAAATTGATGTCAGTTAGAAAAAGCTAGCTGAACATCAAAACCAAAGCATTACAAGAATAACAATGGATTCTGTATCCATCCGGTCTATCCTATCTTACATTTGCCGTTTCGACTACTTATCTAATTAAAAGAAAGAGTTTATTACAAAAATGGTCCCTGTGGTTTGCCAAAAGTAACAGGATTGGGTACTAAGGGTTTGAAGTAATAGGTTTGGGTACTAACTTTCATTTTTGTAACGAGTTCGGATATTAACACTAACATACTTTAAATTTTATGTCTAGTTGAAGGATATTTCAGTCATTTCACATATGATGGACTAATTATGTAATTTATTAATATTGTTTGATATTTTAGCGACCATTCTTGTATTTTACATAAAATATTAAAAAGATAAAATATTTAAAAAACAAATACCAACTCAACCCTCTCCCCCTCTTAGTTTCACGGTCAAATCCCTAGACACCACCATTTAAATCGCCACCACATCACCAGCCACCACTCTGTTTTCTCCCAACCACCATCATCGCCACCACATCACCAGCCACCACTCTGTTTTCTCCCAACCACCACCACCGCCACCTCCACCTAATCACCAGCCACCGCTCTCTTTTCTCCCAACCACCACCACCACCACCACATCACCGCCATGACCACGCGTGATCGCTGTCCTCTACCATGTCTCGCTCCACCGCCGCCCTCACCTCCACTCTCGTTGGACCAAATCGCTGGACCAAACCGCATCTCCTTGAGAGCACCTACGAATACGATGACCTGAGCACCTACGCTGCCCCACGATCAGTGGCGAAACTTGAAGAAAAATGCTATGTGTAAATTTAATGTGTTCGATTCTTTATCAGAAACATTAAAAATTACATCGAAATATAAGATAAACGGGCAACAAGCTGTGCCGCAAGCCCTTTTTGAATAGCAAAACAAAGGTAAATTCTTGAGTTGAATTAAGTGGATTTCTTCCGTAAATCAAATGCATCTTACAAACTCACTAGAACTTTAATATCATGTGATAAGGTTTCAACATTAGTTATTTTGTATATGGTTTTTATAATATAAGCACAAGTTTGTAAGAAACTTTTGTAAATTAAAAATTTAATGCACACGTGACGTGTATTTTGTAAAAATTAAACAAAAATGTAAGACCAAAATCAGATAAGTGTTTTAAACGAATTAACACATTTTTGGGTGCAGCTCCACATCTAATTTATCCAACTTAATTGAAGTAGTCAAATTGAATGGACATGACGTGTTTTATAATTTTATTGTCAGAATATAAGTTTTTAACTTGACTAACGTGGGCATTTTCTGAAATTGTTACGTGTAGAATTTGTAAAAATTAAAGTTTAATTTAATTGTTATTTAAAAAGTTGTTTTATAAATGTTATAAACTAGTGGACGCTGTCGCTCGTACGTTGCAGTAGTGACATTGACGTGATTATGTACGTAAAGAAAAGTGTATGGAGTAGCAGCGGCTCAGTTTTGAATATCGAAACGTAGATAAAAAAATATACGTAAAGACAAACGTAAACATAAATAAAAAAACACGTTGCAACAGTATATTCGGAAATAACGAAAATTACGTCACCTTGAACTTGAGAGTGTTTCTTCTTATTTGAATTGCTCTCATCTTGAACTTCTTTGACATCTGGATAGTGAGGCTTTGACTTCCTGGTAGCCTTCCTTGGTGAATCTTGCTCATGAAGAGATTTTGAAGTAACGACTTTAGTAACCTCAATCAGATGTTGAATTACTTCGCATGGCTATTTGGTTTTGAATAAAAATAAGAACGTCGTAATGGTAGTTACAATGTTGCGAAAATGAGCGTTGAGTAAACACCATATTGAATTTAAAGAAAAAGGTAAAAAGAGATTATATTTGACCAGTATGGTTTTGAATAAAATTTATATTGAAACGTAAATAAAAATAAGCACGTTGCAACGGTATATTCAGAATGTATGAAAACATTATATTGTAAAAGTTATAAGAAGAAAATAAAATATGTCTAAAATTAATTCTTCTACTCCAAATGCTCTTCTCAACCTCCAAAGTTCGAACCCCTAACCCTAGAGCCATCACAATGCTTAAATAGGCTCACAATGCTTAAATAGGCTCGCATCACTGCCCTAAGCATGTCCTACTATTATGGCCTTTCTTACCACAATTCCCACAAGTTACTATAATATTTTTCTTTAACAACCTCCCACCTTTTGTGATATCTTCCAATTCAACTCCTCATCTTGTCTTAGTCTTTTTGGGTCTTCCTATTTGTTTGTGATGATTTGGTGGTATTAGGGTTGTAAGAACTTGAGACTTTGGCCAGAACGATCTGCCATTTATTTGTAATGATTTAGTGTTATTATGACATTTCTCATCCATTGTATCTTGAAATTGAACAATTATGGTTGAGGTTGCACACTTTCATAGCATATCTTTATAAGGTTTCCCTTTGAAAAGTACTTTCATATTCTCATGAAATGTGTTGGAGGCAAAATCTGTGCTCGGCACACAGGAAAACCTTTAAAATGGCAGGAAGAATACGCTGTTTGAGTGTATACAACCAAGTTAGATAAGTCAAATACATATAAAGTACGAGTGTAAGGTTTAAGTATATAAACACTTACCTTTTTCCTGTCATTGATGAATGTAAAATTTGAGTTTCTGTCCAACTCCAAATCTTCACCTAGGAGTTCAAGAAACCAAGTCCATGAGCTAAGATTCTCTGCCTCTACTATTGCATAACAAAGTGGGTATGTCCCATTGTTGGGGTCTACACCAAATGCACTTAGTATTTGCCCTGGAAGCGACCTTTCATGAAAGCTCCATCCAACCCCGAGAGTTCCTTTCCTATTGGTTTAAGCACCCAAGCACACATACATCCTTTTGCATTTTCTGGTTATATCAATTAGATCTGTTACTGGTCCAACCTCTATCCTGATTGTTGTACCTGGATTTGTATTTAAAAGTTCATTTACATAATCTCGCAGCAAAGCATACTAGGAGATGTAATCCCCCTGCACATGTTTCTTAGCTTTAACCTTGGCCCGATATGCTTTCATTTTTGAAACCCCAAGTTCATATTGCCTTTGAAAATGTTCTTGAACTGCTTTGACAGGTATTTCTGGATTTTCTTTAACTTGATCTAACATTTGTTGAGATAATAAAGTGGAGGTGCAAGCATTAATGGTACTTCTTTGAATACATTTATGTTTTGAAATTAGGGTCTTCACCATCCAAGATTCAGATCCACTATCTTTAGAAAGTAATAGGACCCAAAATGGCGAGGATTTGTCTTTTTACCCTTCTTACTAACATTTTTTTTCTGCCCCTTACCTTTTTTCCTTTATTCATAACTGCCCCCTTAACTTTGCTTTTATTCACTACTGCCCCCTTACCTTTTTGTTGACTGTCAGACTCAACCATATTTTGACTATCAATAAGGGCTCCATCATCATTAAATTCAAAAGTTGGCAAAGACCAATGACACACTGCCCTAACCCTACTTTTATCATCCTTCACAATTCTAATGAGCCTTCTAGTTTCCATAGAATGTGTCTTTATCAACTTCTTCCCTTCTTCTTTAGTTCCAAATATTTGACATAGGTAGAAATTTGCATTTTTTTCATTTGACATTCTCAAATACTTTAATCTGTGTCTTCTAATGCTTGTAGCATTCTCATCAGAATCTGACCCACGTTCAAAGACCTCATTGTCCAATACCTTTTCTTTAACATCTCCTTGATCACTCATGTTAGTATCATCTACATCTAAATCAACTTCAACCTATACTCCCTCATATCTACTTCAACATTAGCCACACTATTATCATTATCAACCAAATAATCACTTTCATCCTCATCACTACCTTATGCATCTTATTCGCCATGTGCATTCTCCTTGTGACCAGCAACTTCATCATCCCCATTAATAGAATTACCTTGGCATTTAACAAAACCATCTACAAACTTTGCATCTTCCACTTGATCATGTAAATTCCCATTAAGGTCATTATAATCAAGTAAGCAATATCTTGTTCTACATTATTCTTACCTTCGACTTCAATCCTAACATTATAATCCAAGTAAGCAATAGCTTGCCCACTGCCACTTGGTTGTCCCACTTCAATATTTATTTCTTCAATCCTAACGTTTGACCTGAAAGATGCAAGTGTGGTTGTTTTCCCATGTTTACAATATACATTGATGACCTTATGCACAGACACATGTTTTGATAGGTTAACATCATAATCATTACCTAGGTCTTGAAGACCAACATCTAAATCACTTCCTGATACTAAGAAATGGAAAAAGGTTGGCACATCCACTGAATAATCTAACTTTTTCATAATCCCAAACAAGTCGTGTATACAAAACTTGTCAATACCAATCATGTCCACATAATCGACTTTACCTCCAACATATGTACGCCCTGGAGATGTAAAACTTCCACCATGATGCAACTTCATAGAAAAAAGATTTGAATAGTACACTCAAAATTATTCAATATTTTATAATTAGACGAATGTAAAATTACCAAGTCAAGATTCAAAATTTCATAAGGCAAAGAGGACGATTAGCAAGCTTACAAATACATCATCGACATCAAACAGATCAAGCGTTTCTCTTATGAAAAAGGGTTCGTCATCCATGGTGGGTGTTCTTCGATGCTACATAATTTTAGGTTTTGAGAAGACGACGGTGGATTAGAAGTCTGGACATTAAAAGAATGGGGAGATGGGGGGAGAAAAAGACACTTTTGCCCTCACGTGGGCGGCATGTGACATCATTTAACGGCTAAAATTGATGGTCATTAGTCGAAAGGATGTAGCGTACAAGCTTTCCAAAATGTAAAAGACAATTTGTGTAATATCTTTAATTAAAGGGTGTAAACTGAAATTTGATAAATAATTAAATTACGTAAAATGTAACTTACTCTAAATTTTTCTTAATAAACTACGAGAACCTATCAAATCTAACATTCTAAGAATCTAATTAAATCTAACAAAATAATTGAACAGATAATAAAATAGAGGATAGAACATTTTACACGGTATAAATATTCATAAACCACTTAAGATCGACTTGTTTTAATCTCGAAACGAGTCAAATTTATACGAGATCAAGTAAAATCGAAGCTTATTTAATAAACGAGCTCGGAATTAGATCCCGAGCTTGATTAAACTTTCTAGTCTAAATGAGCATATTATTTATATAAATATAATAAATTTGTTATATAACAAATATTACTATATATAAAATTTTAGTAAAAACAAATATTACTATATATAAAATTTTAATAAAAACAATTAGATAATTTTATATTATATATAAAAAATATAATTATCAATATATTTATAAAATAATTATACATATAAATAAATTAATTAAATATTGAACACCCACCATGGATGACGAACCCTTTTTCATACAAGAAACGCTTGATCAGTTTGATGTCGATGATGTATATTGTAAGCTTGCTAATCGTCCTCTTTGCCTTATGAAATTTTGAATCTTGACTTGGTAATTTTACATTCGTCTAATTATACATCATGGGTTTCATGTTGTTTGTTGGAGAATCAATTTCAGTTCCTTAACTTTATTTTTTTTGCTTTTGTGAATACTTTTTTTAAAAATTAAAGAATTAAAAAAAAAATATTAATAAAAATTGTTGGAGCTGAAACTGGTTAAATAAACAATTAAAACTAAAATATTAATCAGTTTCATGTTGTTTGTTGGATAATTAGTTTCAGTTCCTTAACTTTGTTTTTTTTTGCTTTTGTGAATACTTTTTTTAAAAATTAAAGAATTTTAAAAAATAAAATATTAATAAAAATTGTTGGAGCTGAAACTGACTAAATAAACAATTAAAACTAAAATATAAAATATAAAATATCGAAGGTGTGGGGTTATGTTATATTTTATATTTTTTAATTTCTTTAATTTTTAAAAAGAATATTCACAAAAGCAAAAAAAAAAGTTAAGAAACTGAAACTGATTCTTCAACAAACAACATGAAACTGATTCTTCATTAAACAACTTGGTAAAATACGTAAAAGATGGTCTTCAGAAGGGGAAATATGTAAAAACCCTTAGTAAAAATAAGAGTAAATTAGTCATTCCATAAGTTAATTTTAATGAAATTGATAAATATGTAATATATATGTTTTAAAAGGAGGAAATATGTAATTGATTTTTTTGTTTGGGAAAATATGTAATTAAATATCTTAGCGAGGGAAAATATGTAAATGATATGTTTTAAGAAGAGAAAATATATAATTAATTTTTTGACTTGAGAAAATATGTAATTAATTATCTTAAAAAGGAGAAATATATAAATCTCCTTAAAATTAATAGCAAATTCATAGAAACGGGTCAATTTAATTCCATGGGCTTATTCGGGCCAAATTAGAATTCTCAATCGGACTGAAACGGATCATAACAAAACAACCTCGCCCGTTCGCCCAAATTCCCCAAATTGCACCGTCTTCTTCGTTAAACCCAACGCCTGCTCCAAATCGAATCATCAATCATCATCATCTTCTTCTTCTTTGCTGGAATCGGTTCTAGCTCGAATCAGGTATCATCTCGTTATCCATATTGTTGAATTGAATGATAGACCTAAGTGCATGTTGAAGCTCATTTATTTCAATTTCAGATTCTCAGCCTATAAATGAAGTTATATTCTCAGCCTAAATGCACTTTGTTATATTAAATTGTTACTCGTGGAATTGTGATACAGGGGTTAATTTTGGTTTTGCATAACACTATGTAAGTTATACATGGATGATTTCCTTGGTTTGCAGGGGAAGTTTATATTTGACAATGGAAGTCCACAAAGAACCACAAGAAAATGTTCCTCGTGTAAGGCTTACTTTTCTGATTATCAGTTTGTTTTTTAAATATCTTTTTTGGTTTCAAGTGGTTTAGAGTTTAGAGATCTTGGTTACTTTTGGCGTATGCGGTTATGCTCTCATTTTGTTCTTGTTTGTAAGTGTCTTTGCATACTGGAACAGTTAGGTTTGAGCTTAGTTTCTGTAAGTTTTGAGTGTTCATAGTTGTAATAATGAGTGTTGTAATATTGAGAGTGTGATTATATAGGTGTAAGTCATGGGAGAAATCAAGATAAACAAAATAAAATCAAAAATAGATAACTTTCATAGTTCTATTTTCAAGCCTAGAAAAGGATTTATCAGTCATAGAATTGTATTCATATCATGGTTAGGCGCCGATTAGTCGCTAGGCGGCGGGTGGAGGATTAATTTTGGCCAAATCGGACTAAAAATCGCTAATCGGAAAAATTGGGTCAAAATCGGACCTAGTCGGCCAAAAATCGGCCACTTCCAGTTTTTCCGGTGATATTCCCGTAGGATTCCGGCGAGATTCAGGCAGGTTCCGGCGAGATTCCGGCGACTTTCAAGCAAATTTCCGGCGATTTTCAGTTTAGTTTTGTAATTTCTAGCTTCTTTAAAAAATGTGTGTGTGTATATATATAACTTTGAAAATTACATATAAAAATGTGTGTATATATATAAAAAACTGAAAATTACATATAAAAATTCCAATCCGATTAATCCCGCCTAGGCCCCGATTAATCCCGCCTAGGCCTAGGCCCCACCCCACCGCCCGACTAGCGCCTAGCGATTTTTACAACCATGATTCATATTATCCGAGTCTCATTCATATGTCATCCAAATCAACCCATTAATGGAGTTTAATAATTCAAAAGAAAGTTATGCATTTAGGTTTATCAAGTCCCACCTCAACTGAACAAAATGTTGTAATTGATAAATCTTTTAGAGCTAAGCAATTGAAAGTTTTGTGTCTTTTCTCAGAGCCTAATACTTGTTTTTTTAGAAAGTGATTTAGGTTATTTTTGCTTAGCACAAGGCCCGTATTAATTAGTTCACGTTCACTCAGCATCGTATAACCTTCAAATCTTAATAATCCAAAGACAATCCAAGTTGTATTCATTAAAGATAATCTGTCACCATAAGTTATTAAATATTTACTTTTTGCACTTTGAACACAGAGAACTTCAAAATTGGATGGAACTGTCAATTGGGGTACAGCAACTATAGTTGGAGTATTTGCTGGCATGTTATATGGAGGCATGAAGGAAGCCTCTGCTTCTGTTGTAAGTTCTCTTGTGCAGAAATTCATTATTTTTTAAATCAAGGGGTTTCATATATCTTCAAATACTCAACTGTTATACCCTTAAGAATACTAGCAGTTGTTAGGTATCACACGAACACAACGCACACGAAAGCGGTAAACGAACACAAGAGATTTATAGTGGTTCGGTCAGTATGACCTACGTCCGCTCTGCAACTAGGGTTTATATTATTTCTGTGCTCAAGGAATTACAAGTACATATGATCATATATATAGACTAAACAAAATTAGGGTAAACAAGTTAACGGGCCAGGCTAGGGCCGGCTGCCCTTGCCTAGGGCCGGTTGCTCTTGGTCGAAGCCTACACACCCCAACAGCAGTCTGATAACTTGGGCCAGGAGGCCGAATTGAAAATATGGACTAGCAAACGGCTAAATTTGTAAATACGGTTTCAAAAGCTATATTATTAGAATAAAGATCTAAATTTCTTAAGAAAGCTATTTAGAAGGTTGTATGTATTTCTACCTGTTTAGCCCGCTTCTTTTGTTTTAACATTATTTATTTGATTCTTTTGAGGTAAAACATAAACCAACACGACCCTTTAATAAGCTAATGCCAAAATTGAAAAAATGAATACTTGCCTATTTTTTTTTTAAATTTACTGATGATATATTATGGAATGTGACATTTCTGCAAATATTCTCAGAGCAAGGATGCCGAAGTAACATTGAAGCTAGGGAGCACGAGTGACAAACGAGAACAATATCGATTAATGAGAGATGCAATGGAGAAAAGGTTCATTAGAATCACACGTGGTTCAATTGTTGGTGGTGTTCGCCTTGGAATGTTTACAGCTACATTTTACGGGTTGCAAAATATTCTTGCTGATAAAAGAGGAGTACATGACGTGTATAACATTGTTGGAGCTGGTTCTGCTACTGCTGCTACATTTGGTCTAATCAGTAAGAAGTTTCAAGTATTTATATCTCAAAAATGCCAAATCTTTCGGCCCGTGTTTGGATTTGTGTTCTACAAAGTGATTTGAAGATGCAACGTTCAGTTTCTAATGCTTGAAGCACTAAAACACGGCTAATTGGGTGAATATTGCAGCTTCAAGTAGCAGCAGAAACACATCCCCACTCTATGAAAATGCACTTCCAAACGCCCCCCTTATTAGTCGCTTCTTATCTGATTCTTGATTATTCAGTGTCACATAATCACTTTGAAAAACACACCCAAACACCCATGTATACACGATTATCGGGTTCTTGATTGTTTAGTATCACATATTCACTTTGAAAAAACACATCCAAACATCCCCTTAATATCCGATTATTTGATTCTTGATTATTCAATTTCTCACATAATCACTTTGAAAACTCACATCCAAACACCCCTTAATACACAATAGAATATTTGATTGGTTTCTATTCGAAATCCTATGAAGTTTCAATATTACTAATACTAATGTTCTTTCTTTGATGTTTTCAGTGCCTGGATCACTTACTTGGCGTGGAAGAAACGTGCTGTTGGGTTCGGTTTTGGGTGCAACATTTTGCTTCCCATTAGGTAAGATTCATTCGGACCCTTAAACTTCTATGAAATTACACGTGGACCCTTTAAATATGAACGGTGAAATATTTTGGTGATAGGTTGTCTTCATTTGAAACTAGTGGAGAAAGCAAATGAAAATAACCCGGATTTGAGTGAAAGCAAGAAAGCAAAGCCGAGTGTAGGTGCTGCAATCAAAGGGCTTGGCGGGAATACGAGTGATCAATAGGCAACTCTGAAACTGTAAAATAGGACTAGAAGTCTAGTTTGATGATGAAAATGATTCTTATGATCTTAATTTTGCGGTTAAAGCAGTTAGCATAGTTGTAGTTTTGATGCCTGTCTTCTTTTGATATTTGGTTTTTATTTTCTTAATAAAAGGTGCATCTTTTCATGTAATAAGATCCTAGCAAGGAATGTAACAATGTTTGTAGGATGAGAATATTTTAGACTACTATAGTTGATTTTTTGAAGTAACATTTTGATGCTTACATTTAAGATGAACACTTTATGAGCTTATATCTTAGATTTCGTATAAGTATTAGAAATTATACTTTTACTTCTAACATTTTTTGTTTAAAAATAACCCTTGGATATTATTAATATGGCTTCACCGTCTTCGGGTTTAATCTTCGCTACATTACTCTCAGTCGTCAACTGTCATCGTTGTCAACATGACAAAACTCTATCAAACACACCCACCGAGGCCGGTCTAATACCAGGAAAATTGAACCCGAGGACCGAACACCATAGGTCATTCAGTTTTCGGTCGGTTTCAGGTTTAATACGTTGAACCGAAACTTCTTTAAATGAATTGTTGCATCTCAAGACGATTTGAATGAGTTGCTATATCCCAAGAAGTGCTTCAACCAAGTTGATCAACCACAAGAAATATTCGGTTTTAATCGGGCTACTTTGGGTTCGGGCTTTAACCACAAGAAATATTCGGTAGTAATATTTGAACAATTAATTATGTTCGTAACGATACAAAGTTGTTGACTCAACAATTTGTTTCCTTGAAAACCATATTGTTACAAAACCATGCTACTTCTTGCAAGAGTAGCGAACCATTTTAAATTGTAAAGCACTTGTTTATTCATTCAAAACATTTCAAAGTTTTGCAAAAAAAAACGCTTTAAAATAAACTATTTTTATTTATGTTTTGGTTACAAAATCAAGACCCATAAAATTATAAATGGTTTTTAAAAAATAATTGTATCTAACAACATGTTAGGGTTAAAACGGTTTCGAACACGCATGTTTGGAAACCAAACAGGTTCTAGCACACGCACGTTAGAAACATTCTACATTTCCGGTTTAAAGCTTTTCAATTTATATAAAATAAACCGGTTCTAACACGCTCGTTGGAAATAAACGATTACAAAAATCATTTTAAGGCTTTTCGATTTATAAAAAAAATAAACCGGTTCTAACACGCTTGTTAGAAATAAACGATTACAAAAATCATTTTAAGGCTTTTTGGTTTATATAAAATAAACTGGTTCTAACACGCTCATTAGAAATAAGCGATTACATAAATCTTTTTAAGGCTTTTCAATTTATATAAAATAAACCAGTTCTAATGTATCATCATTGTTTATATAAAAAAAAACCAGTTACATAACTATATTTATACTTTTAAAGTAAAAGATAAAATTGTTATTTCATAATTCATAGTATAGTAATAATTTTTTAACGGCCGTTACTGAAAAGAATCGAATCGTCATCATTTGTATCGATCTAATTTACAATTTTTAAAAGAAAATTTTAAACTTAATATAAATATACCATCGGTTTGAATAATCTTAAGTTGTATTATCATGACTCGTAAATGTAAATTACTAGATTTTTTTTTAACGGCAACACCTAGATATTCTAAGATAATTGGGTTTTTTCGGGACAACACCTGGAACATCAAGAGCAACCCATCATAGGAGGAACCCCCAACTGGATAAACCCCTAACCTAACATGCCCTATAAAAAGTCTTGGGACTACCATTACGGTTAGATATTATATATTTGTAAGACCAACGGCAACAACATCCACCTACAGTAACATCGATCGTATCTGAACTCCAACAACCCCAATTTTCAGATTCACTCTCACCTTGCAATCGATCACTCGATTCACAGGTAAGGTTTGTGTTCAATCTATTCAACTGTATGAATTTTCGATTTTCATGACTTTTCACCATAGATTGAGACGTATTCATAACCCTAGCTCTCCGTTCAATTTTCCGATCGTAATTTCACTTTCATGTATCAAAGTATTGAATTATTACATCATCTTCCGTTTTTGATAAGCTGACAAGTCAAATTAGATCGTTTAGGTCATTAGATTTAGATCCTCTGATTCTCCAGATTTAGTTTGTGATTTTAGGTTTTTTTGTGTTGTTTCCGATTGTTAGGTTGATACTGGTTCATTAAATTTCTGGAGTCAGAAGGTCAAGGGTTCAATACTTCAATCTCCTCTCCTGGTGAGAAAAAAGCATTGTAGTTGTTTGTACCTTTAACTTTCTGATGGTATTAATTGAAACTGCGGTGTTCTTAATTTGATTATTTATATATGTTTGATAAACCTGTGTGTACAATAGGATGATGAATGGAGAGGGGAGTAGTGAAACTGTCTCCTTGAATGATAAATTTGATGATGAGATATTAAACTGGAAAGTTGCAGATGCAAAATTGTTGAATAATATAAGTAATGAGGCATCACCAGTGTCATCGCGTTACTCGTCGTGTGGTGAGTCAGAATTTGATAGGTATTGTAGTGCTAATTCGGTAATGGGTACACCTAGTTTGTGTGGTTCTGTTGGTACGTTTCAGGACTTCCCTGACTCTGATATTGGGTCTGTAAAAAGTTCCAGATTTGGAGATTTTGGTAGTTTGGAGAATTTCAGTTTGGGTGGGAAGTTTGAGGATAAAAATTCATTAGCCTTGGGGAAATTAGGTGAATATAGTCAGAAAACCAGTGAAAAATCTGAACAAAGGTCGGTGGTGATTGAAAGTGAAATGAACCTATATGATGAAATGGAAATGAAAACTTCTTTATCAGATTTGGAAGATGGAGGAGGCGTGGTTACGTGGAACTCCGAAATTAATTCCAGAAGAATGCAAAGTAATTCTACTGATAAAGAAACAATGGAAGAGCATATGGTAAATGTAGGGGTGGAAGAAGGTTGTGAGTCTTGTATGGGTGTTGATGAGGTCAACAATGTATTTGAAGGGGAAACCTCATCTCAAGTAGAACATTCAGAATCTGAAGGTTCTATGTATGGTTATGGTACAGATAATGACGAAATGACTGGTTTGCCCTTTAGAGGTTACACCAATTATTCACAGGAAAAGGAAAAAGATAACAAGAATCCATTGCTAATGACTTCAACAGTAGCATATGGTTCAGATGATTGGAATGATTACATGCAAGAAACCATGGAAAACCCTCAAGATTTATTTGTCAAAGATGAAATCCCAAAACACAGCCAAAATGAAATTGGAAGTGAAGATCACACCTCAAGATCCACTATTGTGTGTGAAAGTATTGATGTGCCACATAAACAAGAAAACGTGGCAGATATATTTGTCATTTCCAAAAAAGCAGAAGACTTTAGTCAACTCAAGACTGAAGAGGTTTCTCAAGATGTGCTGCCTAAAAAGCCCGAAAATACAATTTTAAATGGAACCACAGATGATATTACGCTTGGTCATGTTCGGTCAACTTTGACTCAAGATACTGAAGGCCTTACATATTCACCCCAATCGTTGCCAATTGTTAATGTAGAGAAAAGACAAAATGCTACTCCAATTTCATTGAATATTCGTGAAGATATTGAAATGGCAAGTAAGGTCAGTTTTGATTTTTGCTCCTTTTTGTGTATTTGCTTTTAGCAGTGAACTATTTTATAGTTAATTATAGTAACTTTGCTAAGTACATTTTCACAGGCTGAAAACCATGAACTGAATGAATTCTTTGATGAAGTTGTTTTTGAAATGGAAGAGATACTACTTAATTCTGGTGAGTCTCCTGCAGCTAGATTCACCCGTAGTAGGGAACATCATAATCAGGTTTCTCTCCCTTCAAGAGACGGTGGCTCTACTGCTTCCACTTCTAGTATTGACACCTTTCACTCATCTATTCAAAATCCCTACAAAATTGATGGCATCGAAGTAATTGGTGCAAAACAGAAGAAAGGGGATGTCTCATTAGGTGAAAGATTAGTGGGAGTTAAGGAATACACTGTTTACAGATTAAGTGTATGGAGTGGGACCCACCAATGGGAAGTGGAACGGCGATACCGTGATTTTTTTACTCTTTATCGCCGTTTAAAATCATCATTTGCCAATAAAGGTCTTGACCTTCCTTCTCCGTGGTCGACAGTTGAGCGTGAGTCAAGAAAATATTTTGGGAATTCATCTCCAGATGTCGTTTTAGAGAGAAGTGCTCTTATACAAGAATGCTTACAATCTCTTTTACACTCCAAATTTTCATCCAATCTCCCTAATTCTATCATATGGTTCTTAGCCCCACCAAAAAATGGGCCCGATATTTCATCACAAGTCGGAAACAAGCCTATATACACACTGGGCCAGTCGATATCACTTATTGTTGACATTAGGCCTCATAAATCAATGAGACAAATGTTAGAAGGTCAACATTATACTTGTGCAGGCTGTCATAAATATTTTGATGAGGGGAAAACTCGGTTATGGGAATTTGTACAGACATTTGGATGGGGCAAGCCTCGTGTTTGTGAATATAGCGGTCAGGTTTTTTGTTCATCTTGTCATATAAATGAAACCGCAATATTGCCTGCTAGGGTTTTGCATTGGTGGGATTTTAAAGAATATCCCGTGTCCCAGCTTGCTAAATCATATCTTGATTCTATTCATGACAAGGTAATTTTTAATATTTTTACTTTATCTTTGGATGTTGATATATTTACTTAGATGTGGCGATGTTCAGGTTATATTCTATCTATAATGGGTATAGTATATAAAAATTGCTAGAAAGGAAATGGGTCAGTGGGTCGAATTTGTCGAACGAGTTGAAAGTTGCTCAAAGTACTTTTAATGCATAAAACCTCGTAAATCATTTTATTCAAAAAATTTGATAATATTGAATAATAGAAATTTGGTAGTCATATTTGACACGTTAATTGTCTATAAAAAATTTGGACAAATGTGTTCCATGTCAACCCGCACTAAAAGTTATTTGTTTTCGACCCGTTACCCAACCTGCCCAATTTGCCACCTTTGACTATACTAGTCCTTCCTTAAGACAACCGTTGAGAATAGTGCACATGTAACTCACCATAGGAAAACATGATTTTAGGTATGTGTTTACCTATAAGTTCATTCACCTATAAGTCATTCACCTATGGATCCACATAGAAATATTTTTTGGAAAGAAAATCATGAAACATTCAGAGGTATGTAAACAATTGTTGATGTACTAAGCCTCTGAAAATAGAGAACTAGAGCTAAGTGTGATGTGCAAAATTGAAGGATGCTATATAAACGAGTGAATGGCAAATTGAACCATTGTATACGGCCTTGAGGTTTTAAACAACCATGATACCAAAATGTAAAATAAAAAATAATACACATAGTTGAGAAAAATATAATAAAGAGCAAAAAGGAACAATCAGTTAACAGGCATAAATCATCAGCTGAAATTAATAGCTTGGTGTATCTAATATAAAACAATTACATAATCATGTCAAAATACTATAATTCGCTAACAAATGCATCTCATTGCCAGCCCGTGTCATTACGTCACTTGTGATTTCTTCTCGTTTTTATTTTTCTTCCTCATCCATTCTTCAAAATGTGTATATTTTAGAGGTTATCAAGGTTGGATGTAAGAAAGGACAAAAATATAAAATGATTGAAAATGTTTTGAAAAAAAAAAAGTAAACATCATCTAATGAACTAGTAACATCTTAATCATTTGTTTATGTCTGTTATTTCTAAAGTTTCAACTATAGTGTATTTTCCCTACTTTAAAAGTATGATTAATTATCTTTTATTTTATTTGTTATTTTTTTTTCAGCCGATGCTGTGTGTAAGCGCTGTGAACCCATTTTTATTTTCCAAAATTCCACCTTTACAGCATGTTATAAATGTCAGAAAAAGAATTGGGAGAATGCTTCCATATGTTCGCTGCCCATTTCGTAGGTCCATATACAAAGGAGTTGGATCCAGGAGATATATTCTTGAAAGCAGCGACTTTTTTGCTCTTAAAGACCTAGTTGATCTTTCCAAAGGGGTATTTGCAGGTTAGTAGTCAATTTGTCATACAGTTTATGTAATTTCTTTTTTATTTTACATCAAATGATAATGTCTGAGGCATATGTACTTGTATAATTTCTGTTTCATATGGATTATTTAATAGATCATAAAATATCTAAGTTGGAATCATATATCATAAGATAACACTAGTCACGGGCAAAAAGATTCATTTAAAGAAACATTTTAAATTGGACAAAAGATGTCGACTTTCTTTCGGGTTTTACTTATAAACTGGTTGAGTTGGGTCATGATTTATCTTTAATGGGTCAAATGGGTTAAACAAAAGATGCTAAAAAGGAAACAGGTCAAACGGGTTGAAACTCACCCAAATGTATTTTTAATACGTACAACACTTCTCAAATGCTCAGCCTGTTCAAAATATTAGATTGTTATTATATTAACATAATTTTTGAAGCCATATTTATCAGACTAATCATATACGGAGTTAAGGACTTTATAGCGATTTGCTTTCTTGTTAACTTTTGATTTTCATATTTTCTTGCAGCACTGCCTGTGATGGTAGAAACTATTTCCAAGAAAATTGTGAATCATATTACCGATGAATGTTTAATATGCTATGATGTGGGTGTCCCATGTGGTGCTAGACAAGCTTGTGATGATCCATCTTCTCTTATATTCCCTTTTCAGGTAGACCATTTGTCCATATTTTTATATTTTTTATATGTTTGTTTGAAATATCAGATTGCTTTTCAAAATATTGAAAATACCATTAATGACCTTGTGAAAATGACAAAAACACCCCCAAATACCATGAGAAGAACAAAATTTCACGGGCAATGCATTTAGCATCTATCCACATCTTTTTTGTATCCATGTTAACGAAAACATTAGATTTCTTTTCTTGGTGTTATTAAACAATAAGGTAACGAACTTCGGTTGGATTCCTAAATATTTTAATTAAAAAACACTAGCTTTCAAAAATTCTGATTTAGACTCATCTCACCCGGTCAAAATGATGACTTGGCAGTTTCTTTGACCAAGTTGACTTTCTGATGTGTTGCCGACATGCTGCTTGAATGTTGCCTTTTAAATTTGCACAATTGTAAAAGAAAAACCTATAAACTAGAATTTTAAAATACTACAAATAACCTAGTAAAATGACAAAAAGATCCTCAAACACCACCAAAAGAGGTGGTGCAATGGTAAGCACCTGCTTCCTCTTTGGCAAAGGTCTCAGATTCGAATCCTGCTTCCACTGGTTTCCTACCATAACCTCTAGAAGGCCACTTGTCCGTTGGTTAGCACGGTATTGACGGGCCCATGAGTTTTCCGGTAACGAGTTCTCATGTTACCAAAAAGAAAAAGGAATAAAAAAAAAGAGAATTTCATGTTGACAAATGGGATATGTTTCTACAGGAAGGTGAGATTGAAAGATGTAAATCTTGTGAATTGGTTTACCACAAGGCCTGCTTCAAGAAGATGGCTACCTGCCCATGTGGTGTGGGTCTTGGGCATGGATCCATAAGAAACCCGGATGTCAGCAGGAATGAGGTCCGGGTCGCTCCAAACGATTTAGGTCAGGATACAGAGTCAAAGTCTTCAATGGGGTTCCTTTCAGGGCTGTTGTCGAAGGCTAGCTCTTCAAAATTCTGGGGGACTAAAGACAATGATGATAATACGGTAATCCCAATGGGTTCTTTACCAAGCTCTTCACTTTGATTATTTTACTTGTATTTTATAAAATGTTATAAATTTTGAATTCACCGTATATTTGAGAAACTTGTATACTCTTATTCTTGTTAAGCATTTGTTTGTACATGGCCGGAAATGAGTACACATTCACAAGAATGGTTGAAATTAGTTATTGGATCTACGCACACATACAACTGTATTCATACGTGAAACCGGTGTATAACCTTATACTTTGAAACCGGTCAAACCCGAATCAAACAGGTTAAAACCCGGTTTCAAACTGATCAAACCCGATCTTTTCCTCCTCAAAAACCGGTTTCAACCGAAGCTAGTATGGACAAAAACCCGATTTGACAATCTTTGAGCCAACCCAAACCGGTTTGTGCCCAAAACCGGTTGTGCACCTCTACATTTAATTAAAAAACCAGTTATATGTACGATATTGTGAGAATATCATAAATACTTATACGTAGTTCTGACCAAATATAATGAGAGAAAGAAAGAGTTGATTACGCAATTACCTTGGTTATGTAAAAGGCGTATGAGGCGCAAGGCGATAGCAAAAATGCCTCGGGGCCTTGAGGCGTCACTTCATGTACGTATGGGTCAAAATTGGTCAAGTATAGGTTCTAAATGAGGTTGATATGTAAAAATGACAAGTGATTAAGAGATTATGGATTGTTTGCTTGATTAAAATGTTGATATGTGAGAGATACGAGATATATGTAGCTTCTGACTGTACATAAAGCTTATTTGGTTTATACAGAGCAACGACATACGTATATGAAACTCTCATCTCACCCCTCGCGGCTAGGCTTTCGGTACCTTTGTCTCGGTACATAACCGTCTTATGATCACATTTAAAACAATATGTATATGTGTTAATGTGGTACTCATAATTCTTTACCTAAAATTGGTTTTATACATGAGTTGTTTTGATAGGTTTGGCATCATAAATAACATACCATATCAAACCAGGTGGTTTACAACTTCATAAACCGAAATCAAACCAAACCAAACAACAATCTCTGTGAACAGAAGTAAATTCGCGATTCAATATTTAGTGGTTTGGAACTGGTTTTGCTGCAAAATCAGTTGTGGGAAGTACCTATAAATTTATGAAAATTGTAGCATCATCCTCACCATCTTATTGATTCAACCTATCTGATAAAACACAAATTTTCAAACTTCAAAATTCAGAATATCTTTGGAATTCAAAATTCTATACATGTATAACTCTACAGTCAAGTCATTCCACAAATATTCAACAAAATTCTTTAATCTGACATTTACCAAATACACAAGCCAATCTTCACTACCTTCACATGTTCAACCTCTTCAAGAATTGAAGTGAAGTAGAACATGGTAGAGCATCATCATGTGTGTGTAAATACACACAAACACACACCTCAAATGTTATCTGTAGCATCACCTAATGTTGAAAGAGCAAAGGGGGCAACAGCCACATTAAATGTCTTTGACCCTACTTTATCAATATGCTTCATTTCAAAGTCACCCTCCTACATTTAATTAGTTAAATAATCAGGAAAAAATAGATCAACAAAATGAGGAAATGGATGCAAATATTTACTCACCATCCTTCCACTAGGAGTGGTTAGTGGGCATGCTGATGAGTATTCAAAACTGTTATTAGGAAGTATAACTGGTTGTTCACCAATAACTCCAATACCCCTATAAAAAAAGTTTATTAAAAATTCAAAATACACCGCATAAAAAAGGAAAAAGAAAACATATCAGCAATGGGGAGAGATCATACCAAACATCCTCAGATTTCTCATTAGCATTGGTGATTATCCAGTGTCTCTTGAGAAGTTGAACGGGTCGGTTTGAATTATTAGTAATTCGTATTCGGTAGGCAAAGAAATATTGGTCTCTCAAAGGTTGACTGCGCCCTTCAATGTACACACTCCTAACTTGAACCCTGATCCCCTGAAATAAATAATATTTTTTCTTTGTTAATTCATTAATTAAATGCAAAGTTTAAGATTTTTAGTAATAAGAAAGAGACATAACTCTAAGTTCATCGGGAATGGGGAATACAACATTACCACCTACTTAATGCTTTCACTATAAACTTTGATGGATGGTATGATGGGAACCTACTACCTTGTGTTGATATGCTGATATGGATTAAACTGATACCCTAAAAGATTATATTTAAAAGAACAAAAAGGTCTGGATTTCAATTCCATGTATACACATATCATGTCATACCATGCACACATTACAAGACAAAAACTGTAGCATCTGGCCCCTCATGGCACCACTAATATTGTCCGCTTTGTCATGAGGAGCTCACGACTTTGTTTTTGGTTTTCCAAGTGGAGACTTCTCAAGAGAGCACCCATCTTGTAGTTACATCCACCCAAACATGTTTGACTGTGGAGTTCAACACTTATCCATAAAAAATGGTGGGGCATTCTGTCCCAATATCTCTTCTATGGATGGAATGATACGAGATTTGCCTAAGATGTCATACAAACTATGTACTTATGAAAACTCAAGTGGTCTTCATACTTTAGTCCAATTTCCCAAAAAGATAAGAATTGGTTAAGTTCAAAGATACAAAAGAAAATAGATGATTAAAATTTAACCCCCACCACTACTTATGAGAGAGAAGATGGAGGAAGAAGATATAAAGAGTACAAAAAGGAACATAACAAAAAAATGATAAAGAAGAGATGGTTATAATACCAAGGTTGTTGCATCACTAGAACATTTCAGTAGGTAGTGAGGAGCAATTTCTTTTATCTGATCACGATATCTTGCTGCATCCTAAAAGGGCATAAAAGGAGACAACAATGAGCAGATAATACTCAACAATGGAACATGTAACCAGTTTACATAATATAAAAACACCACAACTAATTTACACCAATTCATCACAGACGGGGCTCGAACCCTTGACCTCAAGGGGAGCATCACCACTAACATAATATAAAAACAAGGCCACAAGGGTACTGAAAATGACTCCATATTATGACAAACAAGAAACACACCATCAAATATGAAGAACTTCACCCCAAATTGGTAACCACAACTTCACAATTTTGAAGTGGAAGATTAAATTTGAACAAAGATACTTCTGAACAGTAGAAATGCTTGCTTTTGTGAGTAAATCAAACAGCAAATCAGGGGGAAATCATACCTCAAACCTCTCGTTTGCAATGGCTTCTCTCATCAAACCTCGAAGCCGTAATACAGGTTCCTCCTCTTCGAATGATTTCAAAGAATCACGAAGCCTAGCAGCCTCTTCGTAATCCTACAGAAGTATCGTATTGACAATAAAATTAGGGGCTGCTATACAGACACCACCTCTGAAAGTGTACACCTCTCCCCTGTCACATCATACGGGCTGTATGAGTCATTCGAGTTGTATGATTTGGTGAAAAATGATCATACAGCCCGTATGACTTTATTAATGGTCATATCTGTCATTTAAATATCCATCAATCGCATCACAAGAGCTGAATGATTTGGCAAACACCACCTCATACGGGCTATATAGAATCATCATACGGCTGTATGACAATTTTCGCCATATCGTACATGCCATGTGACAAATTTCGACATATCACATGGGCCATATGATGTCTGGGGTCTTTATAGTACATTGATGGTGTTCCTTTAGCAGCTTAAAATTATCAGTTACTTTTAAAAATGTGTTCTTCATCGCACTTCAATCAAAATCAAGCTTTTACAATCAAATACGGAAGCATTAATCATAATTTTGCATTAATCGAACTGATAATTTGATTTTCATAAATTCAAAATCAACTGAATGCAAACCTAACCTCCGACTTGGCGGCAAGTTCCATTTGTTGTTTCAGCAAAGCATAAGTTTGATTCCGTGCAAAAAACGAACTCGAATTCTGCTGACTCTGACTCTCTGCTCCACCGGCACCGGCACCGGCACCGCCGTCTCTCTCCGAAGCACGAGCAATTATTCTACAACTCCTCCTCCCCCAATCTCCACAATTCAACCTCACCGGACGATCTCCGGCACCAAAACTTGCCTGACCTAGCGTCGTGTGCCTTGATTCAACGCTATTAAATTCCATAAACAACTTTAAGCTTACCGAATGCATAGTTTCTGCTGAAATTAGTGCGATTTCTTCTTCGATTCAATTGATTTTCCGGAAATGAAAGACGATTTATTAATTAGGGCCAGGATCCGGAGGGAATTCGAATATTGGAAGGACGTGGTGGAAGATTTGGTATTATTAATATCATTAATGGATGATGTGTGGATAATAGATTTTTGGCTTAAATCACACCCCAATACTGAGTTCAATCGGTTTTATTATTGTAGCGGGTCGTCTAAATGAATGTGTGCTCCACGTTCAATTGGTGTCAGAAAAAAAGTTTGAAGGAGGATAAAGTTTTAAATTTTTAATAATTGTATATAGCCGGCAAAGCCAGTATCAGATTCAGGAACTTTTTTAACGGATGTCACAGATTTTGGGTGTCGAGTCAGGCCATTGAAACTTTTTTGACGAATTAAGTCGGGTCATCGAACTTTTTTTACCGAATATAGTTAGGTCATAGAAATAGAGTAAACACAAAATATTCAATTACTCAAATCAATATTCATAATATCAATCAATAATCTAGTATTCTAATAAATAATCAAATAATAAAAGTAAAATTTAGATAAAGATTTCAAAAAACACTTATTTTATTAGAGAAAAGGTAAAAAAAAATTAAAATAAAAGAAACTTAAATTGAGGTTGTTTGATCTTTTGCAACCGGATTCAAGAGAGTTGACGGGCAACATTCTGACATGCGACCTGACTCTTGCAAGCGACAATGGTAGGTGATTGTCAATAGGTGATCTTTTGCAACCGGATTCAAGAGAGTTGACGGTCCAGATGAAGGAGACGATGGGGAGGGGAGGGGAGGGGGGTGGGGGTAGCTGGGTTAATTAAACCACGGTTCACGCCGGTAATTTTGGTTATAGAATGGTCCAAAACCAAACTATTAAGTTACATAATCAGTACTTTTAATGTGAAAAGACTTAAATGTTCTTGAACTGAATAAAAAAACTAACTGAAGTTAGTCTTTGGTTTTAAAGACAAATTTCTTTAATGAGACTTGAACCTAAGACCTTAGGTGATTTAAGAGGTTTTGTCTCTGTCACTGGACCACCAACCCCAATGGTAACTGAAGTTAGTCTTAATATTCAATATTATTACAAAATCAAAACATAATATATACGTGCAACTTGAAACTCTTAGTATCCATACATGTTACTTATCACAAACCACATGGAGTATCCATGTAATTAACTCTTTATATTTTAAAATTTTAAATTAATTTTTTGGTGTCGTTTTGATAATAAAAAAAATTCATGGGTCGGTGTTAAAATTTCTTAGGGGTAGCACGAGATCAAATTGTATATATAACAAATACAAAAGGTTTATGTGTGTCGGGCAACCCATCCTAATAGGAGTGGGTACGCCAAGGTGTTTGTGTATGTGTCTTTATCCGCCTTGAAAAAATAGTTAAACCTAAAGCTTAAAATCCAAGAAATCTACTCTATGATGAAAATAAGATGTTATATAATGCTTGATTATTTATGTATACTCCTATAAATATAATTTATACCATAGTTTTCATCAGAGGTGTATAGAAGTTTGCCTAATGTCACAGAGTTACTTCTTTTACTTGTGTGCGTCTCTTAGTAACCAACTAAGATCAGCCTTTGTCCCGACTATGTAGCGACTCGGAAGCGATAAGATACGAACAATCAAGATCGTAATCAAACAACTTATATTGATTACAAAAGAAAGAGTACAAATGAGCTTTACAAGATGAATGTTTTACAAGTTTTGGAGGTGATTAGCAAATGAACAACACCTCCTATTTATACTTAATCAAAGCCTAATCTAGATCCTTCTTTCTAGAGAATTCTTAAGCATAAAATAATACAAGGATTAAAGATATTTCTATGGAATAATCTGGATACTTAGTAAAATATGAAAGATATTTTGGAGGATAATTCTAGATCAGCCCTTAAGATATTTTTAAGACTTAATCCAGAATTTTCCAAGTTTTGATGAGCCTTGAAGTTGCTGGAACATTCCGGAATCGCAGCAACATAATGCTGAATTTTGAGCAGAATTTTGAGGGTTTTGAGCGGGTCGTGACATTCTCCCCCACCTAAATTCATGACGTCCTCGTTGTGCATCCTTGGCGGTGCTTGGTTCAGCCTCCTTGGTCACGACACGCTGAAATTCTTGAACCTGCCTCGGTTCCCCTTTAGTGGATTTAAATATGAGTCACATGGCTGACACCGTCTTGCCTTGACGCCTCGTGTCACGCTCCATTTTTATCATGCGACCTTGTCTACCGTCCATTATGCATAAAACGTCCATAAACGAAGTGGGGAAGGCTTATACCTGAGAGAAGAAGTGCATCCCGAGTACAAACTTGTAATCGTCCATTGGCACCACCTCCTCAAGCGTCCCTTACGCTTTACCTTCAGGTTCGTGGCTTGCCCATTCGCCACTCATGGCCCCGACTTTCCCATGGTGTTGATGAGCTGCACTGCCCCCAAGTCGTGCCTCATGCTCATCATCCCTACCATCTTCCTGCGCAACCATTGCGTGCAAGCTGGCCTTCTTCGGACAGAACCGAGCTATATGTCCTCGAACCCCACAGATGAAACACCCTTCATCTTGGTTCGTGGTGTTACGTGCATCCTTCTTTCGGAGATGATCCCGTTTGGCTCCCCCACCATGTTCCTTGTTACCTTCCATCATTTCCATCAAGTCGACTAAGCTTTTAGCGACGGCAATGGCTGAAGCTAAGTCTTTAACATTGCGACGCTCTAATTCAAGCTTTGCCCATGGTTGTAACCCATCGAGGAAATAGAACAGGGAATCCTCATCTGAAAGGTCAAGGATCGCAAGAGTTAGTGTGGTGAACTCTTTCACATACTCTTGGATCAACCCATCATGGTTGAGCTTTCTTAACCGGCTCTTTGCTTCGTGCAAAGCATTAACCGGATAGAATTGCCTCTAAAGATCTCGAACAAATTCAGCCCAAGTTTTGATCGTACACGTACCTCGTTCGACGTCTCCATACCTACGTCGCCACCATAAAGCCGCGGTATCCTTTAAGTACAGCGTAACAATGTTGATCTTCGTCCCATCATCTACGATGCCGACCCCCCCGAAGTATCGCTCCATCTCCCAAATAAAGTCGTCCACAGCCCGCGCCTCGCGTTTGCCATCAAACGGGCTTGGTTTGGGGATTTTGACTTTCTTTGCGAAAGGGTTAGTGTTCCCACTCACACTAACCAAGGCCTTGCCGCAATCATTCACCTTGGCCTCCAATCCGATCAAGCTTCTATGGCAGTCTCGAGACATCTCATCCATGTCTTGACGCGTCTTCTTTGACAACTCATCCATGTCTCGACGTAGATTGGTGATCTCCTCTTTAACCATCACTGTTATCTCGCTACAGAATACTTGGATGACAGCCTTCAAGTCTTCGCCCAGCCCTAAGAAATCATTTCCCATCGAATCCAATTGTTCGAGCGTGTCATTGACTTGCAGGCCTAGCCCGGTCATGGCCTTCTCTATATCACCAAAGCGTTTTTCCAAAGCCCCATCCTTGGAAGTGCTCTCGCCTTTCTTTCCATCTCCATGTCGAGTCCCATCTCGACCATGCTTCTCTTCCCCGAGTGCAACATTCTCCACAGTTGCCTCAATCTTGCTCGGATCAGTCGCCATCCCAACGAATCGACGTGCTCTGATACCACTTGTCATGGAGTTACTTCTTTTACTCGCGTGCGGCTCTTAGTAACCAACTAAGATCAGCCTTTGTCTCGACTATGTAGCGACTCGGAAGCGATAAGATGCAAACAAGCAAGATCGTAATCAAACAACTTGTATTTATTACAAAGGAAAGAGTACAAATGAGCTTTACAAAGTAAATGCTTTACAAGTTTTGGAGGTGATTAGCAAATGAACAACACCTCCTATTTATACTTAATCAAAGCCTAATCTAGATTCTTCTTTCTAGAGAATTCTTAAGCATAAAATAATACAAGGATTAAAGATATTTCCATGGAATAATCTGGATATTTAGTAAAATATCAAAGATATTTTGGAGGATAATTCTAGATCAGCCCTTAAGATATTTTTAAGGCTTAATCCAGAATTTTTCAAGTTTTGATGAGCCTTGAAGTTGCTTGAACATTCCAAAATCGCAGCAACATAATGTTGAATTTTGAGCGTTTTGAGCAGGTCGTGACACTAAGCTTGAGGTCGTCTCATTGTATTATTTAGTAATTATTTAATTATTTTATTTATAATTATTTTTATATGTTTTTATAATTATATTATATATATAAAGTAATATATTATTAAAATGTTTTTATTATAATTTTATATATAATAACTATTCTATAAATATATACAGGGGCAGATCTATGAAGAGGCTGATGGTACCCCTCAACTTTCGACGCGTAGTGAGAATTTTCGACGCGCGGCGGGAATTTTTTTTTTACCGTTTTATGTATCCAGATACCCCTGAACGAAATTTTAGATACCCCTGGATTTTTTTCCTAGATCCGCCACTGAATATATATTTAATATATTAAATAAAAATTATATAAATAACATGCATGTTTTGGCTCACGAGATAGACAAGCTCGATATGTGAAGTTCAGGATCAGTCATGTTTATTAAATGGGCCTCAATATAGACTCTAGCTCGGGCTCATTTAAACTTATCTCGATTCAAGTTTTTTAGCAAAACGATCTCGAATAGCTCACGAGTGATTAGACTTATTTACATCCTTAATTCTCATACCATCTAACACTATATTATAAAAAAAATCAACAAAACTATATATAATCAACGAAATTAATCGTAAAATTAAATTATATTCATCTAAACATTAGTTGTAATCATTTTATACACCTAAAAATTTCTAGCGACATAATACACCTAAAAATAGTTACTTCCATATTTTCTCATTAAATATGAATGGGCCCCTGCCCCTGTGAGAGAGGTAGAATTTTCTAGGTCGATGGTTGGTGAAGGTTTGGTGAGGCATGAGGGAAGTGGAGAAATTCCTATTATGCACATGCTTTTCTTTATTTTGAGATAAATTAAATTAGTTTTCTTAATATTTTAAAATAGAAAAATGTATAAATACACATAATATACCATGACAGATCAAGGAATTTTCAGTAAGGGGTAGTAAAAATGGGTCGGTTAAATAAACAAGAAGCTATACAAGTGTTCTGACCGCATGATTAACAAAGTTCATTTAACTTTAATAATTATTTTAAATTAGAAACCAAATAAGTAATAAAATTAACATTGAGAAATAAACTAAATAAGAAAAATTAATTTATCAACTAAATATTTAATCAACGTTTTATGTAAAAAAATTCAAAATAATGAAAATGCTTAACAGTTTTTCCTATTTTCAGTTAATGAAGTCAAAACAGAGTTTTGATATTTCATTTGTTTTGTAAGTGTGTCCTTACCCTTAATTTTGTTTTACAACGTACACTCTTACCCTTAATTTTGTTTTGTAGTGTGCCACTTACCTTTTTCGGAATTAATATAAATTGGTTTTTATAAACAACTTTTGAAAATTTTTAATGAATGATTGGCTGGCTTACGGTGTATCGCCAATGAATACAGATACCCTAACATAACTTAATTTTAAACAATATTCATGACAAAGTTAAAATACGTAATAAACTGAATTAAATCACATATATCAATAATAATAATTCGATCAAAAAGATTATATTTACAAAATATAAAAAAGTAGTAGTTAGGTTCTATAGTTGGGCAAATCTGATATCCCAAGAATATCCCTATAAAAAACACCGAAAAAATGATACAAAATTAAAAATAAAAATAAAAAACGAAAACAAATTAACACTTCAAAACACCCTCCACCAACCTCCCTCTCCATCGTCGGCGGAGCCTCCAAGACACCCTCCACCAACCTCCCTCTCCATCGTCGATCTCAGATCTCCAAAAATGCAGACCTCTTCCTTCAATCTCTCCAGTTCAATTTCAAATCTCAAGCCTCGTAATCACCGGCTCAATCCTGCTTATCTTCCGTCACCTTTGAAATCATCCGTCAATTTCCGGCCGATTAACGGTGTTTCGACTCGATTGCCGTCAATCTTCTGTTCGTCTTCGTCTAGGAAGCTAGGTGACTGGATTTCAACTCCTGCGCCGGTGCCGGAGCGTGAATCGGATGGTTTCGAGGTTAGGGCGTCTGTTCCGGACAGTGCCGACGGCGGAGAGGCGGCGTTGGGGAAGTCGAAGCTCGGGGAAACGATTGTGCTTGGATCGTTGTTTGGACTTTGGTACCTTTTCAACATCTACTTCAATATCTATAACAAGCAGGTTCGATGTAGTGTTTATTATATTTCGAGTCTGTTCGTTAAGTGATGCATTCTTTTATGCGTATAATACACCTGCATATGTTGATTATGTTTATGCTCAATTGATATGATTAACTTTTAGTTACGTACTGGATTTCCGTATATGTGTTATATTTATATAGATGCTTGCTTTGAATCCCTCAGGGGCTTTAGGTTCGCCGAATGTTTTAGAATTGGAATTGAAAGGATCCATTTGAAAAGCCATAATGTGTTATGGTTGATACATTTGTTAATGGAATTGAAATGTAAAATTACTTAAAATGACAAAATTAACTCTTAAAGTTTAACAAAATATAAAACAAAGGTCGAAACTCAAATATCTTAAAAAAATGTTTCTAAAAAACGAAAAAGAGCTAGGGTTATTACGTAAATTATAAACATTCCGGACATTTCCTTTGAAACGTTGAGGGATTTTGGATTCCATCAATTGAAGGATTTTGTTGGAATTAATTCCAATTTCTTCTCTTAGCCAACCAAACATGTAAAGGTATGAAATTTAAATTTCAATTCCTGCCAACCAAACATGCCCTTACAGTTACAATTGTAGACACTTGTGAAAATTCAATGAATTAGGGTGCACAAGAAAAGCATTTATGATATCTGACAATTTGCTGCTATTACATGCCATTACCCCTAATTTTTATGCTTGTTTTGATTTGCATACAGTTAGAGATGTAATGACTATGTAGATCCTATTCATGTATGCTTTGATGACTTTAGAGATCCATAAATCACAGGGAAAATTGGCTTAGTTTGGTCATCTTTGGCTATTTAATTGCTAATGTTTAACCTTAGAATTAGTTAGAACTTTGGGTGTTTGTTTGTTTATAATCTTGTCATTTGCTTGACATGTAATTAACTGATTTTGAATTTTATTGATGAAATTTCAGACAGCGTAGAATATGTTTGCAACTTTTTAGTCCACTTTTAGTTATAATATATGACCAAATAGCAACAACATACATAAAGATATTGCTGCTTCGAGTTTTGATTCAACCGTGACTACACTTATTAGGCTGCTATAAATTTCTAATTGAAAAGTAATTTCATTTTCTGTGATAAATGCTGCAGGTTTTGAAAGTCTTCCCAAATCCAATAACCGTGACTACAGTACAGTTTGCTGTTGGGAGTGTCCTTGTGTTTTTGATGTGGACATTAAATCTTCACAAACGACCAAAAATTAGCGGTTCACAGGTACTTCCATGTTATGGAGAATATATTTCTCTCTTAATAATTTATTTTCGGTACTAATTACTTGCTAACATGCAGCTTTTAGCAATCCTACCATTGGCTATGGTACACACCTTGGGCAATCTTTTCACAAACATGAGTCTTGGAAAAGTTGCTGTTTCATTTACGCACACAATCAAAGCTATGGAACCATTTTTCTCAGTTGTATTGTCTGCTATGTTTCTAGGAGAGGTATATTTTATTATCTACGTTATATTATGGTATTTTATGCTCATGATTTAATTTAAAATTTTTTAAAATTGAATTTATTCTGGTATTTACTAACAGATGCCAACACCATGGGTGGTTACTTCCCTTCTACCAATTGCTGGTGGAGTGGCCCTTGCATCAATGACTGAAGCCTCATTCAATTGGTATAGACACAAAATAAACATTTCATAACCTTTTGATATTCTCACGATTATTTGTTCAAGAAAAAACATGCTTTTTAACCGTTTAGTGTTTATTTGTTTATTATCTCTATGATCTGATCATTGCATTTGGTAAACAGGGCTGGGTTCTGGAGTGCAATGGCATCCAATTTATCGAATCAATCGCGTAATGTCCTCAGCAAGAAATTTATGGTTAAGAAAGAGGTATCTTTCGCAAACATGTTTTTTATTTATTTTATTTTTATTATCACACTTCTTGATGTAGTGAAATTGATTTTGCATGTATGCATTAATTTATTTTTCTTTTTGTAACAATTATGTTTTTTTTTGCAGGAATCATTGGATAACATTACACTCTTCTCAATTATAACAATTATGTCATTTTTCTTGTTGGCCCCTGTTACTCTCTTAACTGAAGGAGTGAGGGTTACCCCTGCATACCTCCAATCTGCTGTGAGTATTTCTCAAAATTAACTGTTGTAATTTGTTATTTTAGCTTATACTTTTACGATTAATTATTTTTGGCGGTTGATTTTTTTAATAATCTTTTCAGGGATTGAATGTAAAACAAGTGTACATTAGGTCTCTTCTTGCTGCAATCTGCTTCCATGCCTATCAGCAGGTAATCTTCAAATCTTTATCTATGCATCATTACATGATAACCGGTTAAGGAATTGACTTTTCTATTTTAATGGAATTTAAAAGTCAACTGTTGAACAATTTTTCCCTTCAGTAAATAGAAATTAACAGTACAGCTCAGCATAGCTAACATGAATATGTGTGGTGTGCAGGTTTCCTATATGATTCTACAAAGGGTATCTCCAGTCACACACTCTGTTGGCAACTGTGTGAAACGTGTGGTGGTGATCGTGACCTCTGTTCTGTTCTTCCGAACACCTGTTTCACCTATCAATTCCATAGGTATTGTCTGGATATTTTACAATAATGCCCCTTATCTTTTCTATAATTACAATTTCGACCCGTTTGTAGGTAAATGCGTCCCTTCGGGTTAATACTTAAATCTCTAACGGGTCAAATGTGTAAAGTTAAAAAATTAACTATAATTGGAACGGGTCAAAAGTCACCCAAGGTGTCTTCAAATGTATAAAACCGCTTAATCATATTTGACATATTAATTATTTATAAAATATTTGGAAAAGGTATACTTTCTTGGAAAAAGGTTTGCGGGCCAAGCGACCCGACCCGGATATTTTGCCCCTTAAACTCACCTAAGTAATTGATGCATGATTGTGGTAATTTTTAATTCAGGCACTGGAGTGGCCCTTGCTGGAGTATTCCTATACTCGCAGGTGAAACGCATAAAGCCTAAGAAGGCTTGAAGCTGTGCTTGCTTAAAAGGAGATTTTGGGTGATATTTTTTCTGCATCTTAGATTTTATTCAGTTTGGTTTTTGGGACTTAAAATTCTATCGTATAAGGGTACCACTTTTGAAGCACAATGTGCAATCCTTTATTGCTTTCAAAATCCTTCAATTCTTTTATTATTTTACAAACACTCAAATTTATTAAACATATAAGAAGAAACTTAAATATTAACCTGTGAAATCATCTCCATCAGATCCATCTCCTTCATTTCACCCTGCAGATACGAATCTGCCTCTTCACCGCCACCATTATTACAAGGTAAATCGTCAAGCAACGATTCAATATTATCATCCCATTCAAGCAACCTCTCATCCATGGCTAATTCCGGCACCTCGCTAAAATCAAAATCCATTTGGCCCACCACCGATGGCGGTGATTTAACCACCGCCATGTTGTGACTGTGACTGCGGGTTGAAATTATTCTTCCCCTTGGTAAGTTCAAGCTCTTGATGTAGTTTTGCAAAATAGGGCTTGGTTTTGGCCATTTTGATCGGCATTTTCGCCTCGTGTATTGCCGCCTTTTGGTTGCGTTCCAGTGGTTTTTGGTCGAGTTTTCGGTTCTTCCGGGGAGTTTCTTTGCTATTTCTGACCATTTGTTTCCGACCTCTGCGTGTGCTGCGATCAGTATCCGGTCTTCTTCCTCCGTCCAGAAATCCTTCTGCTAATTGGTTTTTCATTTAATCGAATATATATAATCAATGGTCATATGGTCACACATAAAATACTCGTTTTTACGTGTTATATACGTATTTTATAATTTTTTTGTAACTTTATCGTGTTAATCGTATTTTATATAATATAATATAACATAAAACAAACCTTGATGTCGGGTCGAAGATGGTTGTGCCATCGCTCCCTGCACTGCTTGCCAATCCGCCCTCTCAACATCTGCGCGATATATGACCATTTTCTCACCCCATATTTCTCCACCATGTCTTTCAAAACCCTGCATGTTTTCGACATTGACCCTTTAATTTTGTACATATAATTCATTAGACGCTAATAAATGGTGCATTACCTATCTTCTTCTTTGGTCCATTGCCCTTTGGACGAATTCGACTTCATTTTCCCTTTACTAATCTTTCTATCACCTTTCTTCGTTCCATTGTCAGCCGTGACACACGATCCTTCATCCGCCACATAGAAACTCATCGGCTTTGGGTTCAGAATTAGGCGTTCCATCAACCCTAAACGGGATGGCAGATCCACCTGTGTCCAACCAGTACAACTTTTGTTCTGGTTGGTTAAATTCACCACCATTCCACCATCGTTTGCTTGTTCAGCGGGCTTAAACTCATAAAAATGATCATTCGAGCCCAAGCCATATGGTAGTAGCCCAAACGGGTCGTATCCCACAACATGAGTTGTGTAATCCGGGTTGAAAGATGAACCCGCGAGTGAGTGAAGATCTTGAAAGACTCCTTTTGTGTCGATTGGAAAATCATCTACGAATTTGAATTCGGATTCTAATTCAGGTTTCAAATAAGTTTCATGAACAATATCCATGGGAGAGATTTGAACAACACAAAGCTTAGAGAGAGTGATGTTGCAGACTTCTCTCTTTAGCTTAAATTCCAATTTATTCATTTTGTTGTCATTAATAGGTTAAAAATTAATTAAGAGGAAACATTAATGATGTTTATGACAATCCAATGGTTAGGATTAGTTTATGACCAAACTTTAAACTGGTCAAAATACACTATAAATCTTTTCTTTAAAACTTGAACATGAATGCAATAAACCAATATAAATGTGATTATTTTTAGATTTTTAAATAAATAATTTTTTTTTATTAATATTATAGAATAATTTCACAAACTATATTATTTTCTTTTCAACTTCAACCAAATTATGCAACATAAATCATCAACAACAGTTGTGATAATGATAATTTTTCATCATCAAATTGTTATCCAGGTAGTTATATTTACCATTTTTTATATGAAGTTAAATAAAAATAATGTTTTTTTTTTCAAAATGTAATTAAAAAAAGTAAAATTAAAACGTTTATTTATTTATTTATTCTTTTTTGCAAAACAGAGCATTCTTCATATTTGGAAACATTCATGTCCTCACTTTGTTATTTCAAAACTAAAATAATATCGAGGTTTATGTATTTTATTATTTATATAACAACTCTTCATCTTTTACAAACTTTTTTTTAAAGACGAACATTGAATGTTGTGACGTCACACACCGTCATATGGGAGAGCATCGTCCAACTCCGGCCAATATGTTGTTTTAACCGGGTCCACTTGGCGTCAGAGTTGGAGAGCTTTCAAGGAAAAACCCCACCCAATATGGCCCCTTCCGGGCTTGAGGGAGAGCCGAGGCTCAAACCCTGGATCGCCGTGGGTAAAACCCTGGTGCATCAGCCTAAGAACTAGGCCTCCTTTAATATCATATCCTTGTTTTTTCCTAAAAAAAAAATAATTTATTAACTATTTAAAATACAAAAATATTCCATATGAGATAATATTGTAAAAAGTTCTTGTTTTCTTCATTGAAGTAATATTTTTCAATTTTTTAAATAATTTTCTTTACACTTTTCGAATGTGTACCTTTTTGCCCTAAATGATAAACTTATCTTTTATATTTTTTTCTCGAATTTAATAATCAGTTTCAAAACATTCATTAAATGAAAAACAATATATATTTTGATTATTTTAAAATTATTGTCAAAGTTGATCTTAATTTTGTGTAGTTTGTCTTTTTATAAAATATCTATAATTATAGTTTTTTTTTTACAAAAAGTAATTATAGTTTTGTTTATAATAAAGTTAGCATATAAAATGTTTGAACTAATCTTTAATAATCGGAGAAAAGTAAAAAGTTATGAAATTAAATACTTTAAACAATAATTTAATGACAAAAAAAAAAACTATAATTATTATTTGAACAAAAACTACAACTGACTAATATACCCTTTAGACCCTTTAGACTTTTAATTGAGGTGAGAAAAAAAGTTTAAAAATTGGTCAATTATCGAATATGAATTAATTGTCTTTTAATTAACAAGTAGTAAATGAGATTAGAGTTACATTTGACCATTAAATTAAAATTGAATACACAAACCAAATCTTCTTTATTACACACTTAATAATCTATTTTTATTTATTAATTCTTTGGAACAAACCAAAATAAAGAAACATGAAGAGAATTGGTATGTAGCTCGATGATAACAAAGTGTTGGAATGGGACTCCTCCCAAAAGGTTGGGGGTTCAAATTCGTTGTGAACAAATGGTATAGATTTAAGAGTAGCTAGTTTAGTAAGTGTGTTAGTTCGTCATTAAAAAATAATAATAACTAGAGGATTTTCCCCGCACGTGTTGCGCCGAGAATTCCGCAACGATCTCAAATATCAAAACACGATAACATAAATCATAAAGTGACACATGGCATGGCGGTCCACGTTGCGACGCTTTTTCTCTCCCTAAAACCTATATCACGGCCAATCGGTAAACCTAAAATCAGTTAAAAGAGAGATTTTTTTAAAAAAGTTAATAAATAAACAAACAAACAAACATTAAATTATAAAGACTTTTAAAAATGATTTTGTTATGAAAATAGTTTTAAAAAAAAACTAAATAAATTGGAAAAGGAAAAAGAAGAAAAGAGCCATAATTCGGCGGGGGGTTTGCATGGATTGAATCGAGTCACTTGGGGAGGGGGAGCCGGCCCTCCACACATGTGTTTCACCAGCTCCACTAAGGACTTCTTTGATACTGAATGTGAACAAACTGTATTTATCAAGGAAAAAAACTGTTTTCTTTTAAAAAAAAACCAATCATCACGGGCCACGTGTCACTACGGGAAGGTAAAATACTATTCCTATCTGTTTAGGAATCATATAGATATATAATTGGCCAGAATACATTCCTAGTCTAAAACTAGAGAATAATTTTAAATATAAGTATTTTAATGGACTAGTTTTTGAAAAATCTCTTTACTCGTATATTTATTTACATTTTATAATTAGTTAACCAGTAATTTTTTGATGGTTACAAAACAAAAGTGTGTTAAAAATAGGTTGGATATTTTACAAATTTTATACACCAAAATAATACCTTTTAAAGTTCTACACAGTACATTCTTTAATAATTTGTGCGATTTAACCAAAATTTCAATTACTAAAGGCAGCACATAAATATTAAATAATTTACTTTATAAAAAATATATTATGTTGAAATACACTAATAATGAGTGCATATTTTGATAATAATAATAAAAATATCATGTAACTATATAAAACATAAATCAATTAAAGAACTCAAAGAATAGCTCAAGCGTACTAGTGAAGATATTGTACATCGATGATCTCTATCGTTCTTATAGAGAAGATTTTAGAGTAAACCTCTGAGTTGAAGATCAAGGAGTGGACGTAAGGTGAATTTGTTAACATATGTCAGAACCACTATATATCCTTGTTTCTCACACTGTGATATTTCTCAACTCGTAACTCTTTACTATCAGCCGTTTAATCTATAAATATTTCACAAGAAATATTTTCTACCATACAAAAGATTTTCTAAAGTAGTCAAGAAAATAATAAGAACTTATTCACCCACTCTAAGTTACTAATATTAGACATATAAAAGGACATACATGGTATTTGACTTAGCTTCCGCATTAGCTCAGGGTTCGGAGAGGGGTCAGATCATTTTACGATATGATATACATATCCTTACCCTACACTTTGTGCAGGAGATTGCTTCCCACGACTTGAACCCATAAACAAAGAAGTCATAAGTTTTTATTTCATAATTTCTGTACAAGGTATGTCAAAAGGCTATGATTTTAAAATGAAAATAAGATGTAGAGGGAGGGGGATATGAGCATGTGTGTGAAGCTATGATTTAAACACAAATCAGAAAGAAAGAAAAAAAACATTATTTCATTACAAGTTTAATTACTTGTTTTCTGCCCATACCATACACATACAATAAAATAAAAACATGCAGAAATTATCCAACTATTGACACCTTACAAACATTACAAAAGAAACTTTAAAACACACAATTATGACAGAAACCTCTCAAGCACCATTGAAATTGCATAAGTTTCATGAGGAAGAACCTTTACTAGTTTCACCAAGATTAGATGGGCCAGGACTTGGAGTCTGCTTGATTTCTAGCCCTTTCCCAGGTGATCTAGGGCTCCTATCGACCCATAAATCATGCAAATGTGGGCTAAAAGCCCGTTGCGACACACGTGGGCTATATGAAGGCTGCATTTCTCGTGGGGTTTGGGTCGAACTTGTTACTTTTGGACTGTTAGAATGACGGATCTCTCCTCGGCTTCTTGTTATAATTCCATCAAGAACTTCCCCACTATCAATTTGAGATGTTCTTGAATGAACATCCTCTTCCTCCTGCAAGTGTATACATTGTAAAGGGTTTTTTAGCAGAGCCATAAAATCTATAAAGGAGCCCCTAATTATAGCCATGATTTTGAATTTTGAACTTTTAGCCAAACCCGCCAAAAAATAGCATTTTCCTCCATAAAGACCCGCCACATGCTTAAAAAGATTATTAGAAAATGGGAAACATTCACCCAATAGTAACCAAGTTTCCTAAGTGTTCCACTAAAGTCACTCGAAGTTTTTTGTCTCTTTAAAGTCACTCAACTATCATTAGGTGTCCAATCTTGTGAAATTTTTTATAAATATTAAAAAAAATTAGAAGTTAAGTGACCTAAATGAACATATATGAATCTTTGTTACGATTTAGTGATTAACTTTTTTATACTTAACTTGAAATGAGGAATAGTGAAGAGAAAAAATACTAAATAATAACCAAGTTTCAAATTGTTTAATTTAAGTCAAATTGGAAAAAGTAATCACTAAATAGTAACAAAGATTCAAATATGTTCCATTTAGCTCACTTAGTTTTAAAAAAATTAATATTTACAATTTTCACAAAACTGGAACACCTTATGAAAGTTGAGTGACTTTAGAGAAACCAAAAACTTTGAGTGACTTTAGTGGAACAAATGGGAAACTTGGTTACTTTAGTGGAGCATTATTTTTATCACAAAACATGTGTTTATCGTTTGCTAGAATGCATGGATCAATTACTGTTTTTTAATATTTTTTTAAACTTTTAATGGGTTTATAAAAGAAAAGGTTGACTTACAGCAAATGCCATATTGTAGGTTGTGGGAGGTGCTTCTTCATATTCAGCAGCATCTAAATCTTGAAGATGTGCACCTTTGAAAAATTTGGGAAGCAAATATTGTCTTGCAGGAACAAGAAGCATGATCAAAAGTGGGAAAAGAACACTAGCAATTGGGATCCATGTTATGCCAAAACAAGCAAGCAAGTAAACCGTTTGAAAAATCGTGAAAAATGCAACCGTCTTGAAAGGCACCGTTTCAACAAAAGTGGCATGATTTTCTTCCAGAACCCTGATTACAATGCCATTAACAAATAATTATAACATATACATACATACATACATACATACATATTAATGCGACTTGAAGTCATAATAATCATTTTCTAATGTTTGGATAAACAGTTTTGAATACTTAGTTTCATATCAATTCCACGTTATGTTTTATCTCAACAGGTCAAACAAGTAACCTAAAAAAATGTTAGAAAAAAGAATCAAACAGGTCGAAAGTTGTCCGATGTGTATTTTTAAGCATGAACCCTTCCAAATATTTTATTCAATTATTTAAATTATTACTGAAATAATAAAAATTTTCTAGTCATATCTAGACATTTTGAAATTTTTGGACACAAAAGTGTTCCAGGACAACTCGAGAATTAACTGTTTCAATCTGTTACCTGACCCACTCATACCAACTTACTTGTATCTTCGACTTGGAGCAGTAAAAAGTAACAATATTCTCTCCCAAAATTGATTACCGGGCAAGCTCTCAATCGCCATAAAAGCAAAATAACCCCAAAGAACCGAAGTGGGAATCTTTTTAAGAACAGGCATAGCAGCAACACAACCACCAACCATTAATGCTTGTAACAGATTGCTCAAACGTTGTTCCTTCACTTCAACATTCAACAAATCATCAACATCTTTATTCACATCAAAGACTGTTTCATCAACGGGTGCATCAATGTAACCAGCACTTGTAGCTTGTTGTATTGTTGTTTCTTTAAGCTCTTTTAGTCCCTGTTTAAAAGATAATTATCTAGATAAATATAGCAAATGAAGTTTAAATAGATTTAAGTTATTTAATTATGTACCAGAGTTGAAGAATTTTGATAAATGAGTGGAGTCTGCATTTCATTGTATGCTTGTTGTATGTTTCGGTATAAATCACCCAAATTTGAGTTTTGACGGATACTTCTTCTAGCTGTAGATACAAGTTTATTTCGTAGTAGCTATTTCAAAAAAGAAAATAATTTAGTTACAGAAAAAAAGCACAAGGAAAATATAAATTTTAATATTTACACATCATTGGAATAAAAGATTATAGTCTAGCATATAATGAATCTTTTTTGGAACATTTACACTAGCTTTTCCCCAAAACAATTTTATAGTTGGTTATTTCTAGTCAAAATTAAATTTATGATTTATTACATCACTAATTTGAGATAAATTTCTAGGTTAGCCGACAATTAGGATAAGATAGTTTATAGCATTAGAAAAAGGAAGTAGTTGGAAAGGAAACAGACAAATGAAGATAATATAAACTACCTCCAACCCAAAGAAAGAGTAGGCAGTTGACTTTTAAGTGTCATATGAGCCATTTGAACTTTAATTTGATGTGAGGAGTACGGAAACGAATTGAAAATTAAGATAAAACTAAAAAGATGCTATTTTTGAATCATTAATATCAAAAGTGGGGCTCTTTTGGGGTCCTAGCTTGTTATTTATAAATTGCTATGAAGTAATGGTCACATGTAAGTGTTGAAAAGAGGACGGCCTAGATGTGTACAAAACAATTTTTTTAAAATATATTACGCATACACGCGTGTCTATTAACAATCACACATCACCACTAAGTTAAGCAAGTAATTTAAGACGACTGCATCACCCTGTTGTGATAAAATAAGGGAGAAAAAGGGAAAAAAATTTAATTTATTTTGAATTAAAAAAATACCTGATGCTTCAAGGTGGCTAAGCTCTTTGTGTGCATAGGAGATTGTGGAATAACTCCATTGGCAGGAGGAATGCCAATTAGCCCACAGAGTAAGGTCTGTTCAAGAAAAATATACACACAAATATAAAATAAATATATAAATAAATTAAAAGAAGAAATAGGAGTAAATTCCCATGAAAATTCACTTACCAAAAAACCTAAAAGAAGAAGGTCATAATGATATGAAGGCGGTTTCTTTAAATTAAACTCTTTTTGTTGTGAGAGTTGAGATGCAACACTGTGATCAAAATAGTAAAGAACTGCAATCATGGTAGCTGGAACAACAGCTCCAATTATATAAACAAGTGGGACGTTCAACATATCCTGCATGAAATACGATATTAAAGATTTTAAGAAAATAAAAAAAGCACATTCCACTTAATGCAAGTTATAAGTATAAAAAAACACCTTTGCAATGGTCCAATTTGAGTAAGCACCAGGAGACCATGGATTTGGACTAAAAAGCCGTCTCGGTATTCCTTTTGGGACACTATTAGTTGGTATGTATGACACACCGGTCCAAACAACCACCATAAGTGGGACCCCATAATCCGCAATGAATCCCCTTAGCCACCCTTGAATTAAGAATCAGAAGTCAACAATTGTTTTGACTTCAACAAGATCAATAGCTAACAAAAGTTTTGACATTCATTTTAAGGGGGTGTTTGGATAAACAGATTCTGATTCTGATAATCTGATTATTTAATTAGTTTTAGATAATGCATGCTGCGAAAATGATTTCTAAGGGTAAAATAAAATTACATATTGTACTAGATGTCTCCTTTTTCTCATAAAAAATATAATTTTTGGTCGTTTTATTTATTAATGAATTAAATAATAAGATGTTGCCAAACACTCAAACATATTATTGTCTTCGATTATTATTACAACTTCAGACATTAGAAGCACATCCAAACGCTATCTACTACAAGCCCTTTTTTAGAGCTGATTATTTGATTCGGATTATATGATATCACGTAACCACTTTTAAAACACGAATCCAAACACCCCCTTAGTCACAAAGACCAAAGCTGAGACACTTACCTGTTCCATATCGCCAGAATCTTGCTTTACGGCTTTTTAAAGAAGTAAGAAGAAGGCCAAAAGATAAAACCAAAGCAAACATTCCATTTCCAAAACGCCATGAAGTTTGCATAGCAGGTTGATTAGGGTCTTCACTTTTTGGTATACCAAACTCCTCCACAACTCCCTATAAAATTAAATGTTAGATTTGGTGTTCCATAATCTTATTATGAGTATTCAAGTTGCATTAATCACCATTGGTTTAGTAAGTTCCAATCAAATCAAATTAGAAGGTAACTGTACTTACTTTAATAGCTTGCTGCATAAAGAGCATTGCAATTAAAAGACCGAATAATTCACCAGCTACTCGTGTGAATCTATTGATGATTGAGCAAGCACCCAAAATAGACAACAAGACCAACAGAAAAGCCGTCCACACACAAACCCTGTTCTCATTGAAACAATAATAACTTTCTTTAAACCCATTCTTTTTCAAGAATATGTTAGTTTGAAGTAGAGGTAACAATTTCAACCCATTTACTCATGAACCGCTCGATTCGGTTATGTTTTATCTCTAACATGTCAAATGGGCCATATCAAAAGAATCAGTTTAGATGGAAAAACAGGCTGAAAGTCACTTAAAGTGTACCTTTTAAGGGTTAATAATTGTACAAAACCAACTTTCAACATTTTGGCAGTTTAAGCCTTGAACTTTTTCAGCAGTGGTTTCGTCCCTTAACTTTTCATGACTTAAAAAAAAACTAACTGAACTAAACAAAAAGAAACCAAAGTAATTAACCAATACAGAGAAAAAGAAGAGTTTAGGACACCCCAACGAAAATTTGTTAAGGGACCCGACTATATATATAGGTTTGAATAAGTCAAAAACAAAAGTTAAGTGACGAAACACCACAAAAAAATAAGTGAGTTAAACCACCAAATTGTTGAAAGTTTGCTGGTTTTTACCATTATTAAGTCTGTTTTTAATGCATACAACGTAAAATCATTTTATTAAAAACAATTAACATAATATTGTAATAACATGGATTTCAAAGACTATTTATTATAAAATATTTTTGGACAAAGAGGGTTTTCGGGTCAACCCATCCCACCCATTTTTCCTCCTCTAGTTTTAAGCCAAGAGAGTTGAGACAAACATACCATCCAGTCCAGGCTAAGAAAAGAGGCTTCCCTAAGTCCTTTTGATCCTTAGCAAAGTTGAACATAAAAGTGTACATTAACACTGTTGGTTCAGCAACACCTAATATAAGAAGTGGCTGCCCTCCAATTATAGAGTGAATAATCCCACAAAGTGCAGTTGATGCTAGAGTTTGGACTGCAGTTAGACTTCCCTCTGTATCAAATAAACATTAAAAATTCAATTTTTGAAACAAGTGAGAATATGATCATCTTGACACTTAATAAAGTTTCTAACCACTAACCAGTATCTCTTTCTAGTTGCTCCCCAAAAGATATAACCGGTATCGCAGAAGCAAAGAATATATACGTCGTTGGAGCCAGAATCCTAACAAATAAAACAGAATCTTGTAATGAAAAGCATAATAACACTAAATTGTTTTAAACAAAATTCAACTGTAATTCCACTTATGAAAGAATCATGAACCTGACACCAGCCCGGATGCCCCCTGTCCAGTCTTGTTTGTAGCACAGTAATCTTCCTTTGAGATCATTACTAATCCCACGAAAGGGAACGAATGTTTCTTCCATAATATGAAATATTTTGGTTTATTATTCGACAAACGGTTTTGAAACAGGAAGGATATTAAAAACGCTTGAGAGGCGAAAAACACAAAGATTCAAACATGTATACAGAAAATATGTGTAGAAATGGGCAGAAATACAAGGATTTTTGCTACATCACTAGAAGAGTGAAAACATAAATATTTATATTGAACCATTTTTCTTTATTATATAATGATCCCCATGAGACCCATGAAAGTTGTAATATCTGCAATTGCTGATCATTACATATCAGGAGACCAGTAAACAATCAATGAGCATATATTGTTAAGAATAATCAAAGAATGAAGTAATGAATTTGAACCAGAAAAAGCTGTTCATCTCTAAACTCCATCAGCAAATATGTTAAAACAATTAACGGAATGAATTCATTGTAAATTGATCAACTAACGAAGTAACAAAGTAGTCTCCATCTAGTAAGATCCCTCAACTAACGGTTGACTTGATCAAGAAACAGACCCATCACCTCACTACCCTTTTTTGATAGAGCAAAAACAGGGGAATTTCATCGAACAGTTGGAGTGCAGTGAAATCACAAGAACAATTACATGCTAAGAAACACAAGAAAGATTGGTGTTTATGTGAAATTAGCGAGAATGCATTGTAATGATAAGAAGATGTGGTTACATAACCTCGAATTTACATGAATGAGAGAAGAGGGCAGGAAGAAAAGAGAGCAAAAGTTGTTTTGGGAAGAAATTGCTGCGGAATGAGAGAGAGAGAGGTGAGTGATGAGTGAATATTTATAAATAAATAAACACTTCGTTAAAGAGAAAACAAACCCAACACGCATAATTAGAGAGAGAGAGAAGGAAAAGTTAGGGAGAAAGTTGGAGATTTCAGTTAAGAAGACCAGAAACAATGGCGAAAGTGACGATAGAATGATTTATGGAAAATCATCAAAATAGCCATTGAATTTTAAAATCGTTAGCTAAGGCGGATAATCTTAGCTGTCTTGATCTGATAACAAGATTTCAGTCGGCGGTTTTAAAAGTCAACGTCTACTTTGGTGATTTTTCATGGTTAACTTATCTATTTTGATGATTTTTCGTAGATTTATCTACGGAAGGAAGTAGATTTATAAAACTCAGGAGGTGTGGAGTAAACATTTATTATTGTGATTTTTGAGACCAACGAAAGCAATTGTTCAAAGGGACGAAGCCCCTAGTGACAAGGGTTACAAAAGAAGCATCGTCTCCTTGTAAGAGGCAGCACCTTTGGTGGAGTCCAAGGGACGTGACGGGGAAAAAAGGTTCAATTACGTTGAAAAGTCAATGGAAGTCGCTTCGGATTTGAATGGTTGATGAAAAGTTGAATGATAACTAAGCATTAGTGGGAATCGTAGTAACGATAATCATTAGCATCTTGATCCATAAGTGACAAATGTGAGCAGTAGCAACTAAAAGTAGCAGAAACTACTATCAGCAGCAACTTGGGCGATCGTCAGTAAGAGTTCGTGCTGACATAAGTTAAAACTAATGGTAACTGAATAAGCGTCAATTGTTTATAATTTTAGGCTTTTTAAATGGGTTTAAACGAAAACCTAATTATAATTTTAGATTGATTTTGGCTTGTATAGTAAGATTTAAAGTAGTCTAATAAACCAACTGTTAATCTATTTATTTTATGTATACCCTTAGTTATTAATTTCTTAGCTATATATATAGTAGCAATTAGTAAATAGTAATTTTTTTATTTACATAGTAATTTTTTTATTTACTCGAATTAGTGATACCCACATGTTTCTTGTTCGCTACATTTTTCAACCACTCTACCCTGTAGGGACGACTTAACATATTTTGGGGTCTACAGCGAACATGAAAATTGTAGATTTTTGTGAAAGTTTTCTGAATATATAAAATTACTAAAATGTATATTTATGGAGCGTGAAAACGTATAATGTATACACAAAAGTTAATAGATTATCATTTCTCTCTAAAAACACAAAAAATTGATAAATTGTCACATATATTTTTACGTTAAAATATAGATTGAAGTAGTTTCTTCAACTTTTGGGACTCTTAAAATTCGGAGGCCTAAACCGGTTGCTTTAGTTTCTTGTACTGTACAGCCAGCCATTCATATACCTGTAGGTTTACAAACCCTCCCTTTAGAGAGCTAAAACATAGTGAATATCAAACTATTGTTGTTCATTCTTACAAAAAGTATTATGTTTTCAAATCTTGTACTTATAGTATAAGTTTATGTGATTTTAGAAGTATAAAAAACTGATGTTAAAATAAAAATCAAAAATATTGTTTGCATGACACATAATATCTATTATAGTTATTAAGCAATAAATTAAAAAAAAAAAGAATGCAGAAAACTATAGTTGTTAAAGTCATTCCAATCAAAATAATAACTCATTGGATTGATTTGGTTCAGTTCTTGAAATAGCTTGTTCATAGTTTTGTAATGAACAGTGATTTTATTAATTTTTTTATTTAGTTATATATATAGGGGACGGTTGCAATAAAAAGTGGTTTTTCGTTAAGAAATATTAAGAAGTGGGTCAAACGAACTCCGATTGAGCTCATTCCAGCGGCGTTGGAACCGTCTCATCGAACCCTAACCCGGACCCAAAAACCTAAACCCCCCTCCACCCGCACACCCCAAAAACCTAAACCCCCCTCCAACCCTACCCCGAAAAGACTAAAACCACCACCCCACCCCACCCCCCCCAAAAACCTAAACCCCCCCACCCCACCCCCCCTAACCCAAAACCTAAACCCACCCTAAGAAGTGCACTTTTAGCGAAAAACTACTTATTATTTGATACTTCATATATATATATATATATATATATATATGTATATATATATAGGGGATGGTTCCCCTAAGAAGTGCACTTTGGCTAAGAAGCCTAAGAAGCAATCTTATCCATTCAATTGGATGATCAATGGTAGAGATTTAAATGTAGGAAAACTTAGAGGTGGAGAGGCATTTTTGGAAACCCACAATTGTTGACTTTTTTCAAATTCCCCAACTTTTTTTTAAACGTACATAACTTTTTCATACAACCTTATTTTTTTTTAAAAATTTCACCATAAAAACGAGTGTTTTTTACCTTTAATTCGAGTATAGTATTGCTATATTTTTTATTAAAAAAACGGACACTATACAAAATTATGCTATTTTACATAAATTGTGCTGGTTTACATAAATTGTGCTGTTTTATGGAAAATCAAACCAGCACAAACAAAAATATCAAACCAGCACAAATAAACAAGCACAAAATTAGCAAACTAGCACACAAACAACAAACCTACACAATTACTAGCACAACCAGCACTAACAAACTATCACAACAACAATGTGATTTAAAAAAACAAATCAGCACAAATAATGAGAACAAGACAAACCAGCACAAATAAACAGGCACAAAATTAGCAAACTAGCACACAAACAACAAACCTGCACAGTTACTAGCACAGTTACTAGCACAACCAGCACTAATAAACTAGCACAACAACAATGTGATTTAAAAAAACAAATCAGCACAAATAATGAGAACAAGACCAACCAGCACAATAATTAGCACAAAAAACCAGCACGTGTGATAACAGCACAACAGAAAAAATAGTAGAGGAAAACATCACAAGAGAAACTCAGCACAATCGAAAAAATAGTAGAGGAAAACAGCACAAAAAAAGTCAGCACAACCAACCAACACAACATAAAAAAATACATCACAGGAAAACAAAATTCCAGCACATTCAGTAGAACAAAAAAAACCAGCACAATACATTTTCTCTTTGGTAAAATCATAACAATGAAAAAAATAGAGCACGGTAAAGCAAGAAGAACTGCTAGAAAAGTTATTATTTAGTTGAACTGTTAATAAACAATTACCTTAAAAATCATAAAAAGGATGAGCGTTCAATGCATCTTAGTGAAATTGTTTAGTATTGTTATATTTTACTCTAAAACAAAATCAACACTTAGTGAAATTGTGCTACTTTACGTAAATGTGCTGGTTTATAGTAAAACAGCACAACTAACCATGCTGCATTGTAAAACAACACAATTAACTGTGCTGCATTGTAAAACAGCACAATTAACTGTGCTGCTTTATCATAAAACAACACCAAACATAACAATTAGTTGTGTTGTTTCACAACACCAAAAGAACACGGTTCATTGTGTACCTTGCTTTTCTTAGCTAACCAAACACAAACAAAACCAGCACAATAAAACTAGTATATCAAACCAGCACAAAACAACATTTTGATACATAAGCTTTTTGTTGCCTACCACTAAACCGTTTTTTTTTGTGTATGGATGTTTTAAATTTTTATTTTTAAATAATGCTACCAAATTAGGCACATAATAACTGACTAAAAGTACACACATTAAAGAAACCATTACATTTACGTAAATTGTGTTGTTTTACCAGAAACCAGCAAATTTTTAATGTGTTAAATTGTGCTGTTTTACCAGAAACCAGCACATTTACGAGAAACCAGCACATTTACGTAAATTAGCACAATTTCGTTAAGTGTCGTTTTTGTTTTTGCAAAAAAATACAGCAATACTATACTCAAATTAAAGATAAAAAACGCTCGATTTTATGGTGTAATTTTTTTAAAAAAATAATGTCCTATGAAAAAGTTATGAACGTTTAAAAAAAAGTGGAGGAAGTTGAAAAAAGTCAACAAAAGTGGCTATTACTTAAATACCCTCCCACCCCTTATTTTTCATACACTTAAATTTCTACCGTTGATCATCTAATTAAATGGATGAGATTACTTCTTAGGCTTCTTAGCCAAATTAGACTTCTTATTTGATCCTCCCCTATATATATATATATATATATATATATATAAAGAAGCTTTCACCAACAGCTGAGTCTTGGTTTAGCTGTAACACACAACCATTCCTCGAGGAAGGACGCTTGTTCGATCAGCACAACTAGCCTCCAACCCCCCTCTCACCAATTATGATAAATTTTTACTTTCACCAACACCTTTTTTTTAACGTCAATTTGGATCACTGACTGGCCACTAACCCACCCGATCATCTCCAACTCCCTCAGGAGGAAACCCAACATAGGTGAGAAAACCCCCTGGCCCAACCTGAACCCTCTTTTTTTTGTCACAAGTGAGACTTGAATCCAAGACCTCTCCATTTTAATGAAGTCTTGGGTATCCACTTTCACTGACACATGACTCATGATTCACACAGGCATGCCCACACACTATTTTCTTTTAATTATTTTAATATTTATAATTAATTTTACACATAAAAAGTTGTGACGTGTTTATTTTTATATACGTTGTCTTTTCATCACATTTATGATCATGAGTAACTGGCTTCATGGGTGAAGCTTAGTGAGGGCCCGGGGCCCTCCCCCCCGATTTTTCGCTCAGTAGTGTTAATTTATATGTATTCGGCCGAAAATTTTATAGTTCCGGCCCCCTGATAGAAAAAAAAATCCCGGCCCCTTCTGCGTTTTTCTTTAAGCTTCGCCACTGACTGGCTTTATCCTACCATGGACTCAACAAGTGAGTGGCCTTAACTCTCGACCCGGGGGATGCGGTATGTGTACAATCACTTCCTATTCAAAATATATAAATGAGATTCATTGTCTATTCAAATTACAATTCTGAGTTTTATCCGATTGAAAAATTCGAATGAACCATCGAATTGTTTCAATTTAAAAGTGATTCACGACTATCAAAATATCCAATTTTTGATACCCGATTTCTGCATAATGATATGACATTTAAATCTGTATACTTAGATTTGCTATTCGTAGAATTCGATTTTGTAATTAAATAGATACATCATATATGTATATTGCGGTCGATGTGCATGTGTACAAGTATATGATTGATACAAATATATTTGTATCTTCTTTATCCCCGTAAAATTTAAACAAAGAAACCGAAAGAGAGATTATAAAATTAAGATTGTACATAAGAATGGCAATTTTCAAATTGTAAAAGTGATGGTTCCAATATAACTCGTTTCATTTTTCTAAATGATGTCATTATTTCTATTTATTTTCAAAATTATCATCAAAACAATTGAAACCGTTTTATTAATATAAATACTAGGTTAAAAACCCGATGTATTACACTGGTTGAATAAATGGATGTTATATACTTAGTAATAAAGATTTACAAATTACATAGCTTTTTAATACAAATTTTAGAAAAACGTTATATAGTTATTTTTTTAAATGTTTTTTAAAAATAATTAAAGAAATGTTCAATTTATAAAAATGTTTTATGAATAAACCTATTTTTTTAAATAAAAAACGTTTTATAAATAAGAATTATAGAAATCATTATTATTTAATAGGAGAGAGAGGTGGAAAACAAAAAATTATAAAAACAATTAAAAAATTGTATAATTAATAGGAAAGAGCGGCGAAAAAAAAGGCTGAGTATGCACATGAGAGTGACAAGTGTCCCACCAAAAACTTTATTTATTAAAGAGTATAGATATCGATATAGATATGAATGAGACTCGTTCTCGTACTTCTTGCTATACACAGACTTCTTAATTAAATCTTTCTATATATAAGATAGATTTCTATATGTTTATTGTTGTTGAAACCGTAATGCCAAAAATAAGTAGAAATCCAGAAGATAATCAAATTGAAAGACGCAAGATCATGATGTTGACATTAGCCTTAACAATAAATGGCTCTAATTATGTCATTATCGAGTTAATGTGTGGAATGGAAGGTCGTATCATTAAAATAAACACGTACAAATTTTAGTTTTTTTTTTCGAAAGGAATGCTTTTATAAACAGTAGGGCAAGCCCCAACAAAACAAACAGACCAGAACCAGCATACAGAACAGAAAGGAGAGACCAGAACCAGACAACTGCCCAGCGCAGTGAGACTTCGGCTTTTATTTTGTAAAGCTAAATCCCAACGATGGATTTCTGAATAAGTACCAACAATGCCTAAAACCCTCCCAATATCACTATTGATAGAAGTAAGCAACGTAACGTACCCGCTAACTCTTTCCAAAAGAATATTTGAGCCGTATTGAGAACATGCAACTTGAAATTGATGAACATACATGTATATATGACCGAATAGATGATCAAGATCTATTTTAGACATCCCTAAATAACATGTGTATAGGTACTAGTCATACTAGTAGTTATAAACTAGTTAGAAGTTAGAAAATGTCATCTTGATTCATCAAACGCAATGGCAGACCTACATAGAGCCTATGGGGGTATCCGCCCTCCATGAATTTTTTTTAATGTTATATACACGTTAAAATTTCAATTGCCACTGATTTCTGGGTCCGCCATAGATCAAACGTCTTAACTTCTCACTTCTATAACTTACCGGTTAGAGCCAACTTTGATCGGTTCTCTTCCCTTGTTTTCTTACTCAGAAGTGTTAGCACATATAACTACTCTTTTAAAGCCATGATCAATCATTGTGCCTTCAACTACTCACAACTCAAAAGGTTAATGTTTACTTCATTTGGCACACTACCCTCAAACTTTACACATACACCTAATATATTAATGATATATACATACTTTCAACTTTTATAAGTATATTTTTGGTTATTTTTATTCGTTTATAGGTGTGAAATTATTTTTAATACTTATAATTTATAAGCTTAAAATATTATCTTGTTTACTTAACCAAATGTTTCATATATTTGTTCAAGTATTATTAAAAATAAAGATTTAATTATGTGCATGATTTTTTTTTAAAATTTTAAGAGTTAACTATCATTAAAAAAAACAATATACTTTCTTACTTCTCATATGAAAAAGTTCTTCGATTTAATTTTGATATATTAAAATCACACAACTTGTAAAAATATATGATAAAGTTAATAAACTAATTTAAAGTCTCAAAACTCGTCTAACGTTACACACTTTTAGTTTTTCTTTTTTTTCTTGGTACTGAGCCGACTGAGGGGGCAGGGAGCCGACCCTAGTGGTTGTCTCTGTTTCTTATTGACTAAGATATTAACCCTAATTTCTTTCTATTTAAACCATGCTATTTAATTATAATTTCAACTCCTCCTGATTAATAATAAAGAGAGTTTGACATCCGGCATTTTTCAGCTTAACTCCGTTAACACAAACATCGTTATCTCACATATTTATTTATTCAAACTCAATTATCTAAAACATTCACTCATGCATTACATTTAATTATGATTAGTTAGATGTGTCAGTTTCGCACAAACACTCACGTATGGTAATTCGTAGAATTTCCGGATCACACACGACTCGAACCCGGAACGTTGGTGAACTAACAAAAATAATTGCGAACAATTATTTTAATATAAATTATGTGAATTTATGTGTTTATTGATTTTTCTGTGAATTATGTGAACTTTCATGAAATCGCGTACGTTTACGCGGAACAAGATGACTTTTACTGCTTTAGTGATTTTTATAAATAAGTTTTATAAAAATAATTATTAAAAACAATTTTAGCTAGTGGATTAATTAAATGAAATAAAAACCCATTTAAATGAGCTCATGGATTATCTAAACCCATGTTTAACCCATGCATGCTTTTATATATATAACTTTATAAAAAAAAAATTAAACCCTAATCTCCTCCTTCTCCCTATTGCCGTCCCGATCCAAGCCTCCCTCCCCCTTGTGAGCCGAGAACAACATAGAACCCATACACCACCCGTTTGAGCTTCAATATTGCAATTGAACACGTATTCGGACTCCCCTAGGCGTTCCTAACACTACTACGTAAGTTATTTCATCCGATTTTGTTACTTTTTTATTCCAAGATTTTTGATTGAAACCCTAGTTCATCCAAACATGGGATTTTACAATAAAGATGGTGACTTTAACATTGTTTTGCTTTTATTTGATGATTATATGGTTATTTGGAAAACCCTAGCTTCATATGATTCTTAACTTGTTAAAAGATGAAACCTTTTGATTATGTGATGTTGTAGGATTGCATGTTAGAGAAGTTTAATGCTTGTTATGGTTATAATCATATTAGATAAGTTGTATGCAATTGATTTGGTGCTTGGAATCTCATTAAACAAGCTAAAATCCATAACTTACTTATAAAGTAAACTTTTTATGAATTCTATCTTGCATACTAAACATGTTTTGGATGATATGATGATGTTTATGTGCTACTTGGTTCATGTATAAGCAATTTGTGAAACTAGATTTCTAATACCTAGCTCGGTTTTGCAAACTTTCTAAAAGAGGAAACTTTAATTGTCTAAAGTGTTCATAGCTTGCTATTTAGACATGTATGATATGGTTTAATGATAGCTACATGATAGTTAGGATATAATACCATGTTGTAACGTGTTAGATGTCTCAAATCACGCATGATATTCATAACTTACTATACTTGGAAACTTTAATTGAAGTATGATTTCCATGTTAAGTTCAAGGCATTGTTATGAGCTATGATTATCTAGAGCAAGTAAGATTTATGTTATGAACATTTGATCATGCAAACGTGTTATAAATGATTAAAATATGGAATCCAAACTTTGTGTTCATACACTATATAAAAGTAGAAACTTGTTGATCGTGCACTGTGTAGACTGATAAGCGACCACAGTTTCATGTATTAAAAGGTGTAATATGTTATATTTATGCAATTTGATATGTGGAATACAAAGGTTTTGTGTAGCCATACATGTGCAGGTGTTGGAAGCTTAAAGTATAATTTTGGAAGATATTAGGCGAGAGATGCAAGAGTCGGAAGAGACACGGAGAAAACGGGGAAAAATACAGGTCCAACGTAAGCCTACGCCACATGGCGTAAGTTTCATGTATTAAAAGGTGTAATATGTTATATTTATGCAATTTGATATGTGGAATACAAAGGTTTTGTGTAGCCATGCATGTGCAGGTGTTGGAAGCTTAAATTATGATTTTGGAAGATATTAGGCGAGAGATGCAAGAGTCGGAAGAGACACGGAGAAAACGGGGCAAAATACAGGTCCAGCGTAAGCCTACGCCACATGGCGTAAGCCTACGCCACCGGCGTAAGCTTACGCCCCATCAGCGTAGGCCTACGCCTGAGCATTTTCTTCACAGCAGCTTCCAGTGCCCCAGCGTAAGCCTACGCCACACCAGCGTAAGCTTACGCTGGTTACGTTTTCTGGACGCGTATTTTGGGGAAACAGCCGATTTTTAGGTTTATTTGGGGGTTTCTTCCCCAAATTCGAATCCATCTTTTGCTACACACTCCTAGGGCGATTTTGGATGATTCTAACATCCACTTGAAGATTGAAGATGATCTCCATCACCATGGGCGAGTAATTCACTTGTGGCTTCCTCCAGGCGGACGGTTCATATAGGTTTCATGTTTTGATTCAGTTTATTTATGTTTTTGGATCTATTTAGTTTCTGACAATAACTGAGTAGATTGATGTATTAGTTATGTTAAACAGTTTATTTGAGTGCTTTGAGTTTGCTTGCTTTACGATCTTGTTCGGTTGATGACAAAACCTAGTAGCAGGGTCGGGTGACTAAAGGGGGTAACTTGGCATTCATAAATTGGGTGATTGAATTATACTGGTTTGTGACGGAACTGGTTGTATAGGTTGCTGACAACAGCCTGTCTTCAATTACTATTTTAACTGATTTTCCAACACTATGTCTATGTGGTGTCCAATTAAATAACTGAGTTTTGCATAAACCTAGAATCTGAAGTTTGGAGGAGGTTGCATTTTTATTTGATCTGTGTCTTCATTCTAACTATCAAATTAAGCAATTCCACTAACCACTGATTCCTCGTGGATACGATACTCTTCTTACCCTTACTAGTTAAGTGTTTAAGGATTGTTTTTTGACCGACCTAACGACATCGATCAAAAATGGCGCCATTGCCGGGGAATCGGTGCGCTTAGTTCTATTGCTTTAGTTTATTGTCTTTAGTTGATTTTAATTCTTATCAAAACCCCAAAAAGACTTCCTTTGCTTCTGTTTTTATTTTTTGTGTTTATTTTGTTTATTTCTTCGATCAGAACTACTTGGGTGTTCCACTTTTGCAGGTCGGCATGGACATGAATTATCATGATGACCAGTATTACAATGAGCCATGCAGTAACTGTGGCATCACTGGCCATTGGGCTCAAGATTGCCCAAGATACAACTCACATGGTGGTGATCCTGAGCATCAAAGCTATCAGGAAAATTATAATCAAGACTACCACCCGAGCGGACCACCTGAACAAGACAACTATCAATCTGAACTGGATGTCATCCGGTCAGATATGAAGGAGATGGCCAAAGTGGTCCAAGCAGTGGTGCAGAAACAGGAGAGCCAGGAAAAAGCTCATCAAGCTTTGGTAGATCTAGTTGCCAACCTAACTGGGATTGTCGGGTCACTCATCAAAGAAGTAGGTAAGCCTTGCAGTGCACATCAGTCATCAAGTTCCCAAACCACAAACAGTGCACACCTAAATGATGTAAGTCTTCAACCCTCATCTGATTTTTCTGATGTTGAACATACTCCACCACTGGTAGTAGAGAAAGTGGTGGAGTACAATGAGTCTGAATCTGATCATAATCAGGATTTAATTCCACAAAATAATCTGAAAAATAAAAATGTGAATAAATCTCTGAAAATTCCATTCCCTTCGGCTTTGCTCCCACCAGTGTTAAGTGAACGGGATCCAACACAAGATGAAAGATGGGAGAAATTTGAAAATCATAATATTAATCTACCATTTTTGAAAGAACTTAAAGAAAATCCTGATAGTGTTGAGTGCTTGAAAGGTTTGAGTACCCGTAAACGACGGCACAAATGTCCCGAACAGGTAAAACTAAGTGTTAGTGTGAATGCTGTGTTTACGGGTACCTTTCCCCCAAAACTCCAAGATCCAGGGACACCTATTATTTCTATACATATAGGTGAAATTAAACTGGATAGAGCATTGCTGGATCTTGGAGCATCTGTGAGTATAATTCCAGGGAGTCTGTATGATCAACACGATTTTGGTCCATTACAGAGAGTTAACACCACCGTGGTGTTGGCTGATCAGACTCCCGCACATCCTCGGGGGATTGTAAAGGATGTGATTGTGAAGGTAGGAGAGTTTTATTACCCAGTGGATTTCTTAGTGTTGGATTGTGTCAAGAACACATAGCCAACTATTATTTTGGGTAGACCGTTCTTGGCCACTGCTCAGGCAAATATTAACCGTGCTGAGGGAACGGTAAGGATGAGGTTTGGGGCTCAGAAAATGAGTCTTAAAATATTTTCAAACTTGCCAACCCCGAAAGCTAACAAATGTGGATCACCTGAAAAGGTGAATCACACAGTCGAGAATGCTTGTGTTGTGTTTGACAGTTCAGCTGAGATGAAGAATGGTGAGACTTCAGACAATGGGAAGAAAAGGTTCAGAAAGAGAAAGCGGAAAGGGAAGAAACCGCGATTTCATGATGTAGATCAAGAACTCTTTTCTCTGTTTATGAAGGCTTGGAGAAAAGTGGATGATGAGAGGAATTTAAGTGTGGGGAAGGAGGACTGCAAGCATCCTACCCGACCACCATGACCGAAGTAAGGTACACTGCGTCGGGCTGAGGACGTTAAACTTAGCACTCTTAGGAGGTAGCCTAAGGTATGTTTTACATTCATGTCTAGTTAAATGAACTTTGCGGGTGTGTTCAATAGAAACCCTCATGAGACTCAACTCGTCCACTCGGGCTACCAAAGGGTTTAAAAGGCTTGATGCATATGCTAAATGCATCCGTGATTCCTATGAAAGTGAGTTAGGAAATTATTTCTTTGTTTTCTTTGTTTTGTGTGTGAGCCGGCCAAGTGTGGGGAATTTTCATGGGTTGTCAAGTGAGTGTGCGTGTTTTCAAATGAATGCTAGCCCGTTTGTAGAGTTTTAGAGGTGTGTGTTTTTTGGTTTATATCGAGTCAGTTTTATGTTGTTATACATTGAGTCAGTTTGATGCTTTTGGGTTTGTTTCGAGTTTAATTTTTTCAGGTTTGGATTGATCCACCCGTACTCAGTCTCCATTCGGGTGGTGATGGTTTGACTTTGATTTTCATGTAAAATGCTACCCAATAGCAGATTTTGATGGCGATCGTGAAGAAAATGCTATACAATCGTATGAGTTTGGATTGAAGACAGTTACAGCTTGCAACCAGCTAAGTACTTTCCAATTCTGTATATAGTTTTATTTTTGCATATTTATTTTCATCGTCTCTCATCCTACATTGGGGGCAATGTAGATTTTAAGTGTGGGGATGGGAGACTGAGTTTGTATAGAAAAAATATATATATAAAAATTGAAAAATCCATAAACATTTAAAAATTTTCAAAAATGTCCTTGGATCAGAATTCTTGTAACTAAATGGAAAATGATAGATATAATTGGAAACTTTGCTTGTGTGATTACATTAAATAATAAATAGAAAACGCGTTTGATTTGTAATGTTTTGGTAGGCCCAACCGATCTAAAGAGCTTAAATATCCTGATATTGTATCTAAGGTTAATTGACAATTAATTCATAATGTCTTGTGGGTTCTTATCTTAGGGGCTTCGGCAAGGTTGAAACTGTCATCATAGGGTGATAGGTACCACTATAAGCAAAAATTTATAAGTTTTTAAAATTACTTGGCACACCACTTTCTTTTTATGAAAATAAATCCGAAAATGGGTGACGCCCGCAATCCATAATCCATCTTGCATGAGCTTAATTAAACAAAATTGAGAGCTTGAGTTCAGCCTACGTGTTTCCATTCGGGATGGTGACTTGAAGGATACACCCATGGGCGGGACTTAAGTGATCAATATTGGATGACTAAGTTAGGAGTACGTGTTTCCCTTCGGGATGGTGACTTGAAGGATACACCCATGCTCCGAAGCTTATGTACTTCATGGCTTAAGAACTGCAGCCTACGTGTCATATATCGTGTTCCAGCGTGATTGAAACACCACTGGGTTAGGTTCATTCATAAAATAATAGTAAAAGCTCAAAAACATGCGTCCATCGATCCATAATCCCATAATTTTCAAAAACTCGTAAATTAGTGTTTATAGTGGTGGGAAATCTATAAGGTTTAACACGTGCCTAAACACGACTTTGAGATGGGATTAGACTAAGTTGTAGCTTCCTGAATGTGAGACCCATAGAGAAACTGTTGCTTGGTAATAAATAGGATAGTAGATCACAGAATCGGGGGGGTTAATAGATCGGTGGTTGGGTTTAGTCGGATAGAAATACCAATTGTTACAGTCAATGCGTGATTATGTTTTAATTGTATGAGATTATGAGAGCATGTTTCAATTATGATTCCATTGCATAACTCTTTTTCGGGACGCAAAAGAGTAAGTGTGGGGATGTGATAAGCGACCATAGTTTCATGTATTAAAAGGTGTAATATGTTATATTTATGCAATTTGATATGTGGAATACAAAGGTTTTGTGTAGCCATGCATGTGCAGGTATTGGAAGCTTAAATTATGATTTTGGAAGATATTAGGCGAGAGATGCAAGAGTCGGAAGAGACACGGAGAAAACGGGGCAAAATACAGGTCCAACGTAAGCCTACGCCACATGGCGTAAGCCTACGCCACCAGCATAAGCTTACGCCCCATCAGCGTAGGCCTACGCCTGAGCATTTTCTTCACAGCAGCTTCCAGTGCCCCAGCGTAAGCCTACGCCACACCAGCGTAAGCTTACGCTGGTTACGTTTTCTGGACGCGTATTTTGGGGAAACAGCCGATTTTTAGGTTTATTTGGGGGTTTCTTCCCCAAATTCGAATCCATCTTTTGCTACACACTCCTAGGGCGATTTTGGATGATTCTAACATCCACTTGAAGATTGAAGATGATCTCCATCACCATGGGCGAGTAATTCACTTGTGGCTTCCTCCAGGCGGACGGTTCATATAGGTTTCATGTTTTGATTCAGTTTATTTATGTTTTTGGATCTATTTAGTTTCTGACAATAACTGAGTAGATTGATGTATTAGTTATGTTAAACAGTTTATTTGAGTGCTTTGAGTTTGCTTGCTTTACGATCTTGTTCGGTTGATGACAAAACCTAGTAGCAGGGTCGGGTGACTAAAGGGGGTAACTTGGCATTCATAAATTGGGTGATTGAATTATACTGGTTTGTGACGGAACTGGTTGTATAGGTTGCTGACAACAGCCTGTCTTTAATTACTATTTTAACTGATTTTCCAACACTATGTCTATGTGGTGTCCAATTAAATAACTGAGTTTTGCATAAACCTAGAATCTGAAGTTTGGAGGAGGTTGCATTTTTATTTGATCTGTGTCTTCATTCTAACTATCAAACTAAGCAATTCCACTAACCACTGATTCCTCGCGGATACGATACTCTTCTTACCCTTACTAGTTAAGTGTTTAAGGATTGTTTTTTGACCGACCTAACGACATCGATCAAAAATGGCGCCATTGCCGGGGAATCGGTGCGCTTAGTTCTATTGCTTTAGTTTATTGTCTTTAGTTGATTTTAATTCTTATCAAAACCCCAAAAAGACTTCCTTTGCTTCTGTTTTTATTTTTTGTGTTTATTTTGTTTATTTCTTCGATCAGAACTACTTGGGTGTTCCACTTTTGCAGGTCGGCATGGACATGAATTATCATGATGACCAGTATTACAATGAGCCATGCAGTAACTGTGGCATCACTGGCCATTGGGCTCAAGATTGCCCAAGATACAACTCACATGGTGGTGATCCTGAGCATCAAAGCTATCAGGAAAATTATAATCAAGACTACCACCCGAGCGGACCACCTGAACAAGACAACTATCAATCTGAACTGGATGTCATCCGGTCAGATATGAAGGAGATGGCCAAAGTGGTCCAAGCAGTGGTGCAGAAACAGGAGAGCCAGGAAAAAGCTCATCAAGCTTTGGTAGATCTAGTTGCCAACCTAACTGGGATTGTCGGGTCACTCATCAAAGAAGTAGGTAAGCCTTGCAGTGCACATCAGTCATCAAGTTCCCAAACCACAAACAGTGCACACCTAAATGATGTAAGTCTTCAACCCTCATCTGATTTTTCTGATGTTGAACATACTCCACCACTGGTAGTAGAGAAAGTGGTGGAGTACAATGAGTCTGAATCTGATCATAATCAGGATTTAATTCCACAAAATAATCTGAAAAATAAAAATGTGAATAAATCTCTGAAAATTCCATTCCCTTCGGCTTTGCTCCCACCAGTGTTAAGTGAACGGGATCCAACACAAGATGAAAGATGGGAGAAATTTGAAAATCATAATATTAATCTACCATTTTTGAAAGAACTTAAAGAAAATCCTGATAGTGTTGAGTGCTTGAAAGGTTTGAGTACCCGTAAACGACGGCACAAATGTCCCGAACAGGTAAAGCTAAGTGTTAGTGTGAATGCTGTGTTTACGGGTACCTTTCCCCCAAAACTCCAAGATCCAGGGACACCTATTATTTCTATACATATAGGTGAAATTAAACTGGATAGAGCATTGCTGGATCTTGGAGCATCTGTGAGTATAATTCCAGGGAGTCTGTATGATCAACACGATTTTGGTCCATTACAGAGAGTTAACACCACCGTGGTGTTGGCTGATCAGACTCCCGCACATCCTCGGGGGATTGTAAAGGATGTGATTGTGAAGGTAGGAGAGTTTTATTACCCAGTGGATTTCTTAGTGTTGGATTGTGTCAAGAACACATAGCCAACTATTATTTTGGGTAGACCGTTCTTGGCCACTGCTCAGGCAAATATTAACCGTGCTGAGGGAACGGTAAGGATGAGGTTTGGGGCTCAGAAAATGAGTCTTAAAATATTTTCAAACTTGCCAACCCCGAAAGCTAACAAATGTGGATCACCTGAAAAGGTGAATCACACAGTCGAGAATGCTTGTGTTGTGTTTGACAGTTCAGCTGAGATGAAGAATGGTGAGACTTCAGACAATGGGAAGAAAAGGTTCAGAAAGAGAAAGCGGAAAGGGAAGAAACCGCGATTTCATGATGTAGATCAAGAACTCTTTTCTCTGTTTATGAAGGCTTGGAGAAAAGTAGATGATGAGAGGAATTTAAGTGTGGGGAAGGAGGACTGCAAGCATCCTACCCGACCACCATGACCGAAGTAAGGTACACTGCGTCGGGCTGAGGACGTTAAACTTAGCACTCTTAGGAGGTAGCCTAAGGTATGTTTTACATTCATGTCTAGTTAAATGAACTTTGCGGGTGTGTTCAATAGAAACCCTCATGAGACTCAACTCGTCCACTCGGGCTACCAAAGGGTTTAAAAGGCTTGATGCATATGCTAAATGCATCCGTGATTCCTAGGAAAGTGAGTTAGGAAATTATTTCTTTGTTTTCTTTGTTTTGTGTGTGAGCGGCCAAGTGTGGGGAATTTTCATGGGTTGTCAAGTGAGTGTGCGTGTTTTCAAATGAATGCTAGCCCGTTTGTAGAGTTTTAGAGGTGTGTGTTTTTTGGTTTATATCGAGTCAGTTTTATGTTGTTATACATTGAGTCAGTTTGATGCTTTTGGGTTTGTTTCGAGTTTAATTTTTTCAGGTTTGGATTGATCCACCCGTACTCAGTCTCCATTCGGGTGGTGATGGTTCGACTTTGATTTTCATGTAAAAGGCAACCCAATAGCAGATTTTGATGGCGATCGTGAAGAAAATGCTATACGATCGTATGAGTTTGGATTGAAGACAGTTACAGCTTGCAACCAGCTAAGTACTTTCCAATTCTGTATATAGTTTTATTTTTGCATATTTATTTTCATCGTCTCTCATCCTACATTGGGGGCAATGTAGATTTTAAGTGTGGGGATGGGAGACTGAGTTTGTATAGAAAAAATATATATATAAAAATTGAAAAATCCATAAACATTTAAAAATTTTCAAAAATGTCCTTGGATCAGAATTCTTGTAACTAAATGGAAAATGATAGATATAATTAGAAACTTTGCTTGTGTGATTACATTAAATAATAAATAGAAAACGCGTTTGATTTGTAATGTTTTGGTAGGCCCAACCGATCTAAAGAGCTCAAATATCCTGATATTGTATCTAGGGTTAATTGACAATTAATTCAGGATGTCTTGTGGGTTCTTATCTTAGGGGCTTCGGCAAGGTTGAAACTGTCATCATAGGGTGATAGGTACCACTATAAGCAAAAATTTATAAGTTTTTAAAATTACTTGGCACACCACTTTCTTTTTATGAAAATAAATCCGAAAATGGGTGACGCCCGCAATCCATAATCCATCTTGCATGAGCTTAATTAAACAAAATTGAGAGCTTGAGTTCAGCCTACGTGTTTCCATTCGGGATGGTGACTTGAAGGATACACCCATGGGCGGGACTTAAGTGATCAATATTGGATGACTAAGTTAGGAGTACGTGTTTCCCTTCGGGATGGTGACTTGAAGGATACACCCATGCTCCGAAGCTTATGTACTTCATGGCTTAAGAACTGCAGCCTACGTGTCATATATCGTGTTCCAGCGTGATTGAAACGCCACTGGGTTAGATTCATTCATAAAATAATAATAAAAGCTCAAAAACATGCGTCCATCGATCCATAATCCCATAATTTTCAAAAACTCGTAAATTAGTGTTTATAGTGGTGGGAAATCTATAAGGTTTAACCCGTGCCTAAACACGACTTTGAGATAGGATTAGACTAAGTTGTAGCTTCCTGAATGTGAGACCCATAGAGAAACTGTTGCTTGGTAATAAATAGGATAGTAGATCACAGAATCGGGGGCTAAATAGATCGGTGGTTGGGTTTAGTCGGATAGAAATACCAATTGTTACAGTCAATGCGTGATTATGTTTTAATTGTATGAGATTATGAGAGCAGGTTTCAATTATGATTCCGTTGCATAATTCTTTTTCGGGACGCAAAAGAGTAAGTGTGGGGATGTGATAAGCGACCACAGTTTCATGTATTAAAAGATGTAATATGTTATATTTATGCAATTTGATATGTGGAATACAAAGGTTTTGTGTAGCCATGCATGTGTAGGTATTGGAAGCTTAAAGTATGATTTTGGAAGATATTAGGCGAGAGATGCAAGAGTCGGAAGAGACACGGAGAAAACGGGGCAAAATACAGGTCCAACGTAAGCCTACGCCACATGGCGTAAGCCTACGCCACCAGCGTAAGCTTACGCCCCATCAGCGTAGGCCTACGCCTGAGCATTTTCTTCACAGCAGCTTCCAGTGCCCCAGCGTAAGCCTACGCCACACCAGCGTAAGCTTACGCTGGTTACGTTTTCTGGACGCGTATTTTGGGGAAACAGCCGATTTTTAGGTTTATTTGGGGGTTTCTTCCCCAAATTCGAATCCATCTTTTGCTACACACTCCTAGGGTGATTTTGGATGATTCTAACATCCACTTGAAGATTGAAGATGATCTCCATCACCATGGGCGAGTAATTCACTTGTGGCTTCCTCCAGGCGGACGGTTCATATAGGTTTCATGTTTTGATTCAGTTTATTTATGTTTTTGGATCTATTTAGTTTCTGACAATAACTGAGTAGATTGATGTATTAGTTATGTTAAACAGTTTATTTGAGTGCTTTGAGTTTGCTTGCTTTACGATCTTGTTCGGTTGATGACAAAACCTAGTAGCAGGGTCGGGTGACTAAAGGGGGTAACTTGGCATTCATAAATTGGGTGATTGAATTATACTGGTTTGTGACGGAACTGGTTGTATAGGTTGCTGACAACAGCCTGTCTTCAATTACTATTTTAACTGATTTTCCAACACTATGTCTATGTGGTGTCCAATTAAATAACTGAGTTTTGCATAAACCTAGAATCTGAAGTTTGGAGGAGGTTGCATTTTTATTTGATCTGTGTCTTCATTCTAACTATCAAACTAAGCAATTCCACTAACCACTGATTCTTTGTAGATACGATACTCTTCTTACCCTTACTAGTTAAGTGTTTAAGGATTGTTTTTTGACCTACCTAACGACATCGATCATAGACATAACTTGCTATGCTAAGATAGTTTTGAGTTGTTTAAGCATGAAACTTGAATTACTTGTGTACAATGTTTTAGTATTCAAATCAAACATTAAATCACTAGCGGGTCACCAACGGGTCGTCGGGTTAAACTTGTTGATCGTGCACTGTGTAGACATAACTTGCTATGCTAAGATAGTTTTGAGTTGTGTAAGCATGAAACTTGAATTACTTGTGTACTATGTTTTAGTATTCAAATCAAACATTAAATCACTAGCGGGTCACCAACGGGTCGTCGGGTTAAACTTGAGTCAAACTTGTAAACCTTTTCTAAACACTTAAACAATGGTATTGTTTGGATACTTAGGGTTCATGTCAACCTGCACGAACACACACTTATAGACTTATGGTTTTAGGTGGCAGTTAGAGGTCCAACAATTTTCACTTAGCTTTCATCTGCACGCATACTAAGGTGAGTTTCACTACCCCTCTCTTTTACTTACTTTCATTTTGGGGGAGAAAACATGCTCGCAAACATTTTGGATCTTGTATTATTGTATTATCGCTTGCTTACTAAAGTGCAAACATACCACATAAGCCCTTACATTCTCGAACCGTTAGTATTGGAATATAGCGAGGTAATCTTGAGTAGTACTACTGGGTTTTGACAAGCCCCACCCGCGTTAGTCGCGCTAACACGACTGGAGGTCGAACGGGTGTAATATTGACCTAAACATTTGCCATTGTTCGGTAGACATGGCGGAAGGCAAACAAACACAAACAGTCAGCTTCGGTTTCGAAACACTTGTAGTAGCATGACATAAACTAGCTATCTATCGGTATACATTATTTACACTATCTTGCAAACATCAAACTTTTACTTACATTCAAACTTGTGAACTCATCAACCATTGTGTTGACACTTTTAGCATGTTTTTCTCAGGTCGCTAAGGTATTGAGCACGAGCATAGGACATGCATGGAGTCCCATCATATTTCAAACACTGAACTTATTTTATTTATTTAAACTGCATGGTTTGGGCGCCTTGTTTTGCGCATTTGATTTTACTTGCATTGGATTTTTATTTACGCTTCTGCAACATTTTCAAACTTAAACATTGTTGTCTCGTGACTATGAGCAGCAATGGTATTTTATTCAAATTCATATAGAGTCGTTCCGTGTAACTAATGACTGAGATCCTGGTGTGTCACGCGCCTCGCGGTAAAACCCCACAGGTGGATTTTGAGGGTGTGACAGAGAGAACCCTAGTTGCAACCGTGGACGTGTTATTTCTTGTGTCATTTATTATTTTCTTTCGTTTGTTCATGTGTGTTCGTGATTCCGCTGCGTATCGACTCTGATTGATACCTAACATGGTTGAGGTTTATGGGTAGAAAAAAATTCTCTACAAACTTTACATGACAAATAAAATACAACTTTATGCACATTATGATAAAGAATCTAATAGTTAAAATACAAATTTAAATATCGTAGAAACAAATGGGTGGAAATTCTAGAAGATTACAAAAGCTTCAAAGAACAACCTTGATGGTGTTGATGGATTAAACAAAATTAATAGACCAACACTTGTAAGTTATGTATTTTTGACTAGCCATACTATTCATGTTGAGAGTTTAGAGAAAAAAAGAAGTTGTTTAATGTAACAACCTGCCTCTTGTACTATTAATATTGTCTGATTTGTTCACTTGGAGCTCACAGATTTGTTTTTGGTTGCCCGGGTGAAGACTTCCCAGGAGGTCACCAATCCTAGTACCACTCTCACCTAAGCACGCTTAATTGTGGTGTTCTTCTCTCATCCACAACCAATGCGCACAAAACGCGTTGATGGTATTTGAGGTGGCTAATTCCTTATGAACCCAGAATCTCCCCTCTCCACGGCAAATGTTGGATTTGCCTAGGGTGTTACAAACACCCTCCCTTTTGGACTCATCGTCCTCGATGAGGTTTACCCACCACCCCAATCAGAGATGTGAGATTTGCCTAAGGTGTCCCTCTGAACACCTCGGGGACTCATCATCCTCGATGAGGTTTGCCATACCATCCCGAACGGTACACAAGTGGCTCTGATACCATTTGTCACATTTGGCCCCTCATACCACCAATATTGTCTGCTTTGCCACTAGGAGCTCACGGATTTGTTTTTGGTTGCCCGGGTGAAAACTTCTCATGGGTCACCCATCTCTTGAGTACTCCCACCCGAGCACGCTTAACTATAGAGTTCTCCTCTGATGCACAACCAATACACCAAAAACGCGCTGTTGGTATTTGAGGTTGCTAATATTTTATGAACCCAACATCTCTCATGTCCACGGCCAATGTAAGATTTACCTAGGGTGTTACATTTAATATCATTAGCATGCTAGAAAATGGCAGGTATAAGAAGTCAAGTTTTTTTAGTTGGACACCGGAAAAACGAATTCGGGTTCAAGGCAAAATAAGAGGATTTGTGATGCATTGGCTTGCTTTGAAAAAGCACTTTCAAGTGAAGAATCATGTTTTTGAAATCAAAATTGATTAATGTTTCATTATTTTTCAAGATTTGTGAACAAGAACATTATTTTTTGAAGTTTGGACCGGATAAGAAATAATTTTTTTTGAGAAAAGGGATGGGAGATTAATATTGTTTGAGCATGTGTAGAGGAGACATATAACAACACCACACTGGAGGGAAGAAGAGCAGAGACAAACCCAAACTGACATGATCAGATGAGCAGATTAGGCATGCTTTGCTAGAAATAATATTGTTTGATCTTGAAACATTGAATGGTAAACGTACAATTATGGAACAAACACTAACTGAGAGTAATATCATGCCTCCTCCACCAAGCACATTAGGACAATCTCAACGTGATACATCAGAGTGTGGTGAAAATATCGACGAGTAAAATAGTTTTAGTATTTTCTATAAACTCATAGTAACTTATGAATAGTTTTTGTTTTGTTAGTTAAGTATTTCAATTTCTATAACTAGTACTTTCCTTTGCAGTTTGAACGATTATGTTTCAATTTTTTAAGTAAGAATGGTAATTCTGGTCACATTTGTTTCTATTTGCACGAACATATTTTGTATTTGTTTATATGTATTTGAAGATTATTACCTACATATATCGTGGTTAATGTCCACACATAAATATACCTTTACCAACAGATCTATATTTTCTTTCCACACATATTGAAATCAATACCTACACATCTACCACTATTACCTACACATAATATTACTTTTACCCACACATATATTTATGACACGTGTCAACAACACTTTGTACTGCAATGCTATGTCATCACTATAGTCCACGTCATCTGCCACGCCAGCTACCACATCAGCTGCCACCCAAACAAATTGGTATACTTCTAACCACACATATTAATTAGTTTTAGCCACACATATATGTGTAAGTATAGCGTGCTATATACCTACACATAATTGATGTGTGGGTAATGATCTATATTTACAGTCGTGAGGCTACACATCATGACACTTAATTTATGTGTAGGTAAAGATAACTAACAACACATAATAGGCTTTTACCCACGCATACTATGTGTGGGTAAATACCCAAATTTCTTGTAGTGATATTCGAGAACTGTTGGGTATTTTGCCAGTGGTGATCAGTTAGATTAGTTATAAAAAATGGTTAATAATTAAATATAGATTAATAATAATTATTTAGTAATTATTAATATGCAGCGGAACGAAACCGATCCAACACAATAGTAAAACCCGACAGGATCTGGGTTACGAAACATACAAATACGGAATAAAATATTTAATTTACCAATGAGATTAATTATACTTTAGAGGTTAATGATTAACCGATCGAGACACCGAGATACAATGAACCGATGCTAGATCATGAACCGAATCGCGAGAACGGGTAGCGCCACGGTTGGCCGGAACTTAGCAGGCAACGGCGGCTGGGGCCGGCTTGGTGGTTGTCGGAAGTCAAAAAGGCTTTAGCCTTTTCTTTTGCTTTTGTCGTTAGCTCTTTGGGGAAAAACAAAAAGAAGTCAACCACAAAATATTCTTTCTTGCGGCTAGTTCTTGGTTTGATCGACCGAAAAAGCCAAGAAGTAAAAGAACTCAGTTCTTTCTTTTGCGGCTCACCACTATGACCGCTCAACAAGAATATAGGACTATTATTATATAAATAATAATCATAAACCCTATTAATTGTTTCCGGGCCCAAGTCCAATACGAGGTGTAAAAGCCCGAACCCGTTTTAATGTTTTAATAAAATATTAAAACAATATATATTTATTATTTATAAACCAGTATAAATAATAATTCCCGTCTAACGAATATATATAAAGTATATCTTCTCGCTAACAGATCGTAATTACCAGTTAAGCGGGTTAAGGGATTTAATGTTCGTTGCCCTAGGTGTAACTCTTACGGGTCACAACTCAGTTAGCAGTGTTAAATAATCATGACCGGACATATAATTCCAACAGTCTCCCACTTGGACGTCCTTAGATTAAGTCCTTAACGCAGACAGCCAGCGGTGTTCTAGCTACACATGGTTGCCCCTAACAAGGTATGACACTTTAAAGTCATTAACCAAAACATCTTGCTATTGCAAGACAATAGACTTATGGTAATAATCGTCATCTATCCTTTCTGTAAAGGACATCAATTATCAATTGAATCAATGAGACATGGATTAGATTCATTCTCATATAGCGTTCAATCATTATTGTTCTCGTTCAAGATTCACAGTGGTCCAATCAAACACACAGTCAGTTTGGGTAAGGCCTTACACTTCACCAGTTTGAATCACGAGGGCGCCACGATGTCTAACTGTTACATATCATGTAAGAGTACATAATCCCTTATCGACCACATACAACTCCCACTGAACTTCAGATCTGTTCCTAACCAATGCCTTTATGACTGGCAGTTACGCGACAACGGTTAATAGTGATTAAAGTACAGTCCTTGGTAAACGAAAGTTCTAGTATGCGTCTCAAGTCAGAGGATACTAAATTAGTATACCAATATCAAAAACATCTTATGATTAAAATCCATGAAGATGATTTGAAATGAGTTACATCCAACGTCATCCAAGATGAGGTCTGTGAAGTTGGAAGTCAACTACTTGAGTCCAAGTTTAGAATAGTCTTAATTCAGAGTCGTTCCCACGATTCTGATCGACTACGGATAATTAAGAATACAAGATTCATGGATTAAACGTATTAAAATCAAACACAGTTATAAGATTCAAAGTTGCATTTAACTAGTAAATCAAACTGAATTAAAAAAGTATAACTGTTTAATGTTTGTACACCCAAATACTAAATCAAAAACATATCGCTAGCAAAACTAAGACCGATAGCATTTCTGTGCTGATCGACTTGGGTCCGGTAGGTTTTGATCTGTGTCTACTTTGCTTATCACGATGTCACCATGTTCCACAATTTCCCGTATATTGTGGAAGCTTGTGTCAATGTAACATCTTACAGTGAGCTCTTCTTCCACTCCTCCAAATATTAAGAACATGTCTTTAGTCCTTCTCAAGCACTTTAGGATGTTCTTGACTGCAGTCCAATGGGCAATGCCAGGACTTTGCTGAAAACGACTAGTCATGCTTAAAGCATACGAGACGCCAGGCCTGGTACATAACATAGCATACATGATAGAACCAATCGCCGAAGTATATGGAATTTCTTCTATACGCTCAGTCTCAATGTCCGTTGAAGGAGATTGCGATTTGTTCAGCACGGTGCCTTTAGTCATAGGAACACCTCCTTTCTTGGAGTTTTCCATATGAAAGTGTGCCATGACTTTGTCTATGTATGCGCCTTGACTTAGCCCTAGAAGCCGCTTAGATCTATCCCTGTAGATCTTGATTCCTAGAATGTAGGCTGCTTCTCCAAGATCTTTCATTGCAAAACAAGTTCCCAACCAGTGTTTAACATCGTTAAGCATAGGGATGTTGTTTCCAATGATAAGTATATCATCCACATACAAGATGAGGAATGATATAGTGCTCCCACTAGCCTTTCTGAAAACACAAGGCTCATCTTCATTTTTGACAAAGCCAAACTCTTTAATCTTTTGGTCAAAACAAAGATTCCAGCTTCGAGATGCTTGTTTGAGTCTATAAATAGACTTATTCAGTTTACATACCCTATTAGGATATTTTGGATCAACAAAACCATCAGGTTGTACCATATAGACATCTTCAGAGAGATGCCCATTAAGGAAAGCGGTTTTGACATCCATTTGCCATATCTCGTAGTCATAGTATGCGGCTATGGCAAGCAATATCCTGATCGATTTGATCATAGCAACGGGCGAGAAAGTTTCATCATAGTCAATGCCTTGAGTCTGAGTAAAACCTTTCGCAACTAGCTGTGCTTTATAGGTGTGTATATTTTCATGCATGTCGGTTTTTTTCCCTTAAAAATCCATTTGCTCCCTACTGCCCGAGATTCGGGGGGTATCTCAACCAAGTCCCAGACTTGATTATCACGCATAGATTGCATCTCGGCGTTCATGGCTTCTAGCCATTTTGCAGATTTTGGATCTGAAATAGTAGATTTATAGTTAGTAGGTTCGTCATTAGACTCGGCTACTAATAGGACCTCGGTACCCTCAAGATGCCATAGGTATCTGTTAGGTTCTTTGCGAGTCCTTACACTTCTGCGAACGCTTGTGTTTATGTCTGATTCATCAGCAACAACTTCTTGTTGTTCAGACGCTCCGACTTCATCAGCGGTTGTTTGTGGTTCTCGAATTTCTTCAAGATCCACTATATTATCTCCAGTTCCTCGTTCAAGAATTTCTTTCTCAAGGAAGTGTCCCTTCCTTTTGATGGAAATAACATTTGCATCAGGATGGTAGAAATAATATCCGCTTCTATTATAGTATCCAACAAAAACGACCTTTTCACCTCTAGGATCGAACTTGTCATCAGAATCGCTGGTGACATATGCATCACATCCCCATACTCTAAGGTAAGACAGATTGGGTTTAGACCCATGCCATATCTCATATGGAGTCTTGTTTACCTTCTTAGTCGGTGCCAGATTGACAATGTGGGCGGCGGTCATAAGAACATAACTCCAGAAGGAGTGAGGCAAGTTTGTTCTACACATCATCGATCGAACCATATTAAGTAGGGTTCGATTTCTCCTCTCGCTCACGCCATTAAGGTGGGGTGTGCTAGGTGGAGTAGGTTGTGAAACTATTCCACGCTCCTTGAGATGATTTATGAACTCTGTGCTGAGATATTCACCACCTCGATCTGATCGAAGTGTCTTTATCGTTTTACCGAGTTGGTTTTCCACTTCGTTTTGAAACTCTTTGAACTTTTCAAAAGTTTCATGCTTATGCTTCATAAGATAGACATAAGCATATCGACTATAATCGTCGATGAATGAAACGAATTATCTTTCATGATTTCTAGACATGGTTCTGAAAGGGCCATATACATCAGTGTGTATGAGTCCTAGCAGATCCTTGACTCGTTCACCAATACCGATGAAGGATCCTTTATTGAGTTTGCCAGCTAAGCAAGACTTGCAGTCTTCAAAGGAGTCCTGTCCGGTGGATTCAAGAATCCCTTCGGATTGGAGCCTTTTTATGCGGGCCTTGCTTATGTGACCAAGTCTACAGTGCCATAGAAATGTATCATTAATGCTAGATTTGATACGTTTCGAAAGATTGTATATGTTATTATTAGTTTGAACATCAACCTCATAAATACCATTTCGAGGTTTAGCCTCAAAATAGAAAATATCATTTAAGTAAGCAGAAATAAAATTTCATTGAAAAACTTACTTAAAACCTTGTTCAAACAATAAGGAAACTGAAATAATGTTTCTGGTTAAACCAGGTGCAAACAAACAGTTATTTAAGATAACTACAAGGCCGAAAGGACATGAAAGGTGAAATGTTCTAGTTGCAAGAACCGGTACTCTCTTCCCATCACCAACGATGAGTTCCATGTCGCCTTGTTTCAGCTTATTCCACTTTTCAGGCTCGTGCAATACATTAACGATGTGATAATCACATCCGGTATCAAATACCCATGTGTTGCTACAGACAGTGAAAAGTTCAATAACATAAATAGAAATACTTGAAGAGGTGCCTTCACCATTGGCTCTCTTCGATCTCAGCTTAGCAAGATATTCAGGGCAATTACGTTTCTAGTGCCACATCTTGTTGCATTCAAAACACTGACGCTCCTCGGGAGGGGGTGTTTTTGCAACTTGCTTGTTATTGTTGGTGGCATTCTTGGCAGCAACAACTTGCTTCTTACCTTTGCTGTTATAACCCCTTTTCTTGGTTTTGGGCTTGTTAACACCAGCAGATTTGACCATCAGCTCTTGATTAGTCTCACTTGATATGCTCATCTCGGTCGTTTCCTGCATACCATGTAGTTCGGGCATAGTCTTCTCCCATGTGTTCATATTTAAGTTCATTACGAAGTTGTCATAAGAACTAGGGAGAGCGTTCAAGATGAGGTTGGTGTCATTCGGTTTTTCATTCTCAAGCAAAGACTTGAGAGAGAAGGAGGAGTGAGATTCTTTTTCAGTAGTCATATGTTAAATAAGCAAATTAAATGTTAATTTGTATTTTGGATGTAATAAATTCTTATATTAATGACCCATGGCAAGAATAGAATAAAAATAGAGAATCTGATTTTATCAATTAGTATTGGCGGCTGTGGCACGCAACATTAGTAAGTGATTTAGACAGACTGACAATAATTTCCAATTATGGAAAAAATGCACAATTCTCGAGTATGAGGCTGCTAAGACAACTCTTGTCCATGCATTGATACGTTTAGCCTCATCTATGCCCACTTTTGGTCTCCATACAACTAGGGCATGTATTAGAGAGAAAAGTAATAGTCGCCCTAGTATAGGTACATATAGAAGGGTCGGATGTGTCAACGAAACCCTTGCGCCTTGGAGGGATAGGTTACGCACCAAGCGCGGTGCTGTGGCTCCAAACACTGGTGTTTCACGTTATGGCCCAAGTGTTCCTTATAGTAGGATGACATAGACTAAAGATTTTAAATATGGGATTTAATTTTAGTGTTTTCCGAATAGGGTCAAACACAACGAATGATAAATCATACGTGTGTTGTAAAAGCCTGTTTTACTATATATTAGATCGTGACAACGTGATAAACTCTTTCATCTCTCAGGACACTTAATTTTAAATAACCTATTAAAACTAAGTTTGTCGCGATGTAATTAACCAATTAAATGTTAATAGTTTAAATGAACTATTAAGTTATTTGTTTTGAAAATTTAAAATCAGTTTAAATTGCAAAACTTTATTGGTTATCATTTATTTTAAAAACAAACTATTTGTTTTAATATAAAAATCCACAAGTTGTAAAAAAGTTTAGAACTTGTTATTAATTTGATTGTGAAAAAAATTGGTATTTGGTCGGTACGTTATAACATTTATAAGATAAAAGCAACCACAATAGCAATCACAAAAATATGAAATCATATGACCAAAGAAAAAGTATTTGATCTTGCTAGAGCCTAATAGCAAGACCAAACCAGGTCACCGGGGTCACAACACACAAACAACCACAAGGATGGACTTCGTGCATGCATCTAGCTGTTCCGTGTGACTCCCACTAAATCCAAGATCCTGTCTTCGTCTTCAGTTTTGTCTTCGGGTCTTTATCTTTACAATATTTATATAGAATACAAAAAAATAAAACCCTAAGCTATTACAACTTTGAGCCATCAAAGTGGGCCAAAAAAATAAAAGCTAGTCTATTACAACTTTAAGCCATAAAATGGGTCAAAACCATAAAACTAAAACATAAAACAAACACAAGACAGGTCGGGCCAGATTTACATATTTAATACAATCAAATAACTGGGCAATCCTTTTGGTCGAATAAAATAAATAAAAAACTTTGATCAAAATAAATAAATAAATTTGCCCTAAAATAAAGGTCTAGATCAGAAACTTTAAACAAGTTAAAGTTTGTGATCTATAACCGGTTAAAAGACCGGATCCGATTCGTAACCAAAACGTGAGAAGAGAAAAAAATTTGTTTTTCTTTCTTGTGTTTTGCCAGCTACCAAACAAGAACATAATCGGGATTGGATTTTTTTAGAGATGTCGGATAAAGGTTATGGAAGGGAAGCGTATAGATTTGTTTTAGCTTTGTTTTCTTTCTTAGTTTTTCCTTCTCTTCCGTTTGCTTTGTACTTTGGTTTAGGTGCTCGTCACTTTCATGGTGATTCATGCTCCTTTTTCTTTTCTATTTTTTCTTTTACAACAATTATTAGTACCATTATCTATTACTATTATTAGTATCTTTTGTTTTGTTTTCCTTACATTTTATGCTATTTGTATTTTTTTTTACTCTATATTTATAAAAAAATGTTTTTTGGGTCGGGGTCTCAGTGGGAGTAACTTCTCTATACCATGGGATAAAGAAAAGGTTTGTGTTCATCTCACTTTCCATAGACTGCCAATAATTTTTGATATGTCTGAGATTTTACTAGATACGTTTGTTTGTGTACTGATGGTATTGATGGGGCTTTCCATATATTCAAACAAAAGGCTGGAGTCTATTAGAAACAAGGAAAGTAATGATGCTCTAATATGTTAATGGTAGTCACTCTAGTCATGCTAATACTCCTAATAATGGTTTCAAGTTCCTGCTAATGACTACTAATGTTACTTCTGAAGGCTACTAAAGTTCCTAAACTTTGTGTTGATGTATTGTTGTATTGATAGGTCCTAATGTTCTACTTATGTCTTAATGGATGGGAAATAATTGGTGGCCACTCAAATAAGTTTTGACTTGTTAATTCATTAGCTTGTCTTAGATTAGGAAGCTAGATTAATGTTTAGAAGGGGAAGTATTGTTAGGTAATAATAGTTAGCTAGCTAATAATGTCAAGTTTCAATAGATTAGGGGTCAAATATAAGTAGGATTAACTAACCTAACCATCATACTTAAACATGGTTGTGGGAATAAGAAAGTATTGATTCTTCTCTTTGTGTTTTCTTCTTTCTCATAATCAATCATGTAATGATCTATCTCCAAAGTAGGGGTGTAAACGAGCCGAGTCGAGACCGAGCTCGACTAGGCTCGTATAGCTTACTGAGAGTTCGAGTTCGAGCTCGGCTCGATTCGAGCGCTATTTCTAAAACTTGGGTTCGACTCGTGACTAGTTTTTTAAAGCTCGAGGCTAGTTTATTATTTATTAATTAATTTTTTATATATCGTTATAATTTTTTTTTAAATATTTTATTATAATTTTTATATATAATAATATTTATTATTTAGTTATTTTTTCATAATTTTATATATACTTTTATTTTATAAATATATATTTAATATACTACTTAAAAAAATATATATATAAATAATAGGTTCGTTTAGGCCCACGAGTCGGCTCGAACTCGATAAGTGAAGCTCAGACTCGTTTATTAAACAAGCTTATTTTTAGGCTTGGGCTCGTTTAAGCTCGGCTCGATTCGAGCTTTTAGCTAGCCTGTCTCGATTAGCTCACGAGCCGGCTTGGCTCGTTTCCCTAATCCAAAGTATCATACATTGAATCGTCCATATGTTCAAGATGATGACGTTTTTAAATAAGAAAGCCAAGTACTCCACTCGCTTCACATGAATCAGAAAGTAATGACTTATATATGTTTTACTTTTTTTTCTTGCTTAAGAATTATGGCGCTATTTAAATAGCATAACTGATATTATTTTGACTACAATTGATTTTTAGTTGTCTTATAATTTGGTGCAAGAATATACTTATAATTACAAAAGACCTAAAAAAAAGAAAAAAAAGACCAACAATAACCACATAACAAAAACAAAAATAAAAATCCAAATATTCACATAATTTGCTTACATGTCTATTTTTAACACAAATATTCATTACATTAGGGGTGTGCAAAGTTGGTTATGGATTGATTTTAACAACATAGATATTCATTACTTACATCATACTATACGTCATCACGACCTATTTGTGTGTACAATTATATTAATAAGGTCGTGCTATACGTACTTCTCTTTCATTAATTTTTACTTGTTGCACCCCCTCCTCTAAGTTTTTAAATAAATACAATTCAAACCTTTTTTTATACTTTTGTCTTTTTGTTAATTAGTCATTGTTGGTTAAAAGTTACTTTTTAAGGTGGGTATGTATAGCTTAACCCGTTTTTATTTTATAGAAAGAGCTTTTAAACTTAAAAAACGGTTTTATAAATAATGATTATTCGAAGGGGGTACGACAAGTAGGAGGGGGAGTGGTATACGTTTTATTTTATAGAAAGTGTTTTTAAACATAAAAGAACGGTTTTAGAAATAATAATTTTTCGAATCGGGTGAAATGACAAGTTTAAAAGTTATTTTTTCAGGGGGGTGCGACAAGTAGGAGAGAGAATATGTATGACCTAACCCGTTTTTATTTTATAGAAAGTTTTTAAACATAAAAAAAAGGTTTTATAAATAATGATTATTCGAAGGGGATAAAATGAGGTGGGGTACGACCAGAAGAAGGGGGTACGACAAGTAGGAGGGAGGAGGAGTATACGTTTTACTTTATAGAAAATGTTTTTAAACTTACAAGAACGGTTTTAGAAATAATGATTTTTCGAAGGGGGTAAAATAACAAGTTTAAAAGTTATTTTTTCAAGGAAGGGGTACGACAAATAGGAGCGAGGGGTATGTATAGCCTAACCCTATTAATATTGAGATTTTGTTTTGTCGTGAATTCATAATTAAATTACATTTTTATTACATTTCACATAAATACATAATTCATAACAATATTTTAACATCGATGTTCCACGATGTTGTAAGAGAATTTTGTATTTATTAACCAATGAATTAATATTACACGAATAAATTGATGGTAATAATTTTCGAAAAAATGATTATATTAAATGCTTCGAAAAATGTATAATATTACACGAGTTGATTTTATAAATTAAGTTGTAAATCAACCTTCACACACAGATAACCAATTAATAACAGATCATGAGTTAACTTACGACTGTCTAAAATTTGCAGATATGTTGAATTTATCAAAAATAAATAAAAACAATTTACATATGTATCAAATTAAAGGATAAGTACACAGTTTTAATAACTGGACCGGTCGGGTCATGAACTGCTACACAACAAACCTAGCTGACTACTCTTGACCTTCTTTAAGTTGGGCTAGCCGGTTATGACGGTGACCGATTAAACTGACAAACTGGATCGATGGTAAGACTGGTATTGTTAATAAGAAAAAATTTCTTTTCAAAATCTCATTGATTCAGTTACGACTCCATATTTTAAATTATATATATATATATATAAACTACAAATTATTTATGACGTCATTACGTTTAGAAATTAGTTTGACTAGTGGATTAATAAATTAAATATGTCGGTTTGATTACTGATCCGGTTATTTAAATTTTAGATAATTGTTAAGTGTAGAATGTTGATATGACAATCTGTTAATTTTATATAAGTTAAACTAATTCTAGGAATTTTATATAAAAAACATGAGATACTTTAAAGATCATGAATGCTTTAATATGGCATAAGCATCAAGCTCAAGACAATGGGCATCCAAACAAAATAGAAAAAAGTGAACTAAAATGAGTGCATGATTCGTATGAAGGTAGATGAAAACATGAGAGGACATCAAGATAAAGAAGAAAGACATTGATGGAACATGTGGTTAATTATTTGAAAATGCTAAGCAAACCAAAAAAAGAAGCAATAATGTATTGAAAAAATATTGGGCACATTTAAAGGTTACATTACATTAGTATAGACGATAATTCTCTTAAAATATAGGTTTTTTTACATATTTCCCCCTATTAAACTTCTAAATTACATATATCCTCAACCCTTAACTTTAATTACATATTTCCCTAATTAACTTAAAGTTACCCAATTGCCCCTCACAAATATTTAGGATGTAGATATATGTAAATAGTATTTAATTGGTTCATTAAGGATAAAATGATAATAAAATAAGTTATTTTAAATGAATTGGATAAATATATAATATATATGTTTTAGAAAGGGGAAATATGTAATTAAACTTTAGGATTAGGTAAATATGTAATAAAGGAACTTAAGAAGGGGATATATGTAAATGCCTCTAAAATATATTTACACAAAAACTTTATTTGCTAGAATGTATACGCTAAACATTTTGTAGTTAATTTAGACAATATTATGATTTATAGGAATTAAATTATTTATTTTATAAAATGAATACACATATACACACGCATACTAGGTTAGAAACTCGTGTTTTACACGGGTTGAAAAACTGAAATACTAAATAGTTAGTAATTAGATTTAAAAATATTAAATAGTAATAAAGATTTAAAATTAATAAATAAAATATTAAATAGTTAGTAATTACCTTAGACTCACAAAATTGTGACACGTGGTGCAACCAGTTACTTATTTATTAAGTAAAGATATTTGTATGCATTACTATTTAATCTTTTAATTAAGAAAACTAGTTTACCTTTATAAAAGTTATTATATATAGGATAAAATCTTTAGGAATCGTCTTCTTCTACTAAAGACCTCCTTTTCATTTGCCCACTCTTTGTGAAAGAATCATTCCATTCACTTGATGAGATTCAAATTCATTATTACTCATAAATTAATAGCGTGTAAACAATGTTAAAGCATGTGGTATACCTCTCTGTGAGTGAGGCTTCTCACGCCACTCACTTGGGGAGGGCGTGGTGTTCCTAGTGAGTGGGGGGCTCACACCCAATCACAATGTCTTACTTCCTCACTTTTCCTCATCGTTGCTCTCTCACTCCTATGAGATTTCTCACACAAATCCTCTCACTAGATTTCTCACTAGAAGAGAGGGTGGTGTTCTCACTTGGTGAGGGTGCCACATAGGATCACGAAATCCCCTTACCAAGACCATACCACATGCTCTTAGTATAGTTTATTCTCTGTTATATACATCTTTACTATATATTATCTTTGTTATCTAAAGAAAAATAAACATATTTATAGCAATCATAGACAATTTTAAAAAGCAAATATAATATCAAATATTAATATTATGTTTATCTTAAAGACATTAATGAGAAATTTATAAAAATATTGTCACACCCGAAATTGTGGTGTTATAAAAATAATAAATACTTATTATTTAATATATGATTTTTTAGAGAACGAAAGTACAAGATAGAAAACGAAAGTTTTGAGTTTTTGAGGAGATTAATTCATAAGTAAAAATAACGAATAATATTTGTAACCGATAGAGGATTAGAGGGTCGTTAGAGCTTGGAGTTGAGCAGATAAAGATAGATTTTTTAGTTCAAAAGTCTATCAAGAGAGGAGAGTAGGGGATAATGATAGATTTTTTAGTTCAATATTTTTATTTTAACATTTAAAACTAATCATTTAATGTATCCATGGAACCATTTTGATCATAAATTTTGTGCAAACATTTTATTTATTTATTTTTATCAGAAAACATATGCTCTCTACTCTACTCTACTCCTAAAATCATTATATCTGTACTCAATTTGATTTAAACCCATAATCATTCGATTAAAAAGCAAGACCACTTTACCATCAAAATTACAAAGAGATAAAATATTACCAACCAATAAAATCAGATCATTTAATTTACATTTTAAAAGTTGGTACAAGAAAATTAAACATTTGAAGTTTGCTATTTTTTTTAACGGCAAACTAACATACTCTTAAATACCTCAAAACAAGCACTTTGCAGGATTTGAACCCTTCACCTCATGAATAGAGGGAAAACACCTTTTGCTAATCTTTATATATTTACGATAATGATAGTAAGAAACTAACTATTTTAATAACTTCTTTTTGAAATATTTTAATTTTCATGATATATTCATAAATATTATATTTTTTAAATTAAGGTTAGTGTAATAGTTTGGAAAATAATACATTTCTCCTAAAAGAATATGTATTACATCCATAGTAATAAATCAAATGGTCTTTGGCCTAGCAGTATCCTGATGTTGGGGTAAAGCTCAGGAACCTGCTTGAATTGTTCTTTTTAGTCTAGGCTAGTCGGGTTAAATCAAGTTTTACCCCATCTTAAATTAGGAAGGATTAGGTTTGACTAAAAAAAACAGTATGCTCAATGTTAAGAAACTATTAAAAAGCACACATGATTAGTTTATTAATTATTTGTCAATAATATATGAAGTGTTTTTACTTTTTACGCCGATGCCTTTAGGTCAACATTATGACGTACAAACATGAAAGATTAAAAAAATGATTTCTTATTTTATAAAGATAAAATACATAAATTAATTATTTATCTTTCTTGTTGCGTCTTTCTTTGCACTTTCTATCAATGTTTTCAGAACCGGATCGGACAACGAATCGGACGTTTTAAAGGTTCATCGGTCGGATCGGATTCAAGAACCGGATGACGCAATAAATAATATAAATATTCATAAAAATATAAAAATTCCAAATACTACATATACAACCATTTAAACACTTTTGAGTCAAGGACGAGGGTTGTAGGTCTGTAGGAATTTTAATTATTTTGAATCTTCAATTTTAATTTTGATTAGGGTTTTGGAGGACATGTGGCAGCGTATAAGTTAAAAGGAAAGAGCCAAATTGAGTTAAAATTGTAAATAGAAGTAAGTAGGAGGACTATAGGATAAAAAAGATAAATAAATAGTAAATTTTTTTTTTAAAATTAAACTACCCGGTTCGACCACCGGTTCGAAGTTTCCCGGTTCGACCGCTGAATCGCTTGAACCGCCCGGTTCAACCAGCAAACGGTCTCAGAGCATGTAACCGGACCGGTGGAGGTCACGGTTCCCGGTCCAACCGGTCCGGTTTTAAAAACATTGCTTTCTATTTAATTTACAACAATCTCTTTCCACAGATATTTAAACCGATCTGAGACTTGATTTAAATGCTTAGGTAAATGATAAATTATATAAAACTTGTAAGTAGTTTATTTATTTATTTTTTAAGTTGGAGCTTGCTAGCTCTTGAGATTGAAATCGAAGTTGGTGTTAATGATGTGATTATGTAAAATTTCTAATGATATATTCGTATTGGAGAATAGAAGAATCACATTTTTAGTCATGATCGAGATGCGTGAGGTTACGTATTTACCTTTGCTCCCCTGTTAGACATTGTTTCCATACACATCAGCTTTACACTCGCGTATCATCACGAAATGATAATATACGACACAAACTTGTCTAGTATCTACAATATTTTGTATACAGTTCATATATTTATTAGGGTTTGATAAGTATTTTTTTTTATCTATTTTTCATATTACTTAGTTTTTCATGTATCTTTGAAATGTTGTGTGATAAAAGAAGCAGGGCTGGCCCTGGGGTAGGTCGAGCCGGATTTTCGGCCATGACCCGTTTTTTAGGGGGCATAAAATTTTATATATATGTTATATATATATATATATATATACATATATATATATATTTTATAAAAATTTATATACCGGTTTTATATATTGGGACCTTTTTTATAAAAACTTAAAAACATATTGGGCCCTTTTTTATTCTTTAATCTTTATAATTGTTGGGCCCTATTTAATCTTTATAATGTGATGGTTGGGCCCTAATCTGTTTAATCTTTATAATGTAATAGTTGATTGGTTGTGTCATAATCCAGTAATCCATTTAATATTTATAATGTAAATATGTAATGATTGAGCCCTAATCCTTATTACGGTATGTCATGTAACATACTATATTTTTTCTATGTTTATTACTATAACGTTAATCGTCGTTTAAAAAAACTTAGTTTATATATTTTGTTCGTAGTGACCTTTTTTTCCGGCTCGGTCAGGGCACTTAAATCCTCAGGACCGACCCTGAAAAGAAGCTCATCTCACATTTTGTTATTGCTGGTATGGTATTTAAATACTCCTCTAAATAGGTTTTTGAAAAGTAGATATTACAAAAGACCTTCGATGTTACTTAAGTGGATTTATGTCCGGTATTGATTCAGTGGTCTCCTTAACAAACCTCTCAGGCATTATAACCTCTCTCTATATGTGTTCAAATAGCTTCCATGTCTAACTATTTATAGTAAATGCTGTTTTCTTGTAATGTGTAACTTATGTTCGAGTATCACGTAATATATTTGATATCTCGAAGTATTGTGTTGTCATTTCTGATACTCGTACACGAAGAAAATTGATGATATTCAAAAATGTGGTTTTGATGATACATGAGTAAAAAGGTTATACGTGACAGTTAGTCATGTATCATGTGCTATTGACTCGTAATGCGATGAAAGCTCGATACATTAGTAAAAAAGAGTCACGTATATGATGAGTAAAGACAAGATTATACTTTGAAGCGACTATAAAAATATAAAACCACTAGAAAATATTACTTTTATGATTTTCTCAAAATATGTATGTAGTAAGCTAAAGAACTAAATGCATCACCATCACTTTGTAAACATTTATTTCTCAAACAACAAAATAACGTTTTATCAAATTTTCTCTCACTTATCACTTCTTTACGTTTTATTGTTTGGCTCGATCTTATTATTGTTTGATGTAAGTTTACAAATTAAGTTTAAATGCACATTAATTATATTAAATTATCGTAGGGATTCAAATAAATACTATTAATTAATAAGGGATGTTGACAACAAGAAATTAAATAGATTTTGAGGAATGTTTTCATGAACAAGATTTTTGCAATTTTAAAACGAAAATTTTCACAGTTTTATAAGATGAACTATCGCCCTATTTGCGCTTTATTTTTTTATTTCACCACTCCCTTTCCTCCGTTTAAAATTTTAAATAATAATAAATAAAATATAATTTTAAAAGTCAACTTGAGCAATTACACTCAAATCTATACTATATGTTGTGCTGGGACACCGGTGGATTTTTTTTTTCACACATGATCTAACTGTCACGTATCGGTCTATACGTGCTGGTTGTGACACAACCCGTGACGTATCGGCCTAAACGTGACGGTATGTCTCTCGTGAGTTCGGAAATAAAAAGGACACTGATGATACGAGATTGATACGAGGTTTCTGTAATCCTCAAAAAGGAAACCTAACCATCACGTATAGGCCAATACGTGACGGTTGTGTACGAGGTTGTTTGACAGAAAGTTAAAGTCGACAGTGTGGTCGGACACCTGACCTAACCGTCTCCGTTGGACCTATACGTGACGGTTAGGTTCTAGATTCAGCTTATATTAACACAACTCTCACCACTCACTCACAAACTAAACCCAAAATCAAACACAACTCTCACCACACTAAACCCACAATCCACAACTCTCACCACCAACTTTCATCACACTAAACCCACCATCATACACAAACCCGACACTACCATTTTCACCATAATTAAAAAGAACAGAAAGTATAGACGAAAGTTCGTGTTGAGTTCTTGGTTGTGGTTATTTGTTGTTGGGACACCGCTGTTTTTTTGTTTCGCGCCTGACACCGATGTCGAGTTCGGGAGATTCTTATCAGAAGTCGAAGCTTCCAGATTTGAATAAGGAGCCAACCTTCGAAGATCTGAACCAGGTTTAACAAGTCTTTATTTTATTAAGGGTTCTACTGGTACGGGTAAACTTAGGGGTGTGCAAGTCTTTATTTTACGTCAGGTATCTAACCGGCCATTACGTTTTCAGTAGTATTTCGTATTCGGGAGTCACCCTTCGTGGGGGGGGGGACCAACCCGTTGAATACATACGGTCATGAGTCGTCGCAGCAGCAACCATTACCGAATTACAGTCAAGAGGCGTACATGTCACTATTTGGATCGACGGATTACGGTCAAGGGTCGTACCGGCCATAACCAGAACCGGATTATGGACATCTCTCATACCAGTCACAACCAGAACCGGATTACGTACATATGTCGTGCGGGTCACAACCAGAACCGGATAATGAACATTTCTCGTACCGGTCACAACCAGAACCTACACACGTGTCGGATAGTTTCCATAGGAATGACACAGATGATAGTGAGTCTTCCGTTCATTTGAAAGGAAACGATGGGGATGCGGAGAATGCATTGGACGATGATCGCATACGCAAGGCGACAGTTTCATATAAAACAAACAAAGTATGACAACAATTCTTTCGTTCGTTTAAATTGATTATTTATTTGTTTTATGTACTACGTTTTAAGTCTGACCTTGTAACTATTTCAATATTTTAATTCTCGTGAGGATTTGGTGGATTGGGCTAAGAAGAGAGGACGCGAGCATGGGTGCGTCATTGTGGTCAGTCGGTCAAGGAAAAAATATGTGGAACTCGGATGCAATCGTGGTGGGGAACCTAAATGCAGGGGCACAGTCAGGCGTACTGGGAGCATAAAAAAATCATGTCCATTTAAGCTCGTAGGGAGGTACATCGGAAAGAGTAATAGTTGGAGGTTGGACGTGACAGACGAGACACACACCCACGATCCTGTTGTATTTGAGGAGGGCTTGAGGAGGGCCACACGCAGCTTAGGAAGATGTCCGCCGGGGAAATTGATCTGGTTGAGAGGTTACACCGGCAGCACATGCATGCGTCACATTCTTGCAGCAGTACGGGAAGAGTTTCCCGGTAGCAGATGTGTTGTTCAGGACATATACAACGCCACAACGAAGATTAGGGCCGAAAGTAAAATAGGCCCGACACCAATGCAGGAACTTGAAAACTTACTGCAATCTGAAGAGTTCGTGTATCACACCCGGGAGAATCCCTCCACTAATGTCGTTGAAGATATTTTCTTTTGTCATCCTACCTCCTATAAAATGTGGTACGCCTTCCCACACCTGATGTTGGTAGACACGACGTACAAAACCAACATGTACGACATTCCTTTTGTTCAGTTTATTGGTGTGACGTCGACATTGAAGTCGTTTTGTATTGCGCGCGCATTTATATCGAGGGAACGACAGGACAACTTCACATGGGTTCTTGAGCGGATCAAAGATATGCTTGATGGGTGTGATGAGCCATGCGTCATTGTCACAGACAGGGACCTAGCCCTGATGAGTTCGTGTGACATAGTCTTCTCGGGTGCTTCTAAAAACCTATGCAGGTGGCACATCATGGAGAATATCACCAGAAGGTGGAAAGGCCTTTTCAAAGTCAACATTTGGAAAGATTTTTCATACTGGTGGAAGGTTCTGTGTGAATCTCCCACAGACGCGTTATACGATTATAATTGCATGAAGATGGAGGAAAAATTAAATGAAGACGGTAAACAGGGTAAGAATTTCATACTTAATGTTTCTATAAAAATCTATTTTTTCATTTCATAATTTTTCTTTTTTCTTTGTTTCAGAGGTCTGGGAATATATTTGTAATAGTTGGTTGTGTCCGTACAAACAAAATTTTGTTTCTTGTTGGATGTACGACCGCCTCAACTTTGGTGAACATACAACTAATAGAATCGAGGGCTAACACGCCAACTTTAAGAGTTACCTTACAGGGAGCAACAATACGTTGCACACACTTGTCGGATATGTCAGTAAAGTTGTACGGGGCCAGGAGATTGAAATCTCCAAAACCTTCGAGGAGTCCCGCATTAAGATATTAAATGTCCATCGACTGCAAGTGTTTTCCGGATTACATTATAAGGTGTCTATTAGGTGTCTTGAACTTCTTGAAAAAGAGATGGCGATAATGGAAAGGATGCTGGATACAGGAGGTTTGTGTGGACACCAGTTGTCCACGTCCATGGGCTTGCCATGTGCTTGTCGTTTGGAGGAACACATCAACCAACACGTAAAAATAAGTTTGTTTAAGAAAATGTATGAAAGTGTGTTTACAGGAAAAACAAAAAAGAAAGAGCCTGAGCTACGTCAGGACCCTCGTGGTCGTCCAAATCTTAATCCGCAACAGAGAAACTCGAACGCCAAGATGTCACAGAAAATTAGGCCTGACATCGCGAGACACAGCTCGTATACTACGATAGAACAAACTATGCCTGAACCGGCGAGGCACATCTCCTATACCCCTTAGTCACAGTTTAAGACGCCCAACAACCGTCCTAATCGGTTAAAGGCTGCTTCAAAGGTACAGCAGACAGGAGCTGACCTAGGGTTTCCTTTAATGTTGAAACCTAACCACGTGTTGAAAATTATGCAGTTTAAGGATAGCCTCCCCCAATGGATTCACCAGTACGTTTCAAAAATAAAAGATGTGCGGCCAGATGGTAACTGCGGTTTTCAGGGGATCGTTGTGGCTTTAGGAAAGGACCAAAATGAGTGGGCGTGGGTTAGGGGAAAAATGCTGACGGAAATGGACAATGACATTTCGTATTGGCGGCCCAATTTGAACCGCGAGATCCCTGGATTCTATGACACTGTTCGTAACAGCTTAGATTGGTTTGACACGATTGAACCCGCACCCGAGAATCGTTGGCTGAGCTTTCCCGCCCATGGACTCATAATTTCTCAAACATTCAATTGTGTTATACATCTTATAGGCTTATTTGGCAGCCAATCTTTTTTCCCGGTGAGAACACGACCAGAACCGTGCTTTGAGTATCCAGTTGTAGCACTAGCTGTTGTTAACCGCGATCACTTTATCTCCCTAAAATTGGTTGGGGATTACCCAGTGCCGAATGTGATATTCTATTGGCCGAGATATGCATTTACAAACGCACTAGAATGGCAAGTTATGTACCAGGATCATGTAAAACCAATACGTTACAATGATGGATCGCCTACGAGGCCACCAGCCCGTCCCAAGTATTACTATATCAGGATAGCCTATGTATTAATGTATCTTTGTAGTTGCTATAAAATCTTACAATGTATAATATTTTAAGTATAAACACATCATATATCAAAAGTGTTAACATTTACAATTAAAAAAAAAGGAAGGGGTGACGGTTCACCCTATACGTGACATATACACCACCAAAACCCTAAAACCTAACTTAACCATACCCACCAACGTGACATATTACGTTCATGCATGCATGTATGTACGAACGTATAACGGTGACATATCGCCCTACACGTGACGGTTACATGCATGTATGTATATACGAAGGTATAAGGGTGACGAATCTCCCTATACGTGAAATATGTATGTATATACGAACGTATAAAGGTGACGGATCACTCTATACGTGACATATGCATGTAAATACGAACGTATAAGGGTGACGGATCGCCCTATACGTGACCTATTGAACATCCTGGAACAAATATCACCGGAGCCGGCTGTTGCCGCTACAAACCACACCGGCATATCTTCTTCTGATCCGTACTCGAAATCCACACCCTTATAAATATTACGCTTATTATCAACGTTTTTCTTCCGTTTACATTCACAGTTGGTTCCATTGTTGAGTCTCGAAAAATTCCATCATGGAAACATGGTGTTTGACATTTTAATGTTTGACCAATAGCATGATAGAAATTGGATGGGTAAAACGGTTGTGCGTGAAGATTTAATCGACGTCGATGCTCCATTATTAGTTATATTATTTTACTAATAATGGAGCATCGACGTCCATTAAATCCTCAGGCACAACCGTTTTACCCATACAACTTCAATCATGCTACTGGTAAACACTAAAATATCAAACACCATTTTTTCTTGATTTTTGAATACAATAAAGTAAATAACTTTTAACATAAAAAAATGTGGTTAGATATGATGGAGTCTCCATGAGAAATTTTCAAGACTTAAAATTGGAACCAACTGTGAATGTGAACGGAAGAAAAACGTTAATAAATAAGCTTTGATAAATAATTGTAAGGGTATGGATTTCAATTACGGATCAGAAGAAGACATACCGGTGTGGTTTGCACCGCCAAGAGGTGGCTCCGGTGAGATTTGTTCGAGGATGTTTAAAGTTGGAAAGTGTGGGTAGGGCGGTGGTCTTCTTCTCCGGCGATGGTGTTCTTCTCCGGCGGTTTCAGCATACGATACGAGAGTTATGTTGGCTATCTGCATCTATATATAACAGATGCAACCGTCACGTATTGTCGTACACGTGACCGTTTACTTTTATTGGGATTCACATTTGCCAGAGACAAACCTTCACGTATTAGCCTACATGTGACCGTTACCTTTATTGGGATTCACATTTGCCAGAGACAAACTGTCACGTATAGACCTAAACGTGACCGCGATCCCTTTATTGCTAGAGATGTCTGTCACCAAATAATATCCACAACCGTCACGGTTGGGCCTAAGGGTGACGGATATTGGACAAATAATATCGACAACCGTCACGGTTGGGCCTAACGGTAACGGATACATAAATAATATAATCTTATTATAATAATAATATAATCTTATAATAATAATAATAATATAATGTTATTATTTGGGGTTTATGCGTAGAATATGTCTAATTCCGAGGATGACTAGCATAGATTTAATTTAGGGATTGACGACTACCCACACATACATACATGCATACATGCATCCATAATATGTGTATGTAGGTGCACATAAACAGTAAATGTATGTATGGATGTATGTATGTATTGCATACATACATGTATACAGCCATCCATCCATACATACATCTATACAGTCATCCATCAATCCATACATGCATGCATACATATAGTCATATTACATACATACATGCATGTACGCATACATACATACATGCATACATACGTACATATATTACATGCATACAGACATACATACATACATATAGTCATAGTACATACATACATATAGCCATGCATACATAATATGTGTATATAGGTGCACATAAACGGTAGATGTATGTATGTATGTATTGCATACATATATACATGTATACATCCATCCATCCATACATACATCTATACAGTCATCCATCAATCCATACATGCATGCATACATACATACATATAGTCATATTACATACATACAGGCATACATACATATAGTCATATTACATACATACATGCATGCATACATATAGTAATATTACATACATACATGCATGCATGCATGCACGCATACATACACACATACATACATGCATGCACGCAACATACATACATAGATGCATACGTACATCCATACGTACATGCATGCACGCATGCACGCATACATACGTACATCCATACATACATACATATAGTCATATTACATGCATACATACATACATACATATAGTCATAGTACATACATACATGCATGCATAGATACATATAGTCATACATGTATACATGCATACATAATATGTGTATGTAGGTGCACACAAACGGTAAATTTATGTATGTATGTATTGCATACATACATACATGTATACAGCCATCCATCCATACATACATCTATACAGCCATGCATCAATCCATACATGCATGCATGCATACCTACATACATCCATATATACATACATCAATACATACGTATTTGAAGACGATTTGTGATCAATATGTGTATGTAGGTGCGCATAAACAGTAATTAAACGCGACCCGTACACGTCAAAATGTCACGTATAGGTCGAAAGGTGAGCTAAAATTCAAAAGGTGAGCTCTGAACAGTGACGGTTAGGTCTAAATGTCATGTAAAAATCTCGAATATATGTGACGGTTAGCCTGTAAACGGCACCTAATAATAATAATAATAATAATGGTGAAGGTTTGGTCCATACGTGACATTTGGTCCATAAACGTCACGTTGGGACCCAACCGTGACGGTTGTGGATATTATTTGGGTGACAACATCTCTCTGGCAATAAACGTCACGTTTGGTTCCAACCGTGACAGTTGTGGATAATATTTGGGAATCCCAATAAAGGGATTACGGTCACGTTTAGGTCCATACGTGACCGTTTGCTTCGTATCTCCTACATATAAACCTCACAACCCGTCACCGCTTCCTCACACCACCACCGCAACCACCGTCTTCCTCACACCACCACCGCAGAAGACCGCCGGAGACGACTATCGTTGGAGAAGAAGACCGCCAGAGACGAATACCGCAACCAGGTAAGTAATTTTATGACCCTAATTTTATCGTTTTCAACCGATTAATACCTTAGATTTGTTAGGTTTGCCCTTAGATCTAGTGTAGGTTTATGATGGTTTATAACGGGTTACGGCGGTTTACGGTGGTATATGTGTAATAATAATAATAATATTAATGTTAATAATAAAATCTTATAATAATAATAATAATATAATCTTATTATAATAGTAATAATAATATAATCTTATTATTATAATAATAATAATATAATCTTATTATTATAATAATAATAATAAAAATAATAATAATAATATAATCTTATTATAATAATAATAATAAAAATAATATAATCTTATTATAATAATAATAATATAATCTTATAATAATAATAATAATAATAATAATATAATCTTATTATTATAATAATAATAATAATAATATAATCTTATTATTATAATAATAATAATATAATCTTATTATAATAATAATATAATCTTATGATAATAATATTAATATAATCTTATTATTATTATTATAATAATAATAATATAATCTTATTATAAAAATAATAATAATAATATAATCTTAAAAATAATTATAATAATATAATCTTATAATAATAATATAATAAACCATAAACCTAAACCTTAAACCGTAAACATAACCTTAAACTGTAAACCCTAAACGTTAGTTTAACAAACAATTTAATTAATTATAAATACAGATTTATGCGCAGATATGGAAAATTCCGACGATGACCAACATGGATTTATTTTAGGGATCGACGACTACCCGCACCTTCAGTTTGGGGAGGGTACTACGGCACACCGACAATTTAGGGCTCTTAGAGGGAGGAAGGTGGAGCCCAACATCGTTTTGTCACGGGATTGGTTTGATAAGGTTGGCGAGCGAGAGAGGGCGACATCGATTATTGGACAGGATAGCCCGTGGGATAGTCTATTTACTATGGGCTGGCCCGCACACCGAGAGCTTACCCTCGAGGTGTACTCTACATTTGTGTTCCGGCCGCGGGAGTCGGGATTGCTAGAGCTGGACGAGACTGATATTGTGAAGGAACGGGTGGAGTCAGACGTTACTTTTCGCATGTTCAGGGTTTGGCATCGTATGTCCCTTAGACGGTTTGTTGTTGTCAGCAACCTCTATACCGAGGATTAGACTCGGCAGCCGATCTACACCACGGCTATCTATATGGGGCCAGATGACGCACACCGGCTCTGGTGTCCTGCGATTGGTGACTATGCGTCTGGGGCCGATAGCAGGGTCTCTCACATACGAGACCGTCTTTATCGTTACATGCACCGGCTGATCGCCACGTCCATCGTTGGACGTGGCAAGGGCACCGATAGGGTCACCGCCATAGACCTCTTCGGTATCTGCTCACACACACACCCTGCCACCTCGCTCGTGGTCTGGCGGATTACTTTGCCGGTTACTATCACAGGCAGTCACGGGGGGAGTTGGTCGGCGGCAACATCGTGTCGTAGATCGCCAGAGGCCTGGGATACGCTCATGCGATGGCACAGCTACATATGGCTGCGGTTCCCCCGCGCGTGGCGGGCCGAGCCACGGTGTCCGGGATGAGGATCTCCCGGAGGTTCCCGGACGGGCAGTGGCGTTTGGTGAGGAGATATGACGTGTTGGAGGCCTGGGTGCCTGAGCCGTTGGTGGATCCTGACGCACTGGCTGCGCAGGAGGTCCAGATTGAGCAGGTTGAGGAGCTGGCAGACGGGGGGGATAGCCGGTGCTGCAGCAGCATCCTCCGCGCGTGTACCATGCCGTGCGGTTGCGTGCTACCACAATGGATATGATTCGGGATACGTAGGCCCGGGTCACGCGCACCGAGGAGATGCTGGTAGCACGTCCAGTGCGGGTGGATCCGATGCGGAGGGTGATGACGAGATGGAGGGGTAGATATATTGTTTAGATAGAGTTATACTTTTGTTTTATATGTACAAACTCATTGTATTTATCTATGCAGTTTTATTTGGTTGTGTTTGTTTGGTTGTTTGTAATGGATGTATATGGTTTTGTTGTGTTTGTTTGGTTGTTTGTAGTATTTGTATATGATGTTTATATATGTGATTTTATTTACGAGTAGTTAACACGCGAAAAAAAGTCATAGTTTTACATCTAAAACCGAAAATCAAAACTAGTTTTATGTAACATCCCAAAAATAATGAAACGAATAAATATAGTGAGACCGGTGATTTAGTTGGAATATTTAAACAAAAAGGGAGCAGGCCTGGGCCCGGCTTCAATGGGCCGAGGGAAGCCCATGCACATAAGAGGCAAGGCAGCCCTCTTCCCTTCTCATTTCCCCAACTCACGCAGCTTTTAGAGAGAGAAAGGAGAGCTCGGGTCTAGAGAGAGAAAGTGACGGATCAACTCGGGAATTCAGGAGAACGTTGCTGCTGTTCTCGTGATCATATCCTCTGAATCAGAAATCCAATCCAGGTAACGATTCGATCACATTATGAGTTTTTGTTCGTTTTGGGAGTTTTCGGGTTTTGGCTAAAAGATAACGATTTTTGCGGATGAAACTTGAAAGTGAACTTAGGTATAGCATCTAGAATGAAAAACGAATGTTTTGATCAAAGAAAATCTAGATATCGACATGATCAGATTCGCATGCAGAACATTCGGATTTTTGGGGAAGGCGATAAGTGCAGACCCATCGAAACTACTTAGTTTCGATATGTGCAGACCTATCGAAACTACCCAGTTTCGATATATGCAGGCCCAATCGAAACTACCATAGTTTCGATATGAGCCCCCGATCCGAAGCTAAGATAATACATAAGTTACTTATCGAAACTACCTATCGAAACTACCTATCGAAACTATCTATCGAAACCACCTATCGAAACTACCAAGTTTCGACAGAAACAACCTATCGAAACTACCAAGTTTCGATATAAGCTAATCAATCGAAACTACTATGTTCAAGCATAGTAATGTCTAGTGTCATCTAGGAGCACCATCTTATGTGTATGACTTTATTATACAGATCGTGAGTGACATTAGTGAAGCCCAGTAGCCAGCTTAGTGTATTACAGAAACTACTCATCATGTGAGTTCTATGTGCCCCTTCTATGTTATGTGCAAATGTTTTCAAATGTTTTGGGGCTGAGATGTATACACTAAGTGAATAAATGTTATGAATGTCAATGTGATCATATGTGTTATACAAGTATATATATATATATACCTATACATGAAAGAGAAATTATGAATAAAGAATGAAAAGCATGATTATAAAGAATGAATGAAAGTATAACACAATATGAAAGAATGAAATCCTGCTTTATATCCATGTATATATTGCTTGCAAAGAATGAATGGCATAACATGTGAGAATGAAATCCTGCTTTATATCCATGTATATATTGCTTGCCAAGTACAGAAAATGTTATGGACGCTTCGATGATAACGGCTACTTCGGTAGACGGACGACCATGTGATTATTTTACAACCGGGACAAGTGCGTTCCTTCATCAGCTAGGACGTACGAATGCCATTAATGGACGGTCGAAGCAATTGGCATGTTATAGTAGAACGGTTGTATAAATAATAGTCGCATGGGAAACGGATACCTTCGGGTAGACGGGCGAATTACGGCCTACGACGGTAGGACGGTTGTAAGTCATGACGGACGGACAAAGGTTGCCGGACGGTTGTAAGAATAAAATGACGGACGGCACTTGTTGCCGGACGGTTGTAAGTATAGGTGGGCCATGACGATGGACCACGGTGATTGTCTTTGTGACATTCGTAAGCAAATGACGGGTTGATCACCCTTATATAGTATGACCCATGAAAGTAAAGAAAGAAAGAAAAGAAAGAAAATGGTGAATGCATATATATATATATATATATATATATATATGAAATCACAAAGATACAGAAAAGAAAGATGAAAGAAAGACAAAAGTTCTGAATACGTATTTATATGAATGACTATACAGTAATGCATACTTATAAAGTAAAGAAAAGAATGTTTATATCAAATCGCATTAAACTAGAACTCACCAGCGTTAGCTGACTTTTAGTATACATTTCAGGTAAAGGAAGATAAGGTCGTGCGATGGCGTGGAGGTTACCCGGCACGAGACTGACATCCCACTTTTGTTTTATATGTCTTCGAACAATGTTATGTTTTTAATTGTAAAGACTTCCGCTGTTATGATTATGTAATTGGATGACGAATGTTTTTAATATAAATTCAGTATTTTATGACTATGTTTATGAGTAAATCCAACAAGTGAGGTTACCCGGGAAATGGGCCTTACATTTTATAAAAAAAAAAGACGTGACCGGATTTTAAAAACTATAACTACCGATTTTTACAAGCTCTTAACGTGATAAAAACTAAAAAACCAAAAGATAAGTCATTATTCACTTTTTATATCTCAAACCGATAATCGAGGTGACCAGATTTTAAAAACTATAACTACCGATTTTTACAAACTCTTAACGTGATAAAAAAAAACTAAATTAAAAAAAAATAAGTCGTTATTCACTTTTACATCTCATTACCCCTAAATACCACCTAACATGCACTTACGGTATTTGAACCCACACTAGAGACAATAATCAATGTCACTAGACCAGAAGGCTATGGACATAAAATTATATAACATATTTGTTATGAATCTTGATTGTTATTTTAATATATAGTGATTTCTTTTTCATAACATAAATCAACATTTTTTTACTTTAATAAGAAGTCAATAACTAAATGTTGAAACTTGAATATTTTTACGGTGGAGAAAAATTATAAGTGACACTAATAAATAACATGATAACTTTCTTACTTTTTTTTCTTCTAAATGGCCATTTAGCTATCTTGTTTATCGAGTAATTAAACATTTAGACATGATCAATTTGATGGTGTATTTATTTCAAGCAGGGCCGGCCCAGAGGGAGGGTGAGGAGGGCGACGGTCCTGGGCCCGGTCTCCCCTAGAGCCCGAAGTTTTTAATTTATTTTTATATTATATATATGTGTTTTTTTAACACACACACACACACACACACACACATATATATATATATAGGGGGAGTATCAAATAAAAAGTAGTTTTTCGATAAGAAATCTAAGAAATAACAAAAACCTTAAGAAACGATATCAAACGAACTCCGATTGAGCTAATTTCAGCGGCGTTGGAACCGTCTCGTCGAACTCTACCATCTTAACTTTTAGGGTTTAGCTTTTAAGATTTAGATTTTACGTTTGAATTTTAGGGTTTTAGCCTTATGGTTTATCTTTTAGAGTCTAGATTTTATGGTTTAGTTTTTTTTTTTGGGTGGGGGTTTCGGTTTTTGGGGTGGGTTTAGGTTTTTTTTTTTGTGGGGGGTGGGGTGGGGTGGGGGAGTTTAGGTTTTTGGGGGTGGGGTGGTGGTTTTAGGTTTTTGGGGATGCGGGTGGAGGGGGGTTTAGGTTTTTTGGTCCGGGTTAGGGTTCGATAAGACGGTTCCAACACCGCTGGAATGAGCTCAACCGGAGTTCGTTTGACCTAATTCTTAGGATTTTTTAGCGAAAAACCATTTTTTAGTGGAACCGTCCCCTATATATATATATATATATACTATATAATAAATAAATGTTTTTTCATGCCACGTGTCGCATCCATATTCATTCTTACCATTTTTTTCCCGACTCTCTCTTATTAAATACACCTCTATTTTTTAATAATACTATATTTATAAAGAAAACACTAATTATACTAATAAGACACATTTATTTTAAATTATCTCTTATTATAAGAAACTTTGAAATCTAATTACGTAACTTTTATTTTCAATCAAATAGTAAATGAAAGTAAAATTGCATTAAATAGTAATTAACATATTTTTGAAACCCAATTATATATTAATTTTTACATATTTTGAGTTTTGTTTTCTATCCTTAGTATATGTAATACATTTTTACACCTGTAAAATATATAGATAAAGATTTAAGAATTTTATGTATTAATATTTTTCACCCCGTGTAGAGACAAGTTCTAAGTTAGTAAATGAATAAATTTATCGGTCACATGTCGACATCTGGTGAAGTCTAGATTTTTGTTTCCCGCCTTTTTCTCCTATTAAAAAACTCTATATCCTATTAAATAATAATGATTTTAAATAATTAAATATCTAAAGTTTATTCAAATATTTTATTAAAACTTACTAAATCATAAAAAGATTTCAATTATATCTTATCTTAAAATATAATTTTATAATTCTTGAATCTTCATTATTTGTTATTTATAATTCTTAAATCTTCATTATTTCTTATTTCACAAATGGCTGATGACATCTAACATACAAATTTTCATAAAAACTTACAACAAGTTGGATTTATTCAAACCGTGTAATACATGGGTTTCTAACATAGTATGTATATATATATATATATATATATATATATATATATATATATATATATATATATATATATAAAAGCACAATTGTTTATAAATCTGAACCCAAAACCAATGAAATAAAAAAAATCTATATATATAAGCTCAATTTTAAAAAAAAAATCTATATATATAAGCCCGTATTATGGTTTTTTTATATATGATTATTGAGTTTATATTATAGGGTCCGACTTTGTTTTACATGTCTCGGACCCAAAACGTCTTGAGGATTCGTAGGACCGGCCCTGATTTCAAGAATCAAGACAACCAACTGACCAAGTAATTTGATGGGCTCTTGGATTTGGAAGTTAGGTCAGAAAATAAAAAGGTGAGTTGGCCCAACAAATTTGTGTTTGATTTGGGTCTATTTACAAATGGAACTATAGGTCTATGGGCTCAATTTGGGTATAGAAACGCTAGTTAGCTTAGATTCCTTCCATTATTAACAGAGGTGTAAAAAACAGGTTCCGGAATCAGAACCGATTTTGAAACCAATTTGGTAAGAATCATTTAGGGACCGACCTTAATCGGAGGATTGAAATCGGTCTGTAATACTATAGGCTGAAATCGGTTTAAACCCGATCAAACTTGAACTGAACCGGTCATAATTCAGTTTGCTAACCTGTCAAACCCTCTTAGGAAACTGGTTTGACCAAAAAGAGGTTTGGCTTTTGTTGACCAAACCCGAACCGATTTGAACCAAAAACCCAATTTCAAAGAATGGGTACTAAAATCATAAAAAGAACATAATTTATAAGAAACTAAATTTCGATGTCTTGTAAAAAATATAGATGTGAAAGCATTCGTTTCTTACCAAAATTGTATATTATTTTAAAGATGTGATGTTTTTTTAATAAAATGAAAATTTATTTGTAACAAAATCTAATTACTCAGACAAAATGCACATTTTTGACATCCTTTGAAACTATAAGATTGTTACTTTTATAAGAAAAAACAAAAAAAAAAATCAAATATGTTATGGGGTGTGTTTGCATACATAATCAATATTAAATAGATAACCGTAAAAACTACATATACACAATCCCCTCCTAAATTACTTCACATCTCTCCTTTTTTTTCGATCCTTCCATTTGGGTATGAAGAAATTTGCAACCTTGAAGGATGGAGAACACAATCAATCATCCTTTTGGCAGTTTAGTGATAAGCTCCGTGTTCAGAGCAACAAATCTTACACCTCTATGGCTCTATCAGTCGGAAAAGAATGTCGAAACTTAGACATCCGGGTCTACGATGAGTACATTAGGCTATTAGGCGTACATATCACTACTCACCTCCATATCATTCTTCATTCCTCACTCACTATACCATATAAATGATTTTCACTCCACACCACTTTTCACATCACCATTTTTTTAACTACAAATAATATTATTATATATTCAAACAATATAAACATAAATAATATTACTATAAGATTAGTATTATTTTAAAAAAATATTAATATTAATAAAAAATAAAAAATTACGCCACTATAAATTGAAAAAACACAAACGTAAAAACCAAAAAGAAAAAACTTAATCTACTCCTCATTGTCACCGGGTAGTCGAAGTGCATAGCTATGTTCCATCAAAGTTATCGATTAAACACGAGCCAAATTTGGTTACGGCACCAAAAATATACTTTATTTTGAAACCAACTCGGTTTTCAATCAAAGTTATATCGGAATGTTCATAAAAAAAATTAAACAACACTGTGTATTTAGACGTTTTTTAATTAACAAGCATAACTTATTAGAGAAAAAGAAAATTAAATGATAAATGAAATATTATTTAAAAAACAATAAAAAAAATCTAAAACTAATGTGAGAAAAGGGGGATGCCACATCAGCTCACGCCTTCACCCCTCAAGGGTACAACGGATGGTCTTTAACTCACATACCTTTAACACTACCAATCTGTCACACCCTGATCCACAACAGTTTTCATGCAGGGCGTGACTGTCAAGCACCATCGATTCCGATTACTTTGAACGACTTCTAAATGGTTTTCAAAAATCATCCCATTTAATAAACATCCAAAATAACAAAGAGTTTAACAGAGTTTGAAAACGCGGAATGAAATGTACGGAAGTAAATGAATTGTTCAAGACATATATATGATAATTAATGCTCCTAGTAAATGCATGAGACTCAATGTGAGTGCAAGCCTAGTCTGAATACATAAATCAACGACCTGAGAAAACATGCTTAAACGGGTCAACATAATATTAGTGAGTTAACAGGTTTGTAAATAATAGGTAAAACAAAGTAATAGTCCACATATCTACTCATGATTTGATTGTTGATCAGGCAATATGACAAAAATATGATAAACATTCACCGAAACCGAAGCTCAAAGTAAATGATGCAGTAACATGCATTTTGCCTCTAGAGTGCCTAGCACGGATATGATTAGGTTAATTATGCACCTGTTTGACCTCCGGTCAAAGTTAGCACGACTAACCCGGTTGGTGGTGGTTAAACCCAATAGTATTATTCATGATTACCTCGCTCTGTAACATATATAATGGTTTGATTGTGAGAGGACTTTGTGCGTAATTACACTCGCTTATATATTCATGTGAAATCAAGTAGTGTAACATATAACCGATGAAAATAGTATTTAGCATGTAATCTCCCCCAAAAAGGAAAGTAAGTAAAAGTGGGACCGTGAGACTCACCTAGAAATGCGGTGAGAATGATGTGTAATATGAAATGAAAACTGACCTACTCGAGCACTAGAAATTTTAAGGCTATAAGGTCTATGAAATGTGAAAGTTGGTTTATGTAACCGTATACATCCAAACGACTCAACGTTGAAACGTGACATTGATGTTTTGAAAAGGTTTGACCAAGTTTGACCCGACGACCCGTTGGTGATACGTTAAAGTTTTGAAAGTATATTTATAGGATTATACATACAAGAAATATCATGATATGTCATACCATAATCTATCATACTTGAGTATTCACATGCATTAATTAGTGAACATAGTTAACACGTATACTTCAAATATTAAGGTTTCATGTAATGAAGTCACACCAAGTAATATAACCTAACCAATTGTTCTAAATGTTTAGTAATTTCGACTGGTTCTTCTACGAAGTGAAGTTGATCGTCTATTTGAATCTCATACAGTGGTATGACTAGTGTCTCGTCACTCTCGTCTGACAAGCATTTCTTCAGATTTGACACGTGAAACACGTCATGAACACCACTAAGTGCTTCTGGTAGGTTGAGTTTGTAAGCTACGGGACCAATTCTTTTCAGAATTTCAAATGGTCCAATGTAACGGGGATTCATCTTACCTCATTTGCCGAAACATATTACTCCTTTCCATGGCGAGACTTTTAATAGAAACTTGTCTCCCACTTGAAACTCTAAAGGTTTGCTCTCACGTCAGCGTAACTCTTTTGGCGATCCCGACCGTCTCTCATACGGTTTCGTATCTGTACGATCTTCTCAGTCGTCTTGTGAAAAGTTTAACGTATGGTTAATGGTAACATATTAAACACCTTTGAACAATCGTTCGTAATGCTAACTCCTCTTTCGAGTTTGTTGGTCCTCCGGATAAATACTTAGCTGCAAAGTTTAAATATTCCAGAGATGCAATAAGGGCTTGGATGTTTAAGAATACAAAAAAAGAAGGATAATATGAGGAGAGAAATGGAGGGTCTAGATTGAATTTTAGAAACGAGAAACCTCGCTAAAGAAGAACAATGGACTCGAACGGAATGCAAGAGTGGTCTGTTGGAGTTAGAGGAGCGTAAAGCTAGGGATTTGAAATAACATCGAGGATCAGATGGGCTACCTATGGTGATGATAACACGGCATTCTTCCACGGTATTATAAATAGCAAAGCTTCAAGTAACTCGATTCAGGGCTTGAATATTAATGGGGAATGGTGCACTAAACCGAATAGGATAAAAAAAAAGAGGTACTTAATTTCTTTAAATCAAAGTTCTTGGAAACACATTAGATTAGGCCAAAACTGGTATGCTCAAATCTAAAAACTCTCTCGGTTGATGATGCTGCCTCTCTTATCATGCCATTTACGAATTGTGAAATCAAACGGGCGGTTTGGGATTGTGGGTTTGATCGGGGCCCAGGCCCAGATGGATTTAATTTTAAATTTATAAAAAGATTCTGGGATATTTTGGAGGAAGACTTTACCCGGATCCTTAACTATTTCCACAATAAAGGCATTATTAACAGAGGTTGTGGATCGTCTTTCATAGCTCTTATCCCCAAAGGTATTGATCCTATTATTTTAGATGACTATCGGTTGATTAACTTGACTGGTTCAATTAGCAAGGTTGTCTCAAAAGTCCTTGCGAATCGAATTAAACAAGTTATTGGCTCGATAATTTCGAAGACACAATCAGGTTTTCTTAAAAACAGATTCATTTTGGATGGGCCTTTAATTATAAATGAGCTTTTATCGTGGATTAAGAAGTCTAAGTCTCAAGCACTATTATCCAAAATTGACTTCAATAAAGCATTTGACAATGTTAAATGGGAATTCTTAGTCTCGGTTATGACCCCAATGGGTTTCCCAGACAAATAGTGTTCTTGGATCAAAGGAGTTCTTTCTTCCGCTCGATCCTCGATTTTGGTTAACGGGTAGCCACCTTTGAGTTCCAATGTGAATGTGGGGTTCGGCAAGGTGACCCGTTATCCATCTTTTTGTTTATTATAGCGATGGAAGCGCTGTCGAATATGCTGAATAAGGCCTGTGATTTACGTATTTTTCAAGGCATAAAAACCCCAAATGGTGGTCCGATTGTCTCTCACATGTTGTACGCCGATGATGCAATTATTGTTGGTGAATGGTCGATTCCTAATGCACATAATATTGCTAGGGTAATGAGGTGTTTCTATATATGTTCTAGCCTAAAAATAAACATGCAAAATTCTAATCTTTATGGTGTGGGGGTGGTTTCGGAAGAGATAAACAGTTTGGCTAAAATTTTGGGTTACAAAACGGATAAGGTCCCCTTCACGTACTTGGGGATCACGGTCGGGGCCAACATGAATCAAATAAACAACCGGAGGCCGGTTATTGAAGTTTTTGAGAAGAGATTATCTCTTTTGAAAGCTTCAACTTTATCAACCGGGGGTAGGCTAACGCTCCTTAAATCAGATTTGGAAAGTCTTCCATCTTACTTCCTTTCTCGCTATAAGGCTCATTGCAAAGTAATAAATGATTTGGAGTCTATTTGAAAAAAAGTTCCTATAAGGGGATGTGAAGACAAAAATAAAGTCCATTAAGTCGCATGTGAGAGAGTCACAAAATCTAAGGATACAGGAGGTTTGGGTTTATGTCATCTAAAGGACGTCAACAACGCACTGCTTGCTAAATGGGCTTGGAGATTCAAGGTTGAAGAAAATAGCTTGCGGAGGAAGGTGATTTCGACGCTGCATAACACTAATATGTCTTGGTCCATGATCCCGGTTAACAAGTCAATATCCGGGGTTTGGAATAATATTGCTAGATTTGTTCTTAAATTCAATTTTGCAGGTAAAAAATTCCTCAATCTCATCGAAGGCAAACTAGGCAAAGGTGATAAAATCCAATTCTGGATTGATCCATGGCTTACTGTTGAGTCTTTAAAGTTGGTATTCCCGGCCTTATTTTCCCTGGAACGTAAGAAGAAAAGTAAAATTATTGAATGTTACTCTTGGCAAAATCAAATTTTAAGCTGGAATTGGAGGTGGAAACGGGCGCCTCAATCGCTGATAGAGATCATGGAGTGGCAACAATGCTCTTATATGTTAAGTCAGCTTATTGTTAATGGTGAAGGAGACAAATGATTATGGTCGGGGGATAACTCTAATCAATTTTCGGTTAAATCGGTAAAAAATTGGATAACGAAAGAATGTGGAATATGTACCACATACAACTTCAAATGGAGTAACTGGGTCCCTATCAAATGTAACGTATTTGGATGGCGGGCGGAGATGGATCGTCTTCCAACCTTGGCGGAGCTAAACAAAAGGAATATTCATGTTAGTTCGATGTCTTGTCCTCTTTGTGATGTTGCGGTGGAGTCGGCGGAACACTTATTTACCTCGTGCTACATCGCTATAGTCGTTTGACAAAAAATTAGTAGTTGGTGCAAGATCAATCAAATATTTGCCTTCTCGGTTAGAGATTTGTTCGAGCTTCACCACACGATTTCGAAAGACGATAATCAAAAGGAAATAATACACGGTCTTATTTTGATCGCTTGTTGGAGTATATGGAAGGCTAGAAACGAGCTTATATTCTCCAATAAAGATATCAAGGTAGGAAAAATTATTAAAGACATATTATCCTTCGGATTCATGTGGTTAAAACATAGGTCTAAACACAAATCACTTCATTGGAAGGATTGGTGTGAATTCAAATTTATGTAATTTGTTATAGTCTTGTTTAGTAGTTGCCTTGTATTTTAGGGGTGTTCTACTAAAATTTGCCTTTCGAAAAAAAAAATTGGTTTTTTTTTATTGAAAAATTTGATGTTTATTTTGGGTTTAACTCCTATTTTAGTGGGTCGTCGAAAATGATTTTGGGATCAACGACGGTTCGATAAGGGAATTTATTCAAAACAAAGTTTGATTTTTGGTAAAAGTATCGTTAATTTTGAGAAAAAATGGGTTAAAAAAAGATGGAATTTTAGAAAAAAAAGATGGAATTTTTGAAAAAAAAAAAGTGAGGATGGTCATCATTCTTTAGGGGATTTCTAGTAGTTTTACATTAGATCACTTGCCTGTACACCTTTGGAGTATTCGCATTAGGTTTTTTTTTTTTTTACTGGGGTGTGGGGGGGGGGGGGGGGGTTTGGACAAATTATCAAACTAGACATTGACTTTGAACCCCGTCGACTAAGGAAGCTAAATCCCGACAAGCGGTTAAAAAGGTTAGGAAAATCTTTGGCGCTGACTAAGCCGGCAGAAAAAGTGGGGGCTAAGCCGGCAACCATTACACGTGTCTTGATTTGTTTGGTTGTTTTCGTGAACCTGTAGTACTTTTCAAGATTTTTAACCACCGACTAGGATTTTGCCTCTTTAGCCGACGTGTAAAAGTCAATGTCTATTTTGGTGATTTTCTCGAGGATAAACCTGAGGTAGGGGAGGGATTGAGGTTTAATATTTATTTTTTTCTTTTAATAATAAGGATAAAATAGTTATTTTTATTGAAAATTATCTGAAATATTAACATCAGTGAGTGATAAAGATGAAATCTTAAACAAATATTGAACAAAAAAGAAAATATATGTAATTATTAAAGTTAAATGATGAAATGTGTGTCGTTCAAAAAAAATGATGAAATGTGTAATTTTTGGTATTGATAAAGGACGAAGTATATAATTTTGTCTAAATATTATTGATTAAATAATTATAATAAAAATAAGAGTTATATATATTATGTTTATATATAAAACTAGAATTATAAATACATATAAATAAAAAATAATAGTTTATAAATATTAATCGGACCAAGCTCGAATATGCAAATTAAATGAGCTTAGCTTGAATTTATATGAGCTCATACTCAAACTCTTTCACACCTATAAAAACACAAGAAAACTACATGTAAAAACAAACTAATGTCTTGACAAAAGAAGAAATAAAAACTATGTACTTTTAACCCTTTTAACTTATGTCACATTTTATTAGGTATGATTTTTTAAGGACAATCTAGATGGTATTTATATAATATCAAATACATTTAAACCAACTAATATGTATTTATACTTTAAAATAGAAAATTAGATATATATCAAATACACTTTAGGCTATGCGCACCTCACGTCTCTTGGCTTTCTGATTGGGCAACACAGAGAGACGTAGAGAGAGCAAGGACAACGAACATGACCACACTCACAACCCCCTCTTACGGAGAGCGATGAGGTTTTTAATGCCCGCCACGCTCTTCCCTCACGGGTCAAGTTGTATTCATGAACCCGTCTACTGCTGGAGAAGCGATTCATAGATTGGAAACAGACCGACCTTTTGGGCCGGCCCTTTTAAGTTATCGGGTTCATCATTTATACAATGTTCAGTCTGCGGTTCAGACTAAAAGCCCGGTAAATGTTTCTTTAGAAATGAAACCACCTCAAGATCTTGGGGTTCTAAGAAAAAATCTTGAAATGATGAATTTAATGTTGGAGAAATCTGGGGATGGTTTGTCACCAGAGATGAGAGGGAGATTGGAGAGTGAAATTAAAGGGCTGATGAAGAAAGTGAGTGCTATGGATGGTTCTTCTACCTCCTCTTGTCTATGATTGGTGAACAAAAGGATGTTTTTTTTTTCTTATGTATTTTGGTTGGTGGGATAAAAATAAAGATGTTAAACTGTGGGGCCCCTTTGTAATCTTGTGTTTTAACCTCTCTTTGTGATTGTTTTGTATTGCATTGAGAGAGCATGAGTGTCTTGAAGGGGATTATGTTTAATGTATGCCTTGTGCTTCCACAATATGATTGTGGGAGTCATGATGAATCCAGAAGGATTTTTTCATGATTTTGTTTTTTTACTTTTTGTTTCTGGAGTTAGGGCTATAGCGACAATTTATGACACGACCCGCTAACACGACATGGTTTTCGTTAACACGGAATGATTTGACAAGAAGTTAAACATGTTAGTGTTTGGTGTAAATGGGTTCCGGTCAAAAACAGGTTGACACGTTAATAACATGATTCAAAATGTGTCTAAAAGGGTTCAACCTGCTTAACTTATCGTGCTAAATATGTTAATAGGTTGACAAAACGATGTAATTTTATAGTTCTAAAAATAATTAAATATAGATTGTAATTTTTAATGCCTTTTAGGTGGATGTCAAGGGTTCTGTCATTGGCAATAATGTTTTGGTGTTATTTAAAAGTAGAATTAGTGGGTGTGTGTGTATTCGCCGTTAAAAAAAAAAAACTTAATCATGTATAGCGTGTCATGTCATTCATGTTATTGAAATATTCGTATTTAATCATGTTAATTGTGGTGTGTCGTGTCCTCTTGTTGAATTGGTTATATTTAATTGTGTTAAATATGTCATGCCATAACCTGCTTATTAAACATGCCGACGTTTGAGTTAAATGTGTCGTGTTTGAGTTCAATAGTTGTGTTAAACGTGTCTTGTCGAACACAACCCGTTTAACACAATACAACACGTTTTACCCGCTTTAGTTAAGGGTGTAAACGAGCCGAGTCACTCTTAAGCTGTTTTAGGTATGAATATTATTACTTTAACCCCCAAAATCTGATTCTTTTGACATAATTTGATTCCATCAAAAGTTTCTCAATTTGTACCCGTGGTACGGGTAATCCCAGACATATACCAGTCTGGTACTTGATTACTCGTTATCCATCAGATATCGGGTATACACGTTAGTTTATTAAAAGAAATACCCGTTGAGATCCTTAAATACATTTCTTACTATTAATTTTTTATATAATTTTATTACCCAAAGAATTGAAAACATAAAACCAAAAAATCAGTAGATTACCAATATTTTATATAATTTTATTACCAAAAAAAATGTTTGAGTGTGATTCGAGTAAATAGGTATGTATGTTTCAAGTAATTGCGACGGTATCACCTAATATCATACAACGAAATTATTTAAAATCATTTAGCATCCAACAAGGACAAACAGTTGCTGAAGAAATCCTTAAGCGCCCATACTGAGTTGGTGTCCGTTTGACCACTGCCTTCTGTTACTCACTGTACCCTATTATTTACAAATTACAAGTACGGACACCTTAAAACGGTCCGGGTTCGGTTTTCTTAGAGTTCTACCAGTTTTGGACCGAACCGGATCAAAAAGCGGTTTTCCCAAATTTCTTGAACTGAATGGAACCTCGCAGCTCGGTCAGTTCTTTGTAATATTCTTTATTGAGTTATGATTTGATCAGTCTTTTTTGTGATTATCTTTATCGTACCCTGATAAATGATTGAATAATAACACATAATACCTTACAAAATTTTCATTATTCTATAGCGCAAACCGGATCATACGAGGAACAAAGATTAGAAGTACTTAACCAGTAACTTAGGAACTTGCCCACATAATATTCTGCATAAATCAAGAACATAAAATGGGGTAAAAGTTACAAATATTATTAATAACATAATTTGTTCATGCTAATCCTAATTCAAAACCTTTAACAAAAATAAGATCAGGCAAACAATGTTTTGATTCCATCCTAAATCTTGCCAATTAAGAAATATAAATCAAAACCATCACAGTTTCAACCATCACTCCATCACAGCAACACCACCAGCAGCCTTAATCTTCTCTATGATCTCGTTCGCTTCTTCTTTAGTGACCTCTTGTTTTACTACAACAGGAACTTTCTCCACCATATCTTTAGCTTCCTTTAATCCAAGATTAGTGAAAGCGCGCACCTCTTTAATCACCTTAATTTTAGCAGCTGCATCAAACTTCTCCAACTTAATATCAAACACTGTTTTCTCAACTTTTTCATCAGTTTTGGCAGACCCGGCCCTGGGCCCACCTTGGGCACTCAAGTCAACCCCTTCAACCGAAACCGACTGCATCTTAGGGTGCCTTAATCTCTCTATAAGAGTGGGACCGATTTGCATACGTTCTTCAGTGGGTAGGGCTGCGATTTTTTCAGCTAGTTGAATGATTTTGTCAGAAGGTGGTGGTCTCATGCCATATGGATCATAAAATGGGGGCAATTTGTATTTTTGGGGCTTGGCTTTGGGATCCGCAGGGACAAAATCAGGTTGAAAAGAACGAGATTGCAGAGGCCCGGTTATGTCACGGTGAGTGGCCCGGATGCGGATGGATCTAAGGAGTGTTAAAGATTTCATGGTTTTGGTTGGTTTTAGTGTGAAAGAAGATTCAAGCAATGCAGTGGTTTTGAATGCAAATGTTTATATTGAAATGCATGAGACTGGTCTCAACCTTCTAACACCTGAAAAAAGACATAATTCCAAAAATGTTTTATCTGGAATCAGTCTGGAATCTGGAGCTACAAGCAAACAGAACCATAGTCACATGGTTCGCTACCTAACCCACGATCTACGAACCGGATCGATCGTACCCAATCGCGGTACGATCGCGATCCAGGTTCGCTCTGGTTCGCGAATTTGATCGAAAAATTAACGATCCGGAAATCCAATTCTACCGTACCTGGTCGCTCTCGGATCGCGAATTCTGTGATGCTGGAACACGAATTACGTTTATAGGGAACATCGAACCGATGTTCTTCGGTTCGTGGAATACCTACAGACGCATTGAATATTGAACATCGAACCAGGTAACTTCCCTCCATCAAATTCCCTCCAAATTTCTGAGCATCCATCCTATATAAGGATTCCCTTAGTTTCTCAATTTCATCCATTCTCAATTATCCCTCATAATTTCTGAGTCAATCGATCGATACTCAAGAATCATGGTATTTGGAAAGAAACGGAATGTTGCTTATGAAGAAGGTAATGGAGTTGACGATTTTGTTGATCTTCTTGAGAATGAGGAAGCTGGGCAGGAGCAGAAGGAGGGCCGGCAATCATCAGAAGGTTGGTGTGGTTTTTTAATTTCTGATGCATTTCTCAATTTAGATAGTTTTACTTCATTTCTGCCTTTTTCTTTTCCTTCTCACAATTAGGTACACAACGACAACCATATATCGTAGATGAAAAGCCATTATATGATGAAGTAAATTTGATCAGTGCCGGTAGTAGTAAAAACCCAGGAGGTGCGAAAGTGTGGGTTTGTAAACACTGTAATGGGAAGTTTACAAGTTCCTACACTCGAATACACACACATTTTTTTGGAGCTCCAGTGGGTAAAAAAGCTGAAATTAAAAGATGTCCTGCTCTAGTCAAAGACCGAGAGACTTATGAACGGTTGCTAAAGAGGGTGAAAGAGGCCGAGAAACAAGGAGTTTCTAAATCGTTAAAAAACTCGGTAATGACAAAAAAACATAATTTAAGCTCTAAGAAATCGATAGACCAATGTTTTTCTATGATGGAGCGAAGTGCGGTTGATTTAAAAATCGTGAGGGCTTTATGTGCAAACGGGATTCCGTTTAACGTTTTGCGGAATCCACAATTTCAAGAAATGATAAGTGCAATAAAAAGGGCACCCGATAGTTATAAAGCGCCATCTAGTGAGAAAGCAAGAACTGTTCTACTAGATGAATGTGTTCGAGATGTGGAGAAGGATCTAACACCATTTAAAGATACATGGTACTCACAAGGTCTTTCTATTGTTTCTGATGGGTGGACAAACATCAAACATAAACCGTTGATCAATGTTCTTGCCGTAAACAGCCGCGGTTCTATGTTCATGTATGCCGAAGACTTTTCTGGGGTGGAGAAAACGGGAATAGCAATTGCAGAGTTTCTAACGCAAGCTATTGAATCTGTCGGCTCAAGCAATGTTCTAAGTATATATTCATCTTCTTTCTCTCAAGTAGAGCAAATTATATTGAAAAGGTGGGAAAAAATGACAATCCCTTTGCATTGTTTGGGATTTGCTTTAAATCCTAGATTTTACGACACCCGTTTTCTTGAAACGTTAGCACCGGGTGGCATGCAAAGAAAAGCACCAAACCAAGATAAAGAAGTTGTACATGGTGTAATGGAAGCTTTTAGTCGTATTGCTGAAAACAAAGACGAGGAGCAAATGTTAAGAGCACAATTCGCTACGTTTCACATGAAAAAAGGCCTTTATTCATTACCCGCGGCTCAATTAGATGCGGTTACAATGGAAGCAATTGACTGGTGGTCTACTTATGGTGCTGAAACACCGGAATTAGCTGAAGTGGCAAAGAAAATCTTGTCGCAACCTATAAGTAGTTCTTCGGCAGAAAGGAATTGGAGCACATATTCCTACATTCATAGTGTGAAGAGGAATCGGCTTAACACTAAAAGGGCGGACAAACTCGTTTATGTTCATTCAAATATTCGTCTAAGTTCAAGGTTTTCTGAAGCATACAATGAAGGACCACACAAGAAGTGGGATATTGATCCGGAATCTACAAACTTGGAAAGCTCAAGGCTAGAAGACATTCTATGGGAAGATCTAGAAAAAGATGAAGATAACGATAATGACAAAAGAAAAAAACAAAGGGTGGAGGTGGACTAAGTTTAATGATGTATTTTTTAGTACTTTTAAGTTTAATGTTTATGTTTTATAACTTTTATCATTGAGTACTTATAAATTTAAGTGGTACAGCGTACCACGTTAGATGGTACATCGTACCGGACCGAACCGAAATGAACCTACCCCCAATCGTACCGAATTTTAGGGACCTAGCGTACCGCGTTCCCGTTCCACATTTTCGTACCGGAGCGTACCGCGATCTATGTGACTATGAACAGAACACCTTTTTGAGAAATTTAGCACTTATAAGTTCAAATTTGCATATTGTGCACACAATCATTCATTAATTCGTCACCTAACAAGACATGAAAACAATCGATTGAGCGACAAATGAGACATTACATCGCACATATGAAATGCATCTCAAACAGCACCACAAAACCACAATGAATCATCACCATATTATATGCCTATACATATCGAAAACGATATTGACAAACAATCAAATTGACACACCAACTTGTGACAACAGAAGGAAAGAAAATCAAATTTAATTGAACATAGTTTATGTAGAGGTCTTAAAATTCGCATATGATAACATCTTGGTTTTAAAAAGCGAGAAGTGCACCGAGGCGACAGGGTCCAAAACTAAGGTGCAAAGCACAAAAGCGCACCGCTTTTCGTACGCGAGACGCAATTTATTATATAAAATTTTAATATATTTCTTATAGGTTTCTAGCATCATTTACCCAAAATTTAGACACAAATAAACTCTATACGTACAATCTAAAAAGCCTGTTGTACGACATCCTGAATCACAAATCCAGCACCTTACAAAAAACGCGCATTTTGCTAATTTTTAGCATGAAAAGCGCGCCTCACCTGCGCCTTTTGTACACCACCCGTCTTTCTTGCCTACACAAAAGCACCAGGCCTTGCGCCTGGGGTCGCCTTGCGCCAAGGCGCGCCTGAAGAGGTTTCTAACACCCAAGGATAACATTACCATATATTAATCTATCTTTCCCTAGCAAGTATATTGTTTTCATTGACATACTCAATTAAGTAACCCCAAATTTGATTGAGCATAATAGGAGACATTTCATCGAACACATGGAGTGCATCTCTCAAATGATACCATAAATCACAAAAGGGTTACTTCCCTATCACAGATTTCATACTTACATCTACATAAGTACATAATAAAGGCATACAGATATCAGAAAACAAAAACTTTATCAACAATCAAATTGACACACCAACTTGAAACAAAATATGTCGTTGAAAGAATAAAAAAAAATGAAACAGTTAAAAGCGTAGAAAAGGATTGAATGATTCGACAAACCATGATTAGATGAAGCTTGAAGCTCTAGAAGGAGAGTCGCCGCCTGTGAAATCAGAGTGAGAGATCGGCTTTTTGAAAAATCAATGTATTTGCCGATTTTGGTCTTAATTGTACTTTTGGCCCTTGTAGTTTGTCTAATGACAGTTTAGGACCTTCATGTTTTTGAGATAGATCAAATTAGCAATCATATACAGGCTATACGAACCGAATGTTCAGTAAACTGTTTGACGGGAATTTCGTTTATGTTTGTTCATTTAATAAATGAACGAACATGAACACAATTTTTTGTTCATTTAATTTAACGAACGAACATGAACACATGTCACGTTCGTTCATTTACGTTCGTTTATATTCGTTCACTTAAGTTTGTTTGTTTACGTTCGTTTAAATATTCAACTTGATATCTTTATTTAGTTTTGAAATGTTGGATGTAAGTATGGTGATATTTTAAACTTTAATTTAGATATTCAAATTTACTTTTAATTGGTGTTCATTTATGTTAGTGAACCGTTCATTTAATATATTAATGAACGAACATAAACGAACACGTTCATTTTCTTAATTAACAAACACGAACAAGAAAATCTGTTCGTTTAAATGTTCGTGTTTGTTCATGTGTTCGATTAAAATTAAACGAACAGACATAAACAAGCCTTTTCGTGTTCGTTATTTCGTTTACATACCTAATCATATATTCATATAGTAAATGGGTTTCATGGCTTTATGCTGAAGTTGCAAAGCCCAACAAACTTACGGGCTTTAGGAAAATACTTTGGGCCATATTTATCGGTGCTTTGCCTTTGACGCATTGTTATGTGAAAATGATTATATTATATAGTTTTAGATGATTACAATAATAATAGTAATAATCAGATAACCAGTTTAATAAAATATTCTATATATAAAATATCTTTTTTTAACATAATGATTATGTTTGATAATTGAATTGCAACTAGTAATTTTAATGTAGTCTAACACGAATTCCTGCGCTACGCGGCGTGAAACGGATCTTAAACGGTTGAGGCGGTTACGAAAGAAACATAGTTAGGTATATATAAAACATATGAGGTTATGACTACTCGTTTAACCCTGAAAGAAAATGTAAAAAAACAAAAGAAAAAAATGTTTTGGCGTTGACACTAACGTACTTAATATAAAAATAACATACGAATTTGAGGCGGATCGGTTTTGAAGATCGAACCATAGATATAAAAAATGTATCATGGCTCTTACATTGCGCCTAATAATTAAAAAATAACAATAATAAAAAAAATCAAAAAAGAACAAAGAAAAAAAAACCAAAAAAAAGTTTGGTAGCCATAGGTTTAGAACCCACGGCGTTATCAAGTAAGAAGCTAAAAGGAAACATTGTGAGTATCCAAACTAAAAAGGAGGTGCAAAGTGTAAACAACCTGATTGTACAATAGTCAACGGATATGATCACTTTTTTTTTATAGGTAACTTTCATTTTTAAGTGTCGGTTACATCTCCAAATCGGAGATCCTACCTCTCAACCTGACCACTACGCTGTCTGAACCGGGCCCGCGGGTTCAGAACGAGAGGCTAAGGCTATCACCGGGAAACCATGGAGCCTGTTGCCACTTGACAACAGTTGCGCCGCTACACGGGCCAAACCCGCTAGCGAAACGCACTCCGGACTAAAATCCGGGGTGGCTCGGACTCGAACCTGCGTGGGCAGGTTGAGTCTTCATCGCCGTAACCACTAGACCAAAGCCCAGTAGTTAACGGATATGATCACTTGAATCGCAAAATTAAAGAAAAAAATTGGATGTGACATCAGACTTGTACAATATGCACAAAATGTACACTTTGTGTTTTGTAAGTAACTAGAATTGATACCCGCGCACTACGTGAAGGGGCATGTATTACATACTAAAAAAAACATTAAAACATACAAAAAAACAAACAAAAAAAATTAATAATAATAACTGGATATGAAAAATAATATGTTACACCGATAGAATCCAGGTGGTTGGCATAAACAACAAACCCAATATGCGAAGTTACCACTGTACCAAGGGCCTGTCTTGGTATAATCTTTAACTCAAAATACATTTAACATGAATAAAAAGTAAGCAAAAGTGTCATAAAAGCTCATAACCAACCATAATTTGACATCTGTCTCAACCATCAAAATAAGTCATTCAAGAAAAAGTACCGTAGAAGTCTTACTAAAATGTATGTGTTTATAATTATAATAGAATGAAGTTTCTTTGATTTTGTTATCTAGAAAAAAGATAAATAAAACAATTACGGTTACTATTTCATTTTTCTTGAATAATTAAAGAACATTTCATCCAACTTAACAACAATTAGACTAAGGTTTCAATGACAAAGTATAAAATATCTAAGTATCTTATCTAATAAATAAAGAAACAAAATCATAAACCCTAAACTACTAGAATTTACAACAAGGAACAACCATAATAGGCTAAGGGTGCATTTGGTTCACATAACTCAATAGAATTGGAATATGAATTTTCAATTGTTAATGTGTTTGTTTCATAAAATTTGTTGGAATGGTCATCGCTACTGCCACCACAACCGCCTCGTCCCCGACCACCCCGACCACCATATGCCATTGCCGCCCTACCAACCATCATTGGTGTCGTCGCCACCGCCAACATAACAACCCCCCCACGCCCCTGCTACCCTCTTCATTGCCAAAGCCGCCGACCACTCTGCCACTGCCACAACCAACGTAGCAACCCCTGCCATCCTATCCACTCTTGATGCCGCCGACCACCCTCTAGTTGGTTGGCACTCTTGATGCAATCGGTGTCATCGCTGGCACTGTCATTGTCACAGTTACCACCACCGCTACCACCACAACCAACGCTGCAACCCCCTACCTCCGCTGCCACCGCCAGTTGGTTGTCGCTTCTACCCTCGCCGTCGTCGCCCCAACTGTCGCACCACTTCTACCATCCTTTTTATGGTTTATAATTCCTCTAAATTTCAATTCCTTTTGGCATATTTGAATTCCAAATCCATTTCCTTCAAATTCTAATTCCTTAAAAAAAATTTCACGAACTAAACGCACCGTGAAATAACAACTTTCTTACACAAAATGCATAACTATAATATCAAATCAATTTAATAAGACAGATTCTAACCAAAACACAAACATATAGAAACTATCATAGATATGCAGCTAGAAAGTTCAATCATTTAGAAAGAAAACAGATAGTTCATAGTCGTAACTCATAAGAAGAGAGAGAATATATATGGATTACAAGAGCTAAGTAGTTTCCACATACCCATGACCTAATGGTATGGTGCTTGCTTCTCGCAAAAATGATGTGGATTCAAATCTTTACAGGTGAAAGGTTAGATGATATTTAGGTATAAAAAATCGTTGTTAAAAAAGTAGTTTCCACATAAGTCATCTTTTGAGCATTTCAGCTTCCTTGTAATACACAATTAGCCCACCAACTTCAATTTATTCTACATCTATCTATTAAGCATCGTCTTTTATATTATGTATTTACTTCTAATACATTTTTAAATATTTGTATGTAAACTCTATCTAACGCAACAAATGAGAATGTGTTTAGTAACAGATAGATCCGTGGGAAGTCTCTCGGTGAAGGCAGGTTGGGTAACTGACCGTGTGTAAAGCCTTCATGACGGATCAACGACATAAACAATATTTAGATCACTTTCGCAATATCATCAATGGATACGACATGCATAGTTAGATCGGTGAAAAAATTGACCGACGTACACGTCACTGACAGAAAGGATCATCGAATAACTTTGGCAAGATCACCAACGGATTAGAGACAGATCTTTCACTGGCGAAACATTGAAAAAACTTCACCAACAAATCAGTGTCGGTTTGTCCGTCAGTGATTGTTGTTTTTCATAAAAAAGAAACAAACATAAAATATTGATGAGTTTGCTATAAATTGAAATAACACGTATAAAAACTTTCTCATTTCAATCAAATTTTGTGATAAAAAATAGGATTAATAAACAAATGGTTTGTAGTTTGTTGCCATATAAAAACATACCTCGGCAGAGGAACTAGGAACGTAAGCTACAAATGTCTCGGACATCGGTAATAGCTTTTGTGGAAATTGTGAGTTGTCCCAAAGCCTAAGAGGCGGCCCTTCCTTTAGCTTCTAGCACCCTGCTCCCAAAATTGTGGGTCATCAACGGGTCTGGCATTAGGCTCATTGTTAGCGTATGTTTTCTCATGAGCTTGGCATACCTCTCTCGCTGTTAACAAAACAAAAGAAAGAAGTAAACGATTATTTTA